>CM060095.1:9025407-9302514 GCA_030522485.1 Stenchaetothrips biformis | reverse complement strand
GCGCCTGATTCCGGCGGCCCCGCGAGTGGCCGCTAATGAGAGTCGACAGGGGTACGCCGTCGTGTGGCCGAGGTCGTTGCCCGGGGGGTCGACACTCGACCCCCCCCCCCCGGCGGACACCGTGTTTACAAAATACCAACAACATTCCAAATTTTTTTTTTCCCGGGAGGTTGTTATTTTATCTTTCCTTTGCCGTTTTATTGGCCTTTGTCTAGTGTGGGTCATGGGAGACCGCGCGGCACTGTGGCCTCGGTCGGCTACAGCGCTCTGCACTCCCGCATCGCGTCGTGTCTGCATCCGCGGTCCATGCAGTTACACCGCGTTACATCTCGCCGCCCTGCTCCGCTGTAAATGCGGGTAAGCCGCTAACGGCTGCAGCCCGAGGCATCGGAGTGGCGGGGGGGGGGGGGGGGGGGGAGACACTTTGGGGCCGTTCGGGTGGCGCCATCCAGGGGAACGGCCTGTCGTTCAACTTTACGCTTACGCTAATTTCACTTTCGCCTCGGAAAAGCATCCGAGCGCCACGGGGCCGCGACTTACGTCCTTAATTCCCGATTCCATGCCCTGCCGTAGCGCACCGCGCGGCACCGCGGCATGGCGTGGCGTGGCTGGCCTTCACTCGTTGCCATAACGGTAAGTACCGCGCGTATCAGTACGGCTCCTCACCTGGAGGCCCGGTTCGGCGCGGTTCGGCCCGGTTCGGCCCGGTTCGGCTCGGTTTGGCTCGGTTCGGCTCGGTTCGGCCCGGTTCGGCTCTGCCTTCGGCTCAGTTCGGCTCGGCGAGCGAACGGACGACTCCGCCCGCGTCTTCTGTGCGGCAACAACATCCGGATTACAAAACAGACACCTGAAAATTTAATTTCTAAAAAATATTAAAAAAAAAAAAACAAAAAAAAAAAAAAAAACAATGTATAAGGTATGGTGCCTTGAAGAGACTGAAAGTCAAACGAAACTGGCTGCTGATGACGGCCGTGTTTACGTAGCCCGGCCCGGCCGCACCGCGCCGCACCGCGCCCTGCCCGTTCCGGTGGCAGGTGGCCGCGGGGTCGGCGCTATCTCGCCCCCGCCTGCCTATCTTTCACGCGGTTGAATAACAAATCGGCCCAACTTTGGGCGTGATGGCAGAATGAGAGGCTTCCTAATGCAGATAATAAAGTTAGCTTGTCTGCACTATACGCGGCCGGCCGCCCTATCTCCCTCTCGCGGGCCGTGGTCGTGGAGCGTGGCGAGGCGAGAGGAGCAAGTTTTAAGAGCCAAGCCCAAAACATCTTCCTCTCCCCTTGGCACCTACCTACTATAACGCGGCGCGAGTGGAATGATCTCTAGGCGCACCTACATACATACAGACAATCACTTCAGCCTCATTTTTTTTTGGGGGGGGGGGGGGTCGAAATACCTTGAAAAGGGATGACCACGGTCTGTGTAAATTTTGTTACGCTGAAACATGCTGGTTTTCACGGATTTTAATATTTCTTCAGGAGTTTCTGTAGTGCTAAAAACAGTTTTTCTTACATTTTCGCGTTCTTTTTCCAGACAAGCAGAAAGATAGACGGTAGTTACTTTGCACTAGAGCTGCTGGCGGGCTGGCGCTGATATGACGCAAGCAACAACGTTTCCGCCACAATGCGAGAAAAAAAAAAAAAAAAGATTGTCATGGTGCGGTGTTTGAACCCGCGCGCGACCGTCGTCTCGTCGCCGGCAGTGGGACAGTGCTCTCGCTTGAAAGGCGCTGCCGGGGAATGTTAACGAGACTCCCAATTAGGAGGACTTTGAATGGCGAGCGGCGAAGCCTCCGAGACGAAGCTCCGCAAGTTACGCCTGCTACCGCCGCCGCGCTGTGCGTATGCGAGGACCTTGTTACCTGCAGCAGTCGGGAGCACGACCCAATGCGCCGTGCTGCTGAGCGACAGGGGTGAATCCGGTGGCCGCACGGGTTAGGCAGTCGACCCACAGCGCGGGAGGTTCTGGGTTCTAATCCTGGTAATGTCAACTTCTATCTTTTCTTTTCGACCCGCAGGACCAAAGAACGATATCGCGCTTGCAACACTGCGCTGCCTTGCTCGGCGCGGCCGGCTGGCCCGCTGTCTCACTCCCACTCTTGGCGTTCGGACGTTCACCGTCGCAGCCATTACGCGGAACGGCGAGGAGAAGAAGTGTCCATCATAAACAGTTTCCCAAATTTAATGACCGCTAATTTTACTGGCAGAGCCGAATGGCGGCTCCACCAGCTGCCACCCAAATGTCCCTCAAAAGAGTGAAGCCCCGAGGCCAGGGGGGCGGGGGCGGCGGCGGCGGGGGCGGCGGCGGCGGGGGCGGGTGGAGGCGGTTAAGGGTGGGGGGATTAAGAAGGGAGAGGACCCGCATCGACTTTGTCGTGAAGCGCGCTAAAGGGTGGGGCCTGCTTGTCCCAACTCGCGAGCCAGAAAGTTACGGAAAGCTGTAAAATATAATCCTTTTTATTACCGTTGCCATGCCGCTGGAGGATGGGGTGTTGGTGTGCAGGCCAAGGAGGTTAACTTTCACAATTGGGACCACGAGGCCCGGCCCGCCCGCCCGGCACTTTGAGGGGCGGAAGTCTGCTTGGTCACGGTGCGGCTCGGCTCGGCTCGGCTCGGCTCAGCTTAGCGTACCACAGATGTGGTGTGTCTTATCGCTCCGATGCTCAGCCATCAGCTGTTGGCGCCAAACTTGGCCAACTTGGGCACCTCGTCGCGTTATTTGAAAGTCGCACTGCTCTAAACTTGGCGGCACGCCCCGCCCCGCCCCGCCCCGCCCCGGCCCGCCCCGCCCCGCCCCGCCCCGCCGCGCGCCTCTCCTCGCCGAGTGCGTTAGCTGCCTCCCCTACAACCTGTGCCCGCGGAAAACTTTATGGACTGATCACTATTCATCATCGGCGTGCTTCCGCCGTCCCTCGGGCGAGCGGCCGCACAGTGGGCCAGACGACCGCGCATGCCGACTTACCGTGATCGGAGTCCATGGCGGCGTTACCACACTGCGAGTACACGCCAGGGCGCGTGTGCGGACCGCTCCCCCCCACCACGCCGGGACGACACCGCCGGGACGGTGTTCGGTGTAGTCGGCCTAAGTTGGCTCCGTCATTAGCGCCGCGACGCTGCGTGTGTACAGTCAGTGCACGGCGTGCTGCTATGCTGGCGGGCCGCCCTCTCTTGTGTAAACAAACAATGAGGTCATGCCGACTCGGCCGCTAGATGGCGCCAGAAGTCGCGATGGGAAATACGAGGCAGCGTTCGAGGCAGCCGTGACACAGCGGGCCGGCCGGGCCGGGGGCGGTTGGTTATCATTTGTTTGAAGCGGAACGGGGCACGGCGCGCGCCCGGCCACCCCGCTGCCGCCCCGCCGCTGCCCCGCCGCTGCCCCGCACCCCGTTCACGCCAAATAATCTGCACCGGACAGGTCAGAGACGACGCGCCCCGCCCCGCCCCGCCCCGCCCCAGCCCCCCACGCCACGCCATTTTACGGTAAAAGGACGTGACAGGGCGGCGCTGTCAGAAGCCGAAAATTATTAATCGCAAAGACCTCCCCGCTGGCCGTCCACCACCATGCATGCTTCTTCATGACAAAAATATTTCCCCGCTCCGGGTAAAACAATTGACTGCTGCGTCGTCATCGACTTCTTGTTGGCCAGGGTTCGAATACCAGCCGCCGCCGAAACACACACACACAGACACGGCACACATGCACACGCGCGCACAAGCAATTTTCCGCGCACCCCGTCCCCGTCGTCCCCGCCACCACCTAACCCAGCCAATTCTTCCATTTCCATAATGCGTATGTTTGCTGCCAGTGCCCGGGTGCGTCTCTTGAGGGCCCGAGTTGGGAAAAAAAAATAAAGAAGAAAAAAAAAGGTTCTATGAAGAAAAAGGGAGAAAAGAGATCTTGCAATAATCGTCTCTTCACCGTGCACAGCCCAGCTGGCCTGGCGTGTGTATGCTTGTGTGAGTGTGTGTATGCATGTGAGCATGTGTGTGTGTGAGTGTGTGTGCGTGTGTGTGTGCGTGCCATTACCACATCCTCCTCCGTGAGGCCCGGCCTACATGACGTTCCAGCAGCGTATAGCGACCAGCCCTTCCCTTTCAGCCCTCCCCCCTCCCAGCCCTTCCCTTTCAGCCCCCCCCCCCCCCGGCACTCCGGCTCCCTCCCCAAATCCCTGCAATGCCTCGTCGGTTTCCCCACTTATTGCAAATCGGAACGAAATAAATTATTGCTGGCCCTGCATTTCTTGCGGTGTTCCTGACACGTGGTGAGGGGTGAGGCGGCGGCGGCGGGGCGGCCGGAATCACACACACCGTTGGGCCCGGCGCACTGGGGCCCAGGCCGGGCCTTGCCGGGCCTTGCCGGGCCCGGCGGTCGGTCCGGGCGCCGCCGTTAAGTACAGCAGGTTCGGCCCCACGGCCGACGGCCACGTGTCGGCGCGGCCCTTTTATATTTCAATCACCAGCCCCTGGCCTTGCCTGCCTGCCTGCCTGCCTGCCCGCCTGCCTGCCCGCCTGCCTGCCCGCCCTGGGCCTGCCCTCCAGGCACCGGACGACGGCAGCCTCGGGCAGCCTCGGATCAGCGTGGACCTCTCTGACGGCCTGCCCCTCTGACGGCCTGCCCCGCCACCGCCCCGCTGACGGCCGCCCTTGGATCTTTGTGGTTCGTTGTTACGCAGTCAGGCGGGGATCATCCCGACTCTTAAACTTTGAGCCCGTGAGGCTGGCTGTGGGGGCGGGGGCGCACAGTGGTTTTTTTTTGGGGGGGGGGAGAGGCAGACTCCCGTGAAATTTGAATTTGTACTCCGAAGTAAACACGCGCGCACCCACTTTGTCTCTCACACACGCAAGCTCCGACATACTAAGGCGTATTTTGAGCGCAAGGCACCCTTTGAACTGAAAGTAACTCCCAAAAATATACTTGAAGTTCGCAGGCTGCCCGCGGGGCAAAACGTTACAATAATGGAATAAGCACTTATAATGTGGCTGCTCCGCGCTCCGCCTGGCTCCGCCTGGCGCAGGCAAGGCCGCGGGCGAGGCGGCTCCCTCCTCCCGGCTGCGCGGCAACGCGGCAACGCAACGCACCGCCACTGCGTATTATTTGCCGCTCGGGAGGAGAAACAACCAAATTTGCCTTTTATGTATTTCCTTTCGTGTCGTGTTGCGGCGGGAAAGCTTTTGAATATTATTCCGAGCGCGCCGCCACCCAAATAGCGTCGACATGCCCTTTGGCCTCATCAGAGGATTCTCTCTCTGTCTCTCTCTGTCTCTCTCTCTCTCTCTCTCTCTCTCCGCCCACCTCCACGTGATCCGAAGCTTGTAAAATAGGAGGGAGGAACAATGGTGGACGGGGGCGCAGCGCGCAGCCCCGCGCGGCCCCGCGGCCCCAAAAAGAATGGCTCCAATAATGGGGTAAAGACACACTGACATTTTGAAAGGATATATTAATGAAGCAAAAGGGCGAGAGCAAAGAAAGGTGAAAAGGGGTAGAGGGGGTGGGGGGGGCGTGGAATAAATGGGACGACAGGCTTGGGGCTAATCATAGGGCTGACGAGCTCGCGACCGGACGGACCGTGAAAGTGCGTGGGAGGGGAGGGGGGGGGTAGGGGGCCCTACTCCGCATTCAATGGGAACGATCATGGATCCTGATTAATTTAGCGTCACGGCGCTCCGGGGAATGAGGGCTTTCCGTCGCGACAGGACCGCCTGATTCTCGATTGGATCTGCGACACGCTCGCCAGGACCACCTCGTCCTCAATTTCGTTTTTTTTTATCCTTCCATTGTGTATGTGTTTTTAAATCTGTCTGTCTGTCTGTCTGTCTTTTTTTTTTTTTTTTTTTTTTTTTTTTTTAATAACGGGGCTAAGAGTCCTTTGCTCCGTTTCTACCGCGAATGGGACGTAGTGTGCGATACAGAGGCGAAACACGTGCAAAGGGCTGTCGCAGGGCCGTTTCTCTCCCGCACGGCGTCTCGAGCGGGTGCGAGAGAGACAGAACGATGAGGCACTGCTTCCGGAATCGGGGTGCAGGCCACGGCGATAATTTGCACCTGTGTCCTCGCCGCACCGCGCAGTCAGCTGTACCGGCGGTGGCTGCCTGCCTGGCTGCCTGGCTGCGTGGCGTCTTTCGATAAGGCCGCTGATTATTCTCAGGTCAGCAAATGTTATTCGCAGCGCGGGAAGCGCGTGTGCGGAAGCCAGTGCCTCCCACGAGCGCGACTTTAGCAGTGGGCGGAACTGGGTAGGCAGAAACAGCCCTCGGGAAAAGAGGGCCCCGAATGTGCCTCGTCACGCGCTTTCGATAGTAATTATTTTGGCCCAGGTGCAGTCTGCAGTCTTTTAACGGCCGTACTCTGGTAGGGAAAAAAAGGCTAGACAAAGTACGGAAATTGTCTGGTCAATTACTTACGTGGACCGTCGGTGCCTTTACTCGATGGAGTGCTCCCTGGAACTGTTTTGGCCTGTTTTACGTTAAAACGCATCGGTGCAGTCGAGGACACAGCAGTGCGGTGGATTTGTCGTAATAGGTTGTTTGCGGAGGTATTAGCCTTTTCACACGAAAGCGCGGAGCGAAAACAGCGGCAACGGGGCGTCTCCCTCTTAAGACCCGGGGCCCTCCGGCCAATCTAAGCAGCAATCTCCCCAAATCTCGCTCTTTTCTTCTTTTTTTTTTCGGTGCTGCGCTGAGCCCTCCCTGTTTTTAGGGGATAAAAAGGTACTCTGAGTTAAAACCCCGCTGGGAGTCGAAACGGCGCGTCGGCGTTGCCCACTTCATGGCCACGGCAGCAGCAGCGCGGCCTGTCCTGATGCTGCTGTCAAGTCGGCCAAATCTGCCGCTTTGAAGGGCGGCTTTCATCTCCAAAGAATGCAATTAACGGCTTTCTTTCCCGCTCCCCCTTTTGTTTGTTTTTCCATGACGCTTCTTTTTTTCCGCGCGCGGAAACAGCCCTTCCACCGACGCGAGGCCAGCGGGCCGCGCGGAAACTTTTTATTGCGCCCGTCACTTGGCGCGGCCCTGGCCCTGCCGACCCGCACCTGGGCGCCGGCCCGTGTTGGGCTGGCATTGTACTGCAGGGAGGAACCGATTAGCCGCGGCATGTACATGCAAAGGACCGCTCCCGACCTTCCACTCCGGTAACGTTCACTCTAGACCTGCAGCGTCCGTTCTGTTGTCGCCGCCTGCCCGCCCATGCTCCCCCCTCTCGTCGGGCGCCCGCCTGCCCCCTCCCCCTCTCACCCGCACTCGCCGGGCGCTCGCTTGCCCCCTCCCCCCCTCACCCGCACTCGCCGGGCGCTCGCTCGTCCCCTCCCCCCTCTCGCCCGCACTCGCCGGGCGCCCGCCCGCCTGGCGTTCTTTCCGCCCGCTGCTTGCCGCTGCTCGTCTAGGCGACTCCGTCCCGCCACGTCCCGGTTGCTCGAGCGCACGCGGGAGAAATGGCTCTGAAGCGCCAACCAGAGAGCCCATCTGCTCCCGCGCATAAGATTTGTGTCAGCTCACTTTCGGGGTTGGAGTGGCAGTGCGTGCAAGTTGTCGTTCGCTCCCCCCTCCCCCTCCACTCAGCCGGCGCCTTCACCCTCGGCTCCAAGGTCCGATTCCTTTCCATTTGCCTAATGCAAGTGTGTGTGTGTGTGTGTGTGTGTGTGTGTGTGTGTGTGTGCGCGCGCGGCGCAGCAGCTTCAAGAAGTGTTGGGTGCGCCGTATTTTTTCCTCTTCCTCGGCCCCGTCCGTTCCCCCTTGGCCTTTTCTTCCGTCCGACACGTTTCTTCCCGTTTGTCGGGGCGTTAAGGCATTGCAAGCTGTCAGCTCGCCTGTCTGCCGCGCCAAGGCCCAGGGATTGGCCACGGAGATTGTCAGTGAAACAGTCGTTCGGATTGATTCATACGGCCGCGTCAACACGTCCGGCTGCGCGGGCGGGGCGGGGCGGGGCGGGGCGGGGCGGGGCGGCTACTTCGGGACGACGTGCGGGGCTTCCCCGGATGGGTCAATCGGGACGACGGGCCCGCCTCTCCTTTGGGTTTCCCGTAGGAATTTCAATCGGGCCCCATACAAAATGGATTCGGTCGTGTGATCAGGTCGCGCTGCCGGTCGGTTTCCAGGCTGGGATTCCAGGCCGGCGTCCAGGCTGGCCTCCCTGCTCCAGGGAGGGGGTGGGGGTGTCCAGGAAGTCCCCCGGGCAGCTCGGCCAGTGGGGTGCTGCATTGTAGTGTCCTTCGGCCGCCTCTCGATTTATTTAGCAGGCCGTGCTCGCCGTCGCGCCGTCGTAGATACATACCCCTGGTGCTGTGGGCCCTCTTCCTCCACCCTTTGTCCCTCCACCGCTCGAACCGCTCGCGTCTGGCTCCCGTCAACACACTAATGACGAAAGTCCCCGCCGCCCCACATCCATACAGACTAGTGCTTCTCCTCCGCTGGCATATACAATTTTATTATTAAGGCACCGACGTTTTCTTCTTGTGGTGTAAAGGTTTTGGGCCAACGCGGCATAGCGCTTGGCGCTGGGAAAAAGGGCACGACGCGGAGAGAGAGAGAGAGAGAGAGAGAGAGAGAGAGAGAGAGAGAGAGAGAGAGAGAGAGAGAGAGAGAGAGAGAGAGGGGGGGGGGGAGGGGCGCTAGAGGGTTGACGGGCAAAAGGGAGCGGCCGGGAAACTGTTGCCCTGTGACCTTAGAGAGAAAGAAAAGCAAAAGACTCGAGTGATTAGCATTACTAGCACTGGGAGGGGATAGAAAGGACAGGGGTGGAAAGTTGAAGAAGGGGGAGGGCAAGGAGGGGGGGGGTCTGGACGAAACGAGGGGAGTGTTCAGGAAGGCAGTCCGGGACGGAAAAAGTTGAGCGTGATTAGGCGGGGCTGCGAGCGCCGTGGAGGAAATATCAAAGTCCCGGCAATACCGAAAACCGGCGAGGCATTATTCGCAGGCCTTGGCCTTTTTCCTCTTGGCCGCGTCTCCTCGGCGTCCTGCACACTCCTTGGCACTCCTTGGCGTCTCGGGCGGAGGTTCGCGGGGAACGGATACCATCCGAGGACACAGCCAAGTGCAGCGCGGGTCAAGAGAACGTGGGCGTCGAGGAAGTATTGCTCGTTCGAGGAAGGCGGCGCCCTGCCGTCAGCTGAGCAGCCGCACAGTGGGCCAGGAGACCGGCGCAGGTGGCCAAAACTCGAGACGCGTTTTGAGCTCAGGAGTCGCTAAATGGGACTCAAAACCGAACATGTGACCCCACCAATGGATCTCTCTCGAAACGAGGAATCCATTGCTGGGGTCAGACGTTGGGTTCGAGTCCTGTTGAGCGACTTCGTTGCTCGAAACGCGTCCAGAGTGTTGGCCGCCTGCGTCGGTCTTCCGGCCCACTCACTGTGCGCCGGTCGGGGTAGCGAGCGCCCTTTGGTGCGGATCAGCGGGCACGCTGAGTGACGCCTCGACACTCCACGCCTCGAGCCGCCCGCCCCACCCCGCCCCACCCCGCCCCCACCCGGCTGCCGGCAGCAGCGCTTTCCTGCGTCGCTGGGTGGGAGGCAGCAACGGGTGGCAAAGCAGATGCGATATACCGAAAGTTTCCCTGGCATCCGCCTGCAAACAGCAGCGCCTCGCACCTTGAAGCACTGCTTGTTATAGGGTGGCCTAGGGAAGGGACGCCCTGGTGGGGACGCCCTGGTGGGGACGCCCTGGTGGGGACGCCCTGGTGGGGACGCCCTGGTGGGGACGCCCTGGTGGGGACGCCCTGGTGGGGACGCCCTGGTGGGGACGCCCTGGTGGGGACGCCCTGGTGGGGACGCCCTGGTGGGGACGCCCTGGTGGGGACGCCCTGGTGGGGACGCCCTGGTGGGGACGCCCTGGTGGGGACGCCCTGGTGGGGACGCCCTGGTGGGGACGCCCTGGTGGGGACGCCCTGGTGGGGACGCCCTGGTGGGGACGCCCTGGTGGGGACGCCCTGGTGGGGACGCCCTGGTGGGGACGCCCTGGTGGGGACGCCCTGGTGGGGACGCCCTGGTGGGGACGCCCTGGTGGGGACGCCCTGGTGGGGACGCCCTGGGGGGAACGCCCTGGTGGGGACGCCCTGGTGGGGACGCCCTGGTGGGGACGCGATGTCTCGGCCGCCTCCTCGCCCCGCGCCGCGCTCGCCAACTCCAGCCGCGACTCCGGCCATTAGAAGCGCAATTGGATTCTATTTACAGACCTATCGCGCCGCCCCTCCAGGCCTCCAGTCCTCCGGCAGGTCGAGGAGTGAGGCGAAAGGCGTCGCCTGCCGCGCAAAGGCGCATCCGCGCACTCGACAACTCTCTGGCAAAAAGTCTTACTAGGCGACAGTGTTGAAAGGGTTCACGGTAGGAACGAGTCCTAGTTTTCTCAGGTCTGACGCGTCTCAGTCCAAGGCGCTGGCGATCGTGTGTGACTAAAAATAAATTTAAAAAAATGGAACTCTACACCCCCTCCCCAGTCTTAATGGGGAGGCCTCCTGCTTTACTTCGGTGTTCGGGATGGGAACCGGTGCTATCAGGTAACTGGGGTTAATCCGATCCAGCGACTTCGATATCGTACGCCGGGGGACCCAGTAGGACCCGAGCCGCCGACACGGCCCAACATGGGCAGAGTAGAGTAAGGCAGAGACGATAGAGAGACAGAGAAAGAAAGAAAGAGAGTAGTTTTGGGAGCTTTTGTTTGCGCAGGCTGGTCGGTACCCAAATGGTACACCCGCTGTCCGGCGCTCCCAGACCCGAACATGCAGTCAGTGGGCCAGCTTCAAAGGACTTATCAACTCCATCCGACGAATCGGAATGGACCCACTCGCGACCAATCTCGAGTGGCTGACTCGATCGGGGATCGAACCAGTGCCGAGGCCAATCCGCCGAAGCGGACTGCTTTTTAGACACCCGGGTGTAATGGCCTGGATTGAGCCTAGACCACTACACCACCCTGACTTGCACGTCTGCCGAGTGTTGGACGACGGGTTTGAGTCGCAGTGGGAGGGAGCCAGTCGAAAAATGAAAGGCTTTTTTGAGATTCGATCCCCGGACCTTACAGTCGGGGGCCGACGCCTCTCCACTCTCAGCCACCACGGCTCATGTCTGGTATCGATTGAAGCGGGCTCTTGAGGTGACAATGAGCAGCGGTCAGAGAAAAAAGTGGTGAAGTAATAAGATTTGAATAGCCGATTCTCGTACTGGGAAACCGACGCATCGACACGTCCAGCCACCACGGCAGATAATGGAGCACGGTCATTGCTGTGGCTTTGAAGCACACTGGGGAGGCAGTGAAAAATAATTAATGTTGGGAGTTGAACCTGGGACTCGATGGTCAGTGTAGATGCCTCTGAGATGTTGGCCTCGCACTGGCCCCTGGGTAAGCCAGTCGGAAAAAGATGACACCCGGGGTTTTGATCACCCGTCCCCACCGATGAGAACCGATGCCTTAAAGATCTCGGCCATCACAGTTGATATAGGAGCAGAGCTCACATCACCTCTGTTGGTCATAAGATAGATTCGCAGCCTGTTTCTCCGCTTCCAAACCAGACGATGCGAGCCGTGGTCGACCCTCGGGAGGCAGTCAGGGTGCCGCAGTCCCTTCCGTCACAATCACCGCCGGCACGGCGCAGCGCGGCGCAGCCTCCCTCTGAATCTGTGATATCTCTCTTCCACGGCAATAACGGGCGAGACGGTGGTTCGAGCCCCGGCCAAGTTTTACTGGTGGCTAATAATTCGGGGAGAAAAATGTCTGCGACGTGCTCGGTTGGCGCCGCTGCGCTGCTGCGCTGCGCGCGTGTGGCGGGGTGCGGCCCGCCGCGCCTTCGCAATGTGTTTCCCGCTGCCTGCCGTGCCTGCCGTCTTGCGGACCGGTCGCACCAACAATCACCCCATTCTCAGCATTATTGAGAACTGCGTGAGAAACGAATTTGAGCTTTATACCGTTCTGGAACACCTATTTGAAAAACTATTTTTAAAAAAAAAAAATGTATATTTTTTGTATTAATTGTTTCTTTTTTTTTTTGAACTTTGTGGTTGCGTTTACACTAGGTACCTGGCCCTAATAGCCCCCCTCCTCCCCTCCAACATTTCCTGCCCCTTAGGGTTGCCTCTTGCTTTGAGGCCGGTCGTAGTCGGGCGGATCCGGTTGTGTCACCCGCCCTAAGTGCGTCTATCTCTCTCTCTCTCTCTCTCTCTCTCTCCTCTCTCTCTCTCTCTCTCTCTCTCTCTCTCTCTCTCCTCTCTCTCTCTCTCTCTCTCTCTCTCTCTCTCTCTCTCTCTTCCCCCTCTCGCGCACACAAACACGCGGCCAAGACGCGTCGTCGTGACACCATGAGGGTTCTCATATCCACACCTCGGTGTGATTTATCCCCGCACTTTATTCTAACTGGAAACACTTGGGGCGGAGACGCGAGAGACAATTACCGCCGTCCTAAAATAAAATGGAGATTGTGCAATATAGCGACACTAAAGTTTGTGCGCAGGCGCTGTGGCGCGGCGGCAATACGGCGGGGCGGCGAGGCGCACAGCGGCGGCTGTCATGGCGAGCCTGAAGCCCTGCCGGCCCTGCCTCCGCCCTTATTGCAGGGCCGGCGTCGGAGCTCTCGTCATCGCCAAAGTGTTTTAGATCATCATGTTGAAATGAATGATTTCTGTGCAACATTGGGGCGCTTGCTACCGCAAGGGAAACGCCATCATGGTGCTGGCTGGCTGCTGCATATGCGCGTGTCCGGACGTGGCCAATCCCCTGAAGCCGGCCGGCCGCCGCAGCTGGCAGCCACTGGCAGCAGGGGCCCAAAGTCTCACCGAGGCAAGCTCACCAGAGCCGCCGGGCTCACCGCCTCCGCGGAGGCCGACACGCTGCCGGTGCCGCCGCTGCCTTATTTCGAAGATGAAACCCCGCGAGTGCGGGGCTGGCGGGGCTGGCGGGGCTGGCGGGGCTGGCGGGGCTGGCGGGGCTGGCGGGGCTGGCGGGGCTGGCGGGGCTGGCGGGGCTGGCGGCCCGCTTCCTTCCGCAGGGCCTGAAAGTGGGACATGAATCATCCCGGGCGTGGCCGAGGGACCCTTCATGTTCACGGCCGGGACGGGCTTGTCGCGCAAGTGTCCGCAAAGTCCGACCGGCAGCCGAGCCGCCGCCATGCCGCCGCCATGCCACCGCCATGCCACCGCCGCAGCGAGCCCTCGGCCGCAACCAGGCCCGCCGGGACACCGCGGGGAAACCGGACACGCCTCGGTGGAAGAACCGCGCGCTAGTTATTTAAAACAAGCGTGTTTTATTTAAAACATGGCTATAGGTTCTATCAACAAGCGCATCATAAGCTCGTTTCCACTTGCTCGGGAATTGGCAGAATCGGGAATGAAGCATGCTCACCCGTACGGCGTACGTACACACACGCAACGCCCATCCACCCACCCACACACACTCACTCACACACAAGCAACAACAAACACAGAAGTACGTCACACACACACACACACACAGACGCTGAGGCAAACAACAAACAGGCCGTCACGCACACACACTCACACGAGCACACACTGGTGAGCAACAGATGCGATGCCCCCCAATGGCCTAGGACGAGCGGAGTGGGCCCGCCGCCTTGCTGCCTGCTTCCCTCGTCAAGTAGCTCACATTTCATTACCCCGCGAGCAGGGGCCAGCGGCGGCCTCTACTCCCACTCCCACTTGTGTGTGTCTGCAGCCACCCGGTGTGGGACTGGTGGAGCAGCGCGCCGGGGAAAAATATTTACTCGATCGGTCAAAGTGCCCCGCCTGCGTATCCCACCCCGCCCCGCCCCGCCCCGCCCCGCCGCCTCCAAGGTCCTCGTCAGCGTCTCCTCCGGCCTGCCGCTGGAACACTGCCCCCGGAAGGCTCACGTGGGCAGCCCACCGGATCGAAGGACATCCACTGGATCGATGCTTTGGTTAAAACGGTGCATTTTTTTTTTTTTTTTTTTTTTTTTTTTTTTTTTTTTGTTTTGTTTGGAGGATTGCGTCTGAAGCAGCACAGGGTGTCACATCCACATCGGAGGGCTGTTGGGGGCGACGTAACCTGACCAGTGCCAAATGGAGAACAGCGTGGAGTGGTTGTTCGCTGGTCGTTAACGCTTTCGTTCGTTTTTGTCTGTTGCAGGTGAGCTGCTGGGAAATCAAGGACTTGCGTAAATGGCAGTGTGTGGACGCGGTTTGAGCTCGAGAGTCTTCTGGCCCACTGTGGCACGCCCTGGCGCCACGTTTCCAATGGCCCGATGGCCCGATGCGGCTTTTTACACTCGTACTGCGGTGTAAATCTACAGCCGCCCCGCCCTACCCCGCGCGCGTGCGGGGCGTGCGCAGGGACTTCCCCGCCCCGCCTCGCCCCGCCCCGCGCGCCCAGGGGCTTCCCCTGCCCCAACCCACCTGTTCCTGGTGGCGGTGGTGGGGGAGGCCCGGTCGATAGGGCGGCAGCGGGTTCGGCGAGGCGCCGCTAGATGGCGCCGGGGGTCTGTCTGGCCTCGGCCGCCCTCGGCCGGTCGCGACCGGAAGGAACCCGATAGTCTCGCGGGGAAAGTCAGCTGTTTTCAAAAGCCGTCCTGGAGAAAAAGATTAGAAGGTCGGATTAAGAAGCGCGAAACTCATCCCGCCTCTTTTGAGGTTATACATATACAGTCGGGAAATCGGACTGGCAGTTTCGTAGCTTGAAAAGAGGGGGGGGGGAGAGACACTGGGACAGGTGTCTTCCTTCGGCAGCGCTCCTATTGTGTAGCAGCTCTAGATTTAAGTCAGCTCCAGTTTACGTTTCACAGACGCCGTTTCCACAACAAGAAGAAGAAGAAGAAGAAGAAGAAGAAGAAGAAGAAGGGATGGGCCGTACATGAAGCCCTCGAATCCTGCTTCTGGTTATGGAGCGGCCGCTTCCACAATCTTTCATTCCGAATGCAGTGTTTGCTCGGCTGGGTCGCTCAAAATGAATTTCAACAGCGATGATGAGGAGGGAGCTCGCTCGCCGCGCGCGTTTACCGTGTCAGACGAGCACAATCATTTTTTTCCCCCTCTTTTCCCCATATTTATTTTCCCTGAACGAGCCGGGCCCCTCGCCTCTCAGCCTTCCTGGAGCAACAGCTATACGGCGGCGGCGCACAGTGCGTGTCGCGCCACTGACGGTACCCGCGCCATCGACCAGCCGCGACCAGCCGCGACCAGCCGCGACCAGCCGCGACCAGCCGCGACCAGCCGCGACCAGCCGCGACCAGCCGCGACCAGCCGCGACCAGCGGGGATCCGGCACAGTGGGCCAGAGGAAGCGTTTTGAGCTCCAGAGTCGCTAGAAAAGGACTCGAACCGGACGTGGATTCCTCGTTCGGAGAGCAATCCAATGGTGGGGTCACACGTTCGGTTCTAGTCACATTCAGCGACTCTGGAGCGACTTTGGCCCACTGTGCCGGTCTTCTGGCCCACTGTGCTGGTCTTCTGGCCCACTGTGCCGGGATGGTCACCACCGGCCGGCCAAAAACGGGCCGCCTGGTCGGTGGGTGGGTGGTCGTCACACTCGTCATGCGGCCGGTGCAATCAGAGCGATATGAATGTGCGGTTTCGACAGCCCCGCTGCCCTGCCCAGCCCTTGTCCCCCGCGGGCCCTGGCACGGCCCGGCACGGCCCGGCACGGCCCGGCACGGCCCGGCACGGCCCGGCACGGCCCGGCACGGCCCGGCCAGCGCTCGGGGCTCTTGTCGATTGGTCACCGGCCGCACAGTGGGCCCGACGGCAAAGCGAGTGGGGTGTGGTGTCACTAGTGGCTCTGGCGTCACGGTCCTGGCGCACTGGCTATATTGCGTATCGTGTCGCAAGAACGACGCAGTGTTCTTTTTTTTTTTGTTCATTATTTTGATATTTTCAGTTTATGGCCGAAAGCGCTTCGGCATTCCTGCCGGCGTTGAAGTAGTAATAAACATTACGGCCAGAATTTTTATTGTTGTCTGAAGGGATGATTCAGGGACGGGGATTTCGCGGGGTATCACACCCTGCCGATAAAATGACCGGTGGAAAAAAGAAGGATGGGAAGGATTGAGTTCTTTTGGACCACGCTGATCCAAAAATGAACTGGCCATAGCCAAACGAAATGGCCAGCTGAAAGAAAAAAAGTGCCGTCTGGTTTTGTGTTTACTTAATGTGTTGCATCGAAACACGCACAAAACAGGGACAAAGAGCGTGGCCTCGGCGTGCCCCACCTTCCCCAACTTTATGAGAGGTCCTTAGGGATCGGACGGGACGGGCTTTAGGGAGTCGGGCGGGGCGGGCGGCGGGTTGATGCGACTCAGGGTTCCCGAAGGACACAGCCGTGCACCTATCCGCGCCACTTTGTTGGCCGCGGCAATATCCTCGTTCAAGGTGCCCTGCCTGGCTCGGCACAGTGGGCCAGAAGACCGGCGCAGGCAGCCAAAACATTAGACGCGTTTTGAGCTCCTGAGTCGCTAAATGAGACTCGAACCGAATGTGTGACCCCACCAATGGATTGCTCTGCGAACGAGGTATCCATTGGTAGGGTCACACGTTCGGTTCGGGTCCCATTTAGCGACTCTGGAGCCCACAAACACGTCGAGGATTTCGACCGCCTCCATCGGTCCTCTGGTCTTCCGGCCCACTGTGCCTGGCTTGCCCTGCCCGGCTCACCTCGTCCCCAAAGTAATGAAAATCTCGCCCTTAAAGTAGTGACAGACACCGGGGGGGGGGGGGAGCGGGACACTTCCCTAACTCATCGCCGGAACTTCCCACGTCGTCCCGGCCCGACGTGTGTGTGGGCGAGCGAGTGTGTGTGTGTGTGTGTGTGTGTGTGTGTGTGTGTGACTTGGACAGGGGGCCTACGGGAAGCTGCTGCTTGCACGCAGATTGCAGAATGAAGTCTGAACCCTGCGGATGCCGCGCTGGTGTAGCCGAACCGAAGCAGCATCCACTATTGCTACACTAAACCGCACCTACGTCCGAAGACCGCCGAATACTCTAGCTACCAGCACTCTCCCTTAGGACTCAACCTGGACGACAGGCAACGGTGCAATTGAAACAAAACAGTGTGCAATGGCCACAGGTCACGGGTCACAGACAAGCGGTAAACCGGCCGCGACTGATGACGTCATCGGGACAATAAACCAACCTTTGTGAGTGAGAGTGCATCCCGCAGATCAAAGCGAGGGGGGGCAAACGCACAGACAAAAAAGAGAGAGTTGGTCCCGCATTTTCATTTAGACGACAAATGATTTAATGTGCGTTCCAGACGCAGCTTTTTTATTTATTTTTTGCTACTGCTTTTTTTTATCAGTTTAGTGTTCCCACCACAGCAATACGCACGGCTTGTTCCTCATACGCACGCACACACACGCACACACACACGCGCGCACACCATCATGCGCAAGTTTCATTTCGCTCAGGGGCCCCCTTCCCCCGCCGCCCCCGCCGCCCCCGCGCCCCCGCTGCCCCCGCCATCCCATTGCGGCTGCTTATTCGAAAATAATAATACTTCCGACAGTGTGGGGCTGTTTCTCAAACCCCATCCGAGCGCGTAAATTTTGTCGAAATGTCGCGGCGGGCCGTCGCGACGGCTTGTATACAGACCTAATTTCGCCACCGCCTCCGGAAAACTAATCCGGAAAGTTTAGCATTAGTCGTGTTTTGTCTCGCGAGTTTCCCGCGGGTCTTTTCGGCCCCGTTCCCACTGTGCGTCCCCACCCGCGGCCGGGGCCCAGCCGGCCGGCCACTGGACGGGGGCCCCGTAGGCTCTGACAGGTGTCAGCAAATCAGGGCATTTCTTCTTCGAGACTCAAGCCAGCCTCATTACTAACTAAGGTAAGACGTCTTCGGCCTCTTCGCCTCCTGGACAAACCTGGTCGTTATTAATTTTTCTCGGCTGCTGAAGCGTGCTCTCCCCCCCCCCCAAAAAAAAAAAAATAAAAAAAAAAAAAAAATTTGTGACACGAGATAAAAAAAAAGCCAAAAAAAAGCTCTGCTGTTTGGTGCGGAACGTTGCAGCCTGCACGACGCCGACCGAGCTGAGACATCCTTCCTCCTAGGGTGCTCCACCAAGTCCCGAGGCCCGGCCGTCCCTTTCAGCCTTTCGACACGTCCTCGTGCTCACCGTGCAGGGATTCCTGCTTTGGCGCACCCGTTCACAAGTGGCCCCCCTGCCTCTTGCTCCTCTCTCCGCTTTCACCCGTGCAGTTCGCATTGCCGTTCGCCTTGCCGGTCGCATTCCGGCACAGTGGGCCAGAGGAGCGGCCCTGGCGGCCAAAACTCTAGACGCGTTTTGAGCTCCATGGTCGCCAAATCGGACTCGAACCGAACGTGTGACCCCACCAATGGATTCTTCGTTCGGAGAGCAATCCCATTGATGGGGTCACTCGTTCGATTCGAGTCCCATTTAGCGACTCTGGACCTCAAAAACCGTACGTTTCGTTTCAAAAAGGCTTCAAACAAGTTCCGTTTCCACGCGGCTGGTTCCCTTCTCTCGGCTCACCGTCTCCGTTAATGCGCTTCGGCCGGCACAAACAAGCAGGTGCTCATCAAAGCACTCCGCGGAAGCAAAGCCGCGGACCGAACCGACCGGCTGACCGGCGGGGACTGCCACGCGTGTTTCCTAGTTTAAGCTCCCTCCCCTCCCCCTCCCCTCCTCCCTCGAACTAGACAGGCTAAGGCCCTGGCCAGGCCCTGGCATGGTAATGCAAGAATGTCTAGGCCTCGCCGCGCCGGGCCATGGCAGGGCCCGGCAGGGCCGCACTCCTGAATGGTGGCCCTAAGTAACTCGTTAGCGAGAATATAAGGCTTTGTTTTGGGGCCGCGCGTAAGGCGCCAAGAATTAAACGGGGTACCGCCATGACAAAGCCGACGCAGGGCGTGGCTTAGTGGGCCAAAAGACCAGCGCGAGCGGCCAAAACTCTTGAACCGAACGTGCGACACCTCACCAATGGATATCGTTCGGAGAGCAATCCATTGGTGTCAGACGGTCGGTTTGAGTCCCCTCTCTAGCGACTCTGTACCTGAAAACCCGGCGGAGACTTCGACCGCCTCGAACGGTCCTCTGGCCCACTGTGCGGCGTGAGGCGGTGGCCGTGTAGGGCACCAAGGAGGAAGGCGGTCGGCGTATGCTCTGGCTCGGCACCAGCGCGTAGACGGGCCTTGCCTTGTTGTAGTTGGCGGAGCGCTGGGGGCGAGACAGGGACAGGGACCACGGTTGGTCGACCAGCCCGACCTAACCTGACCGGGGCTGGCTGGCTGGCTGGCTGCCTGGCTGCCGGCCGCCTCGGGGCTCGGAGGCGGGGAAAGGTGTGCGGGAGAGAGCGCAGCATCGCGGAGCACGCTGGCCGTCAAGCCCTCATTGTTTCACCAAACAAACTTGGTGGCTCGGCTTCAGCGAGTCCGTGGAGACGGCGACACGGCCACGGCCCGCAGGACGGAGGCAGCGCGTTGAACAGGCTGCACCGCGCGGCCGCGGTCAGTCCGGCCCAACCTCATGCCGGCACAGCGTCCGTTCGCGGAGGCAAAATGAAAATGCCAGCAGAAAATCCGAGTGGTGCGCAGCAAAGCAGCGAGTGGCAGGCAGGCGGCGGGGCACGCGGTGCGGTTGTCCTGGTTCCCTGGTTGTCGGGTAATGGGAGCCAACAGCCCAGCCTGGCCAGGCCAGCCGAGGCCAGCCCAGGCCAGCCCAGGCCAGCCCAGGCCAGCCCAGGCCAGCCCCGCCAGGCACACTGTGCCCGGCACAGCAGGGCAGAGGCCCTTGCCGCAGGGAAGTCGCTTCCTCTGCAGTCATATATCGTGCAGGATAGCCTCTGCAGCGGCGCTGGGCGGGGCGCGGCGGGGCGCGGCGGGGCGCGGCGGGGCGGGGTGGGGTGTACCTGTGTGTGTATACTCGGTGGCTCCGCACGCGCCGAGCCCACCGCCGCACCCCGACCCGCCACAGCCGCCAAGCTTGATAATAATTCGAGCCAGTGGTAACTAGAAGGCAGTGCGTCCCCGCCGCCCCGCCGCCGCCGCGCCCCGCCGCCGCGCCCCGCCGCCGCCCCCGCCGCCGCGCCCCGCCGCCGCGCCCCGCGCGCCGCGCCCCGCCGCGCCCCGCCGCACCGCGCCCCGCCGCCGCCCCGCCGCCGCGCCCCGCCGCCGCGCCCCGCCGCCGCGCCCCGCCGCCGCGCCCCATTGCGCGCTGCTTGCCGATCCCCCTTGTATTCGGGCCGCTTGTTGCTGTAATGGAAAAGGAAGTGGCGCGGCGGAGCGCGGGGTGCAGCACAGAGCGGTGCAGCCGGGCCACCTTGGCAAGACGGAGCAGCGCCCTGAATGGAGCCGTGGAATAATAGTCCAAGGAATACCACTCTTCTCTCCCGAGCGTGTGTGTGCGTCCTTGGCGTGCCTGTGTGTGGGTGCGTGCGCCTGGTCGGAACGCTTTAGCAAAAGGCAATAGAAATGTTTGGCGCATTCTCGTTCCGGTGCTCCAAGGGCTCCAGGGCAACCGAGCAGGCCGGAGTGGCGAAGCACTTCTAGCGTCCCGCCGCCCCGCCCCGCCCCGCCCCGCCCCGCCCCGCCCCGTGGAATCCGTCACACGGGATTCCTGCCGGGCTCAATTCCAAACATTTCTGATGGAAATCTGGCGGTGCTGAGGCGCAAAGCGTGCGCGCGGCGGCGTGGCGAAGAGTCGGCGTGTGCAAAGGGGGGCCGAGACGGAGAGGGGAAAGGGAGGGGGGGGGGAGGAGGGCCGGGAGGGAGAGGGGAAAGGAGGGGGGGGGGGGGAAAGGAGGGCCGGGAGGGAAACCCCAAGGCTGCGGATTCCGCCGCAAAGGAAAGAAGAAACGCAGGAGCGGGGAGTGGGACGAGGCGGCGGCCTGCGAACGATGCACACTACAAAGGAAAGCGAGCAGAAAAAAATTGAAAATAAATCAAGGTAATTGTTCTGATCAAGGACGAAAAAAATAAGAGGAAAAAAATAAGAAATTTGCCGAAAAAAAAAAATTACACTGACACAACAAAATGGCAAAAAAAAAAGTGAAGCCAGCATTACAGTTATCAGTGGAGCCGGTTTCCAGGCAGCATCTTTAATGTATCGCTCGCTCGCCAAGGAAATGAGATGGGGTGGGCCACGGGCGGCGTCAGGCTGGAGCATAGCGGGGCATGGCGTGGCGTGGCGGCCCGTGTTTGCTGAAAACAAAGGGGCCACTGTTGTTCGGGCCGCTGGGCCGCAGGCGAGCCCCGGGCCCCTCCAGGTACAGATGCACATTAAAGAACAAAAACGCGGGCAAATTTCCCACCCCCTCCACCTGTATCGTGACGCGGGGATCTTGAGCGGGACCCCGCCCCGGTCGCCGGTGCTCACCCTATAGTGTGGCCCACCGTGGTGTGGCCGCATCTGCATCGCTAAGCCAACAGGCGAGTGTTCGTTTTGCCGTATCGGCAGGGCGCAGCCCCCGGCCTCGCGCCACGCTGGGCCACCCAAACACCAAATAGAGGGAAAAAGGAGACGCGCGTGGCGGCGGGGCGGGGCGAAAAGAGGCCGAGAGACACAGCCTGCATTTTGAGTGCCGTGTGCTTTGCGGAGCCGCGCCGTGCCGCGCCGCGCCACTCCGTGTCGTGCCCCGCCTCACCTCTACATGTTCCATTTTGGCGGCCGAAGATTGGATTCTTGAGGTTTCGTTTTAGCGCAGCCCCTCAGTACCTGCTGGCCCCGCCCTCCGCATACCCCCGCGGGTCCAACACACACGCACACGCGCGCGCGCGGATGCCGGTATGGAATAGGGAACAGTATTGAGAGGATGGAGCGGGAAATATGCAATTTCGCAAATAATGCGAAAAAGTGAACAGCTCCTTGACACCGCTCCACATTGCAATGCAGCCTCTGAAGGGCATGTACGCATTCCGTACCTCCAGGCAGCTCGCTGAGGGGAGGGGAGGGGGCAGGCCCGACGCTCTCTCGACGACTGCATGGGAAACGTGGCAATCTGGCCCTGCGATCGGGAGGATGCTCCTCCGAGCCGCGACAAGTGCTTGAGCCGTGCCACGCTGCCGCCGCCGCGCGCCACTCTCATCCTTGCACTGTTGTTGCGAAAATTACTCATCACTCTTCAATTTTTTGTTTTTTAATTTCCACGCCCGACAGAATAACCTAAGAATAACCTAACACCTAAACTATGTTTTTTTTTTTCCTCCGGTGTGTTGATCTCGGCTGTGTCGCCTGTGATACTGCCGTATGACTGGCCGTGGACAGACAGACAGACAGGCCGACAGGCAGACAGACAGGCAGTGATGACGAGGGTCGGCGTCCTCGCGGTGCCATCCAGGTGTGCGCGATGCCCCGATTCCGCTGCTCTGCCGCGCCGCTGCCGAACAACCATTAGTTACAATTAGCAGGGGCGCGTTTAATGGAAATGAATGCCCTACAAAGCTGGGGGGGCGGGGCCGGGCCGGGCCGGGCCGGGCGGCAGAGCGTGGTGGGACAGGGCGGTTACGGCCCGGACCCATTCTGGCCGCCGCTTCCTTCGGCGCGTTCCAGTCTGGATCAAGAAACCCAGAACCACCTTCCGCGTCGTCTGGCTCCCTGCATTCTGTCCCACTGGCAAACGCGGTGGGCCCGACGTCCCGGCGGCGTCCCGCATGCACGGGAAATCTGAGAGGCGCGTCCCCTCCCCCTGGACCGGGGAAGGGTCCTGGCTGTTATGTACGGTCTGGTTATCGTATCACAGCGCCACTTCGGCCACGGAATGCCGGCCCGAGCTCTTCGATACGGCGAGCATCCCGAAGGATCGAATCAAATCGAATCAATTCGAATGGACGCGCCTTCCCCGGGTGGGGTCGGCTCGCTGCGCGGCACGCACTGGAGGGGGGGGGGGACGTCAGGTCAGACACCATTTCCATGGCGACTCGGGCCGCTGCTAGCCGCTTGCACCAACGTGAATCGGCATTCAATGTTGTTCCGCTGCGATTCGGGCGACCCGACCGACCGACCATCCGAGCGCCGGGGGTGGGCCGGCCGCACGGGCGCACGGCTGCGCGTCGGGTTGCCTACCCGTCCGAGCGCCGGGTGGGCCGGCCGCACGGGCGCACGGCTGCGCGTCGGGTTGCCTACCCGTCCGAGCGCGGGTGGGCCGGTCGCACGGGCGCACGGCTGCGCGTCGGGTTGCCTACCCGTCCGAGCGCCGGGTGGGCCGGCCGCACGGGCGCACGGCTGCGCGTCGGGTTGCCTACCCGTCGGTCCGCAGGCGCCCCCGGCCGCGAGGCCCTTGGCTTAAGGCCGGATCCAGAGTCGGCCGGAGGGAGGGGAAAAGTACCGCTTACCGCGAAGCGTTAAAATTCGAACGTGACGGGGGAATGAAAGTGAATGACTCGTGGCACGTTCTATGGGAAGCCCGTCTCCACACTGTGTGTCGTGCAGTTCGTCTGGCGGCGCGCTGTGTTTGCTTGTCTCGTCTCTCTTGCCCTGTCTGTCTGTCTGTCTGTCCGTCCGGTCCTCGGCTCCGCCGCAGTGCGGCCGGACTCGCGTTGCGGACTTGGTGAAGAAGGAAACCGAGACAAAAGCCTGGGCGTCGAGATTATGTGGTTATGTATGGAGCCCCCGCTCGGCCGCGCGGAGCACATCCCTCGGAAGGCCTTGCTCCCCGCCCCGCCACGCCCCACCACGCCCCACCACGCCCCGCCACGCCCCGCCACGCCCCGCCCCGTGCCTAGAGAAGCATACAAGTCTGTGTCGCCAAGTTAGTTGACGCCATGGCACCACACAGACAGACAGACAGTCATTCAGTCAGTCAGTCAGTCAGTCAGTCTCTCTCTCTCTCTCTCTCTCTCTCTCTCTCTCTCTCTCTAGCTGTCCATCTCTTCTTTTCACAAGGTTATTTTTTTTTAGGATACTTATGGCAAACGACAGTTAGTTAGTCTCAGTGGTGCGGCGAGGCTTCGACATCGGCACACGTTTAAGCCAAGCCGGGACACCTGCCCTAATGCAGCGCCGGGAATCTTAATCCCGTTTCCCGCAGTGTAGCGATTGCCCCCCCCCCTCTCCTCCCGCTCCGCGCTCTAAGCCGGCCGGAGCCAGGCGCAAAGCGCTAGGTGCGGGGCGGGGCGGGGCGTCGGCGATAAGACGCCACAGATACCACAATCCTTTTTGATATTCATACACATGCATAGAGACGCACCAGCCCCTTACTTTTTACACCCCCACCACTGGCCAAAGCCCAATCCCTAGACTGTGAGCGGCGGCGGTGGTCTCGCCTCTCCCTTGCAGTCATACCCCCCGTTTTGGACGGCGAGGATATCGGCGTGCAGCGTAGCCTTGCGGGACCTTCGAGTGGCAAGCCGGCAAGGCCCCGGCACCGCACAAACACTGCCTTGAAAAAATATGAGGCGGCCGCCGCGACGCTCGCAGTGTAAGCGCGATGATTAGCTGGACAGAATAATGTACGGTTTGGCGCGGAATCCCTTTGAAAAGTTGGCAGTTTTGTATTTCCCCACGGATTTTTCGGCACGATCAAGCGAGTATGCGGGCTGTGTGCGTGTGTATGCATGTGTGACAGAGAGATGTGTGTGTGTGTGCGTGTGCGCGCGCGTGCGTGTATGTGAGACAGAGAGAGAGAGAGAGAGAGAGAGAGAGAGAGAGAGAGAGAGAGAGAGAGAGAGAGAGAGAGAGAGAGAGAGAGAGAGAGAGAGAGCAGTGGGGTGGGCGCAATTACCTTGGGATTAGCGAGGTGCGAAATTATCATTACAAACAGGGGATGTGTGTGTCCCAACGAGCAACAAGAAAACATGTATGTATTTGTTGTGCGTGTGGGTGTGTGAATATGAGTGTGTGCGTGTGTGTGTGGGGGGGGGGGGTCGCAGGCGCCAGGCTTACGTGTTTATCCGCACAGTATGTCCGAGGACGGCGAGGTGGAGACGGTGAATAAAGGACTACAGCAGAAGAGAGCAGTCGGCGAACCAGACTGGATGCACAGTAGAGGGATCGGCTTTCATAACCAATAACTTTGTCACTGCTTATTTCTCTTCCCTCCCCCCCCCTCTCTCTCTCCACTTGTCTGCCCCGGAGTGAGACGCTGATCCCCCTAGAGAGAGGAGCAGAGAGTCCCCCCGCGGGGCCTCAGCGGCCCCAGCTTTGGCCGGGACGTTGTGTTGTGTGCCGCGCTTTAATGAGGTTACGTTATGTTGCAAAAGAAGACTCGTGGGGTGGGGGGTGGAAGGGGGTGGGGGGGTGGGGGGCTCGGAGCGCCAGAAGCGAAGAAGGTGGAAAATGTGGAGGACGCCCCGACCGCGAAGCGTCGCGAAGCACCGCACAGCCACTGCTGGCAGCTGCTGCAGATTATCTTCGGCTTAGCAATGCACCCACTCTGGGAAATGAGTTGAACCCCGGCAGTGGCCGCGAGCTGGCTGCCTGCTGGTAGGCTGCTGCCTGGTGGCAATCTCAAATTTGCTTCAAGACAAAGGCAGCAGGCAACAAACAAGAGAAAAGGAGACAAAGGAAAAGAAAAGCAGAGATACTAACCTAACCTAACCACGTCTATTAACCACGGCGCTGTGTTGCTGCTCCTCCGCCGTTCCACCCCAAGGCGCCTACAGCACAGGCACGGCTGGCCGAGCACCCAGGCTGCAGCGGCCTGCCCTGGCCCGCCACGCCGAGCGCCGCGACGCCCCTGCGAGACTGCACACCTCGCTGGCCTATTAGGAGACGATGAGTGCGACAGAGATTGCGTCGCAATTAAGCCCTTTGTCCGGCGAGGCCAGGTGGGGGTTGCGGTGGTGGCGGGGGAGCCGGACCCCTGGACCCGCTACCTCCGCAAGCCCCGCCCGCCCCGGGCGCGCGCGTCCAAGCCCTGGGCTCTGTGACACTCACAACGCGTTTTTTTTTTAAACTGCATTTAAGCGTTTCGCAAGAGTGCGCCGGCCAGCCCGACCCCAGGTACAGCACACTTAAAACAATCACAAAAATGACATAAAAAAAGCGGTTTAAAAATAACTTTTAAAAATGTTGGCACTCAATGCACAAATAGACGCCGACACTGTGCACTTTCTTTGCCTCCTTCTCTGTCTGCAGTTCCCGCGCCACCGAAACGACAAGCTCAAGACGTATATCCACAT
This sequence comes from Stenchaetothrips biformis, assembly GCA_030522485.1. Lineage (NCBI taxonomy): Eukaryota > Metazoa > Arthropoda > Insecta > Thysanoptera > Thripidae > Stenchaetothrips > Stenchaetothrips biformis. The sequence goes on along the minus strand of CM060095.1, from coordinate 9,276,501 downwards.
ATACCTAATCTGCGCGGTCTGTCTTCGCGCGCCGACATAAATTCCTGCCTTCTTTGTTATCGACGCGAAAGGTGCAATGCGTAGACCTTCATGATGCGGCGAGGCGCTCGCGGTGTATAGAAATATATTGCGGCCGTGTGGGTGAAAGTGTGTGTGTGTCTGCCTGTCTGTCTGTCTGTGCATGCATGTGTGTGGGTGTGCTTTCGGTTTGACGACCGGAGTCTGCCATAAAGAGCCGCAGTGTTGTAAGGAAATGCGTCGGGGAAAACAAAGGAAAACGAAAACAACAAACAGTATCAGCGGCATTCAGGGCGAACTCTGCTTTCGACGTACAGGAACAAAAACATTAGAATGGAGACAGGAAAAAGTGAAAATTATTTCCGGTTTTGTAAGTGCCTCTTGCGAGTCCGCGGACGATCGGCGGCCATCGGGGAGAAAACAAGTATTATTGTTGTTGCTGCAGCTGTTATTGTTGTTTGCGGAGATAGTGCAGCAGCTCCGAGTCCCTTCTGTTTGTTTTGCTTGGGAGCATCTGGGCCCGGGCCATGGAGGGATAGTTGAGCAATTTCCTCCCCCCCCTCTCTCTCTCTCTCTCTCTCTCTCTCTCTCTCTCTCTCTCTCTCTCTCTCTCTCTCTCTCTCTCTCTCTCTCTCTCTCTCTCTCTCTCTCTCTCTCCGCCGCGCGCCACACCATCCGAAAGATAAAGAGTGATCGAAATGGAGGTATACAACATGCTGTATCTATATACCACCACACGCACGGCGGGCCAGGCCCGGCCAGGCCCCGTCGGCTCCAGGGCCTGTAATGGTTTCCGGGCTGACCGGATCCCGCGCTGCTCCCAAGATAATGATGGCTCTGCGGCCCGCCACCAGGCCCAGTGCGCACCAGGCCCGCCACCAGGCCCGCCACCAGGCCCGCCACCAGACCGAGCGGCCGCCATCAGTCTCCGCACCATCGGGGCCACCATTGAGCCCACCACGCCAGCCCCGCCAGCCCCGCCAACGCCAGCGGAAAAGATGTGCTGCCCCCGCGCATGCTACCCTGATGTCATTGTGCTCCGTGCCTGCCTCCGGGCACACACACACGTATACACACGTATACAGAGAGAGAGAGAGAGAGAGAGAGAGAGAGAGAGAGAGAGAGAGAGAGAGAGAGAGAGAGAGAGAGAGAGAGAGAGAGAGAGAGAGAGAGAGAGAGAGAGAGGCAGGAAAAAACTGAGTCGTCTAACGGGCCGCATATTGATCCACAGTGCGTGAGGCCTTCGCTGCGCTTGGCTGATGAGGCTCGATGCTTCCCTGTGTGTGTTGCCGGCCGTTCGGTGCTGCACTGTTGGAATTTTTTTTTTTGAAAATTCAGACCCATTCTTCATAAAACCAGTTAAAATAAATAACGGTCTGAATTTTCAGCAAAATTTTGGAACTGTGTCGGTGGCGGTGCTGGGCTCTACCTGTGTACGCCCCGGGCGCCCGGCCGTCTCGACGGCCCGCTGTCCAGGACATGTCCAGGGACATGTCCAGGACATGTCCCGCCCCGGGCACGTCCCTTGACATGACCTCCGCCAGGTCCTCCGCGAGGCCCCCCATAGGCGCGTCGATGCAGCAGGATTGACCAACCACTTCTCCGCCATGCATGTGGTTTTGCCGAGCCAAAAAAAAAAAAAAAAAAAAAAAAGGCTTTAAACGAAACTGAATACCTATGGCGCACGGCGCGGCCCTGGGCGTTGCGGCGCGCGTGGGAAGCGCGCCAGCTGCTCAACTACAACGCATCGCCAACTTTCATGACCTGCTGGGCTTCGGGACGCCGGGTCGGGCGGGTCTGTTGGTGCGCCGAACGCGCGCCGCCGGCGGAATGGATCAAAGGGAAATAAACAGAAAAATTGCAAATGCGGCAGCGCGGCCGGTTGTATTGGTCCGATCCGCGGTAGGGCACGTGTGAGTGTGTGTGTGTTTGCGTATGTGTGTGTGTTCGCCTGGCTGGCTGGTACATAGAGAGGGATGGCAGTGAATGCGTTTGTGCCACTCTGAAACATTCATTTTACATGCAGAGTGTGCTGAGCTTTTACGAGAGAGGCGACAGTTTTCACACTCCCCCCGAAAGGTCCCCCCCCCCCCTTCCTCTATAAAGGTTAGTGTGCAAAGTAAAGCAGGACCTATCCTTTTATCGCGCGAGAAAAGAAAACTGGGTTTTAAATTAAGGGACGTTTGAGAACAGTTACGGGAAGGCACGTCAAAATGGCGGATGTCACAATGGGGTATCCTTACTACTGATACAATCATCATTATTTTGACTTTTCAGATTTTTTACCGTTGTTTTTCCCCCTTTTCAAGCCACAGAGGAAGTCCTGTATGTAAAATTCCAAGTAAAAGCAAGGCTTGTCAGAATGGCAACAGGAACTTGGCGCTTGCCTCGACGGTGCCGCTTGGCTTCCCTGGAAACTGTCCGACTCAGAGGCACACATTACCGTTTGTGTACGTAAAACACACGTGTGGGTGTGCGGCCGGGTTGCGGGTGTGTTGGTTTGGAGACAAGATATACACCGTACACGCCGGAGTGCAAACTGGTGACGAGACGGCACCCCGGAGACCGGAGACGTGTAGGGTGTCGAGCGTGTATCAGTTACTGCTGCGTCTACCTATCTATCTATCTATCTATCTATCTATCTATCTATCTATCTATCTATCTATCTATCTATCTATCTATCTATCTATCTATCCGCACGGGGCAGCCTTGTGGACGGGCGGCCCTACGGACACACTCCCTGGAAGAGCTGATCCTTGTAAGACGGCGCCGTAATGTGGGATGTAAAACACGTCCTCAACGGCAGACTTCCTCACAGTGGCATGATGTGTACATTACGAGCAGCACCGCTGCTGTCGTCCAACTCTGCCGAGAAGTTTTCCCCCGAACTAACAGTGTCGTCAGGGGCAGGACGACTCTGTCATTGCCACCGCCCTGTCTTTTTCGTGTGCTCCAACAGCCGCCGATATCTTCTTTTCCTGTGTACAGTGTGGCGTTTATACTGGCAAACTTACGTGCGGCCGGGCGGCCCTGCGACAGGGAGTACGGCAAAGCTGGCTTTTGTGTTTCGAAATTATCGTAATCCATGAAGTGGAAGCCTCTGGCAGCGTTTACCCGGCCGGGCGAAGCGGTCGGGGCGCACGCCGCACCGGGGGAGACTTTGAGGAAACTTTTTCAGGTCGGATGGCCTTGCGGGAGCCCTGTGCGGGACCTGTCGAAAACCTGTGGGGCATCTGTGGCCCTAGGCCTGGGGCGCGGCACAGACAGGGGGCCAGAAGACCGCTCAAACCTCTAAACGCGTTTTGAGCTCCAGAGTCGCTAAATAAAACTCGAACCGAACGTGGGACCCCACCGATGGATTGGTCTCCGAACGAGGAATGTATTGGTGGGGTCACACGTTCGATTCGAGTCCTCAAAACACGTCTAGAGTTTTAGCTGCCTGAGCGGTCTTTCGGCCCACTGTGCGGGGGCGTGGGGCATGAGGCGTGCGTGGGGCCGCGGGGGTGGCGAGGCGTAGTGCAGCTCATCGCCCCGCCCGCCTTTCAACTACGACACTGTTTGTTCATTGCGGCCTTTGTCGCGTAAAACTCGGAGCCCGTCAGTGCATTCGGATAGAAGGCCTGCGGTGCAGAACAAACAAACAAACTAACTCACACACACACACACACACACACACACACACACACACACACACACACACACAACATTACGCTTTGAAAAACAGCTCCGGCCGGTTCGGTTATTGACAATTATACCCAACCATGCTTTGCTTTGTTTTAGGCAACTGTTCAAAATTCGACCGAAAAGGAACAATTTAGCCTCAAAAAACCAGATGGATTTGGAGTTGTTGGGACCAATCGACCAATCCCTAAACCTTTTTGTAAACAGCCCTTCCCTTTCAGCGCTGTGTATCGACTGCCGTAACTGCCGTCTCCGCTTCGCTTGTTCTGCCGGTTGAGTCCGGCCGTTGTTTATCCGAATGGTTTTACTTTTTCAGCCAATCAGGGGCTCCGCTGCTCCGCTTGCCCCTTTGCTTTGTTCCTTGCATTATTTCGAGCACCCCGCCCCGCCCCCTAGCCCTAGGCGCACCTTACAGGGCATCTTGCGGCCGTGGCGTTGGCCGGCCTGCAGACTGAGCGTCTCTCTCGCACTCATGGGGCATCCCGTGCAGGTGCGAGAGAGACGGAGCGACGAAGACGCCAACCAGCACACTGTTAACATTCATTTTTAAGCGCCGTGCCGTTTGCCGCCTGAGAAGGCGCGCCACGGCACGCCAAGGTTTGCCAACTTTAACCACCTAACAGCGTGGCCTTCCAAAATTCACGTCGCCTGTGCATATATACTGCCTTTAGGAGCAGTTTGTGTCTAAATAAGCAGCAAGGGGAAAGTGACCCTGTTTCTTAGCTTATGTTTTTCGTAGTCTGGAATCGCAGCGCGCGCCTCATGCTGCCTTTGAAGACGTGTGTCATGCTAAGCGACGCCCTCTAGTGTCACAGCGCGTGAAGCGTGTCACCGCCTGCTTATTCCGAAGACTGCTTCTCTGTCTCTCTCGCACCCTTAGGGAACGTCCCACGAGTGCGAGAGAGACAGCGCGACGAAAGACCTGTCCAGAGTCAGCCTGCTGTCTCGTCCCCGGCGGCCTCCTCTGGGTCTGCTCGGGCCTCCACTGGGCCTGCTCGGGGCCTCTCCCGGCGGATCTTTGAGATCCTTTGAGAGAGAGAGAGAGAGAGAGAGAGAGAGAGAGAGAGAGAGAGAGAGAGAGAGAGAGAGAGAGAGAGAGAAAGCACCGCGCACGGCAAGCAGAGAGCTGCTGGGACCGGCGCCTCTTGTATAATGTTTTATTCTGTGTCAAAATTCCCGGAAATCCGGCCGGGTCCCCGACGGCCTGGTTGCAGTATGACGTCACAAAGTGTGACAATATTTCGGAGGAGAATGGCGAAGCTGGCGAGGTAATACTCTTTGCGCCAGCTGCTTGCCGAGCCGCGCGGCGGAGCAGTGCAGTAGTCGGAGGTCAAGCATGCAGAAGGCGGACCGACGGCGCCTCCTCGCAGATCAAACGGACTAAACTGCAATCCGCGTTTCCAGGACGCGGAAAGCTGACGTCGTTGCTGCCCGACGTTTTCGGAACAGAGAGCCGGCATTGCATTCCCTTTCCTCCAAACCTTGCTTGAAAATTCCTCAATTTTTCAAATTTTGATGCAGAGCCTTTTCTTCTAAAGACAAAGCGTTTCAAATGTGAATGCGCTGTCTTGCAAATCGTCCCAGTCACCTAGCCCTCTTAGACAGGTGTAGTGTGTGTGTGTGTGTGTGTGTGTGTGTGTGTGTGTGTGTGTGTGTGTGTGTGTGTGTGTGGGTGTGTGTGTGGTACAGCATCTGATTACCGGGATGAGCTCCAGAGTAAACCTGCTAATGAACGTGGAAAGGGAGCATTACTCCCCGACTCCCTCACATGCCGAAGCCAAGGCTCTGTCTGTCCGCGTGCCGAGTTTGACGTGCCAGCTACACTGCCAGAAACACTCTGACACAAACTTCAACAAAAAGATTTTCAAGGATTCCAACCTCATTGAGGCCGGTTTTACGTCTCAAGCCCGGATGATTTTCCCGCAAATAAAAACCACCGGAGGCGCTTTCCGCCATCGACCTTGGCGCGTCGAGAGCAGCAGCGCCTTGTCTCAATCCGGCAAGACGCTCCGACGCGCCAAGGTCGATGGCGAAAGCGCCTCCGGTGGTTTTTATTTGCGGGAAAATCATCCGGGCTTGAGACGTAAAACCGGCCTCAATGAGGTTGGAATCCTTGAAAATCTTTTTGTTGAAGTTTGTGTCAGAGTGTTTCTGGCAGTGTAGCTGGCACGTCAAACTCGGCACGCGGACAGACAGAGCCTTGGCTTCGGCATGTGAGGGAGTCGGGGAGTAATGCTCCCTTTCCACGTTCATTAGCAGGTTTACTCTGGAGCTCATCCCGGTAATCAGATGCTGTACCACACACACACCCACACACACACACACACACACACACACACACACACACACACACACACACACACACACACACACTACACCTGTCTAAGAGGGCTAGGTGACTGGGACGATTTGCAAGACAGCGCATTCACATTTGAAACGCTTTTGTCTTTAGAAGAAAAGGCTCTGCATCAAAATTTGAAAAATTGAGGAATTTTCCAAGCAAGGTTTGGAGGAAAGGGAATGCAATGCCGGCTCTCTGTTCCGAAAACGTCGGGCAGCAACGACGTCAGCTTTCCGCGTCCTGGAAACGCGGATTGCAGTTTAGTCCGTTTGATGCGAGGAGGCGCCGTCGGTCGCCTTCTGCATGCTTGACTCCGACTACTGCACTGCTCCGCCCGCGCGGCTCGGCAAGCAGCTGGCGCAAAGAGTATTACTCGCCAGCTTCGCCATTCTCCTCCGAAATATTGTCACACTTTGTGACGTCATACTGCAACCAGGCCGTCGGGGACCCGGCCGGATTTCCGGGAATTTGACACAGAATAAAACATTATACAAGAGGCGCCGGTCCCAGCAGCACTCTGCTGCCGTGCGCGTGCTTTCTCTCTCTCTCTCTCTCTCTCTCTCTCTCTCTCTCTCTCTCTCTCTCTCTCTCTCTCTCTCTCTCTCTCAAAGGATCTCAAAGATCCGCCGGGAGAGGCCCCGAGCAGGCCCAGTGGAGGCCCGAGCAGACCCAGAGGAGGCCGCCGGGACGAGACAGCAGGCTGACTCTGGACAGGTCTTTCGTCGCGCTGTCTCTCTCGCACTCGTGGGACGTTCCCTAAGGGTGCGAGAGAGACAGAGAAGCAGTCTTCGGAATAAGCAGGCGGTGACATGCTTCACGCGCTGTGACACTAGAGGGCGTCGCTTAGCATGACACACGTCTTCAAAGGCAGCATGAGGCGCGCGCTGCGATTCCAGACTACGAAAAACATAAGCTAAGAAACAGGGTCACTTTCCCCTTGCTGCTTATTTAGACACAAACTGCTCCTAAAGGCAGTATATATGCACAGGCGACGTGAATTTTGGAAGGCCACGCTGTTAGGTGGTTAAAGTTGGCAAACCTTGGCGTGCCGTGGCGCGCCTTCTCAGGCGGCAAACGGCACGGCGCTTAAAAATGAATGTTAACAGTGTGCTGGTTGGCGTCTTCGTCGCTCCGTCTCTCTCGCACCTGCACGGGATGCCCCATGAGTGCGAGAGAGACGCTCAGTCTGCAGGCCGGCCAACGCCACGGCCGCAAGATGCCCTGTAAGGTGCGCCTAGGGCTAGGGGGCGGGGCGGGGTGCTCGAAATAATGCAAGGAACAAAGCAAAGGGGCAAGCGGAGCAGCGGAGCCCCTGATTGGCTGAAAAAGTAAAACCATTCGGATAAACAACGGCCGGACTCAACCGGCAGAACAAGCGAAGCGGAGACGGCAGTTACGGCAGTCGATACACAGCGCTGAAAGGGAAGGGCTGTTTACAAAAAGGTTTAGGGATTGGTCGATTGGTCCCAACAACTCCAAATCCATCTGGTTTTTTGAGGCTAAATTGTTCCTTTTCGGTCGAATTTTGAACAGTTGCCTAAAACAAAGCAAAGCATGGTTGGGTATAATTGTCAATAACCGAACCGGCCGGAGCTGTTTTTCAAAGCGTAATGTTGTGTGTGTGTGTGTGTGTGTGTGTGTGTGTGTGTGTGTGTGTGTGTGAGTTAGTTTGTTTGTTTGTTCTGCACCGCAGGCCTTCTATCCGAATGCACTGACGGGCTCCGAGTTTTACGCGACAAAGGCCGCAATGAACAAACAGTGTCGTAGTTGAAAGGCGGGCGGGGCGATGAGCTGCACTACGCCTCGCCACCCCCGCGGCCCCACGCACGCCTCATGCCCCACGCCCCCGCACAGTGGGCCGAAAGACCGCTCAGGCAGCTAAAACTCTAGACGTGTTTTGAGGACTCGAATCGAACGTGTGACCCCACCAATACATTCCTCGTTCGGAGACCAATCCATCGGTGGGGTCCCACGTTCGGTTCGAGTTTTATTTAGCGACTCTGGAGCTCAAAACGCGTTTAGAGGTTTGAGCGGTCTTCTGGCCCCCTGTCTGTGCCGCGCCCCAGGCCTAGGGCCACAGATGCCCCACAGGTTTTCGACAGGTCCCGCACAGGGCTCCCGCAAGGCCATCCGACCTGAAAAAGTTTCCTCAAAGTCTCCCCCGGTGCGGCGTGCGCCCGGCCGCTTCGCCCGGCCGGGTAAACGCTGCCAGAGGCTTCCACTTCATGGATTACGATAATTTCGAAACACAAAAGCCAGCTTTGCCGTACTCCCTGTCGCAGGGCCGCCCGGCCGCACGTAAGTTTGCCAGTATAAACGCCACACTGTACACAGGAAAAGAAGATATCGGCGGCTGTTGGAGCACACGAAAAAGACAGGGCGGTGGCAATGACAGAGTCGTCCTGCCCCTGACGACACTGTTAGTTCGGGGGAAAACTTCTCGGCAGAGTTGGACGACAGCAGCGGTGCTGCTCGTAATGTACACATCATGCCACTGTGAGGAAGTCTGCCGTTGAGGACGTGTTTTACATCCCACATTACGGCGCCGTCTTACAAGGATCAGCTCTTCCAGGGAGTGTGTCCGTAGGGCCGCCCGTCCACAAGGCTGCCCCGTGCGAATAGATAGATAGATAGATAGATAGATAGATAGATAGATAGATAGATAGATAGATAGATAGATAGATAGATAGATAGATAGGTAGACGCAGCAGTAACTGATACACGCTCGACACCCTACACGTCTCCGGTCTCCGGGGTGCCGTCTCGTCACCAGTTTGCACTCCGGCGTGTACGGTGTATATCTTGTCTCCGAACTAACACACCCGCAACCCGGCCGCACACCCACACGTGTGTTTTACGTACACAAACGGTAATGTGTGCCTCTGAGTCGGACAGTTTCCAGGGAAGCCAAGCGGCACCGTCGAGGCAAGCGCCAAGTTCCTGTTGCCATTCTGACAAGCCTTGCTTTTACTTGGAATTTTACATACAGGACTTCCTCTGTGGCTTGAAAAGGGGAAAAAAAACGGTAAAAAATCTGAAAAGTCAAAATAATGATGATTGTATCAGTAGTAAGGATACCCCATTGTGACATCCGCCATTTTGACGTGCCTTCCCGTAACTGTTCTCAAACGTCCCTCAATTTAAAACCCAGTTTTCTTTTCTCGCGCGATAAAAGGATAGGTCCTGCTTTACTTTGCACACTAACCTTTATAGAGGAAGGGGGGGGGGGACCTTTCGGGGGGAGTGTGAAAACTGTCGCCTCTCTCGTAAAAGCTCAGCACACTCTGCATGTAAAATGAATGTTTCAGAGTGGCACAAACGCATTCACTGCCATCCCTCTCTATGTACCAGCCAGCCAGGCGAACACACACACATACGCAAACACACACACACTCACACGTGCCCTACCGCGGATCGGACCAATACAACCGGCCGCGCTGCCGCATTTGCAATTTTTCTGTTTATTTCCCTTTGATCCATTCCGCCGGCGGCGCGCGTTCGGCGCACCAACAGACCCGCCCGACCCGGCGTCCCGAAGCCCAGCAGGTCATGAAAGTTGGCGATGCGTTGTAGTTGAGCAGCTGGCGCGCTTCCCACGCGCGCCGCAACGCCCAGGGCCGCGCCGTGCGCCATAGGTATTCAGTTTCGTTTAAAGCCTTTTTTTTTTTTTTTTTTTTTTGGCTCGGCAAAACCACATGCATGGCGGAGAAGTGGTTGGTCAATCCTGCTGCATCGACGCGCCTATGGGGGGCCTCGCGGAGGACCTGGCGGAGGTCATGTCAAGGGACGTGCCCGGGGCGGGACATGTCCTGGACATGTCCTGGACATGTCCTGGACAGCGGGCCGTCGAGACGGCCGGGCGCCCGGGGCGTACACAGGTAGAGCCCAGCACCGCCACCGACACAGTTCCAAAATTTTGCTGAAAATTCAGACCGTTATTTATTTTAACTGGTTTTATGAAGAATGGGTCTGAATTTTCAAAAAAAAAAATTCCAACAGTGCAGCACCGAACGGCCGGCAACACACACAGGGAAGCATCGAGCCTCATCAGCCAAGCGCAGCGAAGGCCTCACGCACTGTGGATCAATATGCGGCCCGTTAGACGACTCAGTTTTTTCCTGCCTCTCTCTCTCTCTCTCTCTCTCTCTCTCTCTCTCTCTCTCTCTCTCTCTCTCTCTCTCTCTCTCTCTCTCTCTCTCTCTCTCTCTCTCTCTCTGTATACGTGTGTATACGTGTGTGTGTGCCCGGAGGCAGGCACGGAGCACAATGACATCAGGGTAGCATGCGCGGGGGCAGCACATCTTTTCCGCTGGCGTTGGCGGGGCTGGCGGGGCTGGCGTGGTGGGCTCAATGGTGGCCCCGATGGTGCGGAGACTGATGGCGGCCGCTCGGTCTGGTGGCGGGCCTGGTGGCGGGCCTGGTGGCGGGCCTGGTGCGCACTGGGCCTGGTGGCGGGCCGCAGAGCCATCATTATCTTGGGAGCAGCGCGGGATCCGGTCAGCCCGGAAACCATTACAGGCCCTGGAGCCGACGGGGCCTGGCCGGGCCTGGCCCGCCGTGCGTGTGGTGGTATATAGATACAGCATGTTGTATACCTCCATTTCGATCACTCTTTATCTTTCGGATGGTGTGGCGCGCGGCGGAGAGAGAGAGAGAGAGAGAGAGAGAGAGAGAGAGAGAGAGAGAGAGAGAGAGAGAGAGAGAGAGAGAGAGAGACAGAGGGAGAGAGAGGGGGGGGAGGAAATTGCTCAACTATCCCTCCATGGCCCGGGCCCAGATGCTCCCAAGCAAAACAAACAGAAGGGACTCGGAGCTGCTGCACTATCTCCGCAAACAACAATAACAGCTGCAGCAACAACAATAATACTTGTTTTCTCCCCGATGGCCGCCGATCGTCCGCGGACTCGCAAGAGGCACTTACAAAACCGGAAATAATTTTCACTTTTTCCTGTCTCCATTCTAATGTTTTTGTTCCTGTACGTCGAAAGCAGAGTTCGCCCTGAATGCCGCTGATACTGTTTGTTGTTTTCGTTTTCCTTTGTTTTCCCCGACGCATTTCCTTACAACACTGCGGCTCTTTATGGCAGACTCCGGTCGTCAAACCGAAAGCACACCCACACACATGCATGCACAGACAGACAGACAGGCAGACACACACACACTTTCACCCACACGGCCGCAATATATTTCTATACACCGCGAGCGCCTCGCCGCATCATGAAGGTCTACGCATTGCACCTTTCGCGTCGATAACAAAGAAGGCAGGAATTTATGTCAGCGCGCGAAGACAGACCGCGCAGATTAGGTATATGTGGATATACGTCTTGAGCTTGTCGTTTCGGTGGCGCGGGAACTGCAGACAGAGAAGGAGGCAAAGAAAGTGCACAGTGTCGGCGTCTATTTGTGCATTGAGTGCCAACATTTTTAAAAGTTATTTTTAAACCGCTTTTTTTATGTCATTTTTGTGATTGTTTTAAGTGTGCTGTACCTGGGGTCGGGCTGGCCGGCGCACTCTTGCGAAACGCTTAAATGCAGTTTAAAAAAAAAACGCGTTGTGAGTGTCACAGAGCCCAGGGCTTGGACGCGCGCGCCCGGGGCGGGGCTCTCGGAGGTAGCGGGTCCAGGGGTCCAGCTCCCCCGCCACCACCGCAACCCCCACCTGGCCTCGCCGGACAAAGGGCTTAATTGCGACGCAATCTCTGTCGCACTCATCGTCTCCTAATAGGCCAGCGAGGTGTGCAGTCTCGCAGGGGCGTCGCGGCGCTCGGCGTGGCGGGCCAGGGCAGGCCGCTGCAGCCTGGGTGCTCGGCCAGCCGTGCCTGTGCTGTAGGCGCCTTGGGGTGGAACGGCGGAGGAGCAGCAACACAGCGCCGTGGTTAATAGACGTGGTTAGGTTAGGTTAGTATCTCTGCTTTTCTTTTCCTTTGTCTCCTTTTCTCTTGTTTGTTGCCTGCTGCCTTTGTCTTGAAGCAAATTTGAGATTGCCACCAGGCAGCAGCCTACCAGCAGGCAGCCAGCTCGCGGCCACTGCCGGGGTTCAACTCATTTCCCAGAGTGGGTGCATTGCTAAGCCGAAGATAATCTGCAGCAGCTGCCAGCAGTGGCTGTGCGGTGCTTCGCGACGCTTCGCGGTCGGGGCGTCCTCCACATTTTCCACCTTCTTCGCTTCTGGCGCTCCGAGCCCCCCCACCCCACGAGTCTTCTTTTGCAACATAACGTAACCTCATTAAAGCGCGGCACACAACACAACGTCCCGGCCAAAGCTGGGGCCGCTGAGGCCCCGCGGGGGGACTCTCTGCTCCTCTCTCTAGGGGGATCAGCGTCTCACTCCGGGGCAGACAAGTGGAGAGAGAGAGGGGGGGGGAGGGAAGAGAAATAAGCAGTGACAAAGTTATTGGTTATGAAAGCCGATCCCTCTACTGTGCATCCAGTCTGGTTCGCCGACTGCTCTCTTCTGCTGTAGTCCTTTATTCACCGTCTCCACCTCGCCGTCCTCGGACATACTGTGCGGATAAACACGTAAGCCTGGCGCCTGCGACCCCCCCCCCCCACACACACACGCACACACTCATATTCACACACCCACACGCACAACAAATACATACATGTTTTCTTGTTGCTCGTTGGGACACACACATCCCCTGTTTGTAATGATAATTTCGCACCTCGCTAATCCCAAGGTAATTGCGCCCACCCCACTGCTCTCTCTCTCTCTCTCTCTCTCTCTCTCTCTCTCTCTCTCTCTCTCTCTCTCTCTCTCGCTCTCTCTCTCTGTCTGTCTCACATACACGCACGCGCGCGCACACACACACACATCTCTCTCTCTGTCACACATGAATACACACACACACACAGCCCGCATACTCGCTTGATCGTGCCGAAAAATCCGTGGGGAAATACAAAACTGCCAACTTTTCAAAGGGATTCCGCGCCAAACCGTACATTATTCTGTCCAGCTAATCATCGCGCTTACACTGCGAGCGTCGCGGCGGCCGCCTCATACTTTTCCAAGGCAGTGTTTGTGCGGTGCCGGGGCCTTGCCGGCTTGCCACTCGAAGGTCCCGCAAGGCTACGCTGCACGCCGAGATCCTCGCCGTCCAAAACGGGGGGTATGACTGCAAGGGAGAGGCGAGACCACCGCCGCCGCTCACAGTCTAGGGATTGGGCTTTGGCCAGTGGTGGGGGTGTAAAAAGTAAGGGGCTGGTGCGTCTCTATGCATGTGTATGAATATCAAAAAGGATTGTGGTATCTGTGGCGTCTTATCGCCGACGCCTTGCCCCGCCCCGCCCCGCCCCGCCCCGCCCCGCACCGCACCTAGCGCTTTGCGCCTGGCTCCGGCCGGCTTAGAGCGCGGAGCGGGAGGAGGGGGGGGCAATCGCTACACTGCGGGAAACGGGATTAAGATGCGCTGCATTAGGGCAGGTGTCCCGGCTTGGCTTACACGTGTGCCGATGTCGAAGCCTCGCCGCACCAATGAGACTAACTAACTGTCGTTTGCCATAAGTATCCTAAAAAAAAATAACCTTGTGAAAAGAAGAGATGGACAGCTAGAGAGAAAGGGGTGGAGAGAGAGAGAGAGAGAGAGAGAGAGAGAGAGAGAGAGAGAGAGAGAGAGACTGACTGACTGACTGTCTGTCTGTCTGTGTAGTGCCATGGCGTCAACTAACTTGGCGACACAGACTTGTGTGCTTCTCTAGGCACGGGGCGGGGCGTGGCGGGGCGTGGTGGGGCGTGGCGGGGCGGGGAGCAAGGCCTTCCGAGGGATGTGCTCCGCGCGGCCGAGCGGGGGCTCCATACATAACCACATAATCTCGACGCCCAGGCTTTTGTCTCGGTTTCCTTCTTCACCAAGTCCGCAACGCGAGTCCGGCCGCACTGCGGCGGAGCCGAGGACCGGACGGACGGACAGACAGACAGACAGGGCAAGAGAGACGAGACAAGCAAACACAGCGCGCCGCCAGACGAACTGCACGACACACAGTGTGGAGACGGGCTTCCCATAGAACGTGCCACGAGTCATTCACTTTCATTCCCCCGTCACGTTCGAATTTTAACGCTTCGCGGTAAGCGGTACTTTTCCCCTCCCTCCGGCCGACTCTGGATCCGGCCTTAAGCCAAGGGCCTCGCGGCCGGGGGCGCCTGCGGACCGACGGGTAGGCAACCCGACGCGCAGCCGTGCGCCCGTGCGGCCGGCCCACCCGGCGCTCGGACGGGTAGGCAACCCGACGCGCAGCCGTGCGCCCGTGCGACCGGCCCACCCGGCGCTCGGACGGGTAGGCAACCCGACGCGCAGCCGTGCGCCCGTGCGGCCGGCCCACCCGGCGCTCGGATGGTCGGTCGGTCGGGTCGCCGAATCGCAGCGGAACAACATTGAATGCCGATTCACGTTGGGTGCAAGCGGCTAGCAGCGGCCCGAGTCGCCATGGAAATGGTGTCTGACCTGACGTCCCCCCCCCCCCTCCAGTGCGTGCCGCGCAGCGAGCCGACCCCACCCGGGGGAAGGCGCGTCCATTCGAATTGATTCGATTTGATTCGATCCTTCGGGATGCTCGCCGTATCGAAGAGCTCGGGCCGGCATTCCGTGGCCGAAGTGGCGCTGTGATACGATAACCAGACCGTACATAACAGCCAGACCCTTCCCCGGTCCAGGGGGAGGGGACGCGCCTCTCAGATTTCCCGTGCATGCGGGACGCCGCCGGGACGTCGGGCCCACCGCGTTTGCCAGTGGGACAGAATGCAGGGAGCCAGACGACGCGGAAGGTGGTTCTGGGTTTCTTGATCCAGACTGGAACGCGCCGAAGGAAGCGGCGGCCAGAATGGGTCCGGGCCGTAACCGCCCTGTCCCACCACGCTCTGCCGCCCGGCCTGGCCCGGCCCGGCCCGCCCCCCGCAGCTTTGTAGGGCATTCATTTCCATTAAACGCGCCCCTGCTAATTGTAACTAATGGTTGTTCGGCAGCGGCGCGGCAGAGCAGCGGAATCGGGGCATCGCGCACACCTGGATGGCACCGCGAGGACGCCGACCCTCGTCATCACTGCCTGTCTGTCTGCCTGTCGGCCTGTCTGTCTGTCTGTCCACGGCCAGTCATACGGCAGTATCACAGGCGACACAGCCGAGATCAACACACCGGAGGAAAAAAAAAACATAGTTTAGGTGTTAGGTTATTCTTAGGTTATTCTGTCGGGCGTGGAAATTAAAAAACAAAAAATTGAAGAGTGATGAGTAATTTTCGCAACAACAGTGCAAGGATGAGAGTGGCGCGCGGCGGCGGCAGCGTGGCACGGCTCAAGCACTTGTCGCGGCTCGGAGGAGCATCCTCCCGATCGCAGGGCCAGATTGCCACGTTTCCCATGCAGTCGTCGAGAGAGCGTCGGGCCTGCCCCCTCCCCTCCCCTCAGCGAGCTGCCTGGAGGTACGGAATGCGTACATGCCCTTCAGAGGCTGCATTGCAATGTGGAGCGGTGTCAAGGAGCTGTTCACTTTTTCGCATTATTTGCGAAATTGCATATTTCCCGCTCCATCCTCTCAATACTGTTCCCTATTCCATACCGGCATCCGCGCGCGCGCGTGTGCGTGTGTGTTGGACCCGCGGGGGTATGCGGAGGGCGGGGCCAGCAGGTACTGAGGGGCTGCGCTAAAACGAAACCTCAAGAATCCAATCTTCGGCCGCCAAAATGGAACATGTAGAGGTGAGGCGGGGCACGACACGGAGTGGCGCGGCGCGGCACGGCGCGGCTCCGCAAAGCACACGGCACTCAAAATGCAGGCTGTGTCTCTCGGCCTCTTTTCGCCCCGCCCCGCCGCCACGCGCGTCTCCTTTTTCCCTCTATTTGGTGTTTGGGTGGCCCAGCGTGGCGCGAGGCCGGGGGGCTGCGCCCTGCCGATACGGCAAAACGAACACTCGCCTGTTGGCTTAGCGATGCAGATGCGGCCACACCACGGTGGGCCACACTATAGGGTGAGCACCGGCGACCGGGGCGGGGTCCCGCTCAAGATCCCCGCGTCACGATACAGGTGGAGGGGGTGGGAAATTTGCCCGCGTTTTTGTTCTTTAATGTGCATCTGTACCTGGAGGGGCCCGGGGCTCGCCTGCGTCCCAGCGGCCCGAACAACAGTGGCCCCTTTGTTTTCAGCAAACACGGGCCGCCACGCCACGCCATGCCCCGCTATGCTCCAGCCTGACGCCGCCCGTGGCCCACCCCATCTCATTTCCTTGGCGAGCGAGCGATACATTAAAGATGCTGCCTGGAACCGGCTCCACTGATAACTGTAATGCTGGCTTCACTTTTTTTTTTGCCATTTTGTTGTGTCAGTGTAATTTTTTTTTTCGGCAAATTTCTTATTTTTTTCCTCTTATTTTTTTCGTCCTTGATCAGAACAATTACCTTGATTTATTTTCAATTTTTTTCTGCTCGCTTTCCTTTGTAGTGTGCATCGTTCGCAGGCCGCCGCCTCGTCCCACTCCCCCGCTCCTGCGTTTCTTCTTTCCTTTGCGGCGGAATCCGCAGCCTTGGGGTTTCCTCCCGGCCCTCCTTTCCCCCCCCCTCCCTTTCCCCTCTCCCTCCCGGCCCTCCTTCCCCCCCCTCCCTTTCCCCTCTCCGTCTCGGCCCCCCTTTGCACACGCCGACTCTTCGCCACGCCGCCGCGCGCACGCTTTGCGCCTCAGCACCGCCAGATTTCCATCAGAAATGTTTGGAATTGAGCCCGGCAGGAATCCCGTGTGACGGATTCCACGGGGCGGGGCGGGGCGGGGCGGGGCGGGGCGGGGCGGGGCGGGGCGGCGGGACGCTAGAAGTGCTTCGCCACTCCGGCCTGCTCGGTTGCCCTGGAGCCCTTGGAGCACCGGAACGAGAATGCGCCAAACATTTCTATTGCCTTTTGCTAAAGCGTTCCGACCAGGCGCACGCACCCACACACAGGCACGCCAAGGACGCACACACACGCTCGGGAGAGAAGAGTGGTATTCCTTGGACTATTATTCCACGGCTCCATTCAGGGCGCTGCTCCGTCTTGCCAAGGTGGCCCGGCTGCACCGCTCTGTGCTGCACCCCGCGCTCCGCCGCGCCACTTCCTTTTCCATTACAGCAACAAGCGGCCCGAATACAAGGGGGATCGGCAAGCAGCGCGCAATGGGGCGCGGCGGCGGGGCGGGGCGGCGGGGCGGGGCGGCGGGGCGGCGGGGCGCGGCGGCGGGGCGCACTGCCTTCTAGTTACCACTGGCTCGAATTATTATCAAGCTTGGCGGCTGTGGCGGGTCGGGGTGCGGCGGTGGGCTCGGCGCGTGCGGAGCCACCGAGTATACACACACAGGTACACCCCACCCCGCCACGCCGCGCCCCGCCGCGCCCCGCCGCGCCCCGCCCAGCGCCGCTGCAGAGGCTATCCTGCACGATATATGACTGCAGAGGAAGCGACTTCCCTGCGGCAAGGGCCTCTGCCCTGCTGTGCCGGGCACAGTGTGCCTGGCGGGGCTGGCCTGGGCTGGCCTGGGCTGGCCTCGGCTGGCCTCGGCTGGCCTGGCCAGGCTGGGCTGTTGGCTCCCATTACCCGACAACCAGGGAACCAGGACAACCGCACCGCGTGCCCCGCCGCCTGCCTGCCACTCGCTGCTTTGCTGCGCACCACTCGGATTTTCTGCTGGCATTTTCATTTTGCCTCCGCGAACGGACGCTGTGCCGGCATGAGGTTGGGCCGGACTGACCGCGGCCGCGCGGTGCAGCCTGTTCAACGCGCTGCCTCCGTCCTGCGGGCCGTGGCCGTGTCGCCGTCTCCACGGACTCGCTGAAGCCGAGCCACCAAGTTTGTTTGGTGAAACAATGAGGGCTTGACGGCCAGCGTGCTCTGCGATGCTGCGCTCTCTCCCGCACACCTTTCCCCGCCTCCGAGCCCCGAGGCGGCCGGCAGCCAGGCAGCCAGCCAGCCAGCCAGCCAGCCAGCCCCGGTCAGGTTAGGTCGGGCTGGTCGACCAACCGTGGTCCCTGTCCCTGTCTCGCCCCCAGCGCTCCGCCAACTACAACAAGGCAAGGCCCGTCTACGCGCTGGTGCCGAGCCAGAGCATACGCCGACCGCCTTCCTCCTTGGTGCCCTACACGGCCACCGCCTCACGCCGCACAGTGGGCCAGAGGACCGTTCGAGGCGGTCGAAGTCTCCGCCGGGTTTTCAGGTACAGAGTCGCTAGAGAGGGGACTCAAACCGACCGTCTGACACCAATGGATTGCTCTCCGAACGATATCCATTGGTGAGGTGTCGCACGTTCGGTTCAAGAGTTTTGGCCGCTCGCGCTGGTCTTTTGGCCCACTGAGCCACGCCCTGCGTCGGCTTTGTCATGGCGGTACCCCGTTTAATTCTTGGCGCCTTACGCGCGGCCCCAAAACAAAGCCTTATATTCTCGCTAACGAGTTACTTAGGGCCACCATTCAGGAGTGCGGCCCTGCCGGGCCCTGCCATGGCCCGGCGCGGCGAGGCCTAGACATTCTTGCATTACCATGCCAGGGCCTGGCCAGGGCCTTAGCCTGTCTAGTTCGAGGGAGGAGGGGAGGGGAGGGGAGGGAGCTTAAACTAGGAAACACGCGTGGCAGTCCCCGCCGGTCAGCCGGTCGGTTCGGTCCGCGGCTTTGCTTCCGCGGAGTGCTTTGATGAGCACCTGCTTGTTGTGCCGGCCGAAGCGCATTAACGGAGACGGTGAGCCGAGAGAAGGGAACCAGCCGCGTGGAAACGGAACTTGTTTGAAGCCTTTTTGAAACGAAACGTACGGTTTTTGAGGTCCAGAGTCGCTAAATGGGACTCGAATCGAACGAGTGACCCCATCAATGGATTGCTCTCCGAACGAAGAATCCATTGGTGGGGTCACACGTTCGGTTCGAGTCCGATTTGGCGACCATGGAGCTCAAAACGCGTCTAGAGTTTTGGCCGCCAGGGCCGCTCCTCTGGCCCACTGTGCCGGAATGCGACCGGCAAGGCGAACGGCAATGCGAACTGCACGGGTGAAAGCGGAGAGAGGAGCAAGAGGCAGGGGGGCCACTTGTGAACGGGTGCGCCAAAGCAGGAATCCCTGCACGGTGAGCACGAGGACGTGTCGAAAGGCTGAAAGGGACGGCCGGGCCTCGGGACTTGGTGGAGCACCCTAGGAGGAAGGATGTCTCAGCTCGGTCGGCGTCGTGCAGGCTGCAACGTTCCGCACCAAACAGCAGAGCTTTTTTTTGGCTTTTTTTTATCTCGTGTCACAATTTTTTTTTATTTTTTTTTATTTTTTTTTGGGGGGGGGAGCACGCTTCAGCAGCCGAGAAAAATTAATAACGACCAGGTTTGTCCAGGAGGCGAAGAGGCCGAAGACGTCTTACCTTAGTTAGTAATGAGGCTGGCTTGAGTCTCGAAGAAGAAAGGCCCTGATTTGCTGACACCTGTCAGAGCCTACGGGGCCCCCGTCCAGTGGCCGGCCGGCTGGGCCCGGCCGCGGGTGGGGACGCACAGTGGGACGGGGCCGAAAAGACCCGCGGGAAACTCGCGAGACAAAACACGACTAATGCTAAACTTTCCGGATTAGTTTTCCGGAGGCGGTGGCGAAATTAGGTCTGTATACAAGCCGTCGCGACGGCCGCCGCGACATTTCGACAAAATTTACGCGCTCGGATGGGGTTTGAGAAACAGCCCCACACTGTCGGAAGTATTATTATTTTCGAATAAGCAGCCGCAATGGGATGGCGGGGGCAGCGGGGGCGGCGGGGGCGGCGGGGGAAGGGGGCCCCTGAGCGAAATGAAACTTGCGCATGATGGTGTGCGCGCGTGTGTGTGTGCGTGCGTATGAGGAACAAGCCGTGCGTATTGCTGTGGTGGGAACACTAAACTGATAAAAAAAAGCAGTAGCAAAAAATAAATAAAAAAGCTGCGTCTGGAACGCACATTAAATCATTTGTCGTCTAAATGAAAATGCGGGACCAACTCTCTCTTTTTTGTCTGTGCGTTTGCCCCCCCTCGCTTTGATCTGCGGGATGCACTCTCACTCACAAAGGTTGGTTTATTGTCCCGATGACGTCATCAGTCGCGGCCGGTTTACCGCTTGTCTGTGACCCGTGACCTGTGGCCATTGCACACTGTTTTGTTTCAATTGCACCGTTGCCTGTCGTCCAGGTTGAGTCCTAAGGGAGAGTGCTGGTAGCTAAAGTATTCGGCGGTCGGGTCTTCGGACGTAGGTGCGGTTTAGTGTACTTAGCAATAGTGAATGCTGCTTCGGATACACCAGCGCGGCATCCGCAGGGTTCAGACTTCATTCTGCAATCTGCGTGCAAGCAGCAGCTTCCCGTAGGCCCCCTGTCCAAGTCACACACACACACACACACACACCCACACACACGTCGGGCCGGGACGACGTGGGAAGTTCCGGCGATGAGTTAGGGAAGTGTCCCGCTCCCCCCCCCCCCGGTGTCTGTCACTACTTTAAGGGCGAGATTTTCATTACTTTGGGGACGAGGTGAGCCGGGCAGGGCAAGCCAGGCACAGTGGGCCGGAAGACCAGAGGACCGATGGAGGCGGTCGAAATCCTCGACGTGTTTGTGGGCTCCAGAGTCGCTAAATGGGACCCGAACCGAACGTGTGACCCTACCAATGGATACCTCGTTCGCAGAGCAATCCATTGGTGGGGTCACACGTTCGGTTCGAGTCTCATTTAGCGACTCAGGAGCTCAAAACGCGTCTAGAGTTTTGGCTGCCTGCGCCGGTCTTCTGGCCCACTGTGCCGAGCCAGGCAGGGCACCTTGAACGAGGATATTGCCGCGGCCAACAAAGTGGCGCGGATAGGTGCACGGCTGTGTCCTTCGGGAACCCTGAGTCGCATCAACCCGCCGCCCGCCCCGCCCGACTCCCTAAAGCCCGTCCCGTCCGATCCCTAAGGACCTCTCATAAAGTTGGGGAAGGTGGGGCACGCCGAGGCCACGCTCTTTGTCCCTGTTTTGTGCGTGTTTCGATGCAACACATTAAGTAAACACAAAACCAGACGGCACTTTTTTTCTTTCAGCTGGCCATTTCGTTTGGCTATGGCCAGTTCATTTTTGGATCAGCGTGGTCCAAAAGAACTCAATCCTTCCCATCCTTCTTTTTTCCACCGGTCATTTTATCGGCAGGGTGTGATACCCCGCGAAATCCCCGTCCCTGAATCATCCCTTCAGACAACAATAAAAATTCTGGCCGTAATGTTTATTACTACTTCAACGCCGGCAGGAATGCCGAAGCGCTTTCGGCCATAAACTGAAAATATCAAAATAATGAACAAAAAAAAAAAGAACACTGCGTCGTTCTTGCGACACGATACGCAATATAGCCAGTGCGCCAGGACCGTGACGCCAGAGCCACTAGTGACACCACACCCCACTCGCTTTGCCGTCGGGCCCACTGTGCGGCCGGTGACCAATCGACAAGAGCCCCGAGCGCTGGCCGGGCCGTGCCGGGCCGTGCCGGGCCGTGCCAGGGCCCGCGGGGGACAAGGGCTGGGCAGGGCAGCGGGGCTGTCGAAACCGCACATTCATATCGCTCTGATTGCACCGGCCGCATGACGAGTGTGACGACCACCCACCCACCGACCAGGCGGCCCGTTTTTGGCCGGCCGGTGGTGACCATCCCGGCACAGTGGGCCAGAAGACCAGCACAGTGGGCCAGAAGACCGGCACAGTGGGCCAAAGTCGCTCCAGAGTCGCTGAATGTGACTAGAACCGAACGTGTGACCCCACCATTGGATTGCTCTCCGAACGAGGAATCCACTGGTGGGGGTCACACGTCCGGTTCGAGTCCTTTTCCAGCGACTCTGGAGCTCAAAACGCTTCCTCTGGCCCACTGTGCCCGATCCCCGCTGGTCGCGGCTGGTCGCGGCTGGTCGCGGCTGGTCGCGGCTGGTCGATGGCGCGGGTGCCGTCAGTGGCGCGACACGCACTGTGCGCCGCCGCCGTATAGCTGTTGCTCCAGGAAGGCTGAGAGGCGAGGGGCCCGGCTCGTTCAGGGAAAATAAATATGGGGAAAAGAGGGGGAAAAAATATGATTGTGCTCGTCTGACACGGTAAACGCGCGCGGCGAGCGAGCTCCCTCCTCATCATCGCTGTTGAAACTCATTTTGAGCGACCCAGCCGAGCAAACACTGCATTCGGAATGAAAGATTGTGGAAGCGGCCGCTCCATAACCAGAAGCAGGAGAAGCAGGGCTTCATGTACGGCCCATCCTTTCTTCTTCTTCTTCTTCTTCTTCTTCTTCTTCTTCTTCTTCTTCTTCTTCTTCTTCTTCTTCTTCTTCTTCTTCTTCTTCTTCTTCTTCTTCTTCTTCTTCTACTTCTTCTTCTTCTTCTTCTTCTTCTTCTTCTTCTTCTTCTTCTTCTTCTTCTTCTTCTTCTTCTCTCAGTGGAAACGAACGGCGTCTGTGAAACGTAAGCTGGAGCTGACTTAAATCTAGAGCTGCTACACAATAGGAGCGCTGCCGAAGGAAGACACCTGTCCCAGTGTCTCTCCCCCCCCCCCCCCTCTTTTCAAGCTACGAAACTGCCAGTCCGATTTCCCGACTGTATGTGTATAACCTCAAAAGAGGCGGGATGAGTTTCGCGCTTCTTAATCCGACCTTCTAATCTTTTTCTCCAGGACGGCTTTTGAAAACAGCTGACTTTCCCCGCGAGACTATCGGGTTCCTTCCGGTCGCGACCGGCCGAGGGCGGCCGAGGCCAGACAGACCCCCGGCGCCATCTAGCGGCGCCTCGGCGAACCCGCTGCCGCCCTATCGACCGGGCCTCCCCCACCACCGCCACCAGGAACAGGTGGGTTGGGGCAGGGGAAGCCCCTGGGCGCGCGGGGCGGGGCGAGGCGGGGCGGGTAAGTCCCTGCGCACGCCCCGCACGCGCGCGGGGTAGGGCGGGGCGGCTGGTAGATTTACACCGCAGTACGAGTGTAAAAAGCCGCATCGGGCCATCGGGCCATTGGAACGTGGCGCCAGGGCGTGCCGCAGTGGGCCAGAAGACTCTCGAGCTCAAACCGCGTCCACACACTGCCATTTACGCAAGTCCTTGATTTCCCAGCAGCTCACCTGCAACAGACAAAAACGAACGAAAGCGTTAACGACCAGCGAACAACCACTCCACGCTGTTCTCCATTTGGCACTGGTCAGGTTATGTCGCCCCCAACAGCCCTCCGATGTGGATGTGGCACTGTGACACCCTGTGCTGCTTCAGACGCAATCCTCAAAAAAAAAAAAAAAGCACTGTTTTAACCAAAGCATCGATCCAGTGGATGTCCTTCGATCCGGTGGGCTGCCCACGTGAGCCTTCCGGGGGCAGTGTTCCAGCGGCAGGCCGGAGGAGACGCTGCCGAGGACCTTGGAGGCGGCGGGGCGGGGCGGGGTGGGGCGGGGCGGGGCGGGGCGGGGTGGGATACGCAGGCGGGGCACTTTGACCGATCGAGTAAATATTTTTCCCCGGCGCGCTGCTCCACCAGTCCCACACCGGGTGGCTGCAGACACACACAAGTGGGAGTGGGAGTAGAGGCCGCCGCTGGCCCCTGCTCGCGGGGTAATGAAATGTGAGCTACTTGACGAGGGAAGCAGGCAGCAAGGCGGCGGGCCCACTCCGCTCGTCCTAGGCCATTGGGGGGCATCGCATCTGTTGCTCACCAGTGTGTGCTCGTGTGAGTGTGTGTGCGTGACGGCCTGTTTGTTGTTTGCCTCAGCGTCTGTGTGTGTGTGTGTGTGTGTGACGTACTTCTGTGTTTGTTGTTGCTTGTGTGTGAGTGAGTGTGTGTGGGTGGGTGGATGGGCGTTGCGTGTGTGTACGTACGCCGTACGGGTGAGCATCCTTCATTCCCGATTCTGCCAATTCCCGAGCAAGTGGAAACGAGCTTATGATGCGCTTGTTGATAGAACCTATAGCCATGTTTTAAATAAAACACGCTTGTTTTAAATAACTAGCGCGCGGTTCTTCCACCGAGGCGTGTCCGGTTTCCCCGCGGTGTCCCGGCGGGCCTGGTTGCGGCCGAGGGCTCGCTGCGGCGGTGGCATGGCGGTGGCATGGCGGCGGCATGGCGGCGGCTCGGCTGCCGGTCGGACTTTGCGGACACTTGCGCGACAAGCCCGTCCCGGCCGTGAACATGAAGGGTCCCTCGGCCACGCCCGGGATGATTCATGTCCCACTTTCAGGCCCTGCGGAAGGAAGCGGGCCGCCAGCCCCGCCAGCCCCGCCAGCCCCGCCAGCCCCGCCAGCCCCGCCAGCCCCGCCAGCCCCGCCAGCCCCGCCAGCCCCGCCAGCCCCGCACTCGCGGGGTTTCATCTTCGAAATAAGGCAGCGGCGGCACCGGCAGCGTGTCGGCCTCCGCGGAGGCGGTGAGCCCGGCGGCTCTGGTGAGCTTGCCTCGGTGAGACTTTGGGCCCCTGCTGCCAGTGGCTGCCAGCTGCGGCGGCCGGCCGGCTTCAGGGGATTGGCCACGTCCGGACACGCGCATATGCAGCAGCCAGCCAGCACCATGATGGCGTTCCCTTGCGGTAGCAAGCGCCCCAATGTTGCACAGAAATCATTCATTTCAACATGATGATCTAAAACACTTTGGCGATGACGAGAGCTCCGACGCCGGCCCTGCAATAAGGGCGGAGGCAGGGCCGGCAGGGCTTCAGGCTCGCCATGGCGGGCCGCCGCTGTGCGCCTCGCCGCCCCGCCGTATTGCCGCCACAGCGCCTGCGCACAAACTTTAGTGTCGCTATATTGCACAATCTCCATTTTATTTTAGGACGGCGGTAATTGTCTCTCGCGTCTCCGCCCCAAGTGTTTCCAGTTAGAATAAAGTGCGGGGATAAATCACACCGAGGTGTGGATATGAGAACCCTCATGGTGTCACGACGACGCGTCTTGGCCGCGTGTTTGTGTGCGCGAGAGGGGGAGAGAGAGAGAGAGAGAGAGAGAGAGAGAGAGAGAGAGAGAGAGAGAGAGAGAGAGAGAGAGAGAGAGAGAGAGAGAGAGAGATAGACGCACTTAGGCGGGTGACACAACCGGATCCGCCCGACTACGACCGGCCTCAAAGCAAGAGGCAACCCTAAGGGGCAGGAAATGTTGGAGGGGAGGAGGGGGGCTATTAGGGCCAGGTACCTAGTGTAAACGCAACCACAAAGTTCAAAAAAAAAAAAGAAACAATTAATACAAAAAATATACATTTTCTTTTTTTAAAAAATAGTTTTTCAAATAGGTGTTCCAGAACGGTATAAAGCTCAAATTCGTTTCTCACGCAGTTCTCAATAATGCTGAGAATGGGGTGATTGTTGGTGCGACCGGTCCGCAAGACGGCAGGCACGGCAGGCAGCGGGAAACACATTGCGAAGGCGCGGCGGGCCGCACCCCGCCACACGCGCGCAGCGCAGCAGCGCAGCGGCGCCAACCGAGCACGTCGCAGACATTTTTCTCCCCGAATTATTAGCCACCAGTAAAACTTGGCCGGGGCTCGAACCACCGTCTCGCCCGTTATTGCCGTGGAAGAGAGATATCACAGATTCAGAGGGAGGCTGCGCCGCGCTGCGCCGTGCCGGCGGTGATTGTGACGGAAGGGACTGCGGCACCCTGACTGCCTCCCGAGGGTCGACCACGGCTCGCATCGTCTGGTTTGGAAGCGGAGAAACAGGCTGCGAATCTATCTTATGACCAACAGAGGTGATGTGAGCTCTGCTCCTATATCAGCTGTGATGGCCGAGATCTTTAAGGCATCGGTTCTCATCGGTGGGGACGGGTGATCAAAACCCCGGGTGTCATCTTTTTCCGACTGGCTTACCCAGGGGCCAGTGCGAGGCCAACATCTCAGAGGCATCTACACTGACCATCGAGTCCCAGGTTCAACTCCCAACATTAATTATTTTTCACTGCCTCCCCAGTGTGCTTCAAAGCCACAGCAATGACCGTGCTCCATTATCTGCCGTGGTGGCTGGACGTGTCGATGCGTCGGTTTCCCAGTACGAGAATCGGCTATTCAAATCTTATTACTTCACCACTTTTTTCTCTGACCGCTGCTCATTGTCACCTCAAGAGCCCGCTTCAATCGATACCAGACATGAGCCGTGGTGGCTGAGAGTGGAGAGGCGTCGGCCCCCGACTGTAAGGTCCGGGGATCGAATCTCAAAAAAGCCTTTCATTTTTCGACTGGCTCCCTCCCACTGCGACTCAAACCCGTCGTCCAACACTCGGCAGACGTGCAAGTCAGGGTGGTGTAGTGGTCTAGGCTCAATCCAGGCCATTACACCCGGGTGTCTAAAAAGCAGTCCGCTTCGGCGGATTGGCCTCGGCACTGGTTCGATCCCCGATCGAGTCAGCCACTCGAGATTGGTCGCGAGTGGGTCCATTCCGATTCGTCGGATGGAGTTGATAAGTCCTTTGAAGCTGGCCCACTGACTGCATGTTCGGGTCTGGGAGCGCCGGACAGCGGGTGTACCATTTGGGTACCGACCAGCCTGCGCAAACAAAAGCTCCCAAAACTACTCTCTCTTTCTTTCTTTCTCTGTCTCTCTATCGTCTCTGCCTTACTCTACTCTGCCCATGTTGGGCCGTGTCGGCGGCTCGGGTCCTACTGGGTCCCCCGGCGTACGATATCGAAGTCGCTGGATCGGATTAACCCCAGTTACCTGATAGCACCGGTTCCCATCCCGAACACCGAAGTAAAGCAGGAGGCCTCCCCATTAAGACTGGGGAGGGGGTGTAGAGTTCCATTTTTTTAAATTTATTTTTAGTCACACACGATCGCCAGCGCCTTGGACTGAGACGCGTCAGACCTGAGAAAACTAGGACTCGTTCCTACCGTGAACCCTTTCAACACTGTCGCCTAGTAAGACTTTTTGCCAGAGAGTTGTCGAGTGCGCGGATGCGCCTTTGCGCGGCAGGCGACGCCTTTCGCCTCACTCCTCGACCTGCCGGAGGAATGGAGGCCTGGAGGGGCGGCGCGATAGGTCTGTAAATAGAATCCAATTGCGCTTCTAATGGCCGGAGTCGCGGCTGGAGTTGGCGAGCGCGGCGCGGGGCGAGGAGGCGGCCGAGACATCGCGTCCCCACCAGGGCGTCCCCACCAGGGCGTCCCCACCAGGGCGTCCCCACCAGGGCGTTCCCACCAGGGCGTCCCCACCAGGGCGTCCCCACCAGGGCGTCCCCACCAGGGCGTCCCTACCAGGGCGTCCCCACTAGGGCGTCCCCACCAGGGCGTCCCCACCAGGGCGTTCCCCCCAGGGCGTCCCCACCAGGGCGTCCCCACCAGGGCGTCCCCACCAGGGCGTCCCCACCAGGGCGTCCCCACCAGGGCGTCCCCACCAGGGCGTCCCCACCAGGGCGTCCCCACCAGGGCGTCCCCACCAGGGCGTCCCCACCAGGGCGTCCCCACCAGGGCGTCCCCACCAGGGCGTCCCCACCAGGGCGTCCCCACCAGGGCGTCCCCACCAGGGCGTCCCCACCAGGGCGTCCCCACCAGGGCGTCCCCACCAGGGCGTCCCCACCAGGGCGTCCCCACCAGGGCGTCCCCACCAGGGCGTCCCCACCAGGGCGTCCCCACCAGGGCGTCCCCACCAGGGCGTCCCCACCAGGGCGTCCCCACCAGGGCGTCCCCACCAGGGCGTCCCCACCAGGGCGTCCCCACCAGGGCGTCCCCACCAGGGCGTCCCCACCAGGGCGTCCCCACCAGGGCGTCCCCACCAGGGCGTCCCCACCAGGGCGTCCCTTCCCTAGGCCACCCTATAACAAGCAGTGCTTCAAGGTGCGAGGCGCTGCTGTTTGCAGGCGGATGCCAGGGAAACTTTCGGTATATCGCATCTGCTTTGCCACCCGTTGCTGCCTCCCACCCAGCGACGCAGGAAAGCGCTGCTGCCGGCAGCCGGGTGGGGGCGGGGTGGGGCGGGGTGGGGCGGGCGGCTCGAGGCGTGGAGTGTCGAGGCGTCACTCAGCGTGCCCGCTGATCCGCACCAAAGGGCGCTCGCTACCCCGACCGGCGCACAGTGAGTGGGCCGGAAGACCGACGCAGGCGGCCAACACTCTGGACGCGTTTCGAGCAACGAAGTCGCTCAACAGGACTCGAACCCAACGTCTGACCCCAGCAATGGATTCCTCGTTTCGAGAGAGATCCATTGGTGGGGTCACATGTTCGGTTTTGAGTCCCATTTAGCGACTCCTGAGCTCAAAACGCGTCTCGATTTTTGGCCACCTGCGCCGGTCTCCTGGCCCACTGTGCGGCTGCTCAGCTGACGGCAGGGCGCCGCCTATTCCTCGAACGAACAATACTTCCTCGACGCCCACGTTCTCTTGACCCGCGCTGCACTTGGCTGTGTCCTCGGATGGTATCCGTTCCCCGCGAACCTCCGCCCGAGACGCCAAGGAGTGCCAAGGAGTGTGCAGGACGCCGAGGAGACGCGGCGAAGAGGAAAAAGGCCAAGGCCTGCGAATAATGCCTCGCCGGTTTTCGGTATTGCCGGGACTTTGATATTTCCTCCACGGCGCTCGCAGCCCCGCCTAATCACGCTCAACTTTTTCCGTCCCGGACTGCCTTCCTGAACACTCCCCTCGTTTCGTCCAGACCCCCCCCTCCTTGCCCTCCCCCTTCTTCAACTTTCCACCCCTGTCCTTTCTATCCCCTCCCAGTGCTAGTAATGCTAATCACTCGAGTCTTTTGCTTTTCTTTCTCTCTAAGGTCACAGGGCAACAGTTTCCCGGCCGCTCCCTTTTGCCCGTCAACCCTCTAGCGCCCCCTTCCCCCCCCCCCTCTCTCTCTCTCTCTCTCTCTCTCTCTCTCTCTCTCTCTCTCTCTCTCTCTCTCTCTCTCTCTCTCTCTCTCCGCGTCGTGCCCTTTTTCCCAGCGCCAAGCGCTATGCCGCGTTGGCCCAAAACCTTTACACCACAAGAAGAAAACGTCGGTGCCTTATAATAATAAAATTGTATATGCCAGCGGAGAGAAGCACTAGTCTGTATGGATGTGGGGCGGCGGGGACTTTCGTCATTAGTGTGTTGACGGCAGCCAGACGCGAGCGGTTCGAGCGGTGGAGGGACAAAGGGTGGAGGAAGAGGGCCCACAGCACCAGGGGTATGTATCTACGACGGCGCGACGGCGAGCACGGCCTGCTAAATAAATCGAGAGGCGGCCGAAGGACACTACAATGCAGCACCCCACTGGCCGAGCTGCCCGGGGGACTTCCTGGACACCCCCACCCCCTCCCTGGAGCAGGGAGGCCAGCCTGGACGCCGGCCTGGAATCCCAGCCTGGAAACCGACCGGCAGCGCGACCTGATCACACGACCGAATCCATTTTGTATGGGGCCCGATTGAAATTCCTACGGGAAACCCAAAGGAGAGGCGGGCCCGTCGTCCCGATTGACCCATCCGGGGAAGCCCCGCCCCGCCCCGCCCCGCCCCGCCCCGCCCCGCCCCGCCCCGCCCGGGCAGCCGGACGTGTTGACGCGGCCGTATGAATCAATCCGAACGACTGTTTCACGGACAATCTCCGTGGCCAATCCCTGGGCCTTGGCGCGGCAGACAGGCGAGCTGACAGCTTGCAATGCCTTAACGCCCCGACAAACGGGAAGAAACGTGTCGGACGGAAGAAAAGGCCAAGGGGGAACGGACGGGGCCGAGGAAGAGGAAAAAATACGGCGCACCCAACACTTCTTGAAGCTGCTGCGCCGCGCGCACACACACACACACACACACACACACACACACACACACACACACACACACTTGCATTAGGCAAATGGAAAGGAATCGGACCTTGGAGCCGAGGGTGAAGGCGCCGGCTGAGTGGAGGGGGAGGGGGGAGCGAACGACAACTTGCACGCACTGCCACTCCAACCCCGAAAGTGAGCTGACACAAATCTTATGCGCGGGAGCAGATGGGCTCTCTGGTTGGCGCTTCAGAGCCATTTCTCCCGCGTGCGCTCGAGCAACCGGGACGTGGCGGGACGGAGTCGCCTAGACGAGCAGCGGCAAGCAGCGGGCGGAAAGAACGCCAGGCGGGCGGGCGCCCGGCGAGTGCGGGCGAGAGGGGGGAGGGGACGAGCGAGCGCCCGGCGAGTGCGGGTGAGAGGGGGGAGGGGGCAAGCGAGCGCCCGGCGAGTGCGGGTGAGAGGGGGAGGGGGCAGGCGGGCGCCCGACGAGAGGGGGGAGCATGGGCGGGCAGGCGGCGACAACAGAACGGACGCTGCAGGTCTAGAGTGAACGTTACCGGAGTGGAAGGTCGGGAGCGGTCCTTTGCATGTACATGCCGCGGCTAATCGGTTCCTCCCAGCAGTACAATGCCAGCCCAACACGGGCCGGCGCCCAGGTGCGGGTCGGCAGGGCCAGGGCCGCGCCAAGTGACGGGCGCAATAAAAAGTTTCCGCGCGGCCCGCTGGCCTCGCGTCGGTGGAAGGGCTGTTTCCGCGCGCGGAAAAAAAGAAGCGTCATGGAAAAACAAACAAAAGGGGGAGCGGGAAAGAAAGCCGTTAATTGCATTCTTTGGAGATGAAAGCCGCCCTTCAAAGCGGCAGATTTGGCCGACTTGACAGCAGCATCAGGACAGGCCGCGCTGCTGCTGCCGTGGCCATGAAGTGGGCAACGCCGACGCGCCGTTTCGACTCCCAGCGGGGTTTTAACTCAGAGTACCTTTTTATCCCCTAAAAACAGGGAGGGCTCAGCGCAGCACCGAAAAAAAAAAGAAGAAAAGAGCGAGATTTGGGGAGATTGCTGCTTAGATTGGCCGGAGGTGGCCCCGGGTCTTAAGAGGGAGACGCCCCGTTGCCGCTGTTTTCGCTCCGCGCTTTCGTGTGAAAAGGCTAATACCTCCGCAAACAACCTATTACGACAAATCCACCGCACTGCTGTGTCCTCGACTGCACCGATGCGTTTTAACGTAAAACAGGCCAAAACAGTTCCAGGGAGCACTCCATCGAGTAAAGGCACCGACGGTCCACGTAAGTAATTGACCAGACAATTTCCGTACTTTGTCTAGCCTTTTTTTCCCTACCAGAGTACGGCCGTTAAAAGACTGCAGACTGCACCTGGGCCAAAATAATTACTATCGAAAGCGCGTGACGAGGCACATTCGGGGCCCTCTTTTCCCGAGGGCTGTTTCTGCCTACCCAGTTCCGCCCACTGCTAAAGTCGCGCTCGTGGGAGGCACTGGCTTCCGCACACGCGCTTCCCGCGCTGCGAATAACATTTGCTGACCTGAGAATAATCAGCGGCCTTATCGAAAGACGCCACGCAGCCAGGCAGCCAGGCAGGCAGCCACCGCCGGTACAGCTGACTGCGCGGTGCGGCGAGGACACAGGTGCAAATTATCGCCGTGGCCTGCACCCCGATTCCGGAAGCAGTGCCTCATCGTTCTGTCTCTCTCGCACCCGCTCGAGACGCCGTGCGGGAGAGAAACGGCCCTGCGACAGCCCTTTGCACGTGTTTCGCCTCTGTATCGCACACTACGTCCCATTCGCGGTAGAAACGGAGCAAAGGACTCTTAGCCCCGTTATAAAAAAAAAAAAAAAAAAAAAAAAAAAAAAAAAAAGACAGACAGACAGACAGACAGATTTAAAAACACATACACAATGGAAGGATAAAAAAAAACGAAATTGAGGACGAGGTGGTCCTGGCGAGCGTGTCGCAGATCCAATCGAGAATCAGGCGGTCCTGTCGCGACGGAAAGCCCTCATTCCCCGGAGCGCCGTGACGCTAAATTAATCAGGATCCATGATCGTTCCCATTGAATGCGGAGTAGGGCCCCCTACCCCCCCCCTCCCCTCCCACGCACTTTCACGGTCCGTCCGGTCGCGAGCTCGTCAGCCCTATGATTAGCCCCAAGCCTGTCGTCCCATTTATTCCACGCCCCCCCCACCCCCTCTACCCCTTTTCACCTTTCTTTGCTCTCGCCCTTTTGCTTCATTAATATATCCTTTCGAAATGTCAGTGTGTCTTTACCCCATTATTGGAGCCATTCTTTTTGGGGCCGCGGGGCCGCGCGGGGCTGCGCGCTGCGCCCCCGTCCACCATTGTTCCTCCCTCCTATTTTACAAGCTTCGGATCACGTGGAGGTGGGCGGAGAGAGGGAGAGAGAGAGAGAGAGAGAGAGAGAGAGAGAGAGAGAGAGAGAGAGAGAGAGAGAGAGAGAGAGAGAGAGAGAGAGAGAGAATCCTCTGATGAGGCCAAAGGGCATGTCGACGCTATTTGGGTGGCGGCGCGCTCGGAATAATATTCAAAAGCTTTCCCGCCGCAACACGACACGAAAGGAAACACATAAAAGGCAAATTTGGTTGTTTCTCCTCCCGAGCGGCAAATAATACGCAGTGGCGGTGCGTTGCGTTGCCGCGTTGCCGCGCAGCCGGGAGGAGGGAGCCGCCGCCTCGCCCGCGGCCTTGCCTGCGCCAGGCGGAGCCAGGCGGAGCGCGGAGCAGCCACATTATAAGTGCTTATTCCATTATTGTAACGTTTTGCCCCGCGGGCAGCCTGCGAACTTCAAGTATATTTTTGGGAGTTACTTTCAGTTCAAAGGGTGCCTTGCGCTCAAAATACGCCTTAGTATGTCGGAGCTTGCGTGTGTGAGAGACAAAGTGGGTGCGCGCGTGTTTACTTCGGAGTACAATTTCAAATTTCACGGGAGTCTGCCTCTCCCCCCCCCCTCCAAAAACCACTGTGCGCCCCCGCCCCCACAGCCAGCCTCACGGGCTCAAAGTTTAAGAGTCGGGATGATCCCCGCCTGACTGCGTAACAACGAACCACAAAGATCCAAGGGCGGCCGTCAGCGGGGCGGTGGCGGGGCAGGCCGTCAGAGGGGCAGGCCGTCAGAGAGGTCCACGCTGATCCGAGGCTGCCGTCGTCCGGTGCCTGGAGGGCAGGCCCAGGGCGGGCAGGCAGGCAGGCAGGCAGGCAAGGCCAGGGGCTGGTGATTGAAATATAAAAGGGCCGCGCCGACACGTGGCCGTCGGCCGTGGGGCCGAACCTGCTGTACTTAACGGCGGCGCCCGGACCGACCGCCGGGCCCGGCAAGGCCCGGCCTGGGCCCGGCCTGGGCCCCAGTGCGCCGGGCCCAACGGTGTGTGTGATTCCGGCCGCCCCGCCGCCGCCGCCTCACCCCTCACCACGTGTCAGGAACACCGCAAGAAATGCAGGGCCAGCAATAATTTATTTCGTTCCGATTTGCAATAAGTGGGGAAACCGACGAGGCATTGCAGGGATTTGGGGAGGGAGCCGGAGTGCCGGGGGTGGAAAAGGGGGGGGGGGTTGAGGGGGGCTGAAAGGGAGGGGCTGGGAGGGGGGAGGGCTGAAAGGGAAGGGCTGGTCGCTATACGCTGCTGGAACGTCATGTAGGCCGGGCCTCACGGAGGAGGATGTGGTAATGGCACGCACACACACACGCACACACACTCACACACACACACATGCTCACATGCATACACACACTCACACAAGCATACACACGCCAGGCCAGCTGGGCTGTGCACGGTGAAGAGACGATTATTGCAAGATCTCTTTTCTCCCTTTTTCTTCATAGAACCTTTTTTTTTTTCTTCTTTATTTTTTTTTCCCAACTCGGGCCCTCAAGAGACGCACCCGGGCACTGGCAGCAAACATACGCATTATGGAAATGGTAGAATTGGCTGGGTTAGGTGGTGGCGGGGACGACGGGGACGGGGTGCGCGGAAAATTGCTTGTGCGCGCGTGTGCATGTGTGCCGTGTCTGTGTGTGTGTGTTTCGGCGGCGGCTGGTATTCGAACCCTGGCCAACAAGAAGTCGATGACGACACAGCAGTCGATTGTTTTACCCGGAGCGGGGAAATATTTTTGTCATGAAGAAGCATGCATGGTGGTGGACGGCCAGCGGGGAGGTCTTTGCGATTAATAATTTTCGGCTTCTGACAGCGCCGCCCTGTCACGTCCTTTTACCGTAAAATGGCGTGGCGTGGGGGGCTGGGGCGGGGCGGGGCGGGGCGCGTCGTCTCTGACCTGTCCGGTGCAGATTATTTGGCGTGAACGGGGTGCGGGGCAGCGGCGGGGCGGCAGCGGGGTGGCCGGGCGCGCGCCGTGCCCCGTTCCGCTTCAAACAAATGATAACCAACCGCCCCCGGCCCGGCCGGCCCGCTGTGTCACGGCTGCCTCGAACGCTGCCTTGTATTTCCCATCGCGACTTCTGGCGCCATCTAGCGGCCGAGTCGGCATGACCTCATTGTTTGTTTACACCAGAGAGGGCGGCCCGCCAGCATAGCAGCACGCCGTGCACTGACTGTACACACGCAGCGTCGCGGCGCTAATGACGGAGCCAACTTAGGCCGACTACACCGAACACCGTCCCGGCGGTGTCGTCCCGGCGTGGTGGGGGGGAGGCGGCCGCACACGCGCCCTGGCGTGTACTCGCAGTGTGGTAACGCCGCCATGGACTCCGATCACGGTAAGTCGGCATGCGCGGTCGTCTGGCCCACTGTGCGGCCGCTCGCCCGAGGGACGGCGGAAGCACGCCGATGATGAATAGTGATCAGTCCATAAAGTTTTCCGCGGGCACAGGTTGTAGGGGAGGCAGCTAACGCACTCGGCGAGGAGAGGCGCGCCGCAGTACGCCGCGGTGCCCTGCGGGGCGGGGCGGGGCGGGGCGGGGCGGGGCGGGGCGGGGCGGGGCGGGGCGGGGCGGGGCGGGGCGGGGCGGGGCGGGGCGGGGCGGGGCGGGGCGGGCCGCCAAGTTTAGAGCAGTGCGACTTTCAAATAACGCGACGAGGTGCCCAAGTTGGCCAAGTTTGGCGCCAACAGCTGATGGCTGAGCATCGGGGCGATAAGACACACCACATCTGTGGTACGCTAAGCTGAGCCGAGCCGAGCCGAGCCGAGTCGAGCCGAGCCGCACCGTGACCAAGCAGACTTCCGCCCCTCAAAGTGCCGGGCGGGCGGGCCGGGCCTCGTGGTCCCAATTGTGAAAGTTAACCTCCTTGGCCTGCACACCAACACCCCATCCTCCAGCGGCATGGCAACGGTAATAAAAAGGATTATATTTTACAGCTTTCCGTAACTTTCTGGCTCGCGAGTTGGGACAAGCAGGCCCCACCCTTTAGCGCGCTTCACGACAAAGTCGATGCGGGTCCTCTCCCTTCTTAATCCCCCCACCCTTAACCGCCTCCACCCGCCCCCGCCGCCGCCGCCCCCGCCCCCCTGGCCTCGGGGCTTCACTCTTTTGAGGGACATTTGGGTGGCAGCTGGTGGAGCCGCCATTCGGCTCTGCCAGTTAAATTAGCGTCATTAAATTTGGGAACTGTTTATGATGGACACTTCTTCTCCTCGCCGTTCCCGCGTAATGGCTGCGACGGGGAACGGCCGAACGCCAAGAGTGGGAGTGAGACAGCGGGCCAGCCGGCCGCGCCGAGCAAGGCAGCGCAGTGTTGCAAGCGCGATATCGTTCTTTGGTCCTGCGGGTCGAAAAGAAAAGAAAGAAGTTGACATTACCAGGATTAGAACCCAGAACCTCTGCGCTGTGGGTCGACTGCTTTACCCGTGCGGCCACCGGATTCACCCCTGTCGCTCAGCAGCACGGCGCATTGGGTCGTGCTCCCGACTGCTGCAGGTAACAAGGTCCTCGCATACGCACAGCGCGGCGGCGGTAGCAGGCGTAACTTGCGGAGCTTCGTCTCGGAGGCTTCGCCGCTCGCCATTCAAAGTCCTCCTAATTGGGAGTCTCGTTAACATTCCCCGGCAGCGCCTTTCAAGCGAGAGCACTGTCCCACTGCCGGCGACGAGACGACGGTCGCGCGCGGGTTCAAACACCGCACCATGACAATCTTTTTTTTTTTTTCCTCGCATTGTGGCGGAACGTTGTTGCTTGCGTCATATCAGCGCCAGCCCGCCAGCAGCTCTAGTGCAAAGTAACTACCGTCTATCTTTCTGCTTGTCTGGAAAAAGAACGCGAAATGTAAGAAAAACTGTTTTTAGCACTACAGAAACTCCTGAAGAAATATTAAAATCCGTGAAAACCAGCATGTTTCAGCGTAACAAAATTTACACAGACCGTGGTCATCCCTTTTCAAGGTATTTCGACCCCCCCCCCCCCACAAAAAAAAATGAGGCTGAAGTGATTGTCTGTATGTATGTAGGTGCGCCTAGAGATCATTCCACTCGCGCCGCGTTATAGTAGGTAGGTGCCAAGGGGAGAGGAAGATGTTTTGGGCTTGGCTCTTAAAACTTGCTCCTCTCGCCTCGCCACGCTCCACGACCACGGCCCGCGAGAGGGAGATAGGGCGGCCGGCCGCGTATAGTGCAGACAAGCTAACTTTATTATCTGCATTAGGAAGCCTCTCATTCTGCCATCACGCCCAAAGTTGGGCCGATTTGTTATTCAACCGCGTGAAAGATAAGCAGGCGGGGGCGAGATAGCGCCGACCCCGCGGCCACCTGCCACCGGAACGGGCAGGGCGCGGTGCGGCGCGGTGCGGCCGGGCCGGGCTACGTAAACACGGCCGTCATCAGCAGCCAGTTTCGTTTGACTTTCAGTCTCTTCAAGGCACCATACCTTATACATTGTTTTTTTTTTTTTTGTTTTTTTTTCAAAAAATATTTTTTAAAAATTAAATTTTAAGGTGTCTGTTTTGTAATCCGGATGTTGTTGCCGCACAGAAGACGCGGGCGGAGTCGTCCGTTCGCTCGCCGAGCCGAACTGAGCCGAAGGCAGAGCCGAACCGAGCCGAACCGAGCCAAACCGAGCCGAACCGGGCCGAACCGGGCCTCCAGGTGAGGAGCCGTACTGATACGCGCGGTACTTACCGTTATGGCAACGAGTGAAGGCCAGCCACGCCACGCCATGCCGCGGTGCCGCGCGGTGCGCTACGGCAGGGCATGGAATCGGGAATTAAGGACGTAAGTCGCGGCCCCGTGGCGCTCGGATGCTTTTCCGAGGCGAAAGTGAAATTAGCGTAAGCGTAAAGTTGAACGACAGGCCGTTCCCCTGGATGGCGCCACCCGAACGGCCCCAAAGTGTCTCCCCCCCCCCCCCCCCGCCACTCCGATGCCTCGGGCTGCA
This sequence comes from Stenchaetothrips biformis, assembly GCA_030522485.1. Taxonomy (NCBI): domain Eukaryota; kingdom Metazoa; phylum Arthropoda; class Insecta; order Thysanoptera; family Thripidae; genus Stenchaetothrips; species Stenchaetothrips biformis. Next base: position 9,239,483 of record CM060095.1, on the reverse strand, counting down.
GCCGTTAGCGGCTTACCCGCATTTACAGCGGAGCAGGGCGGCGAGATGTAACGCGGTGTAACTGCATGGACCGCGGATGCAGACACGACGCGATGCGAGAGTGCAGAGCGCTGTAGCCGACCGAGGCCACAGTGCCGCTGTATCCCATGACCCACACTAGACAAAGGCCAATAAAACAGCAAAGGAAAGAAAAAACAACTTCCCGGGAAAAAAAAATTGGAAGTTGTTGGTATTTGAACACGTGTCCGCAGGGTCGAGGGTCGACCCCGCAACGACCTCGGCCACGACGGCGTACCCCTTGGACTCCCATTAGCGGCCACTGCGGGCCGCCGATTCAGGCGCAGCGCAGCGGAGACGTCTTATCAATAATCCAACGGAACAAAAGCCGTGCAGCTGACCCCCTCTCCCCTCGCTGCTGCGCGCATGGCTGCCGACAGCTCGTTACGTCGTCGTGTTGATGCACGGCACACCGCGCTGCACTGGGCGGCGGGAGCTACATGACTCGTATGCACTACACTGGGTATTCAACACAACAAAACGGAAAACAAAAACATAAAACACTTACGAGCGAAACAAAAAATTATAAAAAGTTTTGCGGTTTGTAGGTTATGTAGAGGAAATAAGAAGCGACACACCGCGGTAGGTTAAGGCGCCGAAGGGGCATGCAGGCAGACTGGGGGGAGAGGGTGGGGTTACGCCGCCGGCCCGAAGAACGTGCGGCCGAGGCCGGGGACATATACATAAAGAAATATGGCCACCCAGGGTGTCGTTCCATCCCCCCCTCCCCTCCCCTCCAGTGCCGCGCACTTCTTTTTATTCATTCCTTTCCCTTCCTGGTGGCTGCAATCGTGCTGCAGGCCGTGCGTCCGCGAGTGCGAGAGAGACAGACAGCCTGGCGTGTCTGGCCGTGTCGCAACGATGCATCTCCCCCCTTTCTCTCTGCTTGATCCGCCTCGGCCGCTATCTTGTCCAGGCTGCGAAGGCGGCGCACAGTGGGCCGGAGGACCGCCGGCAACAGTCTAGCAGGCGCGCTTTGAGCTCCACAATCGCTAAAATGGGACTTATACCGAGCGTGTGACCCCACCAATGGATTCCTCGTCCGGAGAGCAATCTATTGGCGGGGGTCACATGTTCGGTTCGAGTCCTATTCAGCGACTCCGGAGCTCAAAGCGCGTCCGGAATGTCGACCTCCTCCACCGGTCTTCAGGCCCACTGTGAGGCGGCGCGGCTGCAGCAACGCCTCTTCCAGGGTAACCTGATCCCCTCCAGGACACCGGGGAGGGGTCCTCCTCGAGGTGTCGGATGGAGGAGCGGCGGCGGCGGCAGTGGCGGCGGCAGCGCCAGGAGGGGCGGCGCGGCCGGGTCGGCGGTGCCGGCGGTGCGTGGGCTGCCCAGATAACTTGGAGAATGTTTGTCATTGGGGTTACTGCCCGGCCGGCCGGCCGCTCCCCCTATTTGTGGTGCCGTCCGTCATCCCCGTTGGCCTCTCTGCCGCGCCAGCCGCGCCGCCGGGATGGAGTTGACCACCTGGGAAAGTGGCTTATAACCGAGGAGCAGCCCAGGACTCGGCCGAGGGGAGGGGGAGGGGGGGAGGGGAGCCGGCTGATGCATTAGTCCGTGGCCGTTGGGAAGACGCGCAAGACCTGCACACTGAGGGTCGTCGCTCTGTCTCTCTCGCACCCGCACGGCGGTTTGTCCTTGGCGCCCGGCGGTGGCGGATTAGCCGTCACGGCGCGCTGTGGCGTGCAGCGAGATGCCTACCCGGCGCTTCGCGGGCGCGCGAGCGCGCTGGCCCGGCCGCGGCACAGTGGGCCAGCGCAGTCGGAGGTTCACCCCGGACTGGCGGGCTGCAGGCTGCGGGCAGAGCTGGGGTACCTGCCTGCCGCGTTGGTTTGATGCTCTAGCGACGAGGCAAGAAGGTGGGCAAAAAAGAAGGAACGACAGAGAGCCAGAGAGAGAGCGAACAGGTCCGAAAGAGACAGAGAGAGAGGGAGAAAGTTGTCCGAAGTGTGCTTTGCTCGTTGTTCAAGTCACACGCGCGAAGGCCCTGAGTAAAATCCTTAGGGGAAAAAAAACGAAAGAAAAAATATCGGAAAGAAGAGAGCAGCAGTGTTTTGGCGAGGCTGAAGGAGCAAACGATCCGAAAGAATCCTGGCGTCACCCTCCCCGCCCCGCCCCGCCCCAATTTGCAGCCCCGCAGTCGCATTCCTGGACCCACTTCCTCAACAGTTTAATTGGGCGCGGACGTGACGCCACGATGAGGGGAGGAGGGGAGGGGAAGGGGAAGGGAAGGGGAGGGGAGGGGGAGGGGAGGGGGAGGGGAGGGGGAGGGGAAGCGCGCCTCGACCCACCGCTGCTGGAGTTCAGCCGCACTACTTCCAGTCTCCGCATTTGATCTTTTCTTTTCTCCCTCGGTCTCTCTCTCTCTCTCTCTCTCTCTCTCTCTCTCTCTCTCTCTCTCTCTCTCTCTCTCTCTCTCTCTCTCTCTCTCTCTCTCTCTCTCTCTCTCTCTCTCTCTCTCTCTCTCTCTCTCTCTCTCTCTCTCTCTCTCTCTCTCTCTCTCTCTCTCTCTCTCTCTCTCTCTCTCTCTCTCTCTCTTTCTCTCTGTCCTTTAGGTGAATCTCCACAGGTGGGGCCGTAAAGTGTTTGCTTTGGCTACGCACTACTATACACAGAGCTCTGTGTGTGTGTGTGCGTGCGAATAAAAGTCACGTGGCGGTAATGAACATAAATCCAACGGGGGGCCAAGGTGAGCTCCCCCGCCCCCTCCGCCCCTCCCCCTGGGTCTCTCATTCCACGCCTTATCTTCCGCTCCGGCGAGTCGGGACTTGTCTCGACGGCGGCCTCGGCCGCGGTGGCGGTGGCGGTGGCGGTGGGCGGCGCGGCGGTCTTCTCTTCAAGCACCGCCCCTCTCCCTGCAGGATGTATTCCCCGCACGCGTCCGCCGCAACCAGCCCACCACACGCGCACCTCGACCCCTTCTTCCCTCCCCCCGTCTCCTTTTTGCTTCTCCCTTGTGGCAGCCAGGCGACCGCAAGCAGCAGCGACGGTGCGGTGCAACGGAAGGCTTCCGTGCCGTTACCTTCCCAAAGGGAGTGCCGCGCCCCCGCCCCGCCCCGCCACGCCCCGCCACGCCCCGCTACGCCCCGCCACGCCTCCGACTCGCCGCGGGCCGAGTTACCGAGCGGCACAACCAACAACCAGTGTAGCGTATCGCTTTCGGGAAACAATTATCCCGATATGCTCGGCGCATTCCCCTCGCTTCCGCCAAAAAAAAATAAATTAAAAAGTGGACTCCAGCGCGAGTTGCGTTGCGGTGCATGACAGTGCGACGCCGTAATGTGCCCCTCCTTTTGTTGCGTGGAGCAAATAAATTATTTTTCGCCTGCGCCTGCGCCTGCGCCGGGCGTTGAACCCGGGTCCGCAGGCCTCGGAGCTACTTCGAGACGTAGAGATAAGATGGGGAAAAGGGGGAGAGAGAGAGAGAGAGAGAGAGAGAGAGAGAGGGGAGAGAGAGAGAGAGAGAGAGAGGAGGGGGGAGGCTGCGCAAGGCTGTGCAACAGTGTAGCGCGGGCAACAACTATGCAACTCATTAGAGAGGTAACGCGCGGAAGAAATGACAGGGATGCAATTCCGCGAGAACGCCGTCCTCAGGGCGCAGAAAAAAAGGGAAGGCCTGGAAAGAGCAGCGGGGCCGGAGTGGGGTTGAGTCGGGGTGAGTAATTGAGAGGCCGCGCGCCCCGCAGCCAGATATACAAGTCTGGCTGGCTGGCGGCTGGCTGGCTGGCGGCTGGCTGGCTGGCGGCTGGCTGGCTGGCTGGCTGGCTGGCTGCGCTCTTTGTGGTGACTCTCTGTGCCAAAAGCCCTACGCTGTCTTATGGCCAGAAACAAAAAAAAATGGGGGGGGGAGAGTGATGAAAATGTGTGAACCGATGACGCCGACAGTCGACGGCAAGTACAAGTGGCCGAGCGCCTGACTGACAGGCCATAGGCAACCCGCCCGCGCGGCCGCCGGCGTGCTGCCTGCCGCCTGGGTGCAGGTCTCCCGCCGTTCCGATCCAAGAGCCAGCGCGGCAGGTCTGCAGCTGGGCGCTCCGCGTCTGCGCCACATTTTGCCATAGCAACTTTTAGCGCGCAAACTGCCCCATTTTTCAAACCAGGCTTCCGTCTGTCCCGCCCTGTCTGTCTGCCTGTCTGCCTGTCGGTCTGTCCGTCATAAGGAAATCGGCCACTTCCGTCCTCTAAAGGCGCCGGCACCAGAAAGAGCCGCTCACTGCGGCAGGCTGACCCAAAGCAACGGTCCTGACATATTCTCTCCCTCTCCCGCATACTCACACACTCAATCACACCCACACACACAGGGCGACCCGGCACTTGAGCTGTCAGGGCCGTGAAAGTGCAATTCAGGGAAATGAGAACAAATTCGGCGGGAGACTTTGTAGCGCAGCCCCAAGGACACACGGCCATCCCTCGCTGCCTGGCTGCCTCGCTGGCAGGGCAGTGTGACTTAACCGTTGATGGATGGACTTGGCCAGAGTCCCCTCTGCCGGGAGAAAGAATAAGGAAACAAAAGGAAGAAATGGCTAAAAAGCAAGACACTGTGTCGTGCTCCGTAATAAGGAAATGTGGAGTAGTGGCTCCGAACACACGCAAGCAAGGCACCCTGCCAGTTTTTTTTTTTTTTTTTTTTTTTTTTTTTTTTGAAAAGCAAAATATTGCCGGCACTGTACCATCTCTTTTTTCCCTGATGGCCTAGCCGGCCTTTGCCGGTAGAGCGCTGCTCTACTCGCTCGTCGGCAAGCCCAGGCCTGTCTGATATAATATTTGAGGAGTCCGGACGCAGCGCGACGCACAGTGGGGCAGAAGACCGTTGAGGCGGCCAAAATAATAGACGCGTTTTGAGCTCCAGAGTCGCTAAATGGGACTCGAACCGAACGTGTGTCCTGCACCAAATGACCTTTCTCTTGCAAAAATTTATGTGATTATTTCTGAATTGAAGTAGCCTTGTGATCTTGTCTCAGGATGAGGCTTGCGAAAGAAAGACTGCCCCGATTGACTGGCTGGGAATGGGGCAGGGGCGCCTAGTCGGGGCCCGGCCCGGCTGGGCGTCACCGTTGAGCCCGTCGCGGATTTGGTAGAGCGATTCAGTGGCGTCGTCCCGTCCCTGTCACACTCACGGGGCTCTCCACGAGGGTGCGAGAGAGACAGAGCCGCTCCCCTGAATGGCTCGGCGGGGCCGCCCAGCCACCCCGCGCGTCCCCGGCGACGTGACTGCACTTAAACGCCTTCTTCGTGGTGTATTCAATGTAGGGCGCCCCGGCCGGCCGCAGCCTGGCGCCGCCCCGCCCTGCCCCGCCCCGCCCCGCCCCGCGGAGAGTGGTCCAAACAACGCCGATGCGGTCTCCCTCGTCGGTCCCACCCGGCACCGCGAGTCCCACCTGCAACGAGAAAAGATAAGGCGAAAAATAAATTCACAGCCACTGAATGGTATTATTTCCCGCCCCCCTTTTTTTGTATTCTGGTAAAATGATTAAAGTTAGCCGGCGGTGCCGAGGCCGCGGCGCCGCAGTGCATAGTGGAGTACTTTTCTTTGCTGCATGCATGCAGGCAGGCAGGCAGGCAGGCGGGCAGGCAGGCGGGCGGGCAGGCAGGCAGCCAGGGGGATGAGGGCTGGTTGAGGCACAGCATGGGCACAGGCAGCAATCACACGGCTGAGCGGCGCTCAGTTCTCGTCCGCTCCCCCGCGCCCCCATGCTGCCCTCCTCCCTCCCCGGTGACATCGCGTCAAGCTTCGTTACCCGGGGGGGGGGGGGGGGGGGGGGGCTGGGTACGGAGTGCGTACTCCACGCCGCCCGGCCCACGCGGCGCGGTGCATGCAGCCAACACCGCACAGTGCTATCACTGCGCGGACGCCCCAACGCCAAGCACAAAGAGCCCCTGGTCTGCTCTGCGCCCGTTTTTCCTTTTCCTTTCGTATTTGCAGAGTATTTTCTTTCTCCCACGAGCACGCTCTCCCTCTCTCTCTGTCTCTCCCTCTCCTTCTCTCTCTCTCTCTCTCTCTCTCTCTCTCTCTCTCTCTCTCTCTCTCTCTCTCTCTCTCTCTCTCCCTCTTCCATTTTTTTCCGGTTCGCGTCTGGGATGAGAGAAAGCGGCCGGGGGTAGACATGTGTGCGTGTGTTTGTGTATGGTAAATTGTGTGTGTGATGCGCAGGTGGTCAGGCGTGGCCGTCGGATTTAACACCGTGTGCACACACGAGGAGCAGGCCGATGCGGCACCGCCGCCAACACACAGTGGGCCGCCGCCAAGGTTAGCCAAGGGCCGCCGTCGGTGATTCGAATTCGCCGCGCGCGGGCACAGGATGTGGACACGGGAAAGTATCCGGGCGGTGGGCGTGAGAGAGAGAAAGAGAGAGAGTGTGTGTGTGGTCACGGCGGCGAAACGGAATGGCGCAGTAACAACGCAGTAAAGGCGCTGCTGTTATTGGCGCTGGCACGCGTGCGGCGCAGCAAATTTCAAAAAGCCATTTTCGTTTTGGTCCAGCCGCGCGCCGCGCGAGGGTTACAGTCCGGGGGGGGGGGCAGCTAGGACGTCCCTGCATCGTTTCGCCGGATGGCGATGCTGGTGCTTTGGCTTTATGATGTATCTGGGTTTTTCCAGCTCGGTAAAAGTAATAAAATTTACTTTCAAGATTATTTTAGGAGTTGGGAGCATGCACAGAGTCCCCCACTAGCCCAGTGGGGGCGAGTGCGGCTGCGTTGCTGCAGACCACACTGCCTGCCTGCCTGCCTGCCTGCCTGCCTGCCTGCCTGGTGGCGGGGCGGCACGACAAGCCGCTACTAGAGGGGTGCTCTGCCCGGCCGCGCCGGGGATTGGCGCTGGGATGACGCGGGGATCAAGGCGGCCGTGACAAGATGCATGGCGCGGCCGCGTGAGTGACGTCACCGACGGCGTGACGGTAGTGACGTCACCGACGCCGTGCCGGCAGTGACGGCAGTGACGCCGGCCATAGAGAGACGCCCCGCCCGAGACGAGGATCAAGCGGGTGACAGTCGGAGGGAGGGAGGCGGCGGGGTGACGGTCGAACTGCGCCCAGAACACGGCCTCACCATGTGCGTGTGTGCGTGTGTGTGACCCGCGCGCTACACACACACACACACACTCGCGCCAAGGCGCACTGCGCTAGCTAACGCTACACAACGCAAGTCTGTCACTACCTGTCTTAGGCAAACATTCAGTGGCTAAGGCATCCCCCTTCACCTCAGGGGGTGGGCCATCTGTGTGGCGTGGTGGTTGGAGTAGTCGGGTGCCCGCGTGCGCGTTGGCGCCGGTGAGTGCATGCACAGCCCTCCGTGTGGCCTATAGCGTGATTAAACGTGACGAAAAGTCCACGTGTGTGTGAGTGTGTGTGTGTGTGTGTGGGTGTGAGTGGGTCCGTCGGTGTGTTTCCCGCCGCCAGCGGGTCGGGGCGCGATAGACACATGTGCGTGCCCCCTCTGTCCGAGGCCGTGTCCGAGGCATAGCGGCGTTGATTCGCCCTAATGGAGGCCCTGCCGGCCCTTCCGCATGTCCTTCAAAGGGCTCTCTGATTAGCACACGCACCCAGCGCGCCCAGCCCCGCATGGCGTGCAGATCGACACCCTTTTTGTCTATGTTTTCCCGCACCTTTCACCTTGTTTTTTATCCCTCTTCCGGTTAAGCGTGAAGTAAACCACCAGCAGAAAAAAAAAAACAATTAACGGAGTGGCAGGAGCGGGACTCGAACGCGCGTCGAACCGAAGAATGTGACTGTGCAAGATGTCGGTGCTGATGGCGACCGTGACCACCGCAGAGGGGCCCACTGGGCACGCAGTAGGGCCCAACCAGCAGGCGGCAGGCTGGTGCCAAACACCGCGGCGCATTAGTCGCGTGAGTGGGGGAGAGAGAGAGAGAGAGAGAGAGAGTGAGAGAGAGAGAGAGAGAGAGAGAGAGAGAGAGAGAGAGAGAGAGAGAGAGAGAGAGAGAGAGAGAGAGAGAGAGAGAGAGAGAGAGAGAGAGAAGGCGCGAGGCGACAGGTCCGCGGTCACCTGTCGATAATTGGACCAGCGTGTCCAGCCTCAAATTGAATTGCTTTCCAGACAACTTTGCAAACTAAATGGGGCGGCGCGCGGCTCGCCAGGCCGTGACTGCGCGGCTTGCGCGGACACACTGCGAGGCACCGCAGCCGGCATGGCGGTGACGATCTTGCAGCGGGTAAACAGAGTAAACTAATCCTGGGGCGGGCCGGCAGCGCCCCTCAGCGGCGGTGACCACGGCGCCGCGGCCGGCACTTTGTCGCTCCGTCTCCCTCGCACGGAGCGCCTCGTGGGTGCGAGAGAGACAGAGCGACTCAAACGACTCTCGGAAGCAGCCTGCAGGAAGGCGAGGACGGCGATGGCCGCGTCGTTCCTTCCGTAAACACGAACACGCAGTGCATGGCCGCGGCCGGGACGGCCCGGATGGCCGCGCTGGGGGTCCCTCCGTAAACACGAACACGCAGTGCATGGCCGCGGCCGGGACCGCCCGGATGGCCGCGCTGGGGGTCCCTCCGTAAACACGAACACGCAGTGCATGGCCGCGGCCGGGACCGCCCGGATGGCCGCGCTGGGGGTCCCTCCGTAAACACGAACACGCAGTGCATGGCCGCGGCCGGGACCGCCCGGATGGCCGCGCTGGGGGTCCCTCCGTAAACACGAACACGCAGTGCATGGCCGCGGCCGGGACGGCCCGGATGGTCCAGACGGCCGCGCTGGGGGTCGTTCCGGGGCGTCCTGCCGCCAGAGGGACGCCGACGACGATGAGGACGACGAGCACGGCGAGCACGGCGAGGACGTGGAGCGCCCGGAAGGCCGCCCCTCGTCCCCAAAGTGGTGCCGTCCCGCAACTCGGAATGGGAGAGCGCGCGGCAACGGCTTAATCAGCCACCTTTCAGCCCAGAATGCGGTGGAGAGTGGGGGGGGGGGGAGGCTTCTGGTCCTGTCGATGCCCCTCCCCTCCCCGGTGGTGGCCCGACCCTCCGCATTAAAGCCCTGACACAGGAATTCAACCAGCGCTGTTAACGGGGAGCGCGGGGCGGCGGCCAGGGGAAACACATGTTAAAAGCTTCATTGAGACTCGATATTTTTTTTTTTGCTCTCCCCGCCCCTTACCCTGGCCCTGGCCCTGGCCCCTGCGTCCGGCCGTCCCGGCGGTGCCACAGTGGGCACGGCTCGGGATGTGGCATAGGGTGGGATCCAAAGAATCCGCCAGGACTTGTTCACGGCATGCCAGGCCCCCGGTGGTAGGCAAGGCAGTCTGCCTGGCGGGCTGCCTGCCCAGGCGCCCTACAGGCGCCGTGCTGCTCTCCCTGCCAACCCTGCTGGCTGAAAAGTCAACAGCAGGGACGGACGGACGGCCGGCGAGCGGACGGCCAGCAGGCAGACGGACCGGCCGACGGGCAGCAGACCACCAACGCCGACCACATGGCCCCGCGCGGCCTCGGCACATGACCCAGCTGCTGCGCGTCTCTGGGCCAATTTGACGCCATCTGCGATCACTCAATTGATTCATATCCTGGGCGCCCCGCTCCTCTCCCCCTTGCTTTATCTTTTCTCTTTCTCTCGTCTCCATTTGAGTCCTCCATCCCACCCCCCAGGACACCACGTGGCAGCACCAACGGACTGCACATGATTCGTTGCAGCCCTCTCTCTCTCTCTCTCTCTCTCTCTCTCTCTCTCTCTCTCTCTCTCTCTCTCTCTCTCTCTCTCTCTCTCTCTCTCTCTCTCTCTCTCTCTCTGTCTCTCTCTGTCTCTCCCCCTCTCTCTCCCCTTCTCTCGCTCTCTTTCCTCCTCTCTCTCTCTCTCTCTCTCTCTCTCTCTCTCTCTCTCTCTCTCTCTCTCTCTCTCTCTCTCTCTCTCTCTCTCTCTCTCTCTCTCTCTCTCTCTCTCTCTCTCTCGCTGCAGTTGAGTGTTTTTCCCCGTGGGGCGGCTTCAATTTCAGAAATTCGCCGCTTACTCACTGCACTGCCTTTTTGGTACACGGCCTGAGGTGTTGATGGAGGGGATGCAGATTGAGGGTAGCCTGCTGCAGTGGAGGGTGGGTAACGGACTGCGGCAGAGCAGGCCGTCCGGCCACTTTCTGCAGCGGCTCGGCTCGGCTCGGCTCGGCTCGTCTTCGCGCTATTATTAAATCTCTGCTAATTGTCCTAGCCGCCTGGGCCTTCTGCATATGCAGCAGGACGGCGATGCGGAGGAGGAGGAGCTGAAGAAGCACGGCGTCCCCCCCCCTCCCCTTCCCCCCCTCCCCCCGCGCCCGATCATTGGCAGTAGTGGGCCGATCGCCAGCGGATAGTGGTAGATTGGTTTTCCATCGTCCCCTGCTTTGGCGATAGCCGAGGCCCCGCGTTGCGGCGTTGGTCCTGGTGTTGTTGGCGGGGGATTTGTTCTGCCCCTCGCACCGCAGCCACGTGGGTCCACGTGGTCCAAAGTCGGAGCGCCGGCCGGCCAGCCTCTGCGGCAGGCCTTGCTGCTCCGGGACATGTTTATCTTGAGCTAATGTCCGCCAACTCCAACTCGCACCGACCGCCGCGCCGCAACCCTCAACTCCAACTCGCTCATTTTCCCTGTGACCTCCCCGCTGCTGCGCAGCCGCCGCTGGGATAAGCTCTGGACGCCCATCAGTCCCCTACTCTCTCTCTCTCTCTCTCTCTCTCTCTCTCTCTCTCTCTCTCTCTCTCTCTCTCTCTCTCTCTCTCTCTCTCTCTCTCTCTCTCTCTCTCTCTCTCTCTCTCTCTCTCTCTCTCTCTCTCTCTCTCTCCCTGACTCTCTCCCACTCCCCACTCTCTCTATCTCTGCTTCCACAATCACAATTAAAACACACGGCGGGCCGGGCCTTCAGACCTCCGCCCGCATCACAAGTTGAACCTCCACGGCGGGCGGCAGGCTGCTGCTGCTGCTGCTGCTGCTGCTGCTGCTGCTGCTGCTGCTGCTGCTGCTGCTGCTGTGTAACACAGTTAAAAACAAAAGAGCGCGAAACCCTAATTTCGTGAGCGGGGTGAAACCAAAAGCAAAAAAAAAAAAAAAAAAAAAAAAAAAAAAAAAAAAAAAAAGAAGTAGTTAAATGATGAGGAAATTAGGAAGCGACTCTAGCCCTCGGGAAGCGGCAACGGCCGACTCAAGAGTGTAATGCGCCACTTCGAAAAAGCGTGGCTAACTTTTGTCAGGGAACATCATTGTGTACAACCGTACAGACACACAAAACAAAATTAACTTCAAGAATGTTGAAAAAAAAAAAAAAAAAGGTTCCTCCTGGGCGCCTGATTTGCCATTCCAGACACTGGTCCACTCTGTTTACCTAGTCATCATCAACAAGTACGGGCAAGGACCTGCTTGCCGCTTTTTGCTCGCTTTCCTACTTTGGTCAACAGAGACAATCCCTGCGATTCCTCTGTCCGCTCCGCTCTCTTCCCCCCCCCCCTCCCTCTTGCCACCGCCGCTGCGACAGGCATTCCACTCACGTGGTGGCCGTGGGCGCAGGGGCGGGCCACGGCAAAGGGGAAGGGGAGGGGGCGACTATCATTCTATCTTCTCGTTTGGTTGTCCCGCCCTTCACAACGCGCTGCCGGCACGACTGCGCTCGCGAGGCACGAGCGCCCCTCGGACGGGGCCGAGCCAGCCGAGCCAGCCGAGCCCAGCCGAGCGCGCCAAACGCCTCTAATTACACATTTTTTTTTTTTTTTTTTTTTTTTTTTGCGGTGTAGCCTTCAATGGCTGGCCGCGCGCATCTGTGCCGGACAGGCCGCCGGAATACCGGTCCGTTTTCTGCTGCCCTGTTGAAAACAATTATTCGAAGCGAGTTTTTGCTTTCCAAGAGGCGCTGCGCATCGTCGGCGGATCGGTTTGGCTTTCCAAGAGGCGCTGCGCATCGTCGGCGGATCGGTTTGGCTTTCCAAGAGGCGCTGCGCATCGTTGGCGGATCGGTTTGGCTTTCCAAGAGGCGCTGCGCATCGTTGGCGGATCGGTTTGGCTTTCCAAGAGGCGCTGCGCATCGTCGGCGGATCGTTTTACATTTTTACATTTCTTATACCATTTTTTTTTTATTTTTTTTAGTATTTTAGTAGTGCTGGTAAGCGGACGGACTTTGACACGGTCCTGAAATAATTTTGGCGCGACGCGGCACGGTTCGGTGCCGACGCAGCCCTGGCGGCCCCGGGGCCTCGCTCGCTATCGTCACGTTCATCAGTGTGTGCTCGGTGTGCTTCGGCGTGCCCGCCATGATTTACCGCTCAAAGAAGTACCATTTCCAGGTGGCCCGATAGCGAGCCAGCACGCTGGCGGGAGGGGGGGGGGCGCACAATGGGCCAGAAGACCAGCGCAGGCGGCTAAAACTCTAGACGCGTTTTGAGCTGCAGAGTCGCTAAACAGGACTCGAACCGACAGTGTCACCGGCCACCAATGGATTCCTCGTTCGGAGAGCAATCCATTGGTGGGGTCACACGTTGGGTTCGAGTCCCATTTAGCGACTCTGTAGCTCACGACGCGTCCGGGAGTTTGAACGCCTCCACCGGTCTTCTGGCCCACTGCGCAGGCTCGGCATCGGCCGTGCGCGCGTCTAATGCGTAAATAGGCTTTACGAGGGGATTAAAGCGAATTAACCGGCTTCATCGCGTAGCGCAACGCAAAGCCGCACACACACACGCACGCCTTAACGTACACGTGCGTACATCCCCACACCCTCACGCACACCTACATCCACGCACAAGCGCAACGCGGGTGAGCCAAATCCCTTTCACCGCGCGATTTCTCATTTTTTTTCTTGATGTTGTTTCCCGGGGCTCGGCACAGATATTGCCAAGCAAATGAAGACGGAGCATAGTGCCCCGGTAGGCCGGCAGACAGCCTCGTGCAAAGAGAGAGAGAGAGAGAGAGAGAGAGAGAGAGAGAGAGAGAGAGAGAGAGAGAGAGAGAGAGGCAGACTCTCAGTCTGCGGAGCACGGTGGGCACGCTGCCGACTTGACTTGCGACCGCGAAAAATGTCCCGGGGGAAATATGGAGACGGTACACAGCGTGCCGGTCCGCCAGTCCGGCCGGGCCCTTACGACGCTCGTTTGACGGTCTACAAATCTGCTTGCCGACGCTGAGTGGGACGGGGCGGGGCGGGGCGGGGCGGGGCGGGGCGGGACGGGGCGGGGCGGGCCAGGCGAGCCACCAGCAGGAGGACGAGCAAGACCGTCTCGAGGGTACGAGCCAGCGCCGGCGAAGGGCAGGGAAGCGAGGCCCCTTATTGTCTCGGGAAGTGACGAGCTGAAAATAGGAGGAAATTACAACAAGCGGGCGCGGGGCGGGGTGGAACGGCGGGGGTGGGGAGGGGAAGGGGGTATACTCGCTTTGGCGGTTCACCGCGGGCAGCCGCAGCAGCGACGAGCGGCCAAGGGATGACGATAAAAATGCCAAAAGATACTGCACTTTTATTTTGAGCCTTTTCTACTGTTAATTTTTTTCCTCCGTCGCGCGGAGAAAGGGGCAGACACGGGGTGATGGGGCGAAGCAAAAAAAAAAAAAAAACTAAGACAAAGAGACACGATCGTGTCGGGGAACGAAGACGCTGAGCTGGGAAAGGGGGGAAATCGTAAATGGGCGAGGGAATTATGAAAGAGGTGGGGCAAATAACGGAGCCAAGATAAGGCGTAATCGTTACAGCCTTGGCGCCAACAGGACACCAATCAAGGCCTGTGTGTCTGCCTGTCTGTCTGCCTGTCCGTCCTTGTCCCTGGGCAGCGCGCCCGTCGGCAGCCGCGTAGGCAACATGCGCACGGCGCTGCCACCGCGTTGCCTACCTGGCAGACTGCTGTGTGGAAAAACACACGCCGACTTTGCCTGACTGCCAGCGTGGCTGTCTGTCCGTCTGTCTATCTGCCCCGCGGGACGTGTCTGCTGTGTCCCGACGCGCGCGTGTCTGCCTGCTGTTTAAGGCGAAGCTCCAAAGTTTGCGGCGCCCCGTGCAGAAACAAGCTCCCTGCCGAGGAAGAGGGCACCCCGCCCCGCCCCGCCACGCCCCGCCCCGCCCTCGGCAGCTGTACAGTACAACGTCTTCCCCGACGCCCCCACGCGTCTCCCCAAACTGCTGGCCCTTCATTTTTTGCACTCGTGCCCTGACTTCCCTCGCTTGCCTCGCTGTTGGCCGCGTCGCCGCGCCTCCAGGCCGGGCTGCTTCTTGCCACCCCGCCCCGCCCCGCCCCGCCTCGCCCCGCCCCGCCTCGCCCCGCCCCGCCTCGCCCCGCCCCGCCCCGCCTCGCCCTGCCCCGAGCGGTGTAAAGCAGAACCGCGGGCGGCGCCTGCTGAACCCCACCGCGCTCAAAACACACGCGGGGGCGTCGATTGAATAAAATAAAAAAATTTAAAAAATTTAAAAAAAAATAATTAAAAAATGGACAAAAAAAAAATTGCTGTGAAAGGTTTGGCAAGACTGCTTCCTTCATCTTCCTTCCAGGACACTCTGCGTGATTGGCGCTGCGCAGTCAGGCCGATTAGCGTTATCGCGACCCTCCAGGATGACTCCCCAGGATGACTCTCCGGGGTGACTGTTCGCGATGGCGCCCCTGACGACCGGATTCTTGGTGGGCTAATCCATTCATCGCCCCTGACGACGGCCCGCTAATGATTTCCAGTGGCCACCTCAGCCGGAGCCCTCAGCCGGAGCCCTCAGCCTGGCTGGCCAGCGCGCCAGCGCAGCACAGCCAGTCGACTGGAAAGCGTGTACTTTGGTGCTCCGCAGGTTGGCGCGCTGCGGGGCCTACACTGTCGAGGTGTCGATCGGTCCGCGCTGGCAAATTGTCCTCTGAATGAACCTAGAGCCGGTGGTGACTGATTGCGCGAAAAAAAAAAACACGTTATTGCTGACATTGACATTGTTCCATGATCTAAAATCGATAAGCTGCAATCGAAAATCCGGTACCCACGACAAGGAATGGTTTGCTCGTGTTTAATTCGAGTTCATTTTGAGAAAGGACCAGGGGAAACAACTCGATATTTTCGTGTACGTTTTTTTTTTTTAATTTCTTGAAACTTTTTGAATTTTTTGAAATTTTTGGTGTTGGGATATGGGAAACGGTGTTCCCGGGCGATCGTGTTTAACTATAAATAAATCAAAAAATGGAACTCTACACCCCCTCCCCAGTCTTAATGGGGAGGCCTCCTGCTTTACTTCGGTGTTCGGGATGGGAACCGGTGCTATCAGGTAACTGGGGTTAATCCGATCCAGCGACTTCGATATCGTACGCCGGGGGACCCAGTAGGACCCGAGCCGCCGACACGGCCCAACATGGGCAGAGTAGAGTAAGGCAGAGACGATAGAGAGACAGAGAAAGAAAGAAAGAGAGAGTAGTTTTGGGAGCTTTTGTTTGCGCAGGCTGGTCGGTACCCAAATGGTACACCCGCTGTCCGGCGCTCCCAGACCCGAACATGCAGTCAGTGGGCCAGCTTCAAAGGACTTATCAACTCCATCCGACGAATCGGAATGGACCCACTCGCGACCAATCTCGAGTGGCTGACTCGATCGGGGATCGAACCAGTGCCGAGGCCAATCCGCCGAAGCGGACTGCTTTTTAGACACCCGGGTGTAATGGCCTGGATTGAGCCTAGACCACTACACCACCCTGACTTGCACGTCTGCCGAGGGTTGGACGACGGGTTTGAGTCGCAGTGGGAGGAAGCCAGTCGAAAAATGAAAGGCTTTATTGAGATTCGATCCCCGGACCTTACAGTCGGGGGTCGACGCCTCTCCACTCTCAGCCACCACGGCTCATGTCTGGTATCGATTGAAGCGGGCTCTTGACGTGACTATGAGCAGCGGTCAGAGAAAAAAGTTGTGAAGTAATAAGATTAGAACCGCCAATCCTCGTACTAGGAAACCGACGCATCGACACGTCCAGCCACCACGGCAGATAATGGAGCACGGGCATTGCTGTGGCTTTGAAGCACACTGGGGAGGGCAGTGAAAAATAATCAATGTTGGGTCGGTCCTGGAAAGACAATTTCGTGATTTTTACGATAAATTATCAAAAAATTTCAAATTTTCAATGAAACTTTTCAAAAAATTTGAATTTTTTTTTAAATTTACATTTTGGTGTACATGCTTTTGGCCAGTTATTTTCCCTCGGGGAGGACTTGACGCAGTTTTATCTTCGGTTAGTCGCCCTGCTCCTCACACTGCTCTGAGTTAATCCAACAGTCTCCGAGGAATGGCGGCGGCGCGCCGCGGAGTGCGGCCCACTGTGGCGGCGGCTCCGACTGCCCCGCCGGCCGCTCAACAGGTTACATCATCAACCACCTCCATCACACTAACCAGGTGGAGGCGAGGCGCCAGCCTTCTCTCACTCCACTCCGGCACCACACTGCGAGTGCAGCACGCACTGCAACCATCACACTAACCAGGTGGAGGCGAGGCGCCAGCCTTCTCTCACTCCACTCCGGCACCACACTGCGACTGCAGCAACGCACTGCAACCATCTCGCGCCTCAAGCATCATCCCCACTCCCACGCGTTTGATGACGGCGTTATTTTTTTTAGGGGAAGAAAGAAGGAAAGACGAGGTCTTCAGACCGCTAGGCCGGTCCTCTCGGCAACAACGGGCTAGCAGGCACCACAACGTGGGCACAGTGGGCACACAAACTACAGTTCCATCGGAATGGAAAGACCGTCGCACCGAGCGTTTCCTCGTGTGCGAAACGGCAAACTCTTTCCTCTTCTTTTTTTTATCCCCAAGTGGACGGCGAAACAAGGTACACGCTGCGGAATGGGCACGACCCCGGCCACGGCCCCACAGTGGGCCAGAAGACCGGTGGAGGCGGTTAGAATTCCGGACGCGTTTTGAGCTCCAGAGTCGCTACATGGGACTCGAACCGAACCTGCGACCCCACCAATGGATTGCTCTCCGAACGAGGAATCCATTGGTGGGGTCGCACGCTGTTTGCGTCCCATTTAGCGACCCTGGAGCTCAAAACGCGTCTAGAGTTCTGGCCGCCTGCGCCGGTCTTCTGGCCCACTGCTGGACCGCGTGCTCGGTGACCGGAATTCGGCTGCGGCAGGTCGGCCGCCACGGCCTCGGCTGCGAGGCCGGCGGCGCCAAACCGCCCTATAACCATTCCGGAGAATGCGGGACACGCCGCTAAGCGCCCCAAAAGGGTTTTCAGCGCAGGCCTTTTACGTCCTGCACCCCGGCCGAGTGTGTGTAAGCGAGGCTGTGGGGGAGGGGCGGCAAACATCCACTGCAATACAAGGCGGTGACACGGCCAGCCGCGCCGAGGGGGAAGACCATCGCGATGCTCTGGCCCTCGGCCCCTGCTCCCGCGCCCCCGCTACCCCGCTGCCCCGCCCCCTTCAAAGTCCCGAACGCGTCTCCTTCCGTCTTCGAGTCGACACAATCGTGCATACGGTCCGCGCTGTATATTCTCCAAGGCGCTGAAAACCCAGACCCGTTTCCAGTACATTGATTCCCTGGCTGTACTATACGAAAGTCCGCCGCTTGCCAACGGCAGCCAACAGCAGAAGAAGGCAGGGCCCCTGCCACTTGCCGCCACCGCCCCTCCCCCTCCCACTAGGCCAAAGATTTTGAGTTATGCTCTCCGCACTAGCGGCGACTCATATTTTTCCGTGACCTTTTTATGATAACGCTGTGTTAAGCGGCGCCCAGCCCGGCCCAGCCCCAACCGAGTTGGTTCCTTGGGGCTCCCCCGCGGCTTCAACCCCTCTCGGAAACTAGGAGAGAGAGGGAGGGAGAGAGAGGACGTATCTCTCCAAGGCAGCGGCCAGGACCAGGGCCAAGGGACTGGGGTGAACCTTGCGACTCCGCCACGACGCCAGCGACGCCAGCGACGCCAGCGACGCCCCGACCGGCGGGACTCTCCACCAATGGGAATGAAGAGTGGATGGAGAGTGACTGCGGGAGTGAAGAGTGTGGAAAGTGTGGAGAGTCAAACAAAACAAAGGACCACCAGGGGGTTCAACTATCAAACCGAGTACAAAAAAAAATCTCACGGGGATTCGAACGCCGGCCTCTAACGCGAGGAGTCGACGTCCCTACGCCCTCGGCCACCTCGGTCGCATGGCAGGTCTGCGTGCGGGCAGGTGAGCGGGTGTTGGAGGGGCGCAGCTGGCACGCTCATCGGGGCGGTGCTGGTCGCCGCGGTGGCCCCGCAGCCCCCGCAGCCCCCGCAGCCCCCGAGGGCGTCTAGTCGCTGTGTGCCGATGTATCGACGCCAGCTTTGTCGTTGTTTGCGGTCGATCGCCCGATAACACTTTGACACTATCTTGGAATTGCAGAATTGGCCGCCCGCTTTCGGCCAACCTCACCCCCGGGACACCACCACCACCACCACCACCACCACCACCACCACCGTCGCCGCCGTCCTTGGCGCGGAGCGGGGGGAGGGGCGGAAATAAGCCAGCGAGATGGGGGGGGGGCGCCCCTGCAATGGGGCGCAACAAAGTGTGTTCAAACTGCCGCTGCCGTCCGCGCCCCCACCGCCCCGCGCCGCCCCGCGCCGCCCCGCGCCGCCCCCGCGCCGCCAGTTTTAGACTCAATTCCCCATTTCAGCTCATCAAGTATTCTTAAAGTGTCTTCCAGCGGGCCGGCGGCGCCGCGCCGCGCTGCGCGCTCTGCTGGCGGGCCGCCGGCCAAAACGCTGCCGAGCCGAACAAGTCCAGGGAGCAGAGCAAAGTGTCTCGCACGTTCCTTTGGGAGGTTTTAGCCAATTTGAGACCTCCGCGCCAAAACAGCGTCTCATTCACGGGCGGCTTGGTGGCTGGCTGACGGACTGGCTGACTGGCTGGCTGGCTGACTGGCTGGCTGACTGGCTGGCTCGCTGCGCCTCTCTGTCGCGGTCAAAAATCTTACTTGCAAACTGGGCGGCACCTTAAGCAAAGTCCTCCCCCCGCTGCCCGTGCTGCTTGTCGCGTAAACAGAGCGAGGCCACATTATGCATCGAGGAAACTCGATTTGGGAAGTCGATCCGAAAGGCGATTCGGTTAAGCTAACGGTTTGTAACTGTGTTTCGGCCCCATAAGTACAGCTCCCTGGAGTGACGAGGGTGGAGGTCACCGCATGCGGCGCGAGCTGGGCTCCGTGGCGCAGTGGTTCCGACCTCGCCCGTGGTGGAAGACGTGCGGGTTCGATACCCACCGCCGACGAATGTAATTTTTCTGATTCAGGATGTCGGGAGGTCACCGTTATTCGCGAAATCAGCGGAAATGTTTGAGCGGGAACCGTGATGGTGCGGCGGCAGTCTGCTCTTTGCTCTCTCATTCTTCTTGCCTTATTCTTCTTGCTTCGTCTCCGCTCCGCCCACGGTGAGGCATGAACTCGGCCGCCCTGGCTGCCCTGGGCTGCCCTGGGCCAGTGATGGGGGAGGTTACGAGGGAGAAGGAGGGGGGATGAATATTAAATCATACTTCCCCCTCCCTTCCTCTTCCGCCCTCGACGAGAGGTATAGCATATTCAGTCGCCCCCACCACCATGCGGCGTAGACACGTCGATACGAGATTAAACGACACGGGTAGTAAAAGAGAGTGAAGGAGAGAGAGGGAGAGAGAGAGAGGGAGGGAGAGAGAGAGAGAGAGAGAGAGAGAGAGAGAGAGAGAGAGAGAGAGAGAGAGAGAGAGAGAGAGAGAGAGAGAGAGCGAGAGAGCGAGAGAGAGAGAGAGTAGGGCCAGCCAGTCTGGGCGGTAGCGGAACGTAGCGGAGTGCAGCCAAGGCACAGTCCCTAGTCATTCAACCCCCAGTGCCACCGCCTACTCCTACTCCCGGCGCTGTCGGCCCGGGGGTGGGGGTAATAACTGTCGAGGATCTGCCTATCCGAGACCGTCAGGGCCGTCAGGGCGGCAGTTCCCGGACGCAGCCCTCGTTCCGTCGCTCTGTCTCTCTCGCACTCGTGCGGCGTGCCGCAGGGATGCGAGAGAGACAACGACACGAACTCGGAATGAGGCGGCGCCCGGCATCGTGGCGCAGCGCGCAGCGCCGGCGAAGATCACCCCCTAGCACCGGCAGCACTGCAGCGCGCTCAATGGAGATTACTTTCACATCGACAAGGTCCTGGACAACAGCGCCTCGTGACGCAAGCGCGAATCCAGAAAGGGGAAAAAAGGCGGGCAAAGAGACAAATTCCTATTGAACGCTGAAAGGTAGGCAAAAAGTGCTACTCCCCCCGGAGGCCGCCACTGGATCCGCCACTGTCGCGAAATTATGACCCGGCGTCCGGGCCGAGCACGCCCGAGCACCGCGTTGTAGTTGAGGTAGCGGCCCGACGTGAGTTCAAGGACGGCCCCTCCCTAATTTTTTTTCCCCTGCTTGTTGATGCCGTGTGGGTGGGTTGTTCCAACATTGTCAAGTTGGTGTTGGAGTTGGAAGGGTTGCTGCGCCGCTGGCCGGCTATGAAATTTAGTGTCGGGTGAAGCGGGGTGCGGGATGTGGGCTGCACAGGCTGATGAATTTTAATTGGATAGGCAGGCAGGGGGAGGGGGGGGGAGACGGCACGCGGTGGCACGCGCCTTACCCCTTTGACTAGCGGCCGTGCCATCCATCAACCTGCACCTGCAACACAGAGACGGAAGGGGGGGGGGAGGGGCGGGGGGAAAAAGTCGAATCAGATGCTATTACTCTAATGGACGGCGCAGCGCTCCGCGGCTGGGCGATCGGCAACGCGGCAGCGCGGCGCCAACACAGTGACAGGCGGGGGTGGGGGCGGCCGGATGCACCAGCCTAGAGCAATGCCCCTCTCCTAAAAAAAAAAAAAGTATTTAAAAAGTAAAAATAAAGTGCTTATTAGCAGATGATACCTTGCTGTCAGCAGGCGGCATCTTCCCGGTAATGTTACGCGTTCTAAAGCGGCGGCGGCCATCTTGGAAACGCCTGTGGCGGCGGGCAGGCCAGGCCGACTCGGCTGCGGGACGGCGCGGCCGGGCGAAGGCAACCAGGGAACCGGAAATTGGAAACGGCTGTGGCGGGAAAAACGCACCGCAGCCGACAATTTTTATTTACGTTTCAGCATCCGGACGATCCCCTTGCCTTCCCCCTCCTCCAGACCGCCGCCGCCATCGCGCACAGTGGGCCAGAGGACCGGCGCAGGCGGCCGAAAACTCTGGACGCGTTTGGAGCTCTAGAGTCGCTGAATGGGACTCGAACCGAACGTGTGACCCCCACCAGTGGATTCCTCATTCGGAGAGCAATCCATTGGTGGTGTCAGACGCAGGGTTCGAGTCCCATTCAGCGACTCTGAAGCTCAAAACGAGTCAAGCTTTTGGCCGCGGGCGCCGGTCTTCTGGCCCACTGTGCCGCGCCGCTCGCCTTGCATTCCTCAGGAGGCAGGTCCGGGCCTTAGGCCGGCGCCGAAGGCAGGCCCCGCCCCGCCGAGCCACGGGGCACGGCAGCGGAAGTTGATTCCCCTGATCGCGCGAGGACGGCGAGGAGGCCGCGCCGGGGCCCCGGGGGGGATGGTGTCCCCATTCCGCGCCGTCGCCACCGCGCCGCGTCCCCGAGGCTCCCTGGCCGCCCTGGCCGCCCTGGCCGGGACAGGAGTCACAGGTGGGGATATAAGTCGTCCCTCCTGCAGGCACGCCGGAGCAGCCCCCCCCCCCCCGTTAACACTTTTCCTGATAATGTTTCCTCGTGGAAATGGAAAGCTTTGTTGTCACAACCCTCTCTGGCCTTCGCTCCCCCCCCCCTGTCCCTCGACAACGAGACGTGGAGATAAGCCCCTCCCTCCAGCAACACTACCCCAGCCCCGAACCAGGAAGCCCAATCTGCGAGAAATGATGGAGCTTTGTGACCGGGCCGCGGCAAGGTGCAACAGAGTGAGCCAGCGGCGCTGCTGGGCATGGCTGCCATGGCCCGGCCATGGCCCGGCCACGCGCGGGGAGGAGGGGCCTCTGTCTCACTCGCACAGCGGTGCAGTCCACCTCGACAAGTCAACGGTGTACACTCAAAAAAAAATCCGAAGAAAAAAGAGAACAAAAATTTGTACGAGGAGCGTTATTGGATGATTGGGCGGTCTGGTTCCCGTTCCGCTGTGATTGGCGCGGCGGCTTCGCGGCGGTTTTCGCCGGCCGCGCATTATTTGGCAGTGGCGACTCCAATTTGCCGACGCGGCGTGGACGTCCCGCCGGCACCGCCAGGCGCGCGCGCGCGCGCGCGCGCACACACACACACACACACACACACACACACACACACACACACCACCACCCCCTCCCCTCGAGGCGGACTCGGAACCCTCTGCAGTGGCGCTCACATGAACACGCTCGCAAATTGCTCCGCTGGCAGCCCTCAAAGGGCGTTAAAACACTCAGCCCTTTGGCCCGGCCGGCTAGGGCCCCGGGGCGCAGGGCGCAGGGCTCAGGGTGGGCCGCACGACGCAGCGAGCGCTGGGAAGGGTTGCCTCCTCTTGCGGCTGGCTTTTATGGAATGGGATAGTGTTCTTGCAGAAGGCTGCAATTACAGACCTGCATTACTAAGGCCGGCCGGCCGGGCCTCAGCGACGGCAGAGTCAAGAACGAGGCCAAACTCACGTTTACACCGACAGTGAGTGGGTGTGTCCGCGTGCACGCACAATGTCGAGCCTGTCAAACTTTTTCGTAATTCTGAAGCGGAATTGCGAAAAATTATTTAAAAAAATTGCGCACCAATTTGTACGAGTTACAGTCGTTTGACCGACGATAATTCGTCGGAAAACTTATTTGTACATGTTCAATATCGTACAATCGTACACAGGAAGTTTCTAAAAATGATGTTTTTCGACATTTTTTTGGTGAAAGTTTTATTAGAAATATATTCATGCTCATAAAGCGAACGACGAATCTTGTCGAATCGGCTGAATGGACATTATTTTGTTGGCCCTGTCACGCTGGAGCCATGGCTGGAACCTGGACGCCTTAACCACGTGCAGACAAGCTCCGCGCTCCGCCATCCAGCCAAGTGGAGCCGAGTCGAGAAGGATGAACGGAGCCTGCACTCTGTAGCCCCGCCAAGCCCGAGGCCTTCCCCTTTCAAATTCATACCTACCCGAATCTTCTTATCCCGGCGTAATTACGACGCTAGGCCCACCGTTGCGGGGCGGGGCGGGGCGGGGCGGCAGCGCGGAATGGGGCTCTTAGCTGGCGGGGAGGGCTGGCTAGCTCGCGGCGGGCGAACAGCCTCGCTCGCTTGCTCCTCCAGTCGAGCAATCCTCTCTTTCTGGAATGGGGATTCCTCCACCAGGGTTGCGCGGCTGGTTCAAGGGGGCCGCCCAAAATGAAGAGGCCTTGCCACTTCACTACCCCACCCAGACGGCTGGCCAGACGCACACTGTGTAGCCGGGCAGCACGCCAGACTCAGGTAGCACTTTGCGACCCCAGGCGACCCCAAGGACCAAGCCGCGACACAAAAATATTCTACCGCGATCCCAAGGTTGGGAGCCGCTCCATTGGTTCCGAAACCAATTCAAAACCGTTCCCAAACCAGTCCCCTGCTTCCGGGTCTAGCACCCTCCAGGACCCTTTCAGTCAATCGCAGCGCGCTGCTCAGCCCTCTACTCCAGCCCTGCTGCAGGCCTCCCAGCCCTTCCAGTCCAGCCCTTCCAGCCCTGCCAGCCCCTGCAGCCCTCGCCGCCCTCCCAGATGCTAATCCGCGGGCTGCTGCCTTTTCACGGCAGGGGGTATCGATCTCTTTCTTGTTCTCGTTGTTCGCCACCACGTCCTCATCTCCCATCTTTGTAATAAGAAAGGGCGGCGCTTTCATGTTTGACTTGAGCCGGCCCCGTCCCGGTCTTGGTGCCGTCGCGCATTGTGAGACTCGCGTATAATTCCATCAAAGTTTACTTATCCGGGTCGAAAATCTGCGGCCCGGGCTCCGCTTCGGTTCTGCTCTCTCTCTCTCTCTCTCTCTCTCTCTCTCTCTCTCTCTCTCTCTCTCTCTCTCTCTCTCTCTCTCTCTCTCGCTCTCTCGCGCTCTCTCTCTCTCTCTCTCTCTCTCTCTCGCTCTCTCGCGCTCTCTCTCTCTCTCTCTCTCTCTCTCTCTCTCTCTCTCTCTCTCTCTCTCTCTCTCTCTCTCTCTCTCTCTCTCTCTCTCTCTCTCTCTCCCCTTTGCTCCCGCGCAAATTGAATGAAAGACCCGATCAGATTGGCGCAACGCATCGACACGAGTGACTTCGGGAAGAGGCGGCGAAATTAAACGGAATTCGTCAACGGCTCGGCGCTGCGCTGCGATGCAATGCGGCGCCGCTCCGCTCGGTCTCCCTCCAAAACCACTTCAAACATTTGTCTGGGTTGTCGGCGCCGTTTTCGAATCAGGGGATCGGGGCAAAAGACGAAAGAGACCGCAAACACGGCCTGAGTGGCTTTCGGGCGTCAGCCGCGGCATTAACGCGGGAAAGCGCTTCGATATCTCGATGCGCCCAACAAAGCTGTATCGCGCGTCGCTTCGATATCTCGACTTCAGACTTCAGCGAGCATGGGATCAAACCAAAGGACAAAAGAATACATTTCAAAAAATTTATCAGTTTAACCCGACAACGACGAAAAAAATAAGTTTCTGAAGAGGTGCGTATTTGAACCAGGGACCTGGCTCCCGCAGCGCGCTGCGCCAGCGTGCGCGGCTATCTCGGACAGCGTAAATGACTGCCGCAATTATTGACCAGTCGCTAATCTGGCGGTGCAGTTTTGTGGTAATGCTGCCCGGACTGACAGTCTGCGCTCGGCCGATCGGGATATCACCTTTTCATCAGGCAAATGACAACTCAATTAGTGCGAACGGCGACACAACACAGCGCGGCGCGGCGCGGCACGGCGCGGCCTATGGAAGCCGACTATCTGATCTGCATTCGCAATCACACACGAGCGGGGCGGCCATTTGCGAGCGCACGTTAACGTGGCCGTGACAGAGGGGGGGTACCGCGGGCGCACGCACTACGCCGGCTAAAAATAATCCGGTGCCGGTATTGGAACCCGGGACGCGCGGTGACGCACGCGAGAGGGAGAGCGCCGTGTTGTGATTGTTAGAGGCAATTGGATATGAATATGAATACATTCCCGCGCCCTTGCCGCGGGCCGTGCCGAGCCGTGCCGTGTCGGGCCACACCCCACTCCGCGCCGCTCCGGCGTCGACGCTGCGCACGCTTTGGCGCCAGTCTCACATATGCAAATAGCTCTTCTAACGCCATTCGCGAGCAAGTTGGGCTCGGCCGGGGGAAGGGGGCAGGCAGGGCGCGGACGGAATTGACAATCGAGTCGCCGATAAGTCTGACCGCCTTCGTCCTGGAGTCCGCAGGGCCGCCAGTGAGCCGTGCCTTCCGTTACACTGCAATGCCTCCGTGCGCACTGCAGCAGCACGAGGCCGACGGCGGCCGTGTTGCGTCCGGGGCTCCTCCTCCTTGCGAGGATCCCGGAGCTGCCGGAGCTGGCGGCCTGGCGGCCTGGCGGGCCTGGCAGTAAAAGCACCGAAGCGGATGGCAGATCAGATGCCACGCTGGAGTGGCCGGGAGTGGCTGCCACAAGGCGGGGCGCGGCGGGGCGCGGCGGGGCGCGGCGGGGCGCGGCGGGCGGGGTGTTCGCGGGTCTCGGAGCACCTCCCCGGGGTAGCCACGCCTCCCTTAGAGCCCGCACCCCCACCCACGTCGTCGATGGTCCCCCCCGTTACGCCATACAGGGCGCGTTTGCCTCCCGGCCGCCTTTTGAGGAAGAAACACTCATCTTTTTCACTTGCTTCCTGTCCTGGCCCGCCACGCCCCGCCACGCCCCGCCACGCCCCGCCACGCCCCGCCACGCCGGGCCGCAGTAAGCCGTCCTATTCATCTTGTGCGGAAGTGGTTTTCGCCACAGCCCTCTTAGCAATCTGCCACCTATCTCCTTCCCCTCGTCACCCCCTCTCCCTCCTTCTCTCTTCCTCTTTTTCGTCCTCCTGCTCTCCTCCGCCTCTCCCGGCGTCGCGGGAAGGCAGCGCGCGGACAGCGGTGCGTTGCGGGCCTGCCTACCCGCCGAGCCGCAGGCGTCCGTCAACCACACAATTATTCTTTTTTTAAAAAAAAAAAAATGACATACTTTGAAAAAAAAGGCGAAAATGGTTTTGGAGGGCGTGTAGACGATGTAAGCTGGACCGGGAGGAAGACAGGACGAGGATGATGTAGGGGAAGAGAGGGAGGGGGAGAGAGAGAGAGAGAGAGAGAGAGAGAGAGAGAGAGAGAGAGAGAGAGAGAGAGAGAGAGAGAGAGAGAGAGAGAGAGAGAGAGAGAGAGAGAAGAGAGGGGAGGGCGGGGAGCACACAGCAGCCTCGGCCCATGTGGCCTGTACAATACTGGATGGTGGACCGGGCGGGTGGCGTACAGACGCAGTGACCTCGGCCCTACCCCTCCCCTTCCCCCATCCCGCCCCCCTCCTTCGACACCCCGGCAGGGCAGCCCGAGCCAGAGCCCCTACAGGGCGGCGAGACTCGAACCCTGCACAGAACAGCACCACGCTGGGTGCAAAAGCGTAAATCACACACAAAGTCACACACACACACATATATACACACACACACACACACACATCTGTATTGTTGAGTGCGATGCCTCTGACGCCCTGTGTGCGGGTACTTTAGCTAGTCTGCAGCCTTGGTGGAGGCTGGCCAGAATCGAATTCCGTTTGGGTTTGGTCATGCTGGCGTCCGTAGCGTCATGGATAGAGACTCGTACAACTGGTCACCAGGTCACGAGTTCGATCCCAGCTCAAGGCCTGCGCTGAATTCAGGTTTTAGGTTGTGAATTCTTTTTTATTTTCTTCTTTTTTTTCGTGCTTCCTGTTGGCATGAGAATGTATGAAGGCCCGACAGGCGGGCGCCTGCTGTCCAGTGTACAGGGTGCTCGCGAGAGCGGCGCAGCGAGCGATAAAATTTCGCCTGTCCGATGGACACAAACTCGCGCCAACGGTCATCAGCGCTGTCCATGAATAATGATTCAGCGTGCCAAAGGGCGGGGCGGGGCGAGGCGGGCGAGGCGGGCGGGGCGGGCGGGGCGGCAAGGTGCGGCGGCCAGCCATTCGTATCGGCTCTCGGCGCTGGACAGGGTGCCCGCGCCGCCCTCGTCAGCCCACTGCGAGCGTCCTGGCAAGTGCCTGGCGTGCTCCGCGAGGCGGGGCGAGGCGGGGCGGGGCGGGGCGGGGCGGGGCGGGGCGGGGCGGGGCGGGGCCAACCAGGTGCACAGGGGCGGCCTGAGTGGATTGCAGCAGCATGGCGGCACGAGGATAAAGGAAGTCCGCACGCCGCCGCGCCCGCTTCGTCGGCAGTTGACTGGGCGGGACGGGCCGCCGTCCAGGGCAAGGCTGCTGCGCACCACGAGGACGCCGACAAGTACACCCGTATTTTTCTTTCTTCTCTTTTTTTTTATTCCTCGTGTGCAGCCCCTCGGTAACGACTATCCGGCATGTGGTTCCACGCGGCCGGCCCGGGCGTGAGAGTGGAACGGAGGGGTCAGCAAAGTGAATCTGAATCTGAATCCGCGGCTCCCGTGATGCTCCATTGTGCTCGCTGGACAAGAGGGCCCGGGGCGGCCCTGCCTGCCAGCCCCCTGCAGGCTGTGATTCCGAACACTGCTTTCGCCGCCCTTCCGTCTCCCTCGCACCCGAGGGCCGGCCCGCAGGGGGCGCGAGAGAGGCGGAGCGAGGAAGCTGGATGCAAATGAAGGCCCCCAGAGTCGGGGCGGCCTGCATGGATTTGTGCGGTCAACAGAAACGAAACAAAAGAGCGCCGCCGCGACGCACCGCGATATTCAGATTCAGAACAAGCGGCACTGCCAGCGGCGGCCAAGCGGACATCGTCACGGATTAACCGTACAATGCATGCATTGCAACAGAACAAAACGAAATCCGGCTCGCAAAAATCCGATTGACTAGTAGTGCACTGTCGCACCCCGTGTTGTTGCAATCGCACTCGGTGAATGTCGGCGCGGCACGGCATGCGTTGCACCGCGGTCGCTTCCTTTGCCTATTGCCTGGCCGGCGCGCTGCCCGGCGCCATGCTGCCCGGCGCGCTGCCCGGCAGCACAATGAAGAGGGCCGCAGACCTAATGAATTGAAGGGGGCGCGGTCCGGTCCGCGCTGCGCTGCGCTGCAGGCTGGCTCCGAGCGCTGCGGCTCTGTCTCGCTCACTCTGGGGGCGGCGGCCCGTGGCGGTGCGAGAGAGACAGAGCGACCGAGGACCGTCCTGCATTGACCTACAGGGCAAGCCGGCAGGCAGGCCGGGCAAAGGCGCACGTAGTTATTCATCCTGACCAGACAAAAGGGGCGAAAATCTCTCTCTCTCTCTCTCTCTCTCTCTCTCTCTCTCTCTCTCTCTCTCTCTCTCTCTCTCTCTCTCTCTCTCTCCGACATCAGACCACACGGGTATCGCTTTCGCGGCGGCGCGTCCGTTGACCCGAGATTCCCTTTTCCCTCCGCTTTTTAATTATGTATTCCGTGCGGGGAGTTGAACCCGGGCCGGCAAGGGGAGCGAGGCTACGCTCCTCCCCGCGCCGCCCCGCCGCGCCACCACGCGAAAAAAAAATCAAACCGCAATACACAGCCTTGTTGGCTCGGCAAGCCCCGCGCCCCGTCAAGCCGACCCGCTGCCGCACTGATAACAACGATAAGACAGTTTCCGGATTCCGCCACAGGATTCCCAGTTCCGCATCCATTTTCCATTTCCCCTTTCCCGGGCCGCGTGCGCGAGCCGGCGCGCTTGTGTGCGGAATCCAAGGATGGGAGAAGAAAACGGCTCGCGGCTCGCTGGCTCTTCTGGTTCGGGGTGACAAGCGCACGCACGTGGTTGCGCGTGTGTGTGTGTGTGTGTGTGTGTGTGTGTGAGTGAGTGTGCGTGCGTGTGTGTGTGTGAGTGTGCGTGCGTGCCATGTCCGTGTGTGTGGCCTGTCGTGGCAGAAAGATTCGCCTCTTCAAACTGCCACGTTTCCCCTCCTTACCCCCGTTCTGCGCGTCTCCGACGTCAACGACGTCCCCGAGGGGAGGCCCCGGCCCGGCCTGCGCCCCGCCCCGCCCCGCGCCCCGCGCCCCACCCCGCCCCGCCCCGCCCCCTCCGCGATACCCGACCCTCTCCTCCCCCGGGCCGGCCCTGCCATAACCACGCTGCTGGCCGTGGTGGACCGAGGTGGACCGTGGTGCTGGCCGTGGTGGACCGGCCGCCCCGCCACGCATCCTAACCACCCCAACGGCGCAATCCATTATCGAAGCGAAACACACGGCAGGCATTGACAGGGCGCGCTGTTGCTGCCCATGGTGACGCCGCTCCTGCTGCTGGACATTGAAAATTTCTAAACACTTTCAACTTTTAAAAAAATCGGAAAGTTTTCAAAAAGTTTGCACACTAAAATCTTGTGGAGTTTTTAATGCATAATTATGCATGCACAGAAACGTACGTAAGGTGTGTATAATATTATGCATCACTGTGTACATTTTATGCAAGAAGATGCACAAAATGTACACAATGATGCATAATGTTATACACACCTTACGTATGTATCTGTGCATGCATAACTATGCATAAAAAGTGCATAATTATGCATTAAAAAAGTCCACAAGAGTTTAGTGTGTGGGAAACTTTGAAAATTTCTTTGAAAATGGCTTTGAACACGCACCGTCAAAACTAAGACACCGCACCGTTCTCCCACAGCAAAATTGACAAGGCCCGTCTCTAAGCCTCTATAGCTCTTGCCAGGTCGAGCCTCTATGGCCTCGCTAGCCTCGGAGCAGGGGGGCAGCGGGCGCGGTCAGGGCGGGCTATTTGAAAGCATGTCTGGGCCGGACAAGGGATGGCTTTATCCGACCAGACGCCGCTAAACTAGCCTCAAGTGGGGCAGGGCAGGGCGGGGCGGGGCGGGGCGGGGCGGCGCGGGGCCGGCACGGCGTGGACACGGCGCCAGAACAAAGACAAGGGCCCGGGGGCGGGGGGGAGGGGGGGAGGGGGGAGGCCAGATGGGGGCGCGTCGCAGGCTAGACGGGACGGGGTCGTTCCAAAGTTGGCCGGAGCTGTAAAGGCGGTCCATTGAGCGCGGCGACAAGCGGCAGGCAGCCAGGCAGGCTGGCAGCCACTGCAGGCAGGCCGGCCGGGCCCCAGGTGTTGTGGGCGACGCCGAGGCAGGCAGGCAGGCAGGCAGCCAGGCAGCCAGGCAGGCTGGCCGATCACCAAAGTAAAGTCGGGGCACTTTTCGCCCTTGCCGAAGCTAGGGAAGCGGGCGGCGGTGGACTTGAAGAGGATTACCGGGGATTAAGGATTAGCGGCGCGGCGGCGGCGCGGCGGCAGTGGCGGCAGCAGGCTGACGAGGACATTACAGCAAGAGGGGCCGTCGAACGGGCAAGGTCGGTGCGACTGTGTGCCCTGTGGGCGGCAGGACGGCGCACAGTGGGTCAGAAGACCGGCGCAGGTGGCCGAAATTCTGAGCGCGATTCGAGCTCCAGAGTCACTAGATGGGACTCAAACCGAACGTGTAACCCAACCAATGGATTGCTCTCCGAACGAGAAATCCATTGGTGGGGTCACACGTTCGGTTCGAGTCCTTTTCAGCGAGAGGGAAAATAGAGGAGCTTCCTGCTGATCAACCCGCGGTCGTCGCGCGGCGTGGGTGGCAGCCCCGCCCCGCCCCGCCCCGCCAGTCGCGTTCCACAGATTACGAAGCTCGTGAAATAATATCCATTAATATTATTCAAATGGGCTTGGCGGTGATTCCCATGGTAACTAGGCGACGAGAGTGGCGGTGAGGGGGGGGGTGCTGGCACTGTCGTCGTGCAGAGACACTTTGTTCGCGGCTGTAGGCCGCATTGCCAGTGTTTTAAATTGCAGGAGCAGAGAGGGGAGCTTGTTTGGTTTGTCCTCTTTTTTCCTACTGTGGGGTGCGGCGGCTCGATGGCTGGCTGGAGCGAGCTGGAGCCTGGCTGGAGCCTGGAGCTGGAGGTGGCCGTCCACGATGCGGCGTGCTGTCTGGACAGACTATCGCTGTTGACCCAGCGCCAGTCTGGATCGTGTCAGTGCGAAGGGCGGTGCTAGGGGCTACACTGCATAGAGCAACGAGAGAATTTAAATAATAATCATAAAAAAAAACACGCACTGCCGCTGAAACTGCTCAACACCACCAGTCAACCCCGTCTCCATGGCGCACGCGTGGGGCGCGCCGCGTGGGTGCGACTCCAGAGAGGCGGCAGCACACCGTTGCAGACGCAACCCCCGGCCGCCTCTCTGAATAGAATCTCGCTAGCAGGCGCGTCGCCGCGGGCGATTGTAAGCAAAACGCGTGGAAGGTACAAAGTAACGGGGCACTGGGTGAGGAGCAGGAGCCAGGGAAGCTGAAAATTAATGGAGCCGTGCAGCGCTAATGCGCGTGCAGAGGCGCATCTCTCTCTCTCTCTCTATCTCTCTCTCTCTCTCTCTCTCTCTCTCTCTCTCTCTCTCTCTCTCTCTCTCTCTCTCTCTCTCTCTCTCATTACCCCGATGACTCGAGGTATCACGCGGCCGAAGGGCTTTTTCGCCGGGGCCTCGGGGCCCCGGGCCCTCCCAGACTCCCAGCCAGCCTTTCACACTGTGTCTCTCGAACTGTTTTCAAATGCAAATTGTGGATTAAGCACATTTGCATATGGCAGCAATTTGAAGCGCCGCCGCCGCCATCCCGACTCCATCTCGCAACTTTTTCCCTGTCTCATTCCATCAACTAATGAATCAGCCCCGCGCCGCGCCGTCTCGGCATTGGCGGTGCTTATCGGCTTAAACCACAGACATTTCCATATCGAGTACTGGAGTCTGGCCGGGCATGGCCGGGTGGCCGGCTCGTGGGGAGAGCAGGGGGGCAGTGGAGAGAGCAGCGGGGCGCCGGGGGAGGGGAGGGGGAAGCCTGGAAACAGAGCCGGCTACAAAAACACGCCGGAAGTGCTCCGGGACGGCGCGCTCCACAATTTTGTTGTTTTTCCATTTTATTTTTCTTTATCCTCTCTACTATTTCACCATTTTTTTCCCTTCAAATTTCCTCTTTCAAGACACACGGCGGTGTCGCGGGAGAGAACTATCTCCCGACGCCCTTGGCCTGGTCCGCGTTCCTCCCACCCCGGCGAGCCTGTTTGACGGAAAAGTGAAAAGTGTGCCGTAATTTCGTTGAAAGGGCCGAGCCACTACTTTTGTCCCGGCAAAAAGTTTAGAGGCGCGAAGCGTGCGGCGCGAATGCTGGGGCCTGGACGCCCCGCGCGACGGCGGCGCGTCGCCTCCACGGCCTTCTTGGCCTGCTATGCAGTCAACACTGAACCGACGGCCGCGCGGGTAAAGCGCTCAACTACCAACAGTGGGGTTCGTGGTTCGACAACCCGCGATTCAACAAAACTTTCCAACTACTTATTCTTCCCTCGTATCCCGCTCTCCTTCTGTCCCCCTCCATCTCGCCTCAGCCATTTTGCCTCCCCCCCCCCCGCCCTGTCGGCTGCCCTCGCAGCAGGTCGCGCGATCTCCTAAAAGGCTCACTTTTTCCTTTCCCCGCAGCTGCTGCAGCGAGCTGCCTGCTGCTAGGGACCTGCTGAGGGCGACTCGGGGTGGCTCCCGCTGCTGGTCTTCATCTGTCTTTCCCCCCCCCCCTCCCAGCGCCCCTGGCGTCATCCCCCAGAGAGCATACCCAGAGCGGCGCACGACACCGCGACCACGTTTATTCAGTTTCAATGTTTAATTTCATCGCTGCTGCGCCCGCAGCGGTGCGACCAGGGTGGGAGTGGGGGGCAGGGGGAGGGGGGATGGGCGTGGTGGGGGCGGCCTGAGTGCCCACACCAACGAGGCCGCGAACCTCTTTTGTTTACCGCACCTGTTGACATCAAACAGACCGAGGAGACGGAGCCAGTGGAGCGCGGCCGCTACACACTGTGATTCTAGCTCAACTCTCAGTGCCTTTGGGGGGTGGCGGTGGGGCACGCGCGACGTTCCTGCGAGGAGAATAATTCTCGCCGGGAAATTTCCCGCCGCCGGTCGCGC
This sequence comes from Stenchaetothrips biformis, assembly GCA_030522485.1. Classification (NCBI taxonomy): domain Eukaryota; kingdom Metazoa; phylum Arthropoda; class Insecta; order Thysanoptera; family Thripidae; genus Stenchaetothrips; species Stenchaetothrips biformis. The sequence continues at coordinate 9,206,509 of CM060095.1, read as the reverse complement.
GGTGGGAGGAGTGCGGGGAAAGTCTCCGACCGGATGGGAAAACGAGGGAAAAAGTGGAGGGAAGTCGTTCCAACTTTTAGCGTGGCGTGGCGGTGCTCGCCGACGGCCCGCACCTTGCAGGCGCCTTCTCGCCCAGCGCTCCTCCAGTGCTTCCGGCGCCGACCGCATTCGCTCATTTCCCCAAAATGTTTTATGATAATTACATGCTCCTTTTTTGTGCCTTTTCGTTTTCGCTCCGCGCCGCCACTTCCCCGCTTCCCGCGCCGCTTTGACGTGTTGCCCGCGCTCCCCGCTATCCGCACTCCGCGCTCCGCAAGGTGGCAAAGAGCCTAAATGTTTGCGCCGGGCGCCACGCCCAACGCCGCTTGGCAAATCGTTCTTTTCATTTCGTTTCCGAAATGTTCTCCCGCACCGCTCTGCTTCTACTCCGCTGCGCCGCCGTCACGTCACAGCCGCTGCAAGTGGAGGGCGCCGCGCCGCGCCACGCCCGGCTCTACTCAGAAGCCCCGGCATTATTTCTCCGTCTTAAGCGGAAAGAAAAACACCCTAAGTCTGATCCACTCACTACTCCCTGCCCACTTGCTCACTAACTGCTCGCGCACGCTCGCACTGACTCTGCAGAGTGAAGACACCTGCCGAACGACGCAGCGCGGCAGCGGATGGATCTCTCGGACGAGCTGGGACGCGCACGATCCGACAACGCCGCGCCGCTTCCCCCTCCACCGACAGGCATTGTTAGCGCGGCAACGCTGCAGCCTCGCAGCGCGAGCGAGGCCGGGTGGAGTGGGGGCAGCGCCGCGCCGCAGCCCAGGCGGCCAGCGGCCACCTCGGAGCTGGCAAGACGAGCCGAGACACGTAACCTCAACGCCGCGCGCTTGGTACGTATGGTATTAAAAACTAGCAGCGTTGTGGGATGAAATTACAGAATGTGTCTGGGTGCACCTTTATGACCGAAAGCCACGTCAAAGTTTATTGTTACGATTTTGGAGACAGAAAAATAAAAACGAATGCAACGACGAATGCCAGGGATTGTGTTGTTGCTGCTGCATGCCTGCATGGCTGGCGGCGCGGCTGGGCGGCGCTTCGGCGCTTCCGCCGGCCTCCTGGCCGCGGCAAAGGAAAAACTTTGGTCCCTGTGTAAACGAGCGTAAAGTTGGAAGTGCGCTGCGCAAACTTCATTCTGTCTGGGCCAGGGAGCCGGGGGAGCCGCGGACTAGTTGGGGCGGTAGTTGGGTGCAGGCCGAGGTACGACAGGCAGTGCCGCCTCCCCGATCTGGACCCAGCACTCCGTGCACCGACATGTCGGCTCGCTCCGCGCTGTCTCGCTCCACAGTGGGCCAGAAGACCGGCGCCTTTCCCCCTGCAGGGTATATTATTTTTGCATGCTTCCTTTAGCATGCCTTTGTTGCGGAGTGCCATTGATTTCCCGTCTCGTCTTGATTCGGGAGCAGCCCTGCCGGAAAGTTGGTCAAAACCTTGGAGAAAGGATGCAGCAGCAGCAAGGCGTGTCGAGCGCGATGCCACTCTCCAACCGCCCCGCCGCAGCCGCAGCCGCCACCCCAACCCCCGTGAGAGTGAAAAGCTTCGCGCGGCTGATCCGCTCCGAACGAGACGAGCCGAACCGATCCCATCGGCCATTACAGGACTTAATTGAATACGACTTCCAATTTCGGATGACATTGACACACAGATTGGGTTTCGCACGAGCCGTGCCCTGCCTGGCCTGGGCCGGGCCTGGGCCTGGCGTGGGGGCCGCCCCCACCTTGTCAATGGGGGCATGGCGTAGCGGTCCCGGCGTGTCGGCCTGTGCCGCGCCACGGGGCATCACGCCTTGCGAGCACTGAAAACTTGAAGCCGCGCGCAGCGTGCATTAAAAATAAGGCACAATGCGGCACGTTCACTGATTCATGATTCACGGCGCTGCTCCAAGGCGTCTAATGAGGCAGTGCGGCGGCAAGCCGGGCAGGCAGGCAGGCAGGGCGACTAGCGCACACCTCGCTCGCGGGGGGAGGCTGTAAAGAAGCTTACTGTTTTCCAACTGCTTGCGTGCACGCCGACGCAACGCGGTCGCCCGTTTACGGCACCTCGGGGGTCAGGCCCGCCCCGCCCCGCCCCGCCACGGCAGGCGCCAGTCACGGCGCGGCGGGGTGTCCCGGCTTGACTCGGCGTCCTGCAAAGTCCTCCATTCCATTGGCCAGAAGCAATTACCGGCACTGCAAATATTTGTCCTCTGCCTTGAGTCCGGACGCCGCCAGCTGCGCCGCCCCACCCGCCTCACCCCACCCCACCCCACACCCCCTTCCCCCCGCCGCCGCCACCTTGGCGTGTTATTACAATAAACCACCGCCAAATTGTTGCGGGGCGGGGTGCGGCGGCGGCATAGGCACTGTCGCCGCGAGCGTCTGTTTGCGATTCGTAATTGACTTTCTCGCAGTAGTAGTCAGGCCCGGCCGGGATCAACGAGCCGAGAGGCGCGCACTCGCACTATCGCACTCACATGCGTTTGTGTGCGCGTGTGTGTGTGTGTGTGTGTGTGTGTGTGTGTGTGTGTGTGTGCGCGCGCGTCCACTGGAAGTAGGGCAGCGAGGCGGCCGCGCTGCTCCTCGCTGCTCGCCGATGCATGCGGCCGATACACCATAACGCATCGTTTCCGCTTCATTAACCCTCCCAGAGTCTGCGAGCCTGCGCGGGTCTCAGAGACTGCGAGGAACGCCCAGAACACCGCCCAGGGCTGCCACACTGGTATAGGCAAAAATTGCCCACGATGCACCAGGCACCAGTGCCGATGTTCAGTTACCCCCCAGTACACCATCCCTAGGGACAATATACTCCCCCCCCCCCAGGAAGAGTACTCCATCCCTATGGACCAACTCCCCTGCTGATGGGGGAGTACATCATCCCTAGAGATAGTGTACTCAAGGGTGTACTCCCCCGCCTGCGTTCCAAAACACTTTTTTTTTTTTTTTTTTTGTTTAAGTTGGTCGCAGGTTTTTGCAACAAGTCTCCTTCCCCATCGCGTCGGCCGGAGCGGCTGGCTGGTGGCTTTTGTCGCTGCACTGCAGATCGTTGTCGTCGCTCCGTCTCTCTCGCACTCACGGCGCGTCCCCTGCAGGTGCGAGAGAGAGGCAGAGCGACGAGTGGGTGGCGGCCCTGGGCCCCTCGGCCGCTCGGCCGTGCCGGACTCGACATCAGCCGACGGAGCCATCCAAGAGGGCACGGTCCAACAAATGAAGGCGGAAAAAAGCGGCTGGAGGAGGAGGGGGGGGGAGTGCCAGATGGGTTGTCAGTGGAGTCAACGAGTAATGGTGCTTGTCAAGAGAGGCCGACCCCCTAACACCGAGGACGGCATCACCCCTCCCACTCTTATCCGCACCTCGTGGGGGTGGGGGCTATGCTAGGGTTGCCACCCTCCCTCCAGGCACCTGCAGCAGGCCGGCGGCGGTCAGGTTGCCTACCCGCAGGGCGCCGGGCCGCGTAGGTGGGTGCGGGGGGGGGGGGGCAGAGAGGCTCTCTCCGCTCTCCCGGTGGTCGGTGTGACGACCGACGGCCGGAGGCACCGGAGAGGAGAGGGGAAAAAGACGCAAATCCAAAGCGGATGGCTGCAGACTGACCGACGGGGAGGGCCCCTGACGCCCCTGACGCCCCCGACGTCCCCGACCGCAGGGCGCCGCAGGGCGCCGCAGGGCGCCGCAGGGCGCCGTAGGGCCGCGGACTTGCGAGCCCGGTTTACCTTTGACCACTGAGACAAAAAAAAAGGGGGTGGTCGTGGAGGCCAAGAAGGGCTTAGCCCTCTAACAAGGTACAATCCCGGGCAGGCTCGGGGCGGAGCGGGGCGCCACAGTCAATGTCTAACCGAGACTTTTCAATTTATTCATTCCCCCGAAGAGAAAGGCGGCAGCCATGCGTGCCCTGCCTGTGTTTGCATGCTCCAATTGCGACTGCGAGGGCGCGGCGGGGCGGGGCGACAGGGGGCGGCAAGGGTGAGCCAGTCGGAAATGAGCCCGCACCAAGACAAACACGCGCGGAAAATAAGAGAGGGAGAGAGACAGAGAGACAAATCGAGAGGCGGGCGGGGCGGCGAATTAGCTGCGGTGGCGTGACGGGGAGCTGCAACGGTTTTGATTCCGGTCCTTCCGGGCCGACACGACGTGACACGACGCGTCGCACGTCGCGCCCCGGAAGAGTGATGGAAGAGTCCGGCAGGCGTCGCACCCGCGGACGGACAGACGGACGGACGGATTAGCAGACAGACAGGCAGGCTCAGGGGACGGTCGGGTTCGAAAACGAGCCCTTTAGGGACCAGCTTGTTTGGTCGTTTGTTGTCGGACGCGTTCCCCGGAGGAAGCGAGTGCTGAGCGCAGCGCATCGGTGGGGTCACAAGTTCGGCTCGGGTCCCATTTAGCGACTCTGAAGCTCGAAAGCCGGCCGGTATTTTGACCGCCTCCACCGGTCTTCTGGCCCACTGTGCTGCGCAGCGCCAGCCACCCCGCGCCGTCAGGGGCCGTGTCGCCGCGTGTCGCCGTGTCAGGCAGGCGTGAGCGGCACCGCTCCGCCGATTGATTCCCGAGTGATTGGCACGCCTCGAGTGGGGTGGGGCGGGGCGGGGCGGGCCGGGGGAACACCATGTTGGGTCCGGTCGGGGCGGCGATGAATTATTTAGGAGACAAGGTGTTCACTGCCTCCAGATTTCTGGGCGGGGAATCCGGGCCCCGGCAAGGCGAAGAGGCGGAAGATCGGCGAGGGAGGGGAGGAGGGGAAGGAGGGGCGGCCCGGAGGGAAGTTCCTGATTGTTCCCAGGCGTGGCACGTCCTCCTATTACAGGGAAGGACGGGGAGCTCGCGCTGGCGGCCTCGGTAATTTAATATACACTGCACTGGCATCTCTAACGACCGCCAATGAGCGCGGGTTCAATCCCGGCCGCCGCCGCCGCGCTTTCTGAAATGGGGAAAGAAAAAAGCGAAAGTCGGAATAATTCATAACTTGAGGTAATGGATCAGGTGGCGGGGCCAGGCAGGGAATCTTCGCAGCCGCTGTATCGTGCCTCACGACGTGGCTGCGTGGCTACGGCACCAGTACGACCAGAATGTTGCGGGTTCAAATCCCCGCGTGACTAATATTTTTTTCATGTTTTTAAATATTTTTTTGTCGTGATTACACGAAGGCTCCGCTTTCCCCAACCGGTAGTAGGCTGGCCGAGCGCACGGAGGCGCTGTCGTTGTAACTTTCGGTTCCAGCGCGCGAGTTCCAATCTTCGCCTCATGTCTTCCTCTCCTACTTTTTTTTTCTTCGCTGAGTACCGCGCGCGCTCTAACGAGGAGTGTGCATCGAGGGTGTGACGGGTGTGACGGCAGCTCAGGTAGTTAGCCGGTGAAGTGGGAGGAGGAGAGACGGCAGTGCAGCGAGGCGAAGCACGTCCAGTTGGAAGAGCCGGAACAGAACAGATTGACCGAGCCTGCTTCGCGCCCGCCCCGCCGCCTGCTCGAAAAAAAAAAACCGCCTTGCCGAGTTGTTTTTTTTTTGCTCTCCTTTCTCTGTCTGTCTGTCTGTCTGTCTTCTCTCCCTCCCTTTTCTCTCTCCCACTGATTGTCGGTCAACGGGCGCAGGGAGCAGGGCCGACGGATGGCGGCGCACTTTACCACGCAGAGGTCCCGAGGGATCCGAGGGATGTAGACCTATTAGCAGCTGGTGCTCGAGCTGCTGCTCACCAAACGGGATCCTGACCGATCAGCATCGGCCGAAGGCTCGGCTCGACGGGTACCGGGTGTCGCAGGGGGCGTCGCAGGGGGCGTCGCAGGGGGCGTCGCAGGGGGCGTCGCACACTATCGCCCCACGAGCGCGAGAGGGACAGAGCGACGAAAGCACGGTTCGGAACCAGCCTGCCTGCCTTTCCCACTGGCTGGGGAAAAAGTGTTCCCCGTCGTTGAAAATTTCCTTCACCAGATCAATTCTGCCGCTTCCATATCAGACCAAAACTCTGAGGCAGTACACCGGGGCGTCCCGCACAGCGTCCATCTGTCTGTCTGTCTGGATTCTGTTGGTCTCGTCTGGCAGCCTAGCAGCCTCTCCCCCAAGAACAGGGTTTGTTCTGGAAACTCTGTCGCCTCGCCCGCTTCGCGCTTCGCGGCCCGCTCTGCCTGCTGCGCCACGGCTGCGTGGTCGTGCCCCCCCCCCTCCCCCCCCCGTTCCTCCTTGCCGCTTCGACGCGTCTGGACGACGGCTTGCAGCCTGAACAGGCTCAAGCGGCCCCATTTTCCGCTTCGGAATGTGTGTGTGTGTGTGTGAGAGTGAGAGAGAGAGAGAGAGAGAGAGAGAGAGAGAGAGAGAGAGAGAGAGAGAGAGAGAGAGAGAGACTGTTCATCGACGCCCGTCTCTCTCCCTCTCACCGGCTGGTATTCCCCACCCCCGCCCCTCCCCGTGCTGGAGAAGGACATCGGCAAGGATAACGTCACCCGAGCTGCCGCACCTTGCTTCCAGCCTTCCAGCGCGCCTCCGCCAGCGCGCACGGCGCGCACACAGCGTCTTCCCTCCGCCGTGCCGACCGTCGTCGCCGACTCACTCGCTTTCCACCGCAAGGCAAGGCGAGGGGGCGTCGATAAAAAAAATGAAATAAAAACCGCGGCAGCGGGGACCAGCGGGGACCATCCCTCAACGCTGAGGCTGTGGGTATTTCGGCGGAGCCAGCAGGGCAGACACATGCTGCGCGGCGTGGCGGGGTGGAGCAGCGGCTGTCGATCTGTTTTGGGTCCTTGAACGGCAGAGCGGGGCAGCAGAGCACAGTGGGTCCGAAGAAGGTTGAGGCGGCAAAAATCCGGGACGCATTTTGAGCTCCGGGGTCGCTAAATGGAACTCGAATCGAACGTGTGACCCCACCAATGGATTGCTCGTTCGGAGAGCAATCCACTGATGGGGTCACACGTTCGATTCGAGTCTCGTTTAGCGACCCCGGAGCTCAAAATGCGTCTGGGATTTTTGCCGCCTCAACGGTCTTCTGACCCACTGTGCAGAGCGGCGCGTAAAAGTGGGGGTCTTCTGGCGAGTCGGTATGTCGGCCTGCTGACACGGCCAGCACACTGTGCGCCAGCCCCCAGACCAAAGGGTTCCCCCAGCAGCACAGGCTCCGGCCCGCCCTTCGGCCAAATAATTCATACACAAGGCGCAGGGCGTGGCGTGGCGGGGCGTGGCGTGGCGGGGCGTGGCGTGGCGGGCTGGGGCGGGGGGTGTGCATCTGATAGTTAATTCAGCCCCACGAGGCACTGCGTTGTACTGCGTACTGCGGCCCACTGCCTCATCGGCCGCGCCCTTCCCTCCGCCACCCACGCGGCCACGCGGGCGCGACAAGCAGCTAATCGCCTTAACATTGGCGTGGAGGCAGGGGTCTCGGCGGCGTCCTCATTCACGGCGTCCTCGGCCAGCCAGGTGACGTCGGGTCAACAGGAATGGTGCTACCGAGCGCGTTTTCTTTCGAGCGCAGTCAGAGGCGCTACCCATTCACTCCGCGGGGGCACAGTGGGCCACACGTGCTTGCTTCGGCCAGAAGACGGCACTGGCGTCGGTCTCGGACGGGTCGTTTTGAATTCGTCGTGTCCGTCGCAAACTTGAACCAAACTATCTTTGTTATCGCGCAGCGGCTCGAGTTTCGTCTCAACTTGGATGGATCACAAGAGGATCCTGCGGCGCGACCGAGCCAAGCCAAGCCCCGGGCCGAGCACGGCGGACGGGCTATTTCTCTGGAGGAACACCTCGCCCCGCCTCGCTCTGCTGTGGCAGGCACACCTGAGGCCCCAGTCGGGGTCGCCGGAGGCCGCCGCCCCACTCCGACCGAACCAAGAAGGGTGCGCGCTGCCTTGGCATTCCCTGCACCTAGAAAGACCACCTGGAGCACCTTAACCTTGGCATTCCCTGCACCCAGAAAGACCACCTGGAACACCTTAACCTTGGTCGTGCTGGGCCTGAAATTCCCCCTTGAAAGCACAAGACCGCAAAGTCGATTCCACGCCTGGAAATCCTTAGGACTGAAAGGCCTCAGCCTCAAAGTCCGCAGCCTGGAAGCCGTAGGCCGGAAAGCCGGTTCGACTGGATGCGGCCTGCTGTGGCAGTCTGCGGTTGGTTCCCCGTGTTTGCTCGGCATGTGCCGGCACAGGGCGGGGGGGGGGGGGGCTGCGCGCTGCGGTTGGGGGATGTAGTGTTGTCTCTGAAAGCAGAAGGGTTGTGTTGTCCCCGGGAAAGAAGGCCGCCGGGGGCAGGGCGGCAGGGCGGCAGGCCGGGTGGTGGGGCGTGGGTGCGTCCACCAGTGGCGGCTGCGGTTCACGGGGACAAATCCGATGCCGGTCCGGTAGTGTCCGATCCCGGTTGGATTCCGTCGCGGTTCCACCGGTCGGGTCGATACATCTTGAATGTGCTGCCGCGGCTCCTCGAGGGCCGCGGGGAGTCGCGCGAGGCGGCACGTGAAGCCGTCGACGAGCACCGCCAGAGTCAACAGCGAGAACGGTAAGAAAAACACGCGGCCGCGTCGGATCACACACCACCTGAAACAGGATCGGGCGGGGTGGCCGCGGGCATGCACTGCACTGCCTACAGCGGGACGCCGGGACGGTGGTCTCACCTTGGCCGCCGACGGAGCGCCGAGGGCCGCCATGGGCGCCGCCATCGGTGCCGCGATGGAGGCTGCGTGTGCCGGCGTGGCGCCGTGCCCGCCGTAGCTGGGCACGGTGAAGGGCACGAAGAGCATGGGGCTGCCCGGCAGGGCCGGCAGGGCTGGCAGGGCGCCCTGCAGGTGCGCGGGCGGCGTCGGCAGGCTGGCCGCCGGGGGTGCCGCGATGGGCACGGGCTGCACGGGGACCGGCGCGACGACGGGCAGCGCGGGGGCCACCGCGGCCACCGGAGTGAGGGGGGCGGCGGGGGCGTCGGGCACCCTGCAGCGGCACGGGTACGGCGCGGTCCTGCCGGCGTTCGGCCTGGGCGCCTTGGGCTTCCAGACGGCGCAGGGGTACACGCCCACCAAGCTGTACACGAGGCCGGCGTTGTTGCTGGCGGCGGGGGCGGCGGGGGCGGGCGGCGCGGCGCTACCGGCGTGGGTGCTGGGGGCGGCGCTGGAGGCGGGTCCCGCCACGGGGAGGCCGCTGGGGGCGGGAATGGCGGCGGTGGCGCGGAGAACTGCGGGGACAGCGGTCGCGTGACGCCAGGCTCTGCGATACACGTCTACACGTCGCACAGCGCCACGCGGCTCGGCTCCACTCGGCGGCCTCGGAGGACGCCAACAATATACAGACAGAGCCAGCAGCAGCCGGAGCTGCGCGCCGCCGCCACCCCCGCGCCGCGCCGCCCCCACCACGCCGCCTACCCCCACCCCCCCACCCGTTCGCGCCCCTCTGGCCTGCGCACCCCGCGCGCCCCAACACCACTTCGCGCCCCGCGGGGCGGGGTGGCCGAGGACGCCACCGTTATTGTTGCAAGCGCCGACCCACAACCTGCTGTTGCTTCAAGTCAGAAACCGGAAGAAAAGCCAAGTCAGCAATATATTTTTTTTGTTTTTGTTGATTTTTGTTTTACTTTTCGTGCCTCGGACTCGGCTTGGGCAAACAGACTTAGGTCAAACTGCCACGCCAACGACCGCTTAAGGCGGGGAAGACCGCACTCACGCTGCTCCTGGTGAGCGGGTTGCCTATCCTCGACTCTGCGGGCGTGGAGACGCTCAGGGAGGGGGGGCGGACGGAAGGCGCGCGAAGGATTGTGTCGTCTCTCTGTCACTCTCTCTCATGGGACGTGCCCATGCCCACTGCGTAGTGGAATACTCATGCTTGACGGAGCCGCTGTTGAAAGTCAAACCTTGAACATTGATACGCGGTACCCGAAGAGCCTTAACTCAGGGATGTATATAGTTTTTCAAATAAGAACACTAAACTTCTTATTTAACTTTCTTTCCTTTTTTTTATTGTAAGTTCCTGAACTGTCATAAACCAAACAAGCAGGCAGGGCAAACATTCAGGATTCCATGATTTGTACAAAAGCAATATTCTCTGTCCAGTCTTGATTCCTATCCAACATGATTGACAAACCAAAGGACAGCCTTAACATATCACATCCAAATACAAAATGTATCAAAAGTAAAAAAAGAAAGGCAGACTGAGCACTCTAAAATACAAAAGGAGAGAAAAACACTTAAGTTTACAATACTGATGTTCAAAAAAATATTTTTTTTAAAATACAGAGGAGGAACACAATGGTTAGAGCTAGCATTAGCATTCTCAGCTCGAAGTTTAAAATTCCAACACACTTCAAAAGTTACATGGGAAACACTTGCTGAAATTGAAACAATTTAGAAAACAGTAAAAGTAATAAATTGATAAAAATAAGAGCAATTGGTGCTATGAAACATTTTCTAAAACACCTCCACCAGCTTCAATTGGCCTAAGTAACAGTTTGCCAGCATCAAACAAAAATAAATTATTGGTGTGAAAATGCTAAGAACAGTCTTAAAAAGCCTTCAGTCATAACCTGACCAAACACCAATAATTATTTAGACATATTAAGGACTTAATTTTGTTTGCGAGTAAATTTCACTAAGCGAGTCAGCATGTATGTAATACATGGTATTTGTTTTTGCTGATGCATTCCAGGATTATCCGGAGTATTCGACTCAAAGTCCAATGCTACACGCTGGTTGACAAATGTCATTATAGTAAGAAGGTCTAGAAGAAATCCATTCTCATTCAACTCATCACAGAGCGCCTGCATAAACCAGGAGCCTTTGGAGGTGTTCCTCCAAGAGTAGAATCCTAAAAATTTAAAAAGCTTGGTTATTCTTGAGAAACTTAATCTCACCAATAATTTTGATGCCCCAAGAAAGTCTCACCAGGTATTGTTGAGTATGCAATTAGGAAATCAGCATGTATGGGAATTTTGTATGTCCCAGAGCCGCTGTCCGTTTCAGTGGGCCTCATTATGACTCCCGAGTCAAGCCTGTCGCCCTGGCAAGCCTGGAGGCAACACGAACATCATGTCAGCAAGCTGTTTAAATGTAACATGTTCATTTAGACAGCATGGAAATTCTTACCTGAATAAAGAATAGCTTTGGTTTTCCAGCTAGAGTTTTGCACTTGTCTGCCGTAAATGGGAGCCAAAGACTCTCTGGCTTGTAGACTGTATCATGGGCATAGAGAATCCCCTGCTCACCGTGGGTCAACACCACAACAATGAGGGCGTCATGATCTGAGTGATCCAGGGCAGAGGCTGAAAACAACACAGGGTCATGTACAAAACAGCACAGAACCACCACGAGGAATGGGTCATTACTAAAAGTTACCTCTAGCTATAATTTCACGAACTTGATCTAGGGTCCGATCATAATAAGGCCACGGATCAAAACCAAGACCCTGCAGAGTATTTTCCAGTCTTTTGGAATCAAGCATGGTACCAGAGCGAGCTTTCAGGTTCAGATTTCTCTAAGATAACAAATTATTATTATTATTGATAGAGGAAGAAATCAGTAAGGGAGCAAGTACTAATCTTTGGGTTTCTACCAGTCAAAAAACAGTTTATGATGGACACTTACTTGGAAATTTTCATGGTTCAAAATGATTGCTATTCCACGTTTCTTGTGGTTCATGTTATAGTAAACTGCAGTCCTTTCCACCGATGTTGTGGCCTGTGGCACAACTGGTCGGCTTTGAATGCTGTCAACAAGATACCTATAAAATTTTTAGCAGGCACATTACTTAAACTAAGATTGGTTTGAGAGCCAAGGCAACAGTCTAGACAGAATACACAGAGAGGACAACATTAAAAATAAGAAGAGCTCACTTCAACCACGGTGTAGGTGGATCCACACTATCACCATTTGATGAGTTTTGATGGGGTGCGTTTTCATTGGGTGGATTTGGCATATTGGTGTCTGCGGAATCCATGATGAGACTGAAGCCGTTTCAGGACTGCAACACAAAGCAGATATACTATGGTAAGAATGTTATTCTTCCAGTGTTGACTCCCGAACAGCACGGAACGAACAAAAGACTGGCAGAGACGAAAGCAACAGACGGCAGCCCTTGTATGGCCAACACGGATGCTGCAGACAGCACAGGGGACACTGACCTGGCTCAACCTTACTCCAACCAAGTAAAACAGAACCAGCTGAATACAGGGAGCATAAGGCAAAGTAAAAAAAGGTTCAGAAAGACTTGAGAGAGACGTCCGGCGCGTCAGACTGACTAACAAGTAAATTATTTCATAATCCACAAGTATTCCCCTTTGTTTACGACGGATTTCCTGAAAGAGGTTGGTCATGGAGAGAGTTTCAAGCCGATCAGAAATTACGCACCTGGTTTACAGTCGTCCACAGTCAAGGAGAAGGTACCGTTCGATGTACACTTCAACCAGGTGATCAAAGTACTTCTACCTCTACGCTCTACCGGAACGCAAATGACTCATTGAAATAAACGAAAACTTGAAAACAAGAAACAACAAAGCCATCACAAAGAGGGAACAAACGCGCAACGGTAAAATAGTCAGGACAGCCAACTGCCTGACCAAGACAATACTCGTTTTTTCTTTACTTTACCAAGCCCCTTCTCGTTAAAATTTGTACTTTTTTAGGAATCTATATTCATTAACTGTCTTTATTTACCATAAGACCATCGAAAAAAGGAAATTTGAACTAAACTTTGCTCCAAAATCTTATTAACGGTGGTGCATAAGCCATTTACAGCGCGAAGCTTTGAACGTTGCGCTAAGGTCGTTCAAGAACAAGAACAATCATCGAAGATCATCGCCTTCTTTTCTCGCCACGAAACTAGGACGCACTTGAGTTCAATAATCATGTTCGTTCATTCAAAATCTGATACGTGACGTCTTCTGCAATATAAGTTTATGAATTATCATATGACGATTATGACACCTAGGTAACCAAAGCCCCCCAGATTTCTCTCGATCGTAGTTTGTTTTTACACAATATTCTACCTGGCATAGGTTGGAGCTGGCTGCTGCTAGCTGCTGCTGTTCTTGTCTTCCGAACATGCAACCTTGAACTGTTTTGTTGCTAATATTCGTACCTTCTGCTCTGATTTCGCAACAAAATCACGAAATGCTTTTCATCTGACTTCACATGATTTTTTCGTATATCAGGATGTGCGCATCACAACAGCAAATGTTACTATTCTGTGGAATTCTGTCGAAACGGTCGTAGCAGCCAGACAGTTGTTTAAAGAGAAAAAGAGTTTATTCTGTCGGGTTTACCAGCAACAATGTTGTATTTCAATTCCAAAACAATGTTTTGGTGTGGAACGTGTCGATGGCTATTGCTAGTGGCGATCTTGCTAAGTACTGATCTTCTGTGTTGCGGACAACTGAATCTTGTGCGTCCAACTTCTCCGTCACCGAGCCCGTCACAAGTCGGTGCAGATTCCTACAGGAACTCTCCTCTTGGAAGTAACAGTCCTATTTTGTCAAGGAGCTCCAGTTCTCCTTCCACACATTCATCTGGAGAAAATCCATCGAATGAGCCAGTTCTGGAAGCCAGTAAGTATTCATTCTGTCACATGATATAAATGTACAAAAGGTTAAGTTTCATTTTAATTTTCTGTATTCGGGTATAAACCATTATTTTCGTTAAAACAACGTTAAAGCTGGGCCTCTTTTCACGCAGCATGTTTCAAAAAATAACTTGAAGTTTTAATAGTTACTTGTCTCAAACTCACCATCCTAAGCCTGCTGCTGTCAAAAGGGCATGCTACTTCACCGATTATTAACACATTGATTCATCATACATTTATTTGTCTTTTCAATTTTCCAGCTTATGCAGATAACTGCAATGAAGATATAGCGTGCTTAACAATTGCTCAGAATGATCGCGTGGGGTTGGAGGCCATCAGATCATTGCATCGACAGCTAGATGATGACGCTAATGGAAGTGTCGACTTATCAGAATCTGATGAAGTATGTACACTTTTTTGCATTTTGTTTATTGGCTGCTAATTTTATCTTAAGAGTTTTTCTTTATCTACTTAATTTATTTTTAGTTTTTGAGAGAGGAGCTCAAATACGAGCAGGGCTCTGAGAAAAGACAGAAGGCATTCCATCGTAATGATGATATGCACATATCTGTCAGGGAGCTTTGGGAAGCATGGCTTCGATCAGAGGTACAACTTTCACTACTTGTTTGTCTATTTTGGCATGTCATGAAAGTCCAATAAGTTGTGTTGTTTGTACAACAACTTTAAATTAAATCTTTAAAAATCTTCATGTTTATTTCAGGTTCATAACTGGACTGTAGAACAGACAACGGAATGGTTGGCTTCTAATGTTGAACTTCCTCAGTACATTCCAACATTCATCCATCATCGAGTTACAGGAGCACTCTTGCCAAGGTAAAATATGTTTATGTCACCTGAAGGCAAAGAATAAATCACACTAGGCAATATTGATAAAGTGCTTTCCTAACTTGTTGATCTTCAGATTGGCTGTGAGCAACATGCAATATTTGACATCCACCTTGGGGATCAAGGACCCCATCCACAAGCAGAAGATACAGCTGAAGGCTATGGATGTGGTCCTCTTTGGTCCTCCTAAAGGTAAGGTGCCGCTGCAATTAAATTCTTGTTGCAATCTAGTCTGACAATGATTTTGCAAAATCTTTGTTTGCATCAGTTGCCAATGAACCCACCTAAGTAGCTTTGAATTAAGTTGATTGCCATTGCTACCTTATATACAATGCTTTTCCACAGATGTGAGTCACCACTTGAAAGATCTGGTCCTGGTCACCTTGCTGATAAGTGCTTTAACTGGTTGTTGGTATGCTTATACTCAAAACAAGAATTCAAAGCGCCACCTTCGCCGTATGATGAAAGACATGGAAGGTCTTCACAAAGCAGAACAGAAGCTTGAAAATATGCAGGTAGATCAATCAGCTGACCCTGTTCTGGAATTAGCTTTAAATTTAAATTACATTATCTTTCTATTTTCCATTTGTAGAAAGAGTTAGAACAAGCAAGATTAGACCAAGAAAATGTAGCAACTGAAAAGCAAAATTTGGAAAGGAGACTTGCTCAAGAGTGCAACACTTCTGAACTGAGAACATCTTACTCAGACCTAGAAGTATCTCAGTTGAAGACTGAAATTGAGGTTAGAGATAAAATACAATAGGCCACTTCATAATTTTAATTTGCTTGTATCTAACTTTTTTCCTCACCTTTGTTTAGACGCTGCGAAATGAATTGGCCAGAGCGGAGGGAGAGCTTCAGGACCGTTGCTGGGCTCCTCCACCAGGCTTACAACAATGGCTCCAATTAACACATGAAATAGAAAATAAATCATATACAAAGAAAAAAATAGCCGCTGAGAAACAATTGCAACAAGCCAGAGATGCTGTAAGTTGTTTTTCTTATTTTCCAAGTGTGTGTACATTTATACTTATTTCTTTATAGTGCTTTCCAGTTAATGTTTATTTCTTTCCAGTGTGAAAAGTTACGCAAGAAGCGTTCAAGTCTTGTTGGGGCCTTTGTTTCAACACATGGTCGGTCGATTGATGATGTAGATAGAAGTATTGTGGAAGCTAGGTACCTAGCGTTACATTTTATTTCTCAGTACTGCTCAGTTGGTTCAATCTGTTATTATAAATATTTTTGTCCCAGAACTGCTCTTAATGAGGTTACACAAGAATTGCAAGAACGAGTGCATCGCTGGAAACAAATCGAGTTACTCTGTGGCTTCAACATTATCAATAATAATGGACTGCAATACCTGGAAAGCGTTTTATATCGCAATGTGTCAAATGGAAGGAGCTTTGGACTTCGAAGTGAGTAACACTCTCCATATCTGTTGATTTCATCTGAAAACATGCCAATTTTCTTTGAAACTCTACTCTTCGAGATTTTCTGTCTGTGTATGTTAAGCTTTTTTTTATTTTGTAGGTCGAATGGGTAGCAGCCAGGACGACTTGGATGATGATACTTGTTCATTGTACTCACCATCTTCAGGTAAGAATGCCGGGAATAATACTCCTGACACTGATGATTCTTCACGAGGTGAATCATGGGAGTGAAGCATCAGAAGCCTTCTCAAAAATATTTACGAAGCTTCCTTGTGTGTTGTGTTTTGAAACTGTCTTTTTTTTTTCTATCAATTTATTTTTTGTTGTTCACAAGTTTTACATCTCTGCGGTAGTAGTGTGTGATTTGTACTTTGCCTCAGAGTTCAGTTTGCTGTGACCACTTGGTTGTTAATATGTTGCAATGTTGTGTCTTGGAAAGTAGAGAGCACGCATTAATTTTGCTTTTCAAATGGATGAACCCATGTAGTCTCCTCCATGTACATCCTCAAAATCGCTCCATTTAAATTCATACATAGTCATCACTGTGCTGTCTGACAGTGTCAAGTTGTGATGGTTTCTTCTTTGGACAGGGTATAAAGTACCATTGTATTTGTGTTGCCTTATATGAGCATTTAGGCACCCAGAATCTTTTAACTTGGATATGTAATAATGATGGCTTTTTACCATTTTCATGATTAAGTTTTATTTGCCATTTGTACACTTTATTTATTTTGTTTAGGTAGGCATGCCTCATGTAGGGTAACTTATTTTCAAACTTACATGTGATCATTATGTGATGTAAGGGGATTAACTCTTATCGCTTACAATTCTTGAATACGGGACGCTATTATGTCTCAAAACAATTGGGCAATAGGAAAAAAATTGTTATTCATGTTAATGACTTTTCATCATTCGGGCTCTGATTCCACCTTGGGTGGCTCAAGAAGTTTTTACTTATATGTTCTCTTGTGCTCATGATGTTAGCATGTTGCAATTCATATTGATAAATTTAGATGATATTGAGATAGCAGGGTATGTGATTCTTGCTCTAGGTTCCTTTTCTTGTTTTGATGACGGGTTTAAAAACTTTCTAATCAGAGTGGTATATCTATTGAGCATAATTTTTGTTTTTTTTTGTTGAGAGTGGGGTGGGAATTTAGGGGAATAGAGCACTTATAAAAACTTATTTTTCACTTTTCATGTGCACACAAGCCATTATAGAGAGCGTGTACGTGAGTGACATGCCTCTTGAGACATGGTGTGGGCCCCAAGATGAAAACTAGTGAAAACTCTTGCTTTTGAGTTACCTCTCTTCATAACTTAAAAAAAAAGTTTTAGTGATGTGATTATTCTATATCTTTTGCCAAAGCATTATTATTACAAAGAACTTTTCATTTGTGCTCATACTTAAAGAAGGCAAGAGTGTAAATAACAATTCTGCTTATTTCTTTCTCCAACCATTTCATTTTTGACTTAACCACTGTCATCATTCACTAAATGCTCATGATTGGAAGGTCTAAGGATAGCGTCCTAGCTTTTGGTTATTCACAGTTGTCATTATGGACAATCAGTAGATAGCAGACCTCTCTAGTTAGTTAGTTGTTTCTTTATTATAGACAATAAACTTCCCTTGACTCTCTTAGTTGGTTTGTATCTTACAAAGTGATACATTTGATATTAATTGTAGATTATTTTTTTAAAATATCTAACACATTGAGAAGATATACTTAATTTTTGCAGTTTGTATTGGTTTAACTTAAAAGGCAATTGAACTTAGAGGCTGATGTGGCTATTACTTTACTTCTGTGGTTTACTAACCTTGATGCTCCCTATTGGCAAAGTATGGAGCTGTTGTAAATTAATGTGAATTTCCAGCATGACCTGCTAGGTCATGTCATGTCTCACAAAGCATTAGCCAATTGTGTTAGTGCTGGATCATTCACTTTTTATGAGGGCATTTATTTCGTGCAAATCTGTCTTGGAAAATAAGTTGCACTAATTATTCATAAAATATTCGTTCCTTAGTTTTCAAATGCTGATTTATTGTTGAAGAGGGAACAGTCATGTGGGTCAAATATCTTATGTCCTGCATTTCCACAAATGAAAGTTATAACTTGTTTGGAAAATGATCTCTTAGAGAAGGACAAGAGTTCAGTTTTGTATCCTTTCAAGTGATTCAAAATGCTCAGAAGTACTTAAATGGACAGATACTTTAACATCTCATTTTGCATCTTGAGTTAACAGTTTGTCATAAGAATGTGCTTGTAGCTGCTGGTTGAGCTATGAAGTTTATGGCAAACATCTGCTGTTTCTACTATCATAAAATAAATTATGGTCGGATTGTAGAAATGTATTGAACTAGCAATCATCAAGTGCTTTCCTTTTCTTCATTTTCATGCTATTGTACCTCCAATTTTCTTCCTGTCTTCCTTTTTGGTGCCAACTTGGTACTTTGGCATGGTGTGGTCACAAGTAGGCCTCCTGTTCTTGTTTTCCCTCTGCTCATTTAAATAAACTGTAGTTTTCAAATGATGGATGAACATGATTTTGAGTCTGCTAAATTTATAAGCATATTCCAAAGAAGTACTGCTTATCATTACTTTGCAATTTGTTAGTGTTTTTGTGCATGGGTAATTTTTACCACTTGTGTAACCAAGAAATTTGTTTGTGACATTTTGTTGTGTGCACCATAATTTCTACCGTTTCCCATGCCTGTTGCATAGTACATATTCCCTATCATAACATAAGTAGTAGATGTACTATTACCCGTTATGGTGAAGACTGTGCCAATCATTTCAATTCGATCAGTTTTGATGTGTGAAATAGTTTGCCTGAAGAAAGGTTGGTTTTGAAAACTGTAATTTAAAAAACCTGAATAAAGTTGACTTTGCATATGTTTGGTAAGATTGAATTGACTAAAATTGTCCTTTATAAATGCATGGAACTCTTACATATGCATGGTATGCATGGAAGACTGGATTTAACATTTTCATCCCATAGATAATTTTTGAAAGTGAAGGTCTTTTGATGTGGTTTGTTAAATTAAATTCAGACATTTGATGGATTTGAAGAAAATTCAAAGAAGGTTGTCTTTGTTTGCAAGAGCATGAAGCTTATATTATGCATGCATTTGCATTCCCTGCATGGAAATGACACACTTTTAAATAATTGTTGATGCCTTTCTTTTCTGGTCTTGATTTTCTTACACTGCCGTTTGTGTTTGCAATGGAAGCCTCACATCTGGTCAGAACACTGTGTACCAGAGTGACAGTTGCTCTCTCTACTTGTTACGCATTCTTATTACAATTAATTTATGCATGCAGATTAGGAAACTTCATATAAAACCAATTTTTTTTCCTGAAGCTCTCAGCTCATGTTTTCATTATCTTTCTCCTCATCCAAATAAAATTTCAAAACAGTAGTTTCTGTTTTGGAAGGCCTTTCACTGAATTTGGCTTTTGCATCAAGTTTGCCTTGGGCATCAAGAAAATTGTAATGGCTTTAAAACTGCCACAACACATCTTTGCAAGTCCTGTTTAGAAACCATTTTTGCAGTTCCTTGTGCTAATCTGTCAGCAGGTGCCCTTGAAGCATGGGTTAGAGAGGCGGATTCATCAGGAAGTGAAGCAGGGCGCCAGGACAATGAAGAAGATTTGTCACCATTGAGCCCAACCAGTGAAGCTCACTCTGACATGAAGACCACTGACGGAGCAAACAATGTGCATTTTATTGTCGGGGGTGAATCGTGAGTAATATTTTGATGTTCCATAGTTGTGTTTAAAAATGTGTTCGCTAATAGCATAAACAAGGCTGTTGTTGAAGATAGCACTTTGTTCATATTTATGTGAGTCGTCCTCTTTCTCTGCATGCTGCTCTAGTCGTGCATTCCTTAAGGATTACAAACATATGAGTCTCAACTTTTCTGTAATTAAAGGTTTGTATCGGTAATTGTCTCTGCATGGTTGCATATGATTTTACCGAATACATCTATCCATCCACCGGCATTTATTTTATTTTTTTATTTTACAAAATGTTGACTGGGTATATGTTACGAGTCTTGTTTTTTGATGGGACCAATGTTACTAGTCTAATCCATTGTAATAGTAGCTGTGCCTAGGAGCGCCTGAGGTTCACATATTAACGTAACTATTTTTAAAAGTATTGTATAGGAAATTGTCCGTTTTCCAGCACTTGGGCGGACATGCAGCAGAAGACGACACAGTCTACGTTGAGGCACAATCGAAAGGATATAGGACCCAGTATGGTCCGTTCACAATCACAAGATGCTGACATTTCTCTTGCTGGCTCAGAGGTTAGTATCAAGGAAATGAAGCATTCAACCTACCACAAATCCACCAACATAACCTCTGAACTTAAAGAAATTTGATATTTTTGTCTTCCAGATAAATCCTCAAAAAATTTTCCATTCTGAGACTTCTTTACAATATAGAAGTACTGGTGCACCAACTCGTCGCTTAATTAGAGAGGCATCAAAAGATTCACATGCCTCTTCACATGGCTCTTCTCAAGGGTCTTCTCATGGGTCATCTTCAACCCCGCCCCAAGGTAACCCAGAACAGCGGTTGATTGATGAAGAAGCTTGTTCTACAGATTCCAATCCAGCTCTCATAGATGATGATTTCATTCGTCGGAAGAAGAAGCACAAATTACATTTCCCATCACTCACAAGGCGTAGCACTGGGAAAGGAAAGACTAGTACAGTGGCAGAATAAACTGTCCATACCGGTGAGGTTTTAGTGTGATTTCGATGTGGTGAGGGCCTTATTACCTATGGAAGCAAGTGTGTGATGTTTTAGAGTGAAAGGTGTGTAAAGCATGTTTCAGACCACAAACACTATTGTTAAAATGAATTTCTCTCTTACTTTTTCCTCGGAGAAAGGAGTGATATGTAGATGCTCACTTACAAAATTTTAAACATGTTTTAATTGTGATCTAAACTTATCATGCTTATTCAACTGATGCTGCAACAGACTGTCCTTAAAGTTCTCTCTTTATAATAAACCAAAATCGTAATTAGATGTTGACTTCAGCTGTCTCTGACTTTTGCTCTCTAACAGAAAATGTTACAGTGTAATTGAAACCTATTCTTGTTACTTTGCAGTCCATTGGGTTCTGAAAGAACCTTATTGTGGTTGTGCGTTGTTCTGAGTTCTATTCATTGGTTGTGTAATGCATGCCGCAGAGTATAGTTACCCTGTAAATATTTATGTCTACGTAGAGACTGGTTTCTGTTTTGTGTAACTTCCTGGAACCTGTGGGTGATTTAAATTGGGTTTTTAAATTTTAAATGAAGAACTGATTTCTATTGGTGATACTTTTAGATTTTCCAACAACATCTTTTATCATTGATTACTTTATTTTTCACTTGTTTTTCTTTAGATGGACGTGTTGGAAATTGACTTGCACTCAACAGTGCTAATATGACTGTTTTAATGTGAAATACCAATAGTGCAATAGTAGTAGCAAATTGTTACAAAGCGTGATAAGAACTTGTTAAAGACTAATAAAATAATGCAAAATTTTTCTGAAAATGCCCACTTATCTGTAAGAAAGCTCTAGTTAGATGAAATTAATCATCTAAGCAGGGAAGGTGGTTGTTCAACATTGATAAGTTGTAGCACTTTAAAAAAATTTTAAAAAAATAGTATACTTTTTGGGAGGAAAAAACGAAAAATAAATACAAGAAACAAACATGGAACTTACGTACTTAAGCGTTGTGTTAAAATAATCGGGAGTGCACAGCAAACAAGTGAATGTGTCCAACTGTATAAATGAAACCCATGCACATTTGCACGACATGTTTGTGGGGAAACAGAGCTTTTTCTAAGAGTTAGTTTGTTACTGTTATGATTTTTCTTATCACACTAAGAAAAGAGTGTGGCTGTAAGTTTTTAATGGCCTACATGTTATTCCGAAGATAAGTGTTTGTGTCAGCTTTCTGTAAGAAAACAAAATTAGGACACAATGATTTTGTAGTTCACTGTTTGGTATTGACTTTAACATGGTTCAAGAGACATTTTGACATTTTCATCTAGTGTGGACACCACATGGTATTAAAATTGTTTTCATTACTTAATGTTAACATCAGATGTCCAACATCCTTAAAGATGTCTGTGACAACTTTGTGATACACCATTTTTACTGTATTTCTCATCTTTGGTGGTAACTGTACTTATTTATTCAAGATTTCATGTTAAGATTTTTTTTTTTGTTGCCAGATAGAATTGAATGTTGCAGTGATTAACAATTTGGGATTCACCAAGTCATGTTATTGTGATATAATAATAATTATCATCTTAATCAGACCGAATGCAATATTAATATTGTCATTTTCATGGCAGTGAATCAGAAAGCCACAAAGAAGGCTGTGCTATGAATGGTGTTAAGTCGTTTTTCAATATGTTTCAGTTCTTTCATGCAGCAGAAAACCTGAACACAAGGCTCTTTTTTTAAAACAGCAATGTAAACTAAGCATAGCATGGTTATTTGAATCTCGTTCGCTCTTTGGCAACAGAAAGAATGCTTAGACATGAAGAGCCTTCAACTGGTAACAAGTTGTCACTTGGAAGTATTAATATTTATTATTAATAGTTTAAATTGTTACCTCCGAATGATTACTCAGAGGTGTAGTATTCACCTACCATGTCCTTTAGTGCTCAAACGGGCTACATGTCTTCCCAGCATTTTTTCTTTGTTGAATGTTTTAAACAATTCATCCTTCTTTTGTGATCTATCGTACTACTTATGTTTAATCCTAGACAATCATGACAACATTCTGAAACCTCCTGTCCATCAGGAAGGAGATGAGAATGGTTCTGCAATAGGTTGTACTTGGATTTTAATTTTAAGTTCTGTTAAACAAAAATTCATTTATTGGGTGTTTTTGTTATTTTTTGGTAGAGTGAATCCATAGTTTCAGTTAAGAAAAGTTGGTTTGATCGTTTTGGTCAAAATATTTTCAATTTGTTTCAAAGAATATTTCAAAGTACCATTGTAACAGTACAGGTAATTTTGCTTTACCTACTTATTCTTTGGAGCCGTATTTAACTTCATACTGTTTTGTTTGTTTCCTTCTCTTGCCATTCATTTTACATCCTGTTATTGCCTTACTACTGAATAGATAAAATTGCTTTTCTGATGCCTGACTATAGGTCAGTTCAAAGCGCACTGCAGATTACAGCTTGTCGATTTTGACCTGTATACTCCAAATGAAAATATTTTATGGTGAGGAATGCTTACTAGGCTTTTGTTCTTAAGATTTGATTTGTTACATGGCAAGACCTCAAACTATTCTTGTTTTCTTTTTTAAATGTGTCTGTTAAGTACTGATATCTGATAATGATGAAATAGTGAGAGGTATTGATATTGAACAAAAAGAATTTTGAAATGAAAGTACTTGTAATAAATAATAAAGATTTATCATTCAGTATGAAAAGACAACATATAATATACTGTAGTAGAATAACCAGAGAACAAACATTCAAAAAAACACTTTTCTCTTAAATATTAATTAACATTGAAGAAACACTGAAAATACATTCGAAAACACCTTTTCAGATATTTATGTTAAAGGTATAAAATTGAACTCTATACGCAAACAATAACAGCAGGAGGACATAAAGGTTAATCACATATTGATAGCAACATGGTTAGCCTGTAGGCTGAGGCACTGTTTTATAGTCTCTTGGCATTCACTATATTCGCGCCATGGTCTTTGCACAGTATTTGCCAATAGAGTCAGATGCTCTATAAGGCTCTGGGGAACAATTTTTCGGTGTTTCCCAGACCAGACACTGGTCAATGTTTCACGAAATAGTTTTGAAGACTTGGCTAAATTCAACTCCATCTCTCCCAAATTAATTATTGCTCTACAAGTGCACAGCGGATCTTGACCCTTCATAATTGCACTACCACATGCATTACACTTAAAGACAGGGTTTGTGGTAGGTTGGTCTTTGTAGGATGGCCAAGAGCCCAAACAGGCTTCACATGCACAATGAAAAAAGTACTGCTTGGATAATTGGGAATGCCGCTCATCAACAGTATGGAGAGCATGATGATAGCCATAATTATCTAAAATTTCTTCCCCTTTTTGGATGGGCCGGATAGCACGTAAGACTGCCCAGTCTCCATAACTGTGACGCACAACATTTGGATCACATGAGTGGTTCAGAAGACTAAGCGT
The DNA here is from genome assembly GCA_030522485.1 of Stenchaetothrips biformis. NCBI lineage: Eukaryota > Metazoa > Arthropoda > Insecta > Thysanoptera > Thripidae > Stenchaetothrips > Stenchaetothrips biformis. Next base: position 9,182,504 of record CM060095.1, on the reverse strand, counting down.
TGCATAGGCTGCTGCGCCTACTTCTTGACTTTCAAATGAACCTGCAGTCGCATTCATTTCTGATACCTCATGAGCATTGCAAGGAAGGCTCTGTAAATGGTGCAACAACAAACCTCCACAGAAGTAATATATCTCGTCATCAAGATCGGCTTCAAAAAACTTTGTAAAAGTCTCTAGACAGTGTAACAAACATGCTGCCGTTACAGAGCGTCTAAAGATGTCTGCATTGGCTCGACGATCTAAGTGACCAATAAGAAAGTGGATAGGCCAGTAATCAGTCGACAAATAACGACCATCCTTATCAAAACCAAGCGTGCGTGGGTTTATCTCAGGTGCTTTTTCAACTTCTTCCACCTCGTCCATTAGCTGTCTTAATTTTTTTCCCTTTTGGGACGCTAAAAGAAGCACACGGAGAGCAAGGAGGCCCATCTTGCCCACTTTATTTGATATGACAGGTAAAAGAGAGCAATCAATAGAGTGGAACTGTGTCCAGCACTCTACTCTGCACTTTTCATTACAGAACATCACCTATAAAAATAACAAACAAAAACAAATAAAAACATGAGACAGTTCAATGTATGTGCACACTCCTCTTTCATTTTCACCATCATGAAAACTTACCTCTGTGCAGTGTAAACAAGGAATAGGAGACAGGCAACGGTTAAGGCAAAAGTAACAGTGAGTAGAAGTTGCAACTGGAAGAAGAACAGATGCAAATGGCTGTTCGACGATGAGAACATCACCTTGAACAAACAGAAAATCAAAAAGTCAAACTTAGCATCTTAAAAGATTAAAAGAATTTTATTTGGCTGGGAAACATTTCTGCAGCAGTCATTATACCTGGCCTTATATTTTCCATGGCAATCAAATGCCTTCCTTTGTTTTCAGAATATTTTAGAGCTAAAGCATTAGATGCACAATCTATTTCTTCATTAGGACCATGACTGAGGGGAGGTCTTTCCAAGCATCCAAACTCATTGGGCGATGTAAGCACATCATTTACTGCTCCTTCAGCCTTGACTCTGATACGCTGCAGATCCTGTGAGAGAGTTGACATGCTTGATAGCAGCTGTTCTCGTTTTCCTTGGGCCATTCCTTGAACTTCAGCATCCAAAGTCTATCAAACAAAAATGCATTGTAAGGAAAACAGCAAAAAGTACTGGGGTGTGGATACACGTTGCTGAACGTAAAAGATAGTTGCAAACCTTTAAAGCTGCCTCAGCTTCAGTCTCCATGTTAAGTTGTATGAAGCATTTAACTTGCCTCTCGAGAAGCTTGACACGTAGCTCATCAGGATAACTATTTTGAAGAGCCAAGTCTATGTCACTAAGACAAGCATTAAAGAATCCCAGTGACCAATTCACAGCAGAGCGGTTTCCGATGGCCAAGGCATATTCCTTTGAGTGCAAAGGCGCAGCCGATAAGCTGCGGTTGTACAAATGTAAAGCAAGAAGATCATTCTTCTTCTGAAACACCTTGTTTCCTTCATTTCTCAAATCAATAGAGAGCTTTGAGGATTTGGTGCTTCCACTTTCTAGGATCGGCAAAAGGTTTTCCTCCTCCAAAAGTTGATAAGCCAAGGCGACTCTTTCAGTGTTCGTTTTAAATTCATAGAACAAGTGAGAAGTAACTACAACCCTGTCTCCAACCTTAAGGGCATCCAGCAACCTTTCGAATATTGTGTCTTCGAACAGGTACATGATTTTCAAATATTGAACAGAGCGAAAAGTCTGAACATGTCAAAATCACAGAAAATCTTCGATAAAGTTCACCGTTAAATTAACGAAATCGCTCAGTTCCTGAAAAGGTTGTGTGAAAGACCGGCTGCTGTGTATAAATGCTGTAAAAAAAAAAAAGAAAGAGCAGAAGCGAAAACGGTATTCGCAGATCGGTTCTCCCCCTTATTGGCAGGACACGTAAAAAAAAGTAGGTGCACAAACATGTGGAGGCGAGACTGGCGGCGTTGCATCATGAGGCTGTTTCTGCGCAGCACTGGCCTACCTCACAGGCGCTGGCCAACCAGGTGGCTCGGGGCGCAGAAGCCAGCAGCAGCGCTGCGGCGGTCGGCGGAGGAACCGCGCCTAGCCGCGCCTCGTCTCCTCACTGTGGCATCACTCTGCGCTGCAAAGCACTAACGGAACAGGGCTGCGCTGCGCGTTCGTTGGGTTGGCGTTGGTGATCTTGAAGCACTTGCAGCACTTAAATCGACGCGCTGCATCCTCGAAACATAAGTCCGCAAGGAATTTGACTCTCTCGTTGGTGAAGCAAAGCTTGAATATGGTGAGACAATGTTTTCGTCCGGCATGACATGGTTCTAATATGATATGGTCTCCAGTGTAGCTGGATTTAGATTATGCAGCCAGGTCCTTGCAAGTTTGGTGCTGCACGCAATTTCATGTTTCACCTCGGCGCCATTTCTTTCCCGACTCCATTTCTGAATTGGGAAGGATTCTATATTTTGGAAAGGTGTGTCCCCAGGGGTTTATTATGTACTATCCTTGTCACCTGAATAAGCACTGATGTTAGCACCTTTCTGTGAAGATGAGTTTGGGAGTGGCAACTTTCTCACACCACTTGCACAATTTTTTTTTTTAAATTTTTTTTTGAAAAATGTTGACCACATGTAGAAATTACTATTAGTTAGTCGGCATGTTGTGTTTGGCTAATAAAAGAAATGTCCTAAAAAATTATCTTCTCTCCCTTCCAGCGTGAATGTCTCTCAGTCCATGTGGGCCAGGCTGGTGTCCAGATCGGCAATGCCTGCTGGGAGCTGTACTGCCTTGAGCATGGCATCCAGCCGGACGGCCAGATGCCCTCAGACAAGACTGTTGGAGGTGGAGACGACAGCTTCAGTACATTCTTTATGGAGACTGGTGCTGGCAAACATGTGCCACGAGCAGTGTTCGTCGATTTGGAACCAACAGTCGTGGGTTAGTAGTTTCTTCGTCCTCCCTGTTTACAACTCCTACGTCTCAGAATAAAGTTACTAATTCTTTATTTTGCCCTCTTATTTAACTACTTACAGATGAGGTCAGGACTGGAACATACAGACAACTCTTCCACCCTGAACAGCTGATCACTGGCAAGGAAGATGCAGCCAACAATTATGCCCGTGGCCATTACACAATTGGCAAGGAGATTGTCGATATTGTATTGGACCGTATCCGCAAGCTATCCGAGCAATGCACAGGATTGCAGGGCTTCCTGATTTTCCATTCATTTGGTGGAGGCACTGGATCTGGGTTTACATCACTGCTCATGGAACGCCTTTCTGTTGACTATGGAAAGAAGAGTAAATTGGAGTTTGCAATTTACCCAGCCCCACAGGTCTGTTTTCATAAACACCTTTCTAGTTTGGTGTCCTGTTGAAGTAACTTAAATTAATCCATGTGTATTGTTTGTGCTCATAGATTTCTACGGCTGTTGTGGAGCCTTACAATTCAATTCTTACTACACACACGACTCTGGAGCACTCGGACTGTGCTTTTATGGTTGACAATGAAGCTATCTATGACATTTGTCGCCGCAATTTGGATATTGAACGTCCTTCATACACAAATCTGAACCGATTGATTGGACAGATTGTTTCCTCCATCACTGCTTCTCTCAGATTTGATGGTGCCCTGAATGTTGATCTGACTGAGTTCCAGACCAACTTGGTTCCATACCCTCGCATCCACTTCCCCCTTGTCACCTATGCTCCAGTGATTTCTGCAGAGAGAGCTTATCACGAGCAAATATCAGTCTCTGAAATAACCAATTCTTGCTTTGAGCCTGCCAACCAGATGGTTAAATGTGACCCCCGCCATGGAAAGTACATGGCATGTTGTATGTTGTACCGTGGTGATGTTGTTCCAAAGGATGTCAACGCTGCTATTGCTGCCATTAAGACTAAACGGAGTATTCAATTCGTTGATTGGTGCCCGACTGGTTTCAAAGTAGGCATCAACTATCAGCCACCCACAGCTGTGCCTGGTGGTGATCTGGCCAAGGTAGCCAGGGCAGTTTGCATGCTGTCCAATACTACAGCAATAGCTGAGGCTTGGGCTCGTCTGGATCACAAGTTTGACTTGATGTACGCCAAGCGAGCATTTGTTCACTGGTATGTTGGAGAGGGTATGGAGGAAGGAGAATTCTCTGAAGCTCGTGAGGACTTGGCAGCATTAGAAAAAGATTATGAAGAAGTTGGCATGGACTCAGTCGAAGGAGAAGAGGAGCAAGAAGAGTATTAATTTTGCTTATTATCTCTTAGTTTCTACTGTGTTGTTTTTTTTTTAGGTTCTTTTTTGTTTGACATGGTTGTTAATAAATACATCAGTCCTCTATAAGCCTTGATTTTAATTTTAGCAATAGCAATGTACTTTAGTAACAATGGCAACGTGATGAATTCAAATTGCGCTTAAAAGTTAGAAAAAACAAAGTGCATTTGAGAACATTTTCTAAACTGATCTATACTACCTATTCACGCAGACACCGCCACGCAGGCTTGCCTAATTTCTACACCTGTCCTGGATGCTGTGAGAAAAAATAAATTTCTCCCAAGGATTCTTGTGGAGGATGGGGATTATTCATTCACGTGACGGTCGAGAAGGGGAGGGCCCGGCGAGCCGAGCGACAGACGAGCCGAGCTGCTGCACCCGAGCGAGCTGAGCGCGGCGCGCCGAGCCGAAGTCCGAAGTCGGCCGAAGTGTCCGGAAGCCGTTGAGAACGCGAGCCGAAGCCGAGCCGAACTGTCAGATAGCGGCAGCAGCGAGCGAGCACATTCCTCTCCGTCCATTCGTCCATTCCAGGCCGGGCAGCTCAGTGTAGTGGGTGCAACCGTTACTTTTGCAACTGCTACGTGTGCCTTGCTTTGAAGGAGCTGCTCTCCGTTTCCACTTCAGCACCACTCAAACACTTTTAAACATGGTGAGTAACTCTCCTCTACGATAATGTGTGTATGCGTGTTTTGACTTGTTGCTGGGCCGGGGCTCGGATTTGTCCCGCCAAAATCCGTTACTGATTCACAGGGGCTTGAAAAACGTGTGAGACTCGCAACCCTACCCCTTGCCGTGCATCGCTTGTCGTGTTTTGTGACTGGTGTGAGCCTGCTCCGGCTCATCGCCGCGGCGGCGCCCAGACGCGTTCCAGAAGCCGACCGGCCTAACCGGCCTCGACGTCCAGGGTGGGCCCTTTGCCCTCACATTTCAGTCACTGCTCCCCGTTTTTAAATTCAACCGTCGCTACTTTTGCTTCGTTCGACTCCTGATCGCTTGTGCCCGGTTGCTCGGCCCCATGAGCCGCTCCCCGATGGTGCCCAAATCTCTGGTTCTGATCTCAAAGCAATCTGCTTTGTGTCCCTTTGCCCCGTTTGACGATTGCATGAGCTTGCCCCCCTCCCCTCGCGGGACCGGCAGGGCAGGCAGCTGGGCCGTCAGCAGTCGGCTCCTTTTGTGGGCTTCGTCTCTGGCTGGAGACTGATTCGGAACAATGCGTCGTCGCGGCCTCTCTGAAGCCGGCCCGCCGCGTGGTTGCGAGAGAGACAGAGGAGCCTGCAGCCCGGCCGCAGCCGGCCTCCCTCCGACCCGCGCAACAACCCTCCTGTCCTGCCAAGCGCTACCCGGGCTGCGTCCGAGGCGCTCTAGGCGCGCCCGCTTCCACGAACTCGGCACGGCGCGGACGTGACTCGTCGTCGCGCTCTCTCTCGCACTCGTGGGCGGCGCCGTCTCGGTGCGACGGAGACGGCTGTCTGTTCGTGACGAGCGGAGCGGGTACCGGCGTGCCGGCCTGCATGAGGTCATTGGACACGGCCAAGGGCGCGGCGCGGCGGCCAGCGATTCGTCACGCATCGAGTCGGTCCTCGGCGGCCCGGCAGCAGAGATGGGAGGGGAGGAAGTTGGATGCCAAGGAAATCTGCAGCTAGCCGAGTACTGGGCTTGCATGCTTTCAGAGCACAAATGGGCCAGAAGACGGGTAGAGGCGGTCAAAATCCCGGACGCGTTTTGAGCTCCGAAGTCGCTCAATGGGACTCGAACTGAACGTATGACCCTGCCAATGGATTGCTCTCGGAACAAGGAATCCGTTGGTGGGGTCGCACGTGTGGGGGACAAACGCGTCATACATCCAGCTCGTCTCCGACCCGACGGCTCGACCGACGGGCTGCTGGCAGGCTGCTTGGCACGCCGGTCACTCGCAGGGCTTCCGGCCGGCCGCTGTTGCCGGCTCGGGGGGGCCTGGGCTGGGCCGGTGATTCACCAGCTTACTCAGATTTCGCTCGCTGCTGCCTACCCCACTTCCTTCCTCTCTTGATAATTTCCTGAGCTGGATTGAGCTGAAACTGGGGAATGACCTGGGAACTTATCCCCATTCTCCCCCCCTCCCCTCCTTGGGAAAAAAAACATCACGTCATTAAAAAGAGTTGGAGTGAATCTAACTAAATTCTCATCTTGAACATTGTCTCAATTGTGTTCCAGCGTGAGTGCATCTCCGTCCACGTCGGCCAGGCTGGAGTGCAGATTGGCAATGCCTGCTGGGAGCTGTACTGCCTTGAGCATGGCATCCAGCCGGACGGCCAGATGCCTTCAGACAAGACTGTTGGAGGTGGAGACGACAGCTTCAACACTTTCTTCAGTGAAACTGGAGCTGGCAAGCACGTCCCCAGAGCCGTATTCATCGACCTGGAGCCAACTGTGGTTGATGAGGTGCGAACTGGCACTTACCGCCAGCTGTTCCACCCTGAGCAGCTGATCACTGGCAAGGAGGATGCTGCCAACAACTACGCCCGTGGCCACTACACCATAGGCAAGGAGATTGTGGACATCGTGTTGGACCGCGTCCGCAAGCTGGCTGACCAGTGCACTGGCCTGCAAGGATTCCTCATCTTCCACTCCTTTGGCGGTGGCACTGGCTCTGGGTTTACCTCCCTCCTCATGGAACGTCTTTCCGTGGACTATGGCAAGAAGAGCAAACTCGAGTTTGCTGTCTACCCTGCTCCTCAGGTATTTGTCCATGGTCTTATTTGGTGCATTTCTTTTTCAGATCTAACCCTTTTTTTTTTTTTAACACATTTTTACTGTTTTATTGACAGGTTTCGACTGCTGTGGTCGAGCCGTACAACTCCATCCTCACCACACACACTACTCTGGAGCACTCTGACTGTGCGTTCATGGTCGACAATGAAGCCATCTACGATCTCTGCCGCCGCAACTTGGACATTGACCGCCCGACTTACACCAACCTCAACCGCCTTATCGGACAGATTGTTTCATCCATCACTGCCTCTCTGAGATTCGATGGGGCTCTCAACGTGGATCTGACTGAGTTCCAGACCAACTTGGTTCCATACCCTCGTATCCACTTCCCTCTGGTCACCTACGCCCCTGTTATTTCCGCTGAGAAGGCATACCATGAACAACTGTCTGTTGCGGAGATGACAAATGCTTGCTTTGAGCCTGCCAACCAGATGGTGAAGTGTGATCCGCGCCATGGCAAGTACATGGCCTGCTGTCTCCTGTACCGTGGTGATGTTGTACCCAAGGATGTGAACGCTGCCATTGCCAACATCAAGACCAAGAAGAGCATCCAGTTCGTCGATTGGTGCCCAACTGGGTTCAAGGTGGGCATCAACTACCAGCCCCCTACCGTTGTTCCTGGTGGTGATCTGGCCAAGGTAGCCAGGGCAGTTTGCATGCTGTCCAACACCACTGCCATTGCAGAGGCATGGGCACGCCTCAATCATAAGTTCGACTTGATGTATGCCAAGAGGGCGTTTGTGCACTGGTATGTTGGTGAGGGTATGGAAGAGGGTGAATTCTCAGAAGCTCGTGAAGACTTAGCTGCCTTAGAGAAGGATTATGAAGAAGTCGGCATGGACAGTGTTGATGGAGAAGAAGGTGCTGAGGAGTATTGAAGATTGTAATTTGAAATGCTCCCATCTTTTGTATTTTATGGGTTTGACCTGAGGTATTAAACAATATGTCCAAATTGCCTTATTTTGTGTCTTTTGTTTATCCCACAGCAATGTGCACAAGTGATTCATTTATAATCAAATTCCATACTGAAACTTTTGATCTTCATTTTATGAAATTTTAACTGCTGGGTGTTGCTTGTGAAATGGGGTAACCGTTTTTGACTTTAAAGGGGTCTTGCAAAATAACTGAGGAGCTTTTCAGCCTTTAACAATTTAATTACTACTTTAATTTAAAAACAAAATACTCAACAGGTAGCACACATACAATCTCTTTGTACTCAAAATGTCATGTGCCCATCCTAAAATCTATGGCAATGAGCCATGTTTATTTTTGGTGTGTCTTCTTAATGCAGAAGCATCACTGAAATTACGCTTACAAAACTTACACACATATTGCTTACCAGAATGCGTTAGCATATGTCTAGATAATCCCGACGGATGGCAAAAAGCCTTATTACACAGAATGCATGGGTATTGTGATATTTCAAAGGTTGGTTTATGATGGTTTTTGACATGACTATCTAGTCCACTTTTTTGAGCATAACTCTTATCACAATGGTTACATTGAAATGGTTTAGTGTCAGTGTGGGTCAAGATGTGTCGCTGAAGTATCTCTCTTTGGGAAAATGACCGGTCACATAGTATACATAAAAATGGTTTCTCTCCAGAATGAATTCGCTCATGGCGAAATAAGGCATTACTAGTCTGGAACCATTTTTCACAGAATTTGCATACACCACCTTTAGACCTCACATGGAATGATGCATGTTTTCTATATTGAATACGAGAATGAAATACCTTTTTGCAAAGGGGACACCGAAAACCAAGTTGCTTTACTGCTTGCTGTCCTACAATAGCCAACACTTCAGGAACTGGTAATCGAGAGCTGCAGTTTATCATGGCTTTGTCCAAGGGTATTATGTCAGGAGAAAGAACCTCAAACGCAGGTACATCAGGTACAAAATCTACAGCATCTGAATCTTCTTCAGCTGCACTATTATCAATTACAACAATTTCACCACTAATATCGGGACAGAAAGGGTCATCTGCAACAGCATTCCAAGTTTGATTGCTGACAGGAGTCATTGTAGGAATATCGGTGACAGCAGTGCAAGTAGAGGATAAAGGATTGACAACATTTAAGTTAGTTTCACTGGCCTTGAGGCCAGATTTCGTGTAAGAGGTATTAATTGATTTGGTTAATTTTTCGCTGATAGAGCAAACTTCCATTTCAAAGTTGGGAGCATTGGCAACACTTTCCTCCTCACTGCATTGCAGACCAGGATCTGGAACGCTTTCCACAATATTGAATATCTTAGATTCGTTTAAGTTCAATACAGAATCGTTTGCTAAACTATTATCATTCCATGATCCTTCAACTTGTAGCAACTTGACGCATGACTTTTCCTGGTTAAGAATTCCCAAATCTTCTTCTGCCTGGAAGGCAGGTGTGCAGGTATCATGCCTTCTGTCGCCAGCTGCAGCTGTATCAAAAGAAGAAGAGAATGAAGCGTCCAGGTCTGCAAAGACGGGACCATATAACGCTTGTGCCTGCAAACAAAGAGGAAAGATTAGCTGGGAACATTTATTTTAATGAGTTTACAGGCATCAGATTGAAAGAAACTTGATCACCTCAGCTAATTTTTGTTTTTTAAGGACAATTTGACGTAATTTAGCATCAATTCTCAGAGACTGTTCCTTGAATTCGGCATACGAGAATAATTTTTTCAAACAATCCATACATGACTTCTGTGGCATACTTGACGAAGCAACGTCATCAACCTGAAAAAAATAGGGTAATGTTTTCAAAACTCAAACACAAAAAGCTGTGCAAGGTTCGAAAGGTTATGTCACACTCATTCTAACATTTATTTGAAGCACATCGAAGAACAATGAAGATATCAATCTGTTGGAGTTTGGGTACTTGTCTGTAATCGCAACCATGCCAAGTGCGGCATTGTTTTTTTCGCTAGACATACACAGACGACACAAATCTTCAATTTCTTCACTCATCAAAGCAGACACCTCCAACGGTGACAGTGTCTCGGTTTCAGTCTCATTGATAAGTTTGTCACTCATCTTGTCACTTGTCACTCAGTAAAATTCAGCTACACATCGACTCAGCATGTCGATAACATCAAAGAACTTCAAAAGGGACATCGAAAACGATCAGATTCAAGTTTGGACATTATTCACTCCGGCGGGAAAGAGCACTACCAACCGACCAGCATGAAACGTGCAGCAAGGAAGCCGCGCGACGAGACTGGGTATGAATTCAATTCACAGTTGGTGTACAAACACAGTCTATTCCTTCTTTGGACTAACATCCAAAAATAGAAAATCGCCATTCTGCCAATTACGTATGCCCGTGGAGCCAACCAGCGTTAGCCAGCTTGTCGGGTGTCACCGGTGCGCGGTAGGCAACCCATCTTACTTCCCTGCACTGCACTCGGCCAGGGTCTAGTGCCCTCATCACCAGGAGGCTGGCTGTGATTGTGTTCAGAGAGCCGGCTGAAGAGTTTGCGAAGGTCGTTTAAAGAAAGTGGACAGACGGCATGCCAGTTCTCACTTAACCATTTATTGATATATTTTGGTACACATTACGTTCACAAAAATCACGCTACATATTACAAACGAACAACTTATATCACATATTAAAAATAAATCAAATGAGTGTCATGATACAGGCGCAGAGACAGCTCGCGTAGCGAGTCTCTGCTTGTTTTGAGTTTCCTCGCATCATGATTCTATTTGTAAACGAGAACCTAGGCAGGCGTGCACAGAGCTAGACTGTCCCTTCGGGCTCTCAGCCCGACTATAAACTGCAACTCGATAGCACGATAGCGTAAACCACCAACCAGCAGGACACCTCCCCCACTCAGCAAGATGCTCTCAGCAAAAAAATCTCGTGCGACATTTCCATCTCGTGTAACCTCCCATCAGGTTGCAAAGCCAGTCCGGGGAAGTCCCTGTCCCATCCAGCTCTGGTTCTGTCCATTCTATGACTAAGGTTTAGACCGCAGAAACTCTATAGCAACACGTAAGAAGCTCTTGACTCGATTCTAAACCAACCTTTCAGGAGAGGAGAAAAAACGGGGCACTTCGAAAACCCCGTGGCATAAGCGCCAATTTTCGGAAATTTGATTAACTTTTTTTCTTTAAAAAAAAAAAAAAAGAAATGAAATGAAACAAATCGTTGATTCTGAAGACCACCATTCTATCTTTCTATCACTAGATCGTCAACTGGTGCCGGCAAAAATTATGGAGAGGGGAAAACGCATTGAAAGGCATTTTATTTCGCCCGCCCGAGGCAAGGCCGGGCAAGGCGCCACGAATGCGCTATAAATCAAATTTCGAGCAGCAACTACTTAGTAATTTTATTCCTCGAAGACGAAAACCTGAGTCCCGTTGACTAAGTGATGGCTACATGGCTACAGGTTGCGCGGGTGCCCGTTTCAGCGATCTGCGAGCCTTACACCATGTTATTATTTTATTTTTTTTTCTTTAAACGGGTATTACACCCTCAGCCAAAGTGAGTGACACCGACTTGCCAGCGCCACATGTTAATACTGTCAGAGCATCTAATGTCCGTGGTGGAAAGTCGCAAAACATGAAACAACAATAACAACAAAAGTGAGCACTTTCGACAGAATCTTAATTGAGTATTTAGGGGTTGGCACCCTTTGAGGTGGCAGTGCTTCCGATTCGGCATTGCGCACGATTTACATGAAAAACTAAAAACTAAACAAAAAACGTAAGGGTGCCATCGCAAATGGCCTTGATCTCATGAGAGTAGAAAAAGAGAGCTTTTTTCTATCGCTCACATGCCAGACGGCTGGAAAAGACAATGTGACATCGGGGCGTTTTGTCGCATCTCCTGCCTGCTTGTACTGCTCGCAGGCAGTTCGTATTGCTGGTTGCCAAAAGACACGGGGGCATACCCCATCATCCCTACGCCCCCGGATGTACAAATAGTTACAGAAAAGAATGACCGCGAGTATCATTCGATGCGGCGGTTTAAGAGCGCACCTCTATGCTTTCTAGGTGCCTTTATTTTATAACACGGAGAGTGACTGGGAGGGGGGCGCGCGATGGTGGAGTCGCACTGGTTGCACCACGCCGCTCCTCCCACTCAATCGCTACAGTAGCAAGGGAACGTTTCACGCCTCCTCACGTTTACCGCCCTAAATGGTTGGAGGAAATTTTAAAAAACAAAACAATGGAGGTATGTAGAGCAGGAAACAAATAATGGTGGTTTGCAGGTGGCGATGACACCCAAAAGGAACGGAACTGATAATCTTAAGACTAATGCCACAGTCTTGGTCGGGGCGGCTCCCACCGCCCCCCACCTCGAACTCCTTTCCCCACCCACCCCTCCCCACCCCGCCTTCTGGACCCTCACCTCAGCCCTGCTCTGTTCCTCCGTCCCTGTTCACCCTTGCGTTAAACAAGACCACCGTATAAAGACCCGCGGAGCAGCGCCCTCAGCAACGCCCTTGGCGACGACCAAGGCAACAGAAAAGCGCAATTCATATTATTTACAAGTATTTCCTCTAAAAATCAAAGATTCGCGTTTAGATCGCTCTTGTGGCTGCCCACCGAGACTTTAAACCCGTGACACTCCGCAGCATGTGTCTGCAGAATCTTAAATCCACATTTTTTCTTTTTGATTTTTGTTTTCTTCAGCGAACCTATTAAAAGACATTGCTTCACAACTTTCAAAAAATACAAGAAATTAGACACAATTTTCTTTCAAATTTAAAATCTATTATTGTATTTTTTGGTGCGTCAAGAAAAACACCTTAAATTTGTTTGGATTCTGGAGCCCAAGAGAAAATAAAAGAGTGAGGCAAGGTTGTCACCAAAACAGTGCTATCTTCTACGATAAAAATAGATACTCGAGATGACAAACATCGGAAGAAATGACAAAAGCTGAGCAAATAAGGAGTAACTTGTGTCTGTTCTTTGAAAATAGTTGCTACACTACTTTGGCAGACAACAGAAATAAATCAAGCGTAATAAACGAGAATCGAAAGAAAATTTTCGATCTTGTCATTTTGAACGAACGTACATACATATGGCACGTGTTTTCACGGGCGTCTGAGCTACGATGAAAAAAGAAGCTTCTATCTCCTCACAGCATTCCTTGACAAACCACTATCTTAAAATTTCAAACTTTGTTACCATTGCTTAGCTATCATATAAGCTCATTTTAAATTAGACCAATATTTTAACAGCCTCTGGGATCCCAAAAAGATTACAAAACATCAGCATAGTACACCCGTTTCCCCTTCTCCCCATGGAAAGAAGCTAGAAACAGCAATTTGGGGAGACAGTGGGGAGGGGAGGCCTGTATTGCGATCAGACGAGTTGTCCGCACTCACAGCCCGGCAAGTCAGAACGAAATGGAAACAAAGGCAGTAACTTGACTCGTCCGCGCGCTGTTGTTCATCACATTATTGCACTTGTTGGCGGCGGAGGCGGCGGCGGCCTCTCCCCGCGCACGGCTGCAGCAGTGTTGGCGGAATACGGTGGTGGTGGTGGTGGTGGAGGAGGAGGCGGTCCAGTCCGCCAGGACCCTAGAGTCCGAGACCCCAGAGTCCAAGACTCTGAAGTCCGAGAGTCCGGGGTCCAGGACGCGGGACTGCGCCAGACTTGGCCTGCCCGTTATGACCGGACGACCCACCGGGCGAGCTGCAGCAGCGGCAGCGCCGCCAGCGCCGCCAGGGAGGCCCTCGTCGTGGACGGCGCCGCGTTGCAGAGGTTGCCCTTGCACGAGCAGTACAGCACGTTGACGTCGTGCGTGCCGGACCGCGGCGTGCACATCACGCCGTCGCGCGCCGCGTCCTCGATGTAGCCGCAGGTCCGGACCACGCGCGTGCGCGTCCCCACTGCAACACAACAAGCACCTCAGCAACCACGAAAGACGCGAGGCAGGCAGCCGCCCCGCCCCGCCCCGCCCCACCCCGCCCCAACCACCGACAGCATCGCGAGAGGTCGTTCGTCGATTATTGGATTTCGTTCGGCCGGAGCCGGAAATAGACCCTCGACTGGCCGGCCGGCGGAGGCACTCTTTCATCCCGAACGGGGGAGCAGACAATTCCAAAGATATCGGGAGGAATCCTCCATTTTTCTCTAGATTACAGGTCACAAACGAACTCGCTTCTTCGCGCGTGTCAATAAACGTTCTAGTCAATTTAAAACAAAAAAAACAAAAAAAACAAAAAACAAAAAAATAATAATAATAAAAATAATTATTTTTTTTATTATTTCTGAATTTGACGTAGAATTTCCTCCTGCGAGAGTTCGGGCGGATGGGGGGCCGAGGCCTCAGGGACCCACCTCGCTGCACCAGCTTGCGGCACAGGGTGGCGTTCGCTCCGGACAGGTGGTCGAGGGCCTGCCGGTCGTTGCAGTCGATCTGGCCCAGCGTGTACGGGTCGAACGGGTCCCCGCACCGGGGATCGTACTCCGAGTTGCAGTCGTAGCAGATGATCGCCTCCACTGCAAACAGGCCAAGGAAGACAGAGGACTGGTTAGACGAAGTGAGCACGCGATCCACGAGCGGTGGCAGGCGCAGCGATGCTGTCCCGTCGAGCAGGCATGCCGGCGGGATGCCTACCCGCACGGCGCCCTCCGCTGCCGTGCCGTCCACGCGCCGCCGCGCTCTTGGTTCAAATACTCGGTGAAGGGTCGTTTTCTTACCGTGGCCCGTCGTCGTGGGGAGTGAGTGCACTGCGGTGGGGTGGGGGGAGGGGAAGCGCATTAGTGGCCCCACGCGTAGGGCGCGGGGCGTGCGGCCTGTGGCGGCGGCGCCCCCTCACCGCGCCCGCCCACCTCGACACTCCCCAAGGAAGACCCTCAAGCAGCTCGCGGCCGGCTATTCAACACCATACATGGAGCTCGGGACCCCCGTCCCGTCCGCGGGGTCGGCCGGCCGACGACCACTGCCGTCGCCCCGTCTCCCTCGCGACCCTGCGGCGCCCCTGCGGCCAGCCTCGCCCCGTGGAGCGAGAGAGACAGAGTGCGGCGGCTGTAGGCGGCTGCTCCCGGCTCATTGACGCACCTCACAACGCCGTGGCCTGCCCTTTTTGCCATGCGGGGCATGATGACCCCCTCCCCTTCCACCACCCCCCAGTGGCGGTGCGGCAGTGGGGCGCGTGTCCGCCGAATGGCAGACGCATTCGCGGACGTGTGGACGTACACAGGGAACTCCCTCGAGTTGGGTTGATTAAAAAGCCGTAGCGACGCCGCGCCGACGTTGAACCCTCCCCCCTCCCTCCCCCCTCTCCTGCAGCAGGCGCAGTGCGTACAACTTTGGAGCGGGCTGGCTTGCTGGCACGTCACGGCTAGACTAGGCCAAGACTAGGCCATCCGGGGGCTGGCTAACCCTCCCCTACCCAGCCAAAACAACATCGCGGAATCTTTTTTTTGACTTTTCACTTGGTCAGCAAGACATTTTTATTTTAGTCTGGCCGGCACGCAGCCGTGACCATTGAGCAATCCAAGCGCCGCCACGCCACACCGCGCGACCACGTGACAAGGCTCGACAAACTCATCCGGGGATCGATGCCATGCCCAGGCCATGCCCAGGGCAGCCCCTTCTCTGGCACGGCGCACGGCCCGGCCGTGAGGCACGCCCCCCTGGTGGCCCGCGGCCCGTGTCGGCCCGGCCCCGTGTCTCTCTCGCTCCCTTGCGGCACGCGCCCCACGCGTGCGAGAGAGACAGGTGGCGGGAAGCTCGCGTGCGCTTATTCGGATTGGCGGCCCGCGTAGTGCGAGGCCTTCCCACTCCACTGCAATGCCGGAGTTCGCGAAGCCGCGAAGCCAGTGTACTCGCTTCGTACTGCCAACAAGTGCGCAGCGGGTAAGTAACACCTCGTAACAAAAAAACAAAAAAAAAACGAAAAAAAAAAAAACGAATATTCTTATACAAGAACACCTATAGAAAATCCAAACCCTTTACTTTACCTCAGTGTATCACGCTTCGAGCGTGAAAGCAAAGTGCGTCCGGGTTTCGCACGTCGCCAGTCCGCCACGCGTTGTTGCGTGCCGTGCGTGAGGCTTGCGTGCGTCGCGTGCGTCGCGTGCGCCTCGGCCATTTGTACGGCGCGCAACAATGAGAGCGGTCGGATCGTGTAAATTGGTGGGGAATGCGGCGTGATTCGCCCCGGACTTTATTCTCCACGACTTTATCTGTGTCGAGATCGAAGTTACTTCTCGCAGAATCGGGAACGTTGAAAAATAAAATAAAATTGACCCCCGGCTTTTTTTTTTTCATGTATAGACGCGTCCCCCGAGGACTGGCAGCGCAGCAGCGGAGCTCGCAGGGATTATTGAATAAAGAACTTTGCGCGGCAAAAACAGCCCGATTAACGAGGGCAGCCCTCCAGGACAAGATAGTGCATCGTCAGGGGGGGGGGGGGGCCTTGGCGCAAGGGGTCCTGGCAGGCTCCCTCATCGGCACGAGCGTGGCTGGAAGCTGGACCTTGGCTTTGGAGCGGTGGGTGGCGCCGCTGGGTGGCGTCAGAGAGAGGGGGCGGCGGCCATGTAACATTTAGTAGCTGGGAGGCCAGGGCGGCGGGGACCACGGAGACGGCGCGGCCGGGGGCGCCTCAGCCCCACACAGCCACGCTGCAACTTGGCCACCGCCGCTGCAGCCTGCAGCCCCGCCGAGACACAGTGGGCCAGGCGGCCAAAACTCTAGACGCATTTTGAGCTCCAAAGTCGCTAAATGGGACTCGAATCGAACGTCTGACCCCACCAATGGGTTCCTCGTGCGGAGAGCAATCCATTGGTGGGGGTCACACGTTCGGTTCGAGTCCCATTTAGCGATGCTCCGGAGCCCACCGTGGGTCGGGTCGAGCCGTCAGCCCAGCGCCCCGCTTCCCGGTTGCAGGAGCCGTACCTCGGCCGCACGTGCGTCATGCATTGAGTGGCGCCCTTCGTCCTTCTGGGCTTCGATTTCTTTCCGCGCCGCGTGTCGCCGTCGGCCCGGAGTCTGCCCACCTTCCACGGAGGCGCCGTGTCCGTCTGTCTCTGTCGCACCCACACCCACACGCCCTCTCTGGCGGACGGAGACAGGCCGACGACCAGGCCTGCAGCCTGCAGCCGCCGATTGCAGGTCCAGTGAGTGTCGTTCCGGCGTTCCGGCGTTCCGGCCATGGCCCGGCCGCCGCTCGGCTGCCCTTCCCCGGAACAGTGGTCTTGTTCTTGCATGTGACAGATGAGGGATGAAAGGCCCATGGCGACTGCACTACAAAAGGCACGGCTCGGCTCCGGCTCCGGTGTGGGGGATGACTGGAGCTCTCGACCGAGGGGTACCTCACTGTAAGAATTTGTGTACAATGAATGTGGGAATGTGTTAGAATGTGCAAGATTTCTGCTGTATTTGTCACACATGTTGCCTACTTACAGGCGTTTTTGCCTCCAGAATGTGGGAATGTGTTCAAATTTTGTACAACGAATGTGGTAGGTTGTGCCCCCCTCGCTCTCGACACACTCGCATCTCCGGTGCGTAGCGGGGACGAGAACGACTCTCGGAACCAGTCAGCTGGGGCTTCCTGGGGCCCTCGTGGCCGCGTGCGTTGTGCTCCAGATCGCCGAGGACGTCACCCGAGCCATAATCCTGTTATCCGTGCATCGCCGGCCCCTCCACTGGAGAGCAAGTCCCGGTCAAGAACATCCCGGCCGTCTCCACGCTGCCCGCGCTGCACACTGCAGTGACAACGCGCAGCGCGCCGAGTCTCAGATGCCATGCTGCAGGATTGGCGCGGTCGGCGCGTGAGATCATCTAGCCTATGAAGTTCCTGTCCCATTAGTGTGACCGAGACAGAGACGATCCGTTGGCAACGGAACAGACCCCACCGGCAGCACACCGCGGCCGTCGTAAAGGTGGCGGCGGCTGGAGCAGCAACACAAGCAGCTCGACCTCGTCAAGGTCCTGCCGGAGGTCGATCTGTGACCTTATCAACATCTGCTCGCTGCGGCGAGTCGCGCTTACTCTTCAACCACGCCGAATCAGCGGGTAGCAGTGGATACGAGTTGCAAGTGGAAGCAGCCAACGCAGACCCCGGCGGGAACCCGGATCAGAGCCATTTTGTAATTCGCGTTCGAAGTGTCGATAGTACGACAGACGCCTGTGAACGGATGACCCCATCCCCATGGAGCACGCAGCCTGGTGTGCACACGGTGATGAACTGACGGTATGGTGCACCATGGTGCAGCACCACGTGGTCGGGCCAATCGATTGCCATGCTACTGCTCTGGCCGGGCCTAGTGTGCACAGCCTTCGCCCCGCCAGGCCCGCCAGCCCTCCACCTGGTCTATCGAGCGCCATCCCCCGCCCATCCCCGCCTCTCGCGCGAGTACCCCAGTGAACTAATTTCGGAGGAGGAACCAGGAACCCGGCGACGGCGGCCTGTCGAAGGGAACCCCACGCTGTCCCGCCGAGGCCGCCGCCGACGGCCATCGCCGGCGTACAGCCGCCCACCTGCCGAGCGAATCAGGAGATCGGACTCTCTCTCTCTCACACACACACACACACACACACACACCCTTACGGAGGGCCCCGTGCGTGCGACCGAGACAGAGCGACCAAACGACTGAATGGCCCGGCTGCGCTAGGCTGCGCTAGGCTGGGCGTGCGCCACTCACCTCTGGTGTCCAGGCAGGCGAGGGCTGCGAGCACCACGGCGACCACGGCGATCACGGCCCCGGACGACGGCATGGCGACGAGCGAGTGTTCTCTACTGGCGGAGCAGCGCGGCCGGCTGCTGTCCTAGCTGGAGCCGTGCCCGTGCGGTGGCGATCCGCGCCGTGCCGCCTGCCGCCGCGTGCTGTCCCTCAACGCCGTGCTCAACGCCGGCAGCCCAGCACCACCCAGCACAACGACCAGTCACTGACTACTGACCCGCTATGGCGCGGTGGCGGGCGGCAGCACGGCAGCACCACGGCGTGGCACTACAGCAGCATGGCGGCGCGTGGCGGCGGTGGTTGTCGCGGTGGCGGCGACGCTGGGTCGGTGCGGGGCTCGGGGTTTTGCTCGGGGAGGGACGCGACGGCGCGGGAGGGGATCCTCGACGCCCACCCCCTATCCACCCGCCTCAGCCCGCCCATGCCCGGCCGGCCTCCGCAACCCCGATCGATAGGCAGTACGGGCCGCCCCGCCCCGCCCCGCCCCGCCCCGCCTTCCCACCCCATCCATCCTTGCTGCCGTCCGGCCCCCTCTCTCGCCGTCACCCTCGACCCTCAAAGAGAACCTCCTTCTCTCTCCACCGCGCCTCAGCCCCTCTCTCCTGCCTCGCTCTCACTCACACGCGCAAATGCACTTGCACTCACTCACACACCAGCGGCAGAAAGAGAGAGGGAGGGACGGACAAACAGAAAGAGACCGAAAGGGGAGCGAGTGGAAGTAGCTGCAAGTGTCTCGTTCTTCTCTGGACGGCCCGACCCTCTCGCAAAATGTTGAAGGGGCACCGCCATGGCAGTCACAGGTCGGCCTGCACGTGTGTGCTGCGTGCAGGGCGTGCCGGCCGCGAGCGCCGCCCCGTCACTCGGTGTCGTCCATCGCTTCCCGCTTGCTTAACGCCTTCAGCACGCGGAAGCCTGGGCGGAAGCCCACGCCCCACCCACACGTCCCGCCGCTGACAGGTCGGACATAGTTTGACAGCGTAGCGGGCCACGCTGTGCTGGCGGAGGTGGGGTGGAATTTGGACTGGACTGTCCCCGGCACGTCCCATTTCGGACAGTCGTTTAGTCGCTCATGGGGCGTGCCGTGGGGGTGCGAGAGAGGCGGCGCGGCGAGGCGCTGGGCCGGTCGTGCGGCCGCCCCGTGACACCTTCTAGTACTCCAACAGCGAGGCTCCGAGCTGCGTGTCCTTGTGTGTGCCGCCGCCCCGACGCCACCCCCACCCTACCCCCGCTCCCGGCGCGGCTACTTCCGGTCTCAAGGTCGCCTCTCCGCGATGAGCGCGGAGGTGTCCGCGACGTGGTGCCCCCAGCCCCAGCGGCCCCCGTCCTCGCGGCATGGATGCCAGACGCCGCACAGGGCGCTTCAAGACGGCCGCTGCGCGCGCTGCGCGCTTCGCCTGCTTCCTCGTGCTCCTCTACTTCCCTATCGACCCCTCGGCAGCGCAGCGCGGTCTGCAGACGGATTCCCAAAGCCGCGGGGTGGCGGTGGTGGGCGGCGAGAGGTGCAAGGGCTGCAGCCACGGCGGCGGACCGACGGCGGACGCCCTGCCCAGGCCAGGCCGGTGTGCAAAGTGATGTCATTCCGCAATGGGCTGCCTCCACTCCGCTCCTCTCGGGCCGCGGGCCGCCCAGTGACGTCATCGCAGTAATTCCCCGACTAGAGGGGGAGGGGGCTGCGGATCCCCCGATGGCCCTGTTAGCGCCGAGCCCCGAGTCGAGACGGGTTGCACCTAGAGGTGCACCCTGAGCAACAGAGACTCCACTCGCCTGTCTCGGCGCCAACGGGCCAACGGGTCCCTGGTGCCAGGTGCACCCTGCAGACCCAGAAAAAACCGAATTCAAGGCAGCGTTGGGTCCATTAATAAAAGTGCAATTTTAAATAAGGCTTATAATTTCTTTTATAGTTGCCTATTTACAGAAAATCTACATCGAAACTTGATAAAAATGGATGAGAGTATGTAAGAGAATTTAAGACAAAGTACCAACAGGGCAAGTTCTCTAACTAGTTATATCCTAGCTCTTCCCTCAGTTCATGATAAGTCTTCAGGAAGTTGCCATATCGTTCCTGCAATGACTGTTCACGCTCCTTTTGCCTGTTGACATCCTCAGTGATTGCCTGTGGACAGAACATCAACAGAATGTAGTATACAACCAAAATATCTATAGATGAAAAACATGTTCAACAGTGATAGCAAGGTAGATACCTCTAATCTCCTTGGAATAGCAGCAATTTCCTGCTGCTGCAGGAACCTGAATGTTGAAAGTTCCATATCAGACTGCTCAAGTTGTTCATACAATTCTTGAAGTTGTTTAACAAGCACCTGCGCCCTCGACTACAATACAAACAGAGAAAATAGAAACAGATATTAGAAAGCAGTTGACTATGTACATATAAAATGATAAAATAAAAGAATCATGCTATACCTGGTAACCACCAGTTAATACTTTGAGTTTTTTCTCCATTTTTGCAGCACGTTTTGCCTCTTTAGTCATGTGCACTCTGTTTTGTTCCAGCCGTTTCTCCAAACTCTCTAAACGTTCCTTTTTAGAGGCCAAAGTGGCACGTGTATACCTGCCTTGATTTGGCATGTACAGAACTTGAGCCAAGCATTCTTGCCAAACTTGTGAATATGCCTCAAGGGATAGTTCTCCATGTCCCATACCAGTCTTGACTACTTCCATTTCTTCTTGAAGAAGTTGCTTTGCCTGTTAATGAAAAGAAAGAAGTTCATTCAATTTTTTGTTATTCACCTCCTGAAATAAAAAGCCAGTAATATTCTTAACTTACCTCATCTAGATCCTGCTGAGAAAAGGGTTCATATGAATGCTGATCCAAATAGGCAAGGTGCTTGGCAGGATTTTCAGTGAAACTATGCCCTGGAATAGGGTATGCAGCATCATAGTGCAGCATGGTCACCATCTCTTTCTTTATGAGGTCTTCAGCCTGCAACAATAAAGCCTTAAATTTTCAAGCCAAAACAAGAAGAAGAAAACAGAAAAGAAATTGATTTAACAAAAGTTTACCTTCTGCAAATCAGTTTGTTGCCCATCTGCGTTTGATTGCCGTAAAATACCATTGTTAATTTCGACGGGCCTCGGCAAGTCTCGCTGTACAACTTGCGAACGCAAGCGCAGCTCCCTCGCTGCTTGTTCCCGAAGTTCTGCTTCGCGCCGAGCGTCAACATCAGCCTGGTCTTCCACACTAAGTCTCGCAGCTCCAGCCGCATCACCCATGTCGTCGTCTTCTTGGTCAGGCACCACAATTTCATAGTCATTACGAGGAGCTGGCAGTGAGCTCAGTTGTGCAGAAAGCTGGGCCTTCATCTAAAAAACAAGTAAAAAAAATTAATGACAAGAGAAAAAATCAAAAGCAATATAGTTTGGGCTGTTTGTTTTTTCGTAAATATGTAACTGTTTTTAAGAAATCACCTCTCGCTGGTATTGTTTTAGAGCCTGTGGGGTATCTCCAACGTTGAATCCATCCTCAGGATTGATGTTGAATTTATCTCTCAATGGAGTAGGCGTAGCAATTGTGCCTCCTCTGTGTGAGAGAGCTCCTGGAGTTCCAAACCCTGGAGTAGCACTGCCTGTTAAATTCAAAAGATTAAATTTAGTTTTAAAAAAAAATGAAAAAATGACAAAAAAGTTTAGGCAACAATTTAAAAAAAAAATCGAAAAATTATCATACCATCTTGTCCATGAGCAGATCTGAATGGAGTGGTAAGCACAGTGTTAGGGGTTGCAACCAGTTCTTTAGATGGAGTTACACCACTGAAATCGGAGTTTGATATCTCAGTATTGGTTCCGCCCTTCAATGGGGTATCCACATGAGTTAGTGCCATCATATTCTGGGCTTCCTGCAAAGGAATGGCAAATAAAGAGGATTAGTTCCCAAGTACGTGACCAACTAGATACTTACAACTCAATGAGTAAAGTCAATAATACCTGAAGGATGCGGTCTGTTGCCGCAGCAGGAGTTCTAGGTGTACGCATGGCAGCTGAAGTTGATATTGAATAGTCAGCTAGAAGGGCATCAGAGGCACCAGTGCCTGACTCTGTAGCAACTTCTCTGGCTACCTCACTTGCTCGCCCAAGTTTTACAACTTGCTGAAGTTCAGTGTCAGAGATTTGAGGTTCTGGAAGAACCAGCTTAGAACGTTTGCGAGCTGGTTCCTGGCCCGCTAACATAGCCCCAGGAACATCGTTTTCCTTGCGTTGTTTCTGTTTTTGTTTATCTTTGCGTCTCTCCCTCTAAAACATTATGAAATACTGGAATAAGCATCATGTTCTGTCTAAAAATAAAAAGTAGGATCAAGAAAATAAAGCACCACTCACCTCCTCTTTTTCAGCTCGAAGCTCTCCATCCAAGTGCTGCTGTCTTAGACGTGCGAAATTGGGAGCCATTGGGTCAACAATTTCCTCTGAAATGTCATAAAAACCTGGAGCAGGGCGCTTCTCAAATGGAATCTCCCTGTTGTAATCCACTCCTCTTTTTTTCCTGTGACGTGGAGCCAACTTTATACCAGCAGCCCTCAGTTCTCGACGTTTCTGAGATGAAACAGAAACAAATATTTAAAAAAATTAATACATTGAATATAAATATATAGCCGATTAACAGGTATATATTACTTTATTTTTTTAATGAAGAGAAAAAAAATACCTGTAGAGCAGCAAGCCTTCTTGCTTCCTCCAACTGCTTTTCTCGAGCTTTCCTCTTAGCTTTCTTTCCCTGAGTATTTGCTAAACGTGCTCTTGCTTCAGAAAGCATTTCCAGTTCTGTAACAGTGAAAAATAAGCAAAACCGCCCAAAAACAACAATATGGAACATAGGAAGAGAAAAAGATCACCAACCATCTTCATCCATATCCTTAGGGTCAGGGCGAGCTGGTTTCGTTTCTGGGTTTGGATCAATTTCTCCTGGTTTAAGTTTCCTGGGGTCCTCCGTTTCTTCTCCATCTTCCTTCTTCTGAGCTTGATCACTACATAACAAAGAGAAAGGCAGACAATTAAATGTAGGCAGCAGAAAGCATGCAAACGCGTTGACAAAGAAAAAAACTCACAGCAAATACTCGTATCTTTCCAAACATTGAGCAGCCGTACGCCCTATGATCGGAGCAATGGTACGCCACTGAGTTGGCATCAACTTGGCCAAGTGAAGGAGTTTCTCATCCTCTTCACGACTCCATTCAGTCTTCTTGATACTTGGATCAAGCCACTCGAACCAACGGGCTTTGCACTGTTTAGCAGACTTACGGTGGAGCAGGGAGGCGATTCGGGACCATTGATTTTTGCCATATTTCATCACAGCCGCCTTAAGGATTTCATCCTAGAAAAAAGTGGTCAAACACATTAAAAATGAGTACAAACACCGGCGAAAAATCAAAAGCGGGCCACAGAAAAAGCAAAATGTTTGATATGTGTGGATGCATGACATAACCCTAATTACCTCGGTGTTCCGCCACACGCCTCCCTTTATCATGATTCGCGGCATTTTGAAGGCTGAGTTGAGCGACAGACAAGGCACTAAAAGTTCTAGTTGCTCAAGGGCAAATGCGGTATGGAATGGAACGTGAACAGCGTAACGAATAAAAGTCGTCGGGCGACAGACAGCACTCTGCAAAAATTTGCTTCTTGCTGTTGTGTTGTTTTTCTTTTGTTTTTGTTTTAGTCTGTTCACGCTTCCCAACTGATAGATGTTTCAAAACGCGTTTGAATGGCAAGGGGGCTTTTCCTTCCAAACTTCTCTACTGAAGGTTCTTTAGTTCCTAAATCTGGATATGACAAGATCCCAAATCTGTTGATAACTTTCACAACATAAGACTACAGATTTTAACTTGTCCGTTTGAGTTACGTTTAACTGTGGCGGCTGCATTGTGGAAGTTCACGGCGCGGGACAATTTAAAAAGGAAAGTACCGTGAGCATCCTTCCGGAATACGGGAGTTTGCTATTTGTTCTGGATTAGACATTTCGAACAGGAGCATTCCTTGAATGTCGGGGGAGTTTAAGAATTACAGACAATGTGCATTTTAACAATTTATTTATAACTTAAACAGAAAGTACAAATATAAAGATTTTGAGTACAAATTTAAGAAAAAGATCTTTCAGATTTAAGTCATTGGACCATACAAATATATACCTGTGCATAAAATCGCTGCCAAAAATAGAGGAGGAAAGAAGGCACAGGGCTTTCAAGCTTGGGCTCAAAGCCGCTTGTGGGCATTCACACTAAATTGTTCAAAATTTTTACCACAGTATAGGTAGTTAAAAAAGCATGAATTACATAATACTGAACATTTTGTTCGTCGTGCATGTACTTTATGATTGCAGCAATATTGCTTACAATGAATTGAGTCACAGCATAATAACGACTTGTTTAATTATTTGATAAATTTTCATTCATTTTAATTGATTCGGAGTATAATTTTTTCTCTTAGTCAGATGAATCATTAAAATAAAACAAGAAAACTTATTTTCTGACTGAACACAAAGGTGATAAAAAATTGCAAGCTAAGTAGTACATTAATACAAACAAATACACAGTATGGTATTACATCACAATTTTTAGAGTGATGTATTCTAAGGAATTAAAAAGAAATAATCACACATAACCAACATAAACTATGGCAAACATCTTATAATAACAATATAACTCAAAACTGATAATGCTGGTAGAAAGTCAACAATGAAGAGCCAACATGCAATGGCAACTTGGTAAAGATAATGAAAAAATTTAAGAGGTCTGAACACATACTAATATAGTACTCATGTAGTTCACAAGTACGAGATCAATGCCTACAAATAATTAAATCAATAAGGATAGTGCCTCAAACAAGCACCTTGTACAAAGCTAATGTGCTGCATGCAACATTTCATGTAAAAGTATGCAAAGTAGGAAACAGGCATGCTGCAAGACAGAAATCTCAAGAGAACCAACACAACACCTGCCTTGTGGCATTACACTTGATGCAAAAACGCAAGAGCATGAGAGGAATGTTACACACAATGTGCCAACATTTTAAATTACGAGAATGCAAATTTATCATAAAAAATTTCATAACTGCACTCAGCAGCCTCGATCAAACCACACTGGCATAAAACAATAACAGAGCCAAACAAATAAAAATTATATTCCATTCAAAGAGAGTTATTAAGTTAAATCTGAACAATCTGTAGTTAAAAAGCGACGAAGCTATTGCTACTTTACATTTTCTGCAAAAATGTAATTGTGGCGAGTGTTGTAGTAACATAAAAGAACAAGCAAATCCACGATAATTATGTGAAGCAACATAACTGTGACAGAAGTAATATGCCAACATAAGCATGAATGCCCTCTTAATTGAGCAAGTAAACAAACATAACATACCTTAGCACATAACAATTTAAAATAATCTCCACAGATTGTGAACTAGACCATACAAAAATGTCATGTTCCCAATTCAAATGAGATCACACTTAGAGATGCTCAAATAGCCGAGCTGAAAGACACTGGTAAAATTGGCACAATGGCAGTGAGCTGCCTTCTTTAGTGAACTATACCAGAATGCTTGGCAGTGCTTTTAAATTTTTCTACAGCTCATCACAAAAAGCCTTATCACACATTCAACATCACTTCATTGGAAATAAGAAGTACATTGCGCACTCCATTCATGCTACAGATTAATTTTTGGGACGCAGGTGGACATCCCTGATAAGCATTGATACAACGGAAGGTACCTAATTGGAGTAAATGCAAAAGTTAGTCAAGAATTCATAATTTCTTATAACAGAACTGATCATTAGAAATGATGATGTAAAACATGGTAAAATAATGATAATTACCTGCTTCTGCTCATGTTGCCATGGTATCAGGTCATTGAATGACTGATAATCAAGAGCCACTTTGCGGGAGACATTCGTCAGAAGCTTCAGAAGGTCCAATTTTGCTGCATTGTTTCTTAATTCCTCACACAGGCACTGAATGAACCATGTTCCATCCTCTGGATTACGCCAGGAGAAGAAACCTACAAAACAGAATCATTGGTTTCATTGCACTCAAATTTTTAACAGAAATTTGACAACAATAAAGGTATTTGTAGTACCTTCCATAGAGCTATAGGCCAACAGAAAGTCAGCATGAGTGGGAATTTTATACGAAGTTGATGATGAAGAGTCTGTTTCTGAGCGGTGGCGGTGAGAAACAAGAGTTACCCCGGAGTCAAGCCTCTCACCTCGACAAGCCTGTAAATTATCATTAAAAGTATGAAGTAAGACAACTGTAATTTTCACTTCTTAAAGAATAAAGTTGAAGCAAAACAAACCTGGATGAAAAAAAGCTTGGGCTTTCCAGCAAGGGTCACGCAGCGATCAGCGGTGAAAGGGGTCCACAGCTGGTCGATATTGTACGGATGGTCTTGGGCAAGCAAGTAGTTGCTGCCCATGCCGTGAGTGAGTACAGTAATGCACAAACAATCAGCATCAGAGAAGTCTTCTTCACTTACTGTGGAGAGAAACATCAATTATAACTATTGTTTTTGAACATGTTTGACAAAAAAAGGGTATAAAATGGTCATAATCTTACATTTGCTGATTTCAGATTTGATTTGATTAAAAGTCAGGTTTTGATGCACTATAGTCTCAAAGCCCAAGCCTTCATAAGTTTGCACTAAGTTCTTCACATCAACCTCAGAACCTGAGCGAGGACTGAGACCGTCAATATTGAAAGTGTCATGGTTGAATATCACTGCTTTACCACGTCGAGGATGGGACATATTATATTCCTCAGACTCTTTACCGACTGGCATTTTAGCTTGCACACCAGGGTTTCTGTAACACAAACAAATCAATCAACTATAATGAAAATGTTGATAAGATAAAAATTAGATTTGAGCCACACAAAGAATCAACACTTACGTTGGCTGAACATTGTAGGGCTGGGCATCAATCGTATCGTTGGCAGGTTTGGCCTTGGTCGAAGCCAACGGGACAGGAGGTTGAGAGTGCACCAGGTAGAACGGTGACATGGTACTGGAACTGCCATAACCTTGGTCCACCAGAATGGACTTGGGCCTTCCGGAGCCGTTGAGGGCGAAGCTGTCGGAGTGCCTGGAGGGCTCCGGGTCGTGCCTGACCTGCAGTCCGGCGGGGTCGCTGAGCCGCCTGCCGTCCATGGCCTGGATGGCGTCCATCAGGTGCTGGTGCACGGGGCTCATGTCCCCGATCGAGTCGATCACGTCCGACACGCGGCGCACCCGCGACGGCGGGGACGTCTTCTCGCGGAGCTCCACGCCCTCGTCGCGCTCACCGACATCGGGATCGTCGACGAACACCTCGTCGTCCGGGTCGTACTCCATGGGGCGCGCTCGGCTCCGTCCCCCGGGGCTGCTGCAGTCTATGGGCGCGGACATGGTGTTGTTGCATCAGGCGCGGCTGGACCCAGACCAGCCTCCGACGCCAACGTAGGGCTGCGGTGGCGACGCGGTGCGCGGAGCGGAGCAGGGCAGCAGCGACGACAAGGGCCAGCTAGGGCTGTCGCGGACTCAACTGCTCTCCGCGTCGTGCCAAAAGCCAAAACGAGCGCACGATTCCCGTCCGAAAACAACGTCACAGCACGAGCACGTAGCGACTGCCTCGGGAGAAGCTGTTCTGGACACCAATCCAAATCAGCTGGATCCCTCGGGCCTCAACTACACACGCCTGAACCTGCACCAACCTGCATCCAACTCTTATTGTTTTCTTTATTAGTCATCACATAAACAGAACGCACTTCACTTGTCTGGGTGCGTTCCTTCTCGACAGGCGGCGCGGCGGCGCTGGCGTTGTTGTGGTCAGATTTGCCCATTTGTTTGAAGTAACAGAAGGTGGAATGTTGAAATAACGTTTGTAAAAAACACTTTGCGCTCAACAGAAAATCCTTTAATTGATTTAAGTAGCAGTTGAGATACAAGCCAGCTTCGAAGAAGCGCAAGACTGTTCTTTGAGTACAGTCACGCAAAGTTGCCCTTCCCTCTCCGCGGGATTAATTTATCCTCTCCTTCCCCGGTGTTTTTGGTGATTTCCCTCTCTGCAATCTTGCAACTGATTTCGTATCAATAAATCTCGCAAGTTCCACGAACATGCCAAGCATGATAAGCGAAAAGGGCGCCGCACGGAGCGATGAATTTATACCACTCAGCATGTCGGAGATAACCGCGCAGCCATAATTGTTATCTTATGGCAGCAAAAATGAAGTTAAGTCATGTGTGAAAATGAAATCCCGCCACTGCCTTCTTCGAGTAAAGGAGTGTCCGTTTGTGTTTGTGTATGTCCGGGGAAGTGGCGATCGTAACTGGTCTTCCCCCGCGGCACCAGGGGAACAGTGTAGGCTGATTCCGAACAGTGCTTTAGTCGCGCTGTCTCTCTCGCACTCGTTGGGCGTTCGAGAGGTGTGCGAGAGAGACAGAGCGACGAAGCATTGTTCCGAATGGAACCTGTCACCTTCGCTGCCTCGGCCACGCAATGCCAGGCTGACTCAGGAGGCCGCCGCCCGCCGGTCTCCGTCTCCACCCGCACTTCCCTTATCTCAATTTTCGCGCCCAAGACGCAGACGGCACGGCGCGCTGCGTGCAGGCTGCTGTCGCTGCTGTAGGCTGCTGCTGCCCATCGCACTGTCTCTCTCGCACTCATGGGGCGTGCCGTCAAGGTGCAAGAGAGACAGTCCGCTGCACGCGGCCACGCATTAGCACAGGTGCGTCGCCCCGCGCGTCCCGGCGTCGCCCCGCCGTCCGATCCAGATCCGTCCCGTTGCGAGTTGCGCCCCTTCCCCTTCCCCTTCCCCCTGCCCTGCTTTTGCTTTTCCCACCCCGTGCAGCCTAAGGCAGGCGGGGCCCGCGGCGGTGCGAGAGAGAGGGCAGCGCGGCCCCGCGGCCACCGGCGGCCTCCCGCGGCCCGACGGACGGAGACGAGACCGAGCGAGCGTTTCTGACGCAAACTGAGGTGCCGAGCCGAGCAGCAGCCCCGCGCAGCGCGCAGCCGCGCCACGGAGGAGCCGAGCCGAGCGCGGTGCGCGGGGGGGGCGAGGCGGCCGAGGTTATAAAGGCGCGTGCGCCGCCGGGCTCAGTAGTAGTGCGGAACACACCCCGCGCAGAAACGGACGGCGCCGTTTCGGTTCTGTTTGGGTCACTATGCAAAGCCCCCTTCGCGCCGCCCTGGGTACCGCCGCCGTGCTGACTGTGTGCGCTGCCCTGGCCCTGGCCCTGCCGGCCGGGTCGGGGGTAGCTGTGGGGGCCGCGGGGGTCAAGGTGTTGACGGCGAGCGTCGTCAACGCGACGAGGACATCGGACGAGACTGTCTTGGACCGTCTCGGCAAGCTTGACGGCCTGGTGCGCGACGTTGTCCTAGCCGAGCTGCACGTCGTCGCGCCAGACACTGTGCAGGACAACGAGGTCAGGTTCCTGCTGACCGCGGACCGGGCGGTGTGCCTGGACGGCGTCCTGGATGACGGCGACGGGGACCCCCTGCCGGACCCCGGCGCCGGCCCTGGCGCCAACGTAGTGGCCGAGGCCGTGAGTGGGCTCGCCGCGGGCACCAGCGGTGTTGACGTTGTGTCCGTGCCCACTAGGACTAGAACTATCCGGCGATGGTTCACGGTGACACATAACCTCAACGTCAGGCGGCTGTACGTGTGTGCGGCGAGTGTCAGTGCGCGGACACCTCCACGGACGTGGACCAGTGCGGAGTCCGGTGGCAGTGGCAGTGTGATAGTGTGGATTCACCAGGGTGACCAAGCAGTGCTAGAGCTGCCGGCCCCTGCAGGCGATGCAGCCCGCACCGCTGCTGGGGCCCAGCCCCAGGCCCAGCCCCAGGCTCAGGCTGCCGCTCTGCCGACACGGTGAGTAAACGAGCCGAAAACGTGGCGTATCGAATTGGCGAGCCAGCAGGACTCAGGACACGGCAGGACCTATGTGTCCGCTACCGTGTGTCGGCCTGTCGGCGACGCGTGCCACGGCAAGGCCCTGTTGTGGCTGTCATGAGAGTCAATAAATGGGCTGTTTACATTGGGGGCCTTCTCAAGTCCATTCATTCAGGGGCCACTCATTGGTAAAGATAACGTCATAGGGGAGGGGACTTTCTTATGGTGACTTTATTTCTCCAGCGGTTTGAGTTCATTCATTGAATGAGAATGTCGTCACTGAATAAAGTTTGCGTAATCGGTCTTAGCAAATTTTATCGATATTGAGCCGCCTCTTACCTTCTTGTTTGTGATGGACTTCACTTAATTATGACAGTTGCCATGATTCGATTTGATTTTCTGATTATGGTGTTAATTTCTCGGATGACAAGGGGCCCACTGCTGTGATAAGTTAGATGATTCAACTGCCATGATAAGTTTACCCAACCTACTTCTGGCATAGTTCATATGCTGCCGCATCAAGTGTACACTCCTAGGTACACTTAAAAATGTTATCCGCATCGTAGCTGTCCCATATTTCATTGGCATTCCCACTTCAAAGTAATTTTAATTTCTCCTGCTGTTATCTACCCAATGGTACAGTATATGCAGACCTGTGAGATAAGAGAGCCTTGCCCTACATAAAGGCCTTGCTCCACCTCTTTGTCTCATGCGTCAGAAAGGAAAGCCTTTTGGCTGTTCCAATCCACCTGGATTCCAAGAGCTCTAGTGCCAACCTCCCACCTCATCTTTACGCTGTGCTGTCTGACATTGACATGTGCATGGGACCGTGACTAGCAAGCCCCCTGCTTTCTGCTTAAGGGGCTTCTCTTCCTCACTGATTTGCTTGAGTGGATTGAGTTGAGACATTGCTGGCGGGGGGGGGGGGGGAGAAGGGGGCTCTTCTTCAGGCTACCGTTCTCTCATGTTTGACCATTTTTTTTTTGATAAGGCTTCCAAGCGAGTTTAAAGGGCCTCTGGCTCTAAAATTAAAGTCCCACTCCTTCCCCTGTGCGACCGCACATTTGCTATACCTCGCGTCGTCTCCCCCCCTCCCCGGGACGAGGCCTTGCGATTGGGAGATTGCAGTGCGGTGCCGTCTGCACTGATGTTGGCATCGCTGTGAGCCGCGATTTGATTAACGGCACGCGCCGGTCGGAGAGAGAGAGAGAGAGAAAGAGGGCTTTGTGAATGGTCGCATTGACATGCCGCTGTGCGGGTAGGGCAGGGCAGGGCAGCTCCAAAGGGGGCCGTCCAAGACTGCCGCCTGGACGGACTGTTTCGTCGCTCTGTCTCTCTCGCACCCAACGAGTGCCACAGAGACAGGGCGACGAAACGACTCGTGTGAATCGCCGCGTGGGTCATGCACCTAGCTCGACGTGAGCGAGAGACTGGCTCATACTTGGGGTTATGCTGTGCGTGCTGGTGGGAGGGGAGGGGAAGGGGAGGGAGTGAGAGGTCCCGCCGGCCGTCCCTGGCCGCCCTGCCGCGGCCGCCACACCGTCCGCGCCTGAAGGGCACCTTGAAGGATTGCCCTAAACCGGATTCCTCTCCTTGCCGCTCCATCGGCAGCGTGCTGCACAGTGGGTCAGGAGACCGTTGAGGCGGCCAAAATTCTAGGCGTGTTTTGAGCTCCAGAGTCGCTAAATGGGACTCGAATCGAACATCCACCAATGGATTGCTCTCCAAATGAGGAGTCCATTGGTGGGGTCACACGTTCGATTCGAGTCCCATTTAGCGACTCTGGAGCTCAGAATGGGTTTCGACGTTGTTTGGCCGCCTCAACGGTCTTCTGACCCACTGCGTGCTGTGCGCTGTGCTGCGCCGTGCCCCGCCTGCCTCCGCGGCGGAGGTCGCGTCTCGCGTCCTCCCCTTATCGCGCTGCGTCCTCTCGGCGGGGAAGTCCCACCTTAAGGCGTTCGGGCGGTCTGACCGCCTCCCCCCGGTTGTCTGGCCCACTGTGCCTAGCGACGTACGGCGGGTTGCCTACGGGTTGCCTCATGGCGCTCCGTCACGTTGACGCGCTGCCGCCGGGCAGGCTGGCCACCACCACGCCGAAGCCTTATCGCGTAATGCGCTGGATTGCCGGTCTAATCGCGGCGGGGGTTGGCATTTGGCTTCGGCGGAGGTGGGTCCTGCGCACGTGGTGCGGCCCACTGTCATTATCGCCAGAGCGTCTGGTTTGGCCGGGCGGCTGGCGGCAGCTGCTGCTGCTGGCCGCGGTCGCGCGGTGTCTGTGAACCGGCGACGTCCGGTGCAGAGGCGCGAAGCCGCGAAGCCGGTCGGAATAAGCCGTTGCAAGCAGTTGGAAGCGGTCGGAATCGGTTTGAAGCGGTTGGAAGCGGTCGGAATCGGTTTGAAGCGGTTGGAAGCGGCGAGCGGGTACCCGTCGAGGAAAAATGGCGCGCCAGGAGAGGAAAGGAAAGGGAGGGTGTCGGCGCCGCCAAACAGTGTAGGACGCTGGCGCCCCGCGCGGCCGGGCTGTCGCGTGCGGCTGGGCTCCTCTCTGACAGGAAGAATATCGTCACTTTGGGGGGGGGGGGCAGAGCTCGGGTAGGCCGATAACTACACTGCTTTCCGGTCGCGTATGTCGACGAGGATGTCGGCTGCTGGATCGTGTTGCTAAGTATGGGCATCTTGTTCTGGAGTGGATTGGACACACTGTCAACATGTCCGGAATTTTCTTTCGTCTGTCGGTATTGTATGTCACCTTTATTTTTAATTTTTTTTTGTCACGGACGCACTTGACCATGACACTGACACGTGACTGACACTCCAAAATTCTGGTCGCGGACGCTCGCCGTGTCATGACGGACTGACACACTTCTGTCTCCGCAAGCGTTTTGCCGCTGGGCGACGCGCCGCGACGCAGCAGTCTCAAGACAAACAAAGTCGCGCTGTCTGGCCGCGCCGAACGGTTGTGTGTGTCTGTGTGTGAGTGTGAGTGTGAGTGTGAGTGTGTGTGCATTGCCGCGGTTCTGTGTCCAGGCGAAGCGCGCGTGTTATGTGGAATGGTAAATGGGTCTGATTCATTTTCCCCGGCGGTGCTCCCATGGAGTTCCTGCTTCGCCCGGCCGGGGCGGCCGACCCGCTTTGTGGGCGGCGAGGCGGCTGGGGGGGCTTGACCCGGTGGCGTTTAGTGCCGCCCCCCGCCGCCCCACCCACACTTGGCCGCTGGAGGGCGGCGGGGCGTGGTGGGCGGGGCGCAGCTAGCGACGCGCGAGCAGCGAATCCTCCGCGAACGGGGCCGGCTGTATTTTGGGCCGGGTGTCTGGCTACGTCTTGCCGCCAGGCTATCGCCCTTCCCTGACTGGCCCCAGCTGCCCCCCGTTGGCGGCCCCAAGGGGCGGCGGTGCTGGCGGGGCTGGCGGGGCTGGCGGGGCTGGCAGCCCAACCCCCACGCCGCCACCCACTTTCCCTAGAGCCCCCGCTCGGTTGAACCGCCTCGGTTCCTGGCAGGGCGCCACACGGCCGCCCCACCTTGCAGCGTCGCTCCCTTACTCGCTCGCTCGCCAGTCCGTACCGGATCGCGCTGCCACGCCCCGCCGAACGCCTCGCCCCGCCGAACGCCCCGCCGAACGCCCCGCCGAACGCCTCGCCCCGCCGAACGCCCCGCCGAACGCCCCGCCGAACGCCCCGCCGAACGCCCCGCCGAACGCCCCGCCGAACGCCCCGCCGAACGCCCCGCCGAACGCCCCGCCGAACGCCCCGCCGAACGCCCCGCCGAACGCCCCGCCGAACGCCCCGCCGAACGCCCCGCCGAACGCCCCGACCGACAGCGACTCGATACCGCTCACACAGACACGCCCACGCACACTGACGCACGCAGTGACGCGGCCTCGTCCTTGTGACGGACGGCGATATAGTCGTCACCGACACGCCTCGGCGGCCTATGATTCACGCGCCGCGGGATCCCGTTTCCAGATTCCGAACAGTGGTTTTTGCCGCCTCGTCTCTGTCGCACTCATGGGGCGTCCCGCAAAAGGGGTGCGATGGAGGAGGCACAGCGACGGGGGCACTGTTCCCTCAGCCGGTCGCTGGGTTTGGACTCTCGGCAATGGCAGGGCGAGGCGGGGGAGGGGAGGGGGTGTTGCGTCCTTCCGGACAGCCTACTGCGTCTAAAGCTGAAGTCATATTACTGAGCCACGGACGATTCAAATCATCAAGTCGGGGAAATTGGAGGAATGTGGACCTGGTCGCAAGTCACTGGGAAGCCAGCCACTGGCAGAAGCTTGAGAGAGTGAAACGACAGCGAAAGTAAATGTGACTGCCCTCCCTCTCCCCTTTTCTCTGCACGCCTCATGCTCGTTTGTTTTCAAGAGCAACAGGTAAAGCGTTATTGCGGAAAGCCGTGTCGTAAAGGTACGCTTTGCAATGACGTCAGCAGGCTGACGGAGTGCGAGAGAGACAGAGCGGCATCAGTCTGCAGTGGGCGCGGTGCAGCTGCTCACTCATTTGCAAGGGAATCGGCGGTGCCTGATAATCGATGGCGCCGCCGAGTCGGTTTGCCTATCTGTCCCACTGGGACGCGCGCGGCCGCGGGGGAATGCCTCCAGGAGGTGCGAGAGAGAGAGAGAGAGAGAGAGAGAGAGAGAGAGAGAGAGAGAGAGAGAGAGAGAGAGAGAGAGAGAGAGAGAGAGAGAGAGAGAGAGAGAGAGAGAGAGAGAGAGAGAGAGAGAGAGAGAGAGAGAGCGACGCAGCGATCCGGGTTGGGTTTCCACACATGCCACGGCCAGTGAACGAACCTCCGAGACGAAGCGTCTCGGCTTACCCCGGCCTGCGGTGCCCGGCGGTGCCATTACTGCATCTCCGCGTGGACGGTCTGGCCGGCCGGTCTGTCCTCGCTGTCCGCGGTGCAGGGAAGGACCGGGGAGTGGAGCGGACTGCGGACAGCACCGCGCCGTCACAGCGCGGTTGGTGTTCCCCCATTCGGAGCGCCTTTGGCGGCGTGTGCCGTGGGTGCTCTCCGTTCCCGCGCGGTGTTGGCGCTGCTTGCTGCGTGCCCACCGTAAACACTCACGTACTCGCGCACACACACAGGGACTCGCTCCGTCGGCGTGGGGGTTGCTATAAATACCATGAGGAGGCAAGTCTGCGGCGTGGCGTCCGGATGGGATGGGAAGGCCGTCGCTCCTCTCTCTCTCTCTCTCTCTCTCTCTCTCTCTCTCTCTCTCTCTCTCTCTCTCTCTCTCTCTCTCTCTCTCTCTCATAGTGCGTCCTGTCTAGGAGCGAGAGAGACAGAGGGACGATTCTCGGAATGAGTCTGCAGCGACTGCGGCCTGGCCGATGCAGGAAAGGACTGGCGATACAGCGGCGTATCGCGGCTGCGGCGGCAGCACAGGACGCTGCACTGCATCGTGGGCACTCTGCGCAGTCTGCACAGCGTAGCACAGCGTAGCACAGCGTCGCTCTTAATTGTCCCTCTTTCGCCTGTCAGACGAATACGAAATCGGTC
Source organism: Stenchaetothrips biformis (assembly GCA_030522485.1). Taxonomy (NCBI): domain Eukaryota; kingdom Metazoa; phylum Arthropoda; class Insecta; order Thysanoptera; family Thripidae; genus Stenchaetothrips; species Stenchaetothrips biformis. Next base: position 9,146,503 of record CM060095.1, on the reverse strand, counting down.
AGCAGCGCCGGGCGGCCAATGTTGAGTGTCTGGCGCCCGTTTGGTTCCAGGATGGCGTTGTGTTCCGTGGGGCGTGAGGAGGCCCTCAGCTGTACGGTCTGCATTGCTTTCTTATCGACCGGCCCACAGCCCTATGCCCAGCTCTGGCTGCAACCCTGGCCATGACCCACCCTATGCCCTACTCTGGTCGCAGCCACAGCCACCCCACACTCTTTCCCTTCCCCCCCCCTCCCTTTTCCCGCCTACGCCCCCCCTCCCCTTCTCCCCCGCCCCCTCCCCGGTGCACCTTTCTCCATGACGACTGACAGGGCGCTAGGGACGATCTCCATGAAGGCGCCTGCGCCTCCTGCCGTGCCAGCCCCCCCGGCCGCCCCCGAGGCGGCGGCATTGAATTGCCCATGGTTGCTTGTTGAGGTGGCTCCACGCCTCAGGGGCTGTTCGCTTCTCTCTCTCTCTCTCTCTCTCTCTCTCTCTCTCTCTCTCTCTCTCTCTCTCTCTCTCTCTCTCTCTCTCTCTCTCTCTCTCTCTCTCATGGCGCGTCCCGCCTGCCGGGAGAGACGGAGCGACGAAGCACTGCTGTTCGGCTTCCAGTTTGCAGCCCCATTGTTGTTGTTGTTGGGTGCGCGACGCAGTGCGTCATTTTGTTGTTGTTGTTGCAGGCGGCGGCGCGCGTGGACGGTGAGCGAGGCCGTGCCGGCGCCGAAGCTGCTCGGCTTCCGGGTGGAGCGGTCGTCGCACGGCGTGCACACGGCCGAGGACGGCGTGCCCGAGGTCCTGGTGGCGTCCGAGATCACGCTGCGCCTGTTCGGCGAGCGCTTCTCGCCCGAGGCCGAGCTGGGCGTCACGTACACGGCCTCGGACGTGGGGGAGGACTGCAAGGACTTCTACCCCGGCTCCAAGTACTTCAAGGTAGGGTTGGTGGGGTCACACGTTCCGTTCGAGTCCCATTTAGCGCCTCCGCCGGTCTTCTGGCCCACTGTGCGCCCCCTTGTGTTTCTGGACGCGTTGGCAGGGTTTCGTCGCGACAGGGGGACACGCGTGGGTCGGGCGATGTGAGGTTGAGCCCCGTAATGGGATTGGTGGTGCGTTCTGTTTCTCGGGGCCGCTGGGCCGCCAGGCCTCTGGGTCACGAGCTCCCCCCCCCCCCCCGGGGGGCCCTCCCCGCCGCCTTGCCAGGGCGAGTGCGGCCACTGACTGCCGCTCGAATCGGCCCTTTCGGAAAATATTAAATCCGGTACAGTCAGTTCGATGAAGCGGACCTGCCGCAATGGATCGTCCCCCGGACGTCGGCTGACAGTCGTTCTGTCCTTCGAGCCGCTCGGCTATGCGGTCCCGAATACGAGTATAGTCTGGTCCGTCTGTCTCCCGCGCACCCCTGCGGGTCGGCTCACGATACGAGGGCGACGCAGCGATGAAACAACGACCATTCACTCGGGAAGGGATGCTGATGTGCAACTGAAACGAGGCGGCGCGGGGCGCGTACGCTTACGGCCGCAGTGCGTAGAGTGGAGCTCGGCGTGCTGCGCTGCCTGGCGGGCCGGCTGGCTGGCTGGCTGGCGGGCTGGCTGGTCCGCCCCCCACCCCCTCCCCCCCCCACCAGCGGCCTGGCGTGGCAGGGGTGGCGGGCCGTCCCGTCGGACAGCGCTGCTCGGCGGGACGGCCCAGCCGAGTCGACAAGGCGCTCGCTCCCGGCGGCCAGCCCGGCCAGCCCGGCCAGCCGTGGGGTGGGGCCGCGCGTCGGTCGCGTCACGGCGGGAACAGAATGCCGCAGACACTTCAAAAAAGGAGAGGAGGAAGCAGCAGCAGCACAAAGGAGTGGACTGTGTGTCTCTCTGGCGATGCGTCGCGCCCGTCGAAGAAGTAAACAGACGGTCCTGTTTCGCTGCCTCAACCCCGCCGCGCCCCGCCCCGCTCCCGCCGCGTGTTTGCTGACCCGGCTGAAATTAAAGAACGATGCCCTGACGCCGGAAACGCAGCCGCGTAGTGCGTGAATGGGCTGACTCACGGCATTCCTTGGAGCGACATGACGACAACGCTTTGTTTTGCATGGAATTAACTCAACTTTATTCAAAGTGTCATGACACGCTTTTGGCGTCCGAATATTTTTAGAATGTAACTTTCGCCTGTGTGAACGGCAACGAGACGTGCTTGAATTTTGCCTCTCTGTGTGCAGCTGTTCGACGTGAACCCCTCGCAGACCTCGGCGCTGGTGACGGTGCTGATGCCGCCGGCCGCGCTGGCGCTGCCGGGCAAGCCGCAGTTCCTGTGCCTGCGCGCCTCCAACGCGTCGGCGCAGTGGTCGCACCAGGGCTCCGAGACGTACATGACGTTCCGGTCGTACGAGCGCCTGCTGCCCGTCTGGCTGTCCATCGTCATCATCCTCACCTGCCTGGGCTTCTCGGCGCTCTTCTCCGGCCTCAACCTGGGCCTCATGTCGCTGGACCGCACCGACCTCAAGATCGTGTGCAACACGGGCACGGAGCGCGAGCGGCAGTACGCGCGCGCCATCCTGCCCGTGCGCAACCACGGCAACTTCTTGCTGTGCAGGTGGGTCAACTCCCGGCGGCGGCGGCGGCGAGGGTTAGAGCTGGCTGGTCCCCAAGGGGAGATAACTTCATCCAAATTTGTACACCAAAATTCACCTTTAATTTGAAATTCACTAAGATTCGTCAGAATTCTTCGAAATTCTTCTCAAAATTCAGTAGTTTTAGCCCAAAATTCATCGAAATTCAACTGAAATTCATTTTATTTGTACACCGAAATTCAAAGTAATTTCCCCTTGCTGGTCCCTGTGGCCCCTCTGCGGACTGATTCCGAGAGTAGCACAGTGGGTCAAGGCGGTCAAAATCGGGGAAAAAATATGTACGCAAAAGTCCGTACCCGACCGGAACCTAAGGTGGCCAGATTCGGATTCCCCATGAAATTTTGAGTCAGAATCGTCAAAAATCGCCGTGACTTTTTCAAAACTCGTTTTCCGCTCTCAATTTTTTTTTTTTTCCGATTTCGACCGTTTTGACTTACTTTGAATCGTTTGTGGTCGCTCCGTCTGTCTCGCTCTCGTGGGACGTCCCCTGTAGTGTGGGCTGGCACGCCCCATCGTAGATAAAGAGAAAGGGCAAAGGGCGCGTGGCGGCGCCAAGGGCCGCAGCTAGCCGCAGCTCCTCGCCCACCCCGTGCAGGCCGCCTTGTTGACGGCCTCCGCGCTGTCTGTGCCGCGGCCTGCAAGTCAGCCGGGCCGTCAAGCAGTGCGTGCGTGTGCCGTGTCAACCTCGCCGCCTTCAAACTGCTCGAAAGCGGTCCGAAGCGGTTGGGCTGCGGCGGCGGCGGCGGCGGCGGCGGCGGTGTCGACGTCGGCGTGCGTTTGTGTTTGCCCAGCGAGAATTTAATGGCGTAATCGCACGCCGCGTCGTCGGAGAGGTAGGCGCGCGGTGGCGCTGGGCGGCGCGGTGTCTGTCTGTGTGCACTGGTGGCGGTGACGGGATGCCGCGCGGGCGGCGCGGTGTCTGTCTGTGTGCACTGGTGGCGGTGACGGGATGCCGCGCGGGCGGCGCGGTGTCTGTCTGTGTGCACTGGTGGCGGTGACGGGATGCCGCGCGGGCGGCGCGGTGTCTGTCTGTGTGCACTGGTGGCGGTGACGGGATGCCGCGCGGGCGGCGCGGTGTCTGTCTGTGTGCACTGGTGGCGGTGACGGGATGCCGCGCGGGCGGCGCGGTGTCTGTCTGTGTGCACTGGTGGCGGTGACGGGATGCCGCGCGGGCGGCGCGGTGTCTGTCTGTGTGCACTGGTGGCGGTGACGGGATGCCGCGCGGGCGGCGCGGTGTCTGTCTGTGTGCACTGGTGGCGGTGACGGGATGCCGCGCGGGCGGCGCGGTGTCTGTCTGTGTGCACTGGTGGCGGTGACGGGATGCCGCGCGGGCGGCGCGGTGTCTGTCTGTGTGCACTGGTGGCGGTGACGGGATGCCGCGCGGGCGGCGCGGTGTCTGTCTGTGTGCACTGGTGGCGGTGACGGGATGCCGCGCGGGCGGCGCGGTGTCTGTCTGTGTGCACTGGTGGCGGTGACGGGATGCCGCGCGGGCGGCGCGGTGTCTGTCTGTGTGCACTGGTGGCGGTGACGGGATGCCGCGCGGGCGGCGCGGTGTCTGTCTGTGTGCACTGGTGGCGGTGACGGGATGCCGCGCGGGCGGCGCGGTGTCTGTCTGTGTGCACTGGTGGCGGTGACGGGATGCCGCGCGGGCGGCGCGGTGTCTGTCTGTGTGCACTGGTGGCGGTGACGGGATGCCGCGCGGGCGGCGCGGTGTCTGTCTGTGTGCACTGGTGGCGGTGACGGGATGCCGCGCGGGCGGCGCGGTGTCTGTCTGTGTGCACTGGTGGCGGTGACGGGATGCCGCGCGGGCGGCGCGGTGTCTGTCTGTGTGCACTGGTGGCGGTGACGGGATGCCGCGCGGGCGGCGCGGTGTCTGTCTGTGTGCACTGGTGGCGGTGACGGGATGCCGCGCGGGCGGCGCGGTGTCTGTCTGTGTGCACTGGTGGCGGTGACGGGATGCCGCGCGGGCGGCGCGGTGTCTGTCTGTGTGCACTGGTGGCGGTGACGGGATGCCGCGCGGGCGGCGCGGTGTCTGTCTGTGTGCACTGGTGGCGGTGACGGGATGCCGCGCGGGCGGCGCGGTGTCTGTCTGTGTGCACTGGTGGCGGTGACGGGATGCCGCGCGGGCGGCGCGGTGTCTGTCTGTGTGCACTGGTGGCGGTGACGGGATGCCGCGCGGGCGGCGCGGTGTCTGTCTGTGTGCACTGGTGGCGGTGACGGGATGCCGCGCGGGCGGCGCGGTGTCTGTCTGTGTGCACTGGTGGCGGTGACGGGATGCCGCGCGGGAAGCGGGCTTCCCCGCGCTCGGTGGGCCAGAAGACCGGCGCAGGAGGCCAAAACTGTAGACGCGTTTAGAGCTCCAGAGAGTCGCTAAACGGGACTCGAGCCGAACGTGTGACCCCACCAATGGATTCCTCATTCGGAGAGCAATGCATTTGTGGGGTCACACGTTCGGTTCGAGTGTCCCATTCACCGGCTCTGGAGCTCTAAACGCGTCTGGAGGTCCGGCCCACTGTGCGCTGTGGCTTGGAGAGGGAATGACACAGCCGTCGTGTTGCACTCGTGTGGCTCGGGGAGTAGAGGCGGCCGCGACTACTGAGTGGAATTAAACATGCATGGTACGGCACGCGACTCGCGGCAAGCGCCTGGGGGCCCTGGAGGTCCTGGAGGTCCTGGAGGTCCCCGCTGACGAGGCGCTGCCCACCCAGTCCGCCACGACGCCCACGTGGTACATGCCGAGCGTAGGCGGCCACGCGTCTGGGTGCAGTTTTAATGGGGTCGGAACACTTTTGGAAGATGAGAAAACGGGGGAGACTGCCAATGTCTCCGTTAACCGCCAGAGCATTTTGGAGCGGTCTGCGGACCTCTGCGTTTAGTGCTGCAGTGTGTAGTAACGTTTGTTGCCTTTCCGGCCGACAGCATCCTGCTGGGCAACGTGGCCGTCAACTCGACCCTCACCATCCTGATGGACGACCTGACGTCGGGCCTGGTGGCCGTCATCTGCTCCACGCTGGCCATCGTCGTGTTCGGCGAGATCACCCCGCAGGCGGTGTGCTCGCGCCACGGGCTGGAGGTCGGCGCCAAGACCATCAACATCACCAAGCTGTTCATGGGCCTCACCGCCCCGCTCAGCTTCCCCATCTCCAAGATCTTGGACTGGATCCTCGGCGAGGAGATCGGCAACGTTTACACGCGAGAACGCATCAAGGAGCTGGTGAAGGTGACGACCGAGTTCAACGACCTGGAGAAGGATGAGGTGAACATCATCGCGGGCGCCCTGGAGCTGCGCAAGAAGACTGTGGCTGATGTCATGACCAAGCTGGAAGACGTGTACATGCTGCCACATGATGCCATCTTGGACTTTGAGACAGTGTCAGAGATTATGAAGTCAGGTAGGAATCAAAAGATGAGGGGAAAATTTTCTTGTGTATTTTTTTTTTTGAACTGTTTAATGTTGTGATTTTTCTTGGTTTAGGATTCTCGCGAGTGCCTGTGTACGAAGGTGTGCGAACCAACATTGTCACAATGTTATACATCAAGGATCTTGCCTTTGTGGACCCCGATGATGAGACTCCTCTGAAGACCCTCTGCCAGTTTTACCAGAATGAATGTAACTTTGTGTATGAGGACCTTACTTTGGATGTTTTGTTCAGGCAATTTAAGGATGGTGAGTTGTTGACTTGTATGCCCCAAAAGACTATCTTTTAGTGCTTTGGAGCACCTGAAAATAACTTTTTGTATCCCAGGTATTAAGGGTCACATGGCACTGGTGCACAAAGTGAACAGCGAAGGTGAAGGGGATCCTTTCTACGAGACTGTGGGTCTCATTACTCTGGAAGATGTCATCGAAGAACTCATTCAGGCAGAGATCATGGATGAAACTGATGTCTTCAGTGAGTTGATTAGTTTTACTGTAAAGGAATTTATGTACATAAGGCACTATCTTTTAACAAACCTGCAACAATTTTTGTTAAATTTCAGCTGATAACAAATCCAAAAAACGTAGGAAGCAAAATTTAAAACAAGATTTCACAGCATTCTGTGAACGGCGGGAGAACCAGCACATTCACATTTCCCCTCAGCTAACTTTGGCTACGTTCCAGTACCTCAGTGCTAGTAAGTTCCAGCTTAGAATACTTACTTCCTGTGTTTGAAACCAATGACAGGTTTTAATACTGCACTTGAATTTCAGGTGTGGAAGCTTTCAAGCCTCATAATGTCTCTGAAACAATCCTTCGTCGTTTGTTGAGACATGATGTGATATTCCACATAAAAGTGAAAAACAAGGAAAAGGCCAGACAAGATCCTGCAACTTGTATTTATCAACAGGTAAGATAATCCAATTACTAGTTCAAATTTGCACATCTCTGAGATATTATATGGTCTCTCCGCCTGACATTAATTTGATCACTGTCGTGTACAGGGGAAACCGTCTGATTATTTCGTACTTATCCTGGAAGGACGTGTTGAAGTTACTGTTGGAAAGGAAAATTTAATGTTCGAAAGTGGTCCATTCACTTACTTTGGCACTCAAGCACTCATGCAGAGTGTGAATGTTGGTAAGTAAATATTCACTTGCACTTAAGCTTTTGCAAATTTTGCCATTTTAGTTGTATAATTACCTCCTGAATTTTTTTTCCAGCTGAGTCACCGTCTATTCCTACCAATATGGGAAGTCTGCAGTCGGTGAATCTGGATGTTATGCTACGTCACACCTTTGTACCGGACTATACTGTTCGGGCTGTCATGGATGTTCTCTACATTCGAGTGAGGCGGTCTGCATACCTGGCAGCTAAGCAGGCTACCCTTATGGCTATAAGCCGTAAGGATTCAACTGATGAGCATTTTGATGATGAGGTCGAAAAGGTATAAAATTTCATCATATGTAATTTTTGTCATTCTAATCAACCTGATAGGTTCATTTCAAAACGAAACAAAAAAACTTTCTGCCCTCAGTTATTGCACGCTATGGATGATGATGAAGCGAGAAGTCGTGGAGAATTAGAATCACAGACACACAGTCCAGTAAGTAATCTCAACATCTCATAGTTACAATCTGATTCAGAACAAATTTTATGCTCTTCTTTTACATTTGTATTTTTTTTCCCCATTTCTTTTTTTCTACAGACTGATAGGTCTTCTCTCCATAAACACAACAATGTTTCATCTTCTGCTCCAGTCAACAAAGAAACTAGCCCAAATGGCAGTATTCATTCTCCATTAAGTCCTGGAAAACAGGAAACAGCTTTGTCAAGAAGCAACAGTCAGTCAAAATCAGTATTGTCCGGGGACAAGAAGTCTAACGTAGAAGATAATGCAGATGAGCTTAAATCATTGCTGCCGCAAGACCAAGAGCCCTGCTAACAGGGTCTGTTTAATGTGGCCGCCAATCTGCAGCTATTGTTGTAAATTAGTTGGATCTACTCTGCAATTGATGTAAAGTTTTGCACTGGCAGCCAGTTTTGAAAACTTAAACATATCATTTATGTTTGAAGGCAGGTGAAATATTAAAGAGCCAGGGGAAGACGTCGATCTTGAGTGGAAACAGTCTCAAATGCCATAGTACAATCCATGGCCTTGTTCCTATGTTTGGCTATTTATTTGCTTCAGTTAAGTTAAGCATTTACTCATGTCTCAGTGTTTTTATTTCTTCTTTTTGTGTCATGGGGATACAGAGTTCATGGTTCTTAAAATTAGAGAGTAGCATTACAGCCAAAGAGTCTTATCTTCTTCTTTTAATAATGTTTTTATTGGGGTTTCTCGTTTTTTTAAAAAATTCTCCTTTTTTTCTTTTTGTTTTTTTTTTGTTTTGATACCGATATTAGAAGTTTGTATCAATTATAAACTTCCTTCAGAGGAAGCATACTGTCATTTTTAGGATGTTTAGAATGTGCGTAAGCACAAGTTTATTGTACCTGTAGTCGTTGAAATGTCTTATGGTAGATTGACAAATAATGTTTGTTTGTTTTTTGTTGTTTCATTGTTTTTACGTTAGGTGTCATTTTTCTTGAGATAATCAATCCGTGATGCCTTCCTGTAGGTCTTAGACTGGTGCTAAGGGAGAAAACAATAAATTTTGGTTCAGTGGTTCCCTTAACAATGTGAAACTGTGCCTTTTGACTCGATGGTGAGATTTGGATTTGTGAGTCTCTTCCTGTTAAGATGATAGCAACCTACTTTCATTTGTTACAAATACCTCAGTTTGCAATTTAGTGATTTGACTTGACCATTGCCTAGTTTCTGACACCCATTTCTTTTCATTTAACTCACTCATTTTTAAGTTACCCTTACTTAGCATCAATTAAAAATCGGAGATTTACAAAATAGCGGTATTAAAGCCTAACTAAGGGTCAGTGTATTTTCATTTGTCATTTATTTATTTATTTACCTAGTGTAACATAATGAAGAAAAATTATCATGATTGCTCAAAAGGGTGCAGGCAGGATTGTGGGGAGTTAGAATATCAATAATCTCCATTTGTTCTATTTTATTGTACTTAATCATTGTTTTGTCAAATTGCCTGAAATTTTAGGATGTTTCAAAAATGTATACCGATGCATTGCTTTTATGGCTTGGGCTATGCTTGTTTTGTTCTGTGACGACATCCTCTAAACGGAACAAGCTGTTCTAGCTGCCATTTATTACCACAAGTTTGCACCTGTTAAGGTGTACAATTTTTTTAAATTATTTTTAAATTATTTTTTTTAACAACATGAATCTTGCCATTGGGCTGATTGTTCACTCAATGCCCTGCTGTTAACACTTTATAATTTTGTTCCGAAGATGTTAGCATGCCCTGTTTGCTTGAAAGTTTTGCCCTGAGTAGATAGTAGTACTACAAGAAAACAACTTCAGCCGAAGTGCCTTCCTTCTAATTTGTAAACTGGAGTATATTGTTATGGTCTCATAATTTCTTTCAACTTAGATAGGTTATAACTTATAACTGTTTTATTTGTTGCCTAGCACTTGGACTGCTTACAGCTGTGCATTTATGTTTCGATCGTGAGATCTAATTAGCTTCCCGGGTAGGGTATAGTATAGGTCAGGTGAGACAGGGTTATTCAATGCCAGTTTGTTGATAATACATCTCCTTTGTTGTTTTAATTTTGTTCCTTGCTACTTTGTCTCACCAAGCCATGCTGGGACCTAATGCAGGAGTACCAACTATTATGAGCTCTTTAATTTCGAGTTTTATGTTTCACGGCTAAAATGGGTACTTATTTTTATATCCATTCTTCAAAATGGAGTAAGTTTGTCAATATAGTCTATTGTCGTTATGGAATGTTGTTATGTCGTATTTTTATAGTGAGCCATCAGTAGCCCTACCAATGATTTAGTTCATGAACTATTAAGAATTTGACTCATTTATCAGCTGTTAATGGCCAGCCTACATATGCACAAGGAGAATTCTGATTAAGTTTTTCAGAAAACCAAGTATGTTTGCACTACTTTATGAACTGGTTCCTAAGACATCTTGTAGGTTGATTTATAAATTCCTTTTATCATTTTGTTTAAGAAGCTGCTGGTTCATCTTAAATGTATTGAAACAGAATATGGACACTTTTTTCTTTTCATATTTCGATCTGTATTATGAATTAAGAAGTATTGTTGAATAGGCCCAAGAAATAACATGTTTTTACATCACTTTATTGACTTTATTGTCCTACTGATTTGCTCATCCTTAGCTCAGGAACACCTTATTTATGAAAACAACAGCATAAAACTTCATGTAGATTGCACTTTGTTGGGAAAATTTTACATAACACATAGTCTTATAACCACAAAATACATGGGAGGTATCGGCTATCTACTTTGCCTAATTGCAATCACAGCATGGCAGCGGGGTGATGTGACCCCATCAAAGGCTTTGCATATGTAAGATGTCTCCAAACCCTGTTTGGGGGAAAAAAAAAAAACAAAAAAAACATATAACATAGCTGCAATCTTGTGCCTTAATATATTTACTAAATCTGAGCACAATACCTGTTCATGCAGATAAAGCAGTCTGTCTAAAATGAGGAGAGTCTCCACAACAGGGGCAAGTGCTAGTCTGAAGCAATAGAATTTAATCATGTCAGCATGGAACTTTTCAGTCTTCATGACCAAATTGTTAATCTTGTCTTCTGTAAGCTAGAATAAACAACATATTTAGAATTAATATTAGAAACAGGTGCGTTCAACGATTGGGGTTTTATTAGCTACCCAGCCTCCATGTGTTACCTCTAAGTCTTTCTTTAGTGATTGTTCCACTTTACGGCAATAATCAGAAAAACTTGTAGCTTTGGAACACCGGCGACCAACTGAAACATCACATCCAGGCCCAAGCAGCTGTTGAAAATGGGTCTGAATAGCAGCACGCCAGAATATACTTGGCTTCATTTCCTGCAATGTTTCAACCACCTTGATGTGAGACATAGACATGATACACTTTGTACCAACTAAATATTTTTCTCTGAATATTTTAAAGTAATTCGGTCAATTCTAATCCAGAAAATTTACTCACCCTTTTTTCCAGACAAATCCTGTCAATAGGCTGGCATGCTATCATTCTTGCATTACGCCCTAAGCAATAGCTTTTGTTATTTAAGAAACTGCTCAAGGGAAAACCACAATCATATTTGTCAACTGTTGCATTGGAACCTGTTTCAAACCTCTCGGTCAGTAAATTGTAACAACAGCCAATGCTACAAATTGAAACAACCTCTTGAACCTTGCAGAACAGCTTGATGCATGTTGTGGCAAGATTTCCACAAACATGCAAACCTGTCAAACAAATTCTGTACTCTGAGGTTGGTCCAAAATTATCTTCAGCAATTGCAACGATATTTGTTTCTGGTGTCACAAATGCTGTGACCTGCTTATAAAAGACACTTGAATCAGCCTGTACCCGCTTATGTTTCTGTAAAAAAAAGAAGGAAAAGAAAATGAACATATTGCTATCAACATCAATTTACAGAAATGAGTACAGACATAATAAAACTCACTTCAAGTTTTTCCAAAGATGGTGCACAGCTCCTTCAGTGTTAAGTGGTTTTGAATCAATGCTCAAGACTTTCATGTTTTTTTTTCAAGAACAATTGATGCTCCAATATATCCTTAGCCTCCCACCTACATCCACCACACAGTTTGATTGGGAAGCGTCACACAAATAGGCCACCAATTTCTTTTAGGAGAGTTAATACTACATCGACTCTTCTTGAGTGACATGCATTTTAGCCTGGCTTTGTTAGGAGGTGGTCATGGCAACTTTTATATGATAGCATGAGTTCTCTTTGAAATTCTGTGATGCCCAGATGAAAATTGCCACGCAATCCATTTAAGAATTTGCTGATGGCAACTGTTTTGTTGAAAGTTCATCCTAGGGTCACTCCTCCCCAGCACCAGAAATTTTCATACATTTCAGGAATGGAAAGGGAAGAGGCTTCATTACGCAAATCTTCTGGTAAAATTTCCCAACAATTCCCAGTGATGAAACTGGTCATGTGAGCATTAGCAAGAATTTTGAAAGGTTCTAAGAACATGTACACTTCTTTTAACTTTTCACGCACGGTATCTACCTTGGCACACATCTTTGGGCTTTCACTTTAAAAGGACAGTTTGGAAGCCTCTGGGTAAGAAGAATTCATCTTTAAGAGAGAGCAAACTTTTCTGTAGGAGGCTCTGATCTCATCGAAGGAAGCCATAATATCAACATTATCAACATTAGTCCGAGGAAAATTTTTCAACAGCCGTTGGAGTTTATGTAAGCTTTGAAGGGCTCTCTCTGATGTTACGTTGGGTTCAAGAGACAGCCAGGCTTCAACGACTCCAGAATAGAAGCCCAGCTCTGCTCCCAGCTCTGCGCCTCGGTGGTAGCCCAAGTGGAACCCTTCTTCGGCACCCTTCTTGCGACCACTTTCGAAACCGTCTCCAAAGGCCGCGGATGAGAGGCGACTCTCCGTTCCAAAAATTTCATCGAAGGCAGAGTTTACGTCATTTTCCGCTTTGGCTGCCATTCGGCAAGAATTTGGGCCCCTCTTGAGGTTGCTTGCCGCACCTGCGCCACAAAGAGGAAGCAGATCACAAAACGAAACCAGCGACGTTAACTCTATGGAATCGCAATAAATCACACTTGTCCCGAAGTTACCATGAACATTGTGAACTTACGCTGAAAAGCTTTGGCACAAACGTACACAATGGAAAGAAGTCTAGATAATGACACGACACTCCACTCCACAAGTTCCGTAGGTTATGTTGTGGCTAAATAACAAATAACACTATTTGCAGGATAGGGAAGGGAGAGTTATTGACAGTGGGGCATGCCGTTGACCAGCGGGATTTTCTCGATTTTCTACTCATCGGATCCCGCATAACGCAATCCGATCTTCCGTACAGCCGTACTTCTACTATATATGTGAATAGTACTCAGAGAACAAGCTAGAACCCTGACAGGTTTGGAAACGAGAGGTCTTGAGGGTGGTGGGGTGAGACACAAAGAGCAGAGCATGGTAAAATGGTACTAGAATTTTATTCTCTTGAATGTGTTTTTACAAAGAAAGGTGTAATGATAGATAAAATTTCATTTATAACCTGTACCTTTTCTACCCCAAAAGAAACAGGCTTCACAGATATGCTTGCATCTAGCAAAACTATGAACCATAACAACCACATATTGCACACCCAGCATGTAATAAAAGTCATTTACAACTAATCGATTGATGACAATGAAATTCATGAATGATAAAAACAAACAGCATCAATAGTCACTCTGAACTAAGCACTGCCCCTTTCATTGCCAGGAACAGGCTTCTTCAGACGTTCACAATCAGGAGGTGACCTCCAGTCCTAGGGAACACATGGCTCCCAACTCAAATATATTGAAGAACAATCACCAGACTGCTTAAAATGAGACATTTCACACACAAAATGTTGTTTTAATTGATAATATTGTTCATGATAGAAAACTACAAACTTTTACAAAAGTCTTGGTTAAAAGCCAATTGAATACAAAAAAGATGAGACAGCTCGAAAATCTACTATTGGTTAATAAGTTCATTTATAAATAAATATGTATGGATGGTCTTTCAGGCTTATGTACAAAGAATAAGTAGAATTGTTTATTGGTATGAATATAATTCAAAGCTGTACAAGACACTTTCACTCAATTTCAATATTAATAAAAATATTCTCGGCCTCTAATTTTCTAGACATGCATTGCATGAATCAATTATCATTGGTATATGGTGTACCAACCACCTAGTGAGGCACATCACATAAGCAGATTAAGGAACTTGTGCATAAAGTACATTTTCTGCTGCAATGTAACAAATAGATCATTATCATAACTTACATTTCTATTAAATTGAACCTGACATTTACAAAGACCATTCTTTTAAATAAAATTAAAGAAACCAAGGAACACAAACACAGATGAACCGAGCTTCTTGATTGATAAGTAAAATTCAGAACAATTTACTGTAACAAATGTGAGTCAATGAAAATCTACAACTTAAGTTCATCCACAGTTTCACAATTAAGTCAAAGACTCAGATATGAGTCATTTCAGCTAAAAGTTGATATCACCAGGCATAAAGGCAGTGTGTTTAGAAAACGAAGTCTGGCCCAGCCATGTCAATGGCCCATCGGAACTTTGCTTGTTGCATCTTGTTATAAACCTTATCAATAGGAATATCATTCTTCTTGCACCTGAAAGGATACCAGAATCAAAAGCTGAGTAATACAATGTCAATTTTAGGAATAGCAAGGAAGATCTAGAACAAAATTGCTATTACATACCAAGCGACAGATATCCGGGGATCCAAATAATTCAACTTGGAAGTACCAAGAGCAATTGTTTTATTTTCATCCCTATCAGTTTGCTGGATTTCCATCTTGTTGAGTTGCTCTTTTAGTGTTTCAACTTTTTTCTTCTTTTGAGCAACATTGCTGATGAGTGAAAAAGAAAGGTAAATTATGCTGCCAAATTCAAAGAGCAAAGTGGGCTAGTTCTAGATAAATTACTACATACGCAGCTCTAGATCTTTTAGCATCCTTGTACGCCTTCTCAGCTTCTTCCACAGCTTCTTTCTTGGCTTCGATTTTAGCTCTAAGGGTCTCCATGGACTTGTCATGAGTCTTAGGGATTGAACGCTGGTGATTACACAAGATAGCGACAGCTCGATTGGCCCTGTTGTATGATAAAATCTGAAACATACCAGTATGGTTAGTGAAATCAACCAAAGGATGTGACATTGATAGGAAAATGAATAATACCTTTTCAGCAACACTGTCATCTGGATTTGTTAAGAGGTTAAGTTGTTCTTGGAGAGTCCATGAAGCATTGTAGGTACGGAAAACTTTAGCAGTTAAGCCTTCCATTAAATCACTTAAGTGTTTGTTGAGGATTGAGGTCTGCAAGATGTTCAAATGGTGAAAACAAGGAGTCTGGCAGAGCACACGATAGTCAAGAGGAAGCAGACACACTTACATTCAGACGATCAAACAGATCATCATTACCCTGCTTCTTATCCATGAAAAGTTGCAGGTTTTTAAACACCCTCTTCTCAACAGGCACCTCATTATAATATCTGATAGAATCCTTACCAGGAAAATCAAATACAACAACATTCTCCTTGCCTGCAAGGAAGAAGAGTGTATGATTAGCTAACATACTGGAAGACAGCAGCGATATCCAGACTACGGAATGTGTCTTACCATTCTTTTCAGCCTCCAGGGAAATGTGCTCAACTCGCAGAGAACAACAACCAACTGTGTCAGCCTGATCTTCATCCTTCTCATTACCCGCACGAAGGGCAAGCTGAAATTTGAATGATATTAAATGTAAACAATACTATACAAGGAATTGAAGAAATAAATGTTACTGAAGTTCAAGCTCACCTTATCAATAAAGTACATGGCCACAGCCCGCTGTCTGATACGCATTTCTTTAGATTTCCAGTCTTGACGATAGTCATCTCGAATTTTGTCAATAGTTTTAGCTAATTGACGAGCAGTCTCATATTTTGCCCAATCTTTTTCTCCTTTAAGTTTGGATGCAGGATTTAACATAATATACTTCACTTGTTGTTGCACATTCTCAGTCCAACTGGCAAGCCATGTAACCTTGTTATCATGGCGAACCTCCTTCCACTTGTGTCCAGGTGGTGGCTTGGGAATTACAGAATTCTTGCTACAGTTGATAATGACATCTTCGGGCATAACCCTCTTCTTGTGCATACCCATCTTAGGGTGCGCACCTCTACCTCTGAATAAGCCAGGAGGTTCAAGCTTGAAGTTACCAATCTTTTCTTGATGGCCATCAATTGTACAGAACCCCATCTCTTTCTGAAGAGCTTCAGCCTCCTCTTTAAGCTTCAACTTTTCTTCCTTGCTCATAGCTTTCCGTTTTTCAGACTGTTCTGTGAAATACTTTGCAATAGCTCTGAAGTTGCACTTTTTCAGATCAGTAATGATGTCTCGTTCACGTTCATTCATAACTTTTCTCCAGTCTTTGAAAAAATTAGTGTTGAACATGTCCATGCTTGTATAATCATGATCAAGCATCTTAGCATAAAAGGTAGCAACTTCCTCTGCTGGCTCAGATAGTTTCATTTCCTTTCCTGTAAAGCAAAATTGATAAGAGTGAAAGGCAAAAGAAATTTAAAAAGAACCTAACACGAATCGAGAGTGAACTGCAACAAACCATCGTAGGAGAGCCTGACATTGTCAGGCAGACGCTCATAAGGAGGTGCGAAAAATGGCCCCTTGTGTTCCAAGAAAGTCCACTTGACACTACTATCCCTCTTCTCTTCTTCCCACCTGTGAAGAGAGAGAGCAGTTGAATAGAGGGATACTTGAATTGAGAGTAGGTGAGCTTGTCGACAGGTTAAAAGCCATGCCGCTTCTCGCAGTAGCGACCGGACCACCGCCATCTTGGACGGCAGCGCGCTCTGACGGCGATGCCCCGAAACAGGAAACAAGCGCCACTTGCGCCCCCGTCAAGAAAGTGCGGCAAGGTTCGAAATAAACTGCCAACAGAGACCAAAGGAAGAAGAATCTGTTCCAGAACTAACCATCTCCATACTGGCTGCTCCTCCTCTTCTTTCTTCTTTTTCTTGGGGCTGACCGGAGCCTCTTTTTTCACTGGAGCTTTCTTCTTCTTTACCTAAAATTAGAAGGAACCAAACATGAGAAGAAAGGCAGGAACACCCCTTATGCAGAATTCCGCTGTATCACTTTTGGATGCGGTTCAAACTTCAGCGATAAAATCCTTACCGGCTTCATGTCCTCATCATCATCATCATCATCATCATAAGCGTCACTTTTCCGTTTCTTGACCACTTTTTTAACTTCCTTTTTCACCTTCTTAGGAGGTGCACGGGCAAGAAGTGGTTTGTCTTCTTCACTGTCACTCTCAGCTTTGCGTTTGTCAGTAGACTTCCTGGCAGCCTAGATAGGATAAAATAAAGTTAAAATTCTCAAAAATGACAGTTTTGCAGCTATCTTTCGACACTTACCAATGGAGCATCAGAATCTTCACCATCGCTCTCATATTTTGAAGCAGACAACATTGAAGACTGATTCTGATAATCAGTGTCATCCATACTTCCAGATTCTTGTTTGAAGTGGGATGAGTCATTGTATGAACTTTCTGGCTCATGCTTAAAGCTATCCATGATCAGGGATGTATCATCCAAACTGTCATCTGTTGTATCAAAACGTGCGGCAGGTCGAGGAGAATGCATTTCTTCCTTGACAGATGTAGGGGAAGTTATTTCTCGTTTCACTTCAACCTTGCTCTCATGCTTTTTGTCCCTTTCTTTTTCCTGAAAAACAACAACAGAGTTGTTAAAACTTAGACATTTCAAAAAAAAATTTTTTTTTAATTCTAGCAAATGAAACAACCTTAGACTTGTCCTTATGGTCTCCATCATGCTTCGATTTGTCTGCAAAGGTAATAGAAGAATACACAGGTGATGAATTCACATAAAAATGTTACATACAAATACATGACAGCAACTTACCTTTGCTTCGTTCTTTATCTTTGTGGCGATCACCATCACTGCTCTTTCTATCCTTGTCTTTCCTGTCCTTGTCCTTACTTTTATCTAATTTCTTGTCCTTGTCTCGATCTTTACTCTTTTCCTTGTCTTTGCTAGAGGAAGATGAGTGAGACTTATCCTTAGAAGAGGAGGAGGACTTCTCTTTATCCTTGCTTGATGAGGACGAGGACTTGTGACTAGAACTGCTCTTGTGTTTGTCACTGCGGTCTTTCTCCTTGTCCTTGCTACAATAATGGGAAATAAAAATTAATGAGAAAAATAAGTATAGCTCAAACATTATAGCCCAATCCAAACTAAAATTTTACCTTGAGCTCTTGTCCCGGTCCTTGTCTTTTGATGAAGACGAGCTGCTCTTGTGTTCACTCCTCTCCTTGTCACGGCTTCTGTCCTTGTCTTTGTCCCTAGACTTGTCCTTATCCTTACTGCTGCTGCTATGCTTATCTTTGTCCTGAAAAACACAAAACGCAATTCAATAAAAGAAAATGGTACTAAGCAAATCATTCCAGACAGTAATCTTCTACACCCACCTTGGAACTTGAACTTGAGCTGTGTTTGCTTTTTTCTCTTTCTTTGTCCTTTTCTCGGTTCTTGTCCCTATCCTTATCACGGTGTTTGTCCTTGTGATGCTTGTCCTTGTCTCGATCTTTGTCACGGTGTTTGTCCTTTGATTTATCCCCAGAGTGCCCATTGGATACTCCATTCATCTGAATATGATTTGATCCTGGAAAACATGAAACAATAATTTGAGATGAAGAAAAAGACATCAAGACTGTACTCGTATAGCTACATTTAAAAGATAGCCTAAAATTTGGTTGAATGTCAAAAATATTTTTTGTTGCAAATCTTCACCTATCTACTCATCACAGGAGTCGTGAAAACGGAGGCAATGCGAGTCTGTTTGATCATAGAGAGGGAGGATAGTGAGTTGAAGTGCACGGAAATTTAACAGGTGAATTTCTCCAAACAAGAGAAGAGCCCGGGCGATGACTGCATTGTTGCTTCCCTTTCGAGGTTAGGTGTCCCATGGCACGTTGGACATCTAGCCAACACTAAGCTATGTGATCCTAACTACGCAACAAGCCCACACAAAATTACGATTTTCACACAAGTGGGCGACAATACATATGTAAGCCTACTCACCTTCAGTTGAGGTCCCGTTGCTGTACTCGCTGACATACTTCTCCTGTGAAAAGAACAGCTAGTTTGAGACAAAACTCACTGAACAAACCCATAAGGCCGATACCAAGCCTCAACTGGGCAAATCAAACTTCTGCGACCCCTTACTCCATTTACTTCCAAAGCTTTACATGACGGTCGCAAGGCAAGAAGACTCGTACGCGTAACGTGTTAAGTCGACGCCATGTTGGGACTTAGAAATTTTCGGGAGCTTCTTGCCACAAACATCACCATGAGAAGGTGGTCAAATACATAGCGTGGGGAGCTGGAGAGGCATTCGAAAGAAAGACTTTTGCTTAGGGACTCACCCCGTATCCCCCGAGACCAACGGATGAAATTACTTCAGCCATTTCGGCCGTTCGGACACAGCTGCTCTGGGAATGATAGACTCTGGCGAGCAGGCGACGCGGCCACAGCCGAAGAGACAGAGAGAAGTTGGCCGAAGCGAAGTTAGCCGTGAAGTGAGCGAAGGATCGAGCCGAACGCGTGCCGAACGGACACGAACATCCTGTCGCGTCACCCGAGGGCACCCGAAGGCGCCCGAAGGCGAGGCGAGCGAGCGTCGAGCGAGCGTTGGCCGACGACTCCGAGTCCACCTAAGTCCACCGAGTCTAGTCTTTGCCGTTTTTTCGCTCGCCACTTGGCTGTTTCGCAGAAGAGGAAGCACAAGCAGAAGCGTCGTGGGTCAACCAACGCGAAGGTGTGTGTGTGTGTGTGTGCGCGTGTGTGTGTGTCCGTCAATGTTCGGGTGCAAGTGCCTTTTGTTTACTATTTAATTATTAATTTTTTTGACGTACGATGTTAATTTGAAATTGCACAGTAGTAGTATTGTCTTAAACCTTGTATATTCCTTCTTTTAAAATAATTTTTTTACTAATTATTTTTAGAAAAATGGAGGCACAACTCAAGCCTTGGGATACAGCTGAGCACAGTAAGTTGGACTCTTCATGAAAATTTATTCATTCAATCCCTGTTGTTGCTCTATTTACTTTTTGTCGCAGGTCGACATTCCTTACAACTAATGCAACCGAAGACAGCTGCTTTGGCCGGTTCATCAGCTCGTTTATTTTTATCATCGATGGCTCCATATGAACTTCACAAACGCCTTATTAATGATTATTTGCTGTGTCGCAAAGGTGCAACTTCCCTTCTAGAAAGAGATACGTAAGTGTTTCTTCCCAATTTGCTGGAAATAAAAATTGTTGTTGTTTGTCAATAATTTGCCTGTTTTTGCTTAGTTCACGTGATAGAACAGACCATGATGTCATCCGTGAAAACCACAGATTTTTATGGGATGAGGAAGATAATCCTGATACCTGGGAAGCTCAATTAGCAAAAAAATACTACGATAAACTTTTTAAGGAGTATTGCATTTGTGACTTAACAATGTACAAGTCTAACAAGGTAATGGTCAAACAAGATATTGTAGTGTCCCTGGTGAGGTACATCATTTATTTTGTCAAAACGCCTAACATTTGTGTTTTCATAAGGTTGCTATGCGGTGGAGAACTGAGCCTGAACTGGTTTCAGGAAGAGGTCAATTCACCTGTGGTGAAAAACGGTGTTCTGGACGGGATGGTTTAAGAACATGGGAAGTTAATTTTGCATATGTAGAACTTGGGGAGAAAAAAAATGCCCTTGTCAAATTGCGTAAGTTGGAAACTAATTTATTTTTCCTACTTTTCTTTTAATGTATTGGTTTCTTAAGAAAACTTTTTGTCGTAGGATTGTGTCCAGATTGCTCAGCAAAGCTTAATTATGGCTCTAAAAAAAGAGAAATTAAACGCTTACACAAAAAGAAGGCCTTAAAAAAGAGGCCGGAGAAAAAACACGAGGAAAGTGAGCAAAGGCAACAGGAACATTCAACAGAAACTGTTGAATCAGAAGTGCAGTCAGAAGATAAAGTTGATGCAGAGGCATCAAATATCTGGAAAGATGCTTCAAAACCTGATGAAGAGAAAGCAAGAGAAGAAGAATTTGCTGAGTATCTGGAAGAGTTGTTCATGTGATGTAGTAAAGATTGAAATGTATACTTTTCTAACATTTTGTTACCCCATCATTGATTTCCCCCCAGCCATTGCCAATTGATGCAGCTTTTGTTTAGTGTAGTTTGTGCTTTCAATAATAGGTCCCAAAGACATCCAGACATCCCAATGTGTGCCAGCATGGGGAGAGGGAACAAAAACATTTATTGAGCATTTTGCAGGTGATGGGCAGAAGTACCTGTAAAGAAGAATAATTGAATAAGCACATAGTGCAACGTTATCTTTGAAAAAGCTATTCTTTGCAGAAAAATTGGTGGGCCCTTAATAGGGCCGAGGGAAAGGAAAGGGACTACTAGGTAGAGGGGAAAGGATCCTGTAAGAGAACAATAATTAGTTGTACACCTCGGAAGGTGCAAGTTTGTCTTTGATCGAGTTATTCTTTGCAGAATAATTGGTGGGCCCTAAAAAGGGCCCGGGAAAGGAAAGGAAAGGAGGAGGAGAAGAGGAGAGGGATAGGAGAAGGAAAGGGCAATAGGAGAAGGGGAGGGGAAAGGAGGAGAAGAGATACAAGAAAGGATAAAAGAAGGATGAATGAGATGACAAATGAAAATTGATGGATTGTACAATGAAAGATGCAAAGGAAGTGACATGAATGGTACACAATATCATAATACACTTTTGTACAAATAGAAAGATTTCAAAAAGTGGCTTCTTTTGGTGTAATAGAACTACATTTAACAGATGGGCGCAATAGAGATGTTATACAATGATTCACAATCACAGTTGCTTGACCATGTAGTTCTTACTGATCATTAAGTAGTCACAATTTTTTGACATAAAATGATAACTTAATTTAAAACAATACACTAGAGTTCGAATTAACCAAAATGTTTGACAAAATGAAGTACCGGGAAACTGAACATGCTACAGAAATGCAATAATTTGGTACAGTAATGAGAAAATGAAGACATTGTGGAGATCAAAGAAATACTGGCTTAGACAAGGAATAGCTGACACCAGTAAATTCACAATGGTCTGAAAACTTGAGAACTAAATGTACAAAAGAGTTCTTTATACATACATTTAACTTAATCCTATTGCACATGGCAACATTTCAGTCATGGAAGACAAATTTCATTCATGAGATGCCACTACTGGGCACAGCAGTACAGTCTCCCTATTGGTGAAGGAAGCTGATGCAGCTCCATTAACATTTGTACTGTGGTATAATGAGTTGAGAGTTAGTGTTTCACTTGGTCCTTCACTTGGATAGTGCACTTGTAAACTTGCAGTGGGAGCCTATGCATGGACTGCTTCCACGTGGAACCTTTTCACAAAATGCTTACACTTTCTAGGCATTTTAACATGGTAGACAGAAGACAATACTCATTTCAACATAAAACAATACTGCCCCAACTTGTTTTTTTTTCCTTTTTTTACCCTTCAAGGGGTATTGTTTTTTTTTGGGGTTTTTTTTTCTCAAATTGGGGTGCATTACTCATGACAATTCTGGGGAAACTATGCAGATTTCTTCAGCATGAATGGTGGTTGGTATTAAGTCCATTTTAAAATAATATCACATTTTGGTTAACTTAGTAATTGGGTACAGACAAGCATCACGGCTAAGCACCATTGCACATAGTTCTTTGGGGGAATATGCAAAATGAAAGATTCCCGTATAATATGATCTCAACAAGTTTACAAGTGATTACCAAATAACATCACAGGCACTTCATTAAAAAAAAATAAGCATTTACACATTATATCATTTATACATGTCACAATAGAAAAATCACCTTGACTAGATTCTTATACAAAATTCTTTTGTCAGGTTCTCCAGGTCACTTTTCAGACATCAATGAAACACTAACATTTAAGACACAGTTTATAACCACACAGCATGCCAACTGGTTACCTCAAGCTTACAATTCCAAATTTGACTGGGAATGGACAACTGATTATCACATAAATACATAACAAATCACTGTAGACAAATTTTGCTGGTTCAAGATGACCAGATACAGGACAATTGATATTGGCACATCAATAAAATTACATGTTGACTTTGGTAACCAGAAAGACATCTGAACAATTGTTACACAAAAACATAAGGTGATCACTTCCTTCAAAGGCCACAATCCAAAACGAAAACTAGACTAAAGCTTTTCAACCACTTTGAGCACAAAACCTCACACTTCTTTAAACAAGTCACTTGGCAAAGCTTTACAATATCTCAAAAGCATTCAAGTCAAAAATCTGGCTTTCATGCTATAAACTGACCCAGGCTCTAGAAAGGAAGTGCTCTACTTATGTTGGAGGTCCTCATACTCCCAGCATCGCATTTTAACACATTATCCTCATCACAATATCAGTTAAAAAAATAAACAGGACATGACCAATGAATTCAACGTGGTAAGGCACTAAGTTAAGGGTAAACTTGACTGATATGACAATTGCATGCATATGACATGTCGACATGCAGCCAACGGAATTTAAAGATTATGCAGAGTTCTAGATTAAATGTGAATAGGAGAATCATAAAATTTTACAGAGATCATAGGGAAAAACAGCTTAAAATAAAATTGAACTATGTTTACCCTTAATCCTAATCCTTAAAGATGCCTGAAGTATGAATAGACCATCCATCTTAAGACTAAAATCACTACAACCTACACTAACCTACCATACAAATAGACTATCGAAACTTCATTAACAACTTAAAACTTCAGAAGTGTGTAAACAGAGAAAGCAACAGTTGAGCAGCCTAGTGCCCCTACCAGACAGTCGTCTTGTTTGATGAACATGAATCAAAGGATGTGACATATCCTGACAAGTTAAACTTCATGTCAGTGCTGTGTCACAGTCAAAATAATATATAGGGCCGTTCACATTCAGCTTCAGAAAAATTTAGGAACAATAAAAACAAGACGAGTGAATGGCAGCAACTTGCATCACAGAACTGGTGGGACTCCATTAACCTCACTAGAATGAAGATTATCGAATAATCATAATCCACAACTGACAGGAAACAATTGATTAGCAAGGTCATTAAAGTTAAAACTGACAATTTAGGCCACAGGAACTAGCAAATTTGGTATTCAAACAATAAGGATGAAGATATGAAAACCATAAACAAAGAAACGGATTTGGTAAATGTGAGTACTACATGTGATAATTAAAATTTCACAAACACATAAAAGAAATCCAAGTCAAAACTTAAAAGTTAACAAAATCTATGATGTAAGTTGGAAGGGCCTTAAAACTATAACAAAATCATGCCATTATTGCTTCTGACAAATCATGTAAACAAAGTTTCCACATACAATGAGCATTTGATGATTACAATGATTGGAAAAAACAAAAATTGTGCCACGCCTTAAAAAGGCAATCATACAATGAAATGGGCAGGTAGTACTTCAGAAGTTAAGTAGCCAAATTATTGAGAGCAGTGGGCTTCAACACTGACTATCCCATATCACAAGAGCAATACTTCAGACAGCAATCAATCATAAAACCCTCCAAGCCCGTGAGACCAGCCTATTCTCGACTTCTCACCAGAGACAAACAAAAATCACAATCGACAAACGCTGGTGATGCGAGTAATTCAGTAACTAAAGTCTATCTGATATGAGATTTGTAGAACTTGGACTGCTCACACTTTACAATCATGAGACCAAATAAAAGTACACAGAAATTTAAAAGCTTGGACAGATATCACGCTTGCACCTTCAGCATCATCTTCAACTGCTGGGAGATCTCGAAGAACTGGTCCCTGCCGCCGTGGGGGCTGCCGTGGGGGGCCCAGTGCATGGGGGGCTTCGGCAGTGCGTCTGGGGACGGGGGCTCGCTAAACTTGGCACCCGCATAGTGGCAGCCCAAAGAGGGCGAAGACCGTGGAGTAATGTTCTTAGGGGACAAATTTCCCCCAAAGGCACCATTCCTTGTCGTGGGAGACACAGACAGAGACGGCAAGTCAACTGACCTCTTGCCCTTCTTCGCAGACCCAGCCGACCCGCTTGACACAAAGGAGTCCGGACTGGGACTGCCTTTGCCGTCAGACTTGATCGGGGAAGCGGCCAGGCTCCGAAAGCTTCCCTGAACCTGGCCATGGTTCATGTTCGAGTTCTTGATGACCCGGACGTGGCCTCTCTTGGTGAAGACCGCGCCGTTGGGGCCTCTCTGCCTGTCTGTGCCTTTCTCCCCCATGGTGCTTCCAACGGCTCGACAACTGCGTCACAAGTCCCTGGTCACACCACAACACCAAAAGTCCTCGGAATCTCCGTCCAGTCACCCACACTGTTATCTCCAACACTCTTCTTCACACTTGAGCGGGCTGCTGACGGTCCAAGGATGAAACAGCTGCCGTGACGCGAGCGCGATCACCAGTTTACACACAACCAAAATGGCGTCTGTCCCAGTTTCTCTGAGTCCAAGTTCGGGACTTGCAGTCCTCGGCATCACACAGCGGCGAACGCCAGGGCAACTTCCCAACTGTCTCTCAGCTCTCAGGCTCACAGCAACTTGAAATACTTGGCCAGGTATACTGACTAAATTAAAATCACAACTTGAGTTTGTTCATGGCGGACTCGCACTCCTAGCGTCCTCTCTCACCTTCACCTTCCTCTCTACAACGAACAACAACCAACAGACGTCACTGGAGAGAAATCGAGTAAACAGCCACCCCTCGGCCAATCAAAGCGCTCCGTTCCGTCACGTGGTACTATGTGAATCAACTTCACGACCCAAAGGAGTGCTGTTTTAACACTCTCATATTTACCACACAAGCACTAAATAGATCAAAAATGAAACGAAAACTAGTCCTTTTTTTATCAGTGCCCGAAAGCGGCGAAGAATGTGGCCGTTCTTCCTATTTGGTGATTTCCTTGAGAAGCTCACGTAGTAGAAAACACTGTAGCTCGTCTCTGATTGGCCGAGGCACTATGTCGTCACTCGAGGGGCCCGGTAGAGGGAGGAAGTCAGGGGCGGTGCATAAATTTTTATCGTCTGCATCCCCGTGATGTAACTCTACTTCAACGAAAGTGATAGACAAATTTCGTCTGCTATGGATCGCGTTCGGTTTGCGGGTCGCCACGTTAGCGACATGTCCTTTGGTGCATCATGACGACTCACTATGGCTCCGTACTCGGCGCGGACTTCATTTTCCTTGAGCTTGCGTGTCTCCCATGTTGGCTGTCTTGCCGATAACAGGCAGAGGAACCTCTTCTCATGAGTGCGAGAGAGCGACAGCTGTGTGAAAACAGAGAGAAAGAAAAACAATGAAATTGAAAGCCATCATGAGGCTGGAATCCTGTGCAATGGCCGTGCATTCATGTCCGCAGTGAGGCCCGTGCGACGTTGACGGTGAAGGTTGTCGCTGTGCAGTGCCTGTGTAACTATGTGCGTTTCAATTCCGAACGAAATGGGTGCTTGAGGGTGCGGGTTTCACAAGACTGGTGGGCCTCGGACTGGGACTGGCCCATCGCCGTCCCTGGTATCCCTGTGGCTGGCTGGGCGTTGCGATGCGATGACGGCATTGCTCAGTCCGTCAAGCTAACGTTCGCTTTGCGTTGGTGAGCCTCCTAAAGTTTATCCGGCCGCCTCCTTACTGTTGGTAGAGGCTTACGCCTCAGCGGAGGACTGTGCGGGTTATGGCATGGACATGCAAATTGTTGGTTAGGCTGCAGTCTTGCCTCGTAATTCACTAATCGGGCCGAGTTTTTTGAAGTTCAAGAAAAGCCTTCGCATTTATTTGGTATTTCCTCACTGGCTGTACAATTGCATAGTTATTTCTGAAGCAGGAGCGGGCTCTAGAAAGGCCATCCTCTCAAGGCCACTACGTTCTGTTTCTCTTGCCCATGACAACCAGCTTGTGAATCATTTTATAAAGTACTTTGTTTTGTTTATAATCATCACCTGCATGTTAGAAAAATCTTTGTTTTCAGTCCACAAAATTTTGTTTATGATGGAGCTGTACGTAAAATTCCTTATGGCCTTGCCTCAAAGTAGATTGTACGTTGTCTGCGGCCTTGAGAGATTCCTGTTTAATTATATGATTTATGTTACAAATGGAAATATTTTTTTTGTTCGTATTGTTTTAGCTGCTCATAGTCTAATTACTTTTGTGCTTTTCTTTTCCAGCCATGAGTTCAAGCAGTCGTGGAAACAGTGTGAGGGGTTGTGGGACGTATCGCCACTCTCCTAATCATAGTAGCAATGGTAGCAGCCGTCCAAAATGGCAAGGAAATCGTGCTCACCGCCCCAAGGACTTTCGCCAATGCTTAGGTTCAGGGTTTGTACTTGCTACCAACATTATCTTAATCTTTGTTGAATTTATGGCAGCCTTTTAAAAGTATTTATAACAATGTTTGTCCTATTTTCAGGGATTGCCCTCCTAATGCAGGAGCAAGCTTGTCCCCAAAGGACCCTTCATACTTAGGTCAAGGGTTTCCAAAGCAAAGTATCAGTCCAGGCGGAGCTGCATCGAATGGCCAGCATGCAGACAACCAGGACTTGCATAGAAACTCGCCCCCACAGCAGATAAATAGTTGTGCCCAAGTAAGTGTCTCCTTCCTTCTCAATGAGGACTCAAAAGTCTTTTGTCACAGAACGCTTTCATTTAATTAATTCAATTTCAGGAGGGCTCTTTAGTAAGGTCGAACATCCCTTCTTCTGACAACTTAGCATCAGCATCAGTGGATGTCCGCATGCCACCTCAGTCAAGATTTTCACCTTTTCAAAATTCTGGTTAGTTGCTATGAGCAACTTTTGGTCACATTTGATAAATTGACTAATTCAATTGATTTTGTGACTTCTGCATTGTTTGTCTTTTCACAGAATTGAGGTTAAGTCCAACACTTTCTTCTTCAATTTTTTGCCATAACAATGCTGGAAGAGATGATGACCAAAAAGTAAGATTGCTTGATTTGACTGTTTGAATTATACCCAAAGAAAAAAAAAAGTAGATTTCAATTGGGGAAAATATACATGCAACTTAAAGCTACCTGGATGTACAAGCTACCAGAATTTTCTTGGTTTCTCTTCCCTTCATGTTTTTATGACACTTTCAAGTCAGTGTAATAATCTGTTTGTGTTGTCAGATGTTCTTATCAAATTAGTGTACATTTCTAAGGCAGTTTCAAGTTACTATCCAAAGAGCCCATGCCCTCAGTGTTAATGTTGTTAGGTTTTTTTTTTTTTTTTTTTTTTTTTTTTGTGCATTATGGTTGAGATTTGGTGCATAGATTTTTCATCCACTTTATTTTGTCTTCAGAGTGATAGTCCAACCCCCAAGAGACGGCGTCTATCTCACAGCCAACTAGTGGAGATGTCAGTGCCAAACCCTCCCTCCCCTCCTCATGTCCGTGCAAACCAGTGGGATTATTCCAGCAATGTTCAGCCACCTCCCCGCCGTTCTCCTCGTTTGACTTCAGCTGCAAGAGGGCGTGGAAGGTACACTTTTACTATTTTTAAAATTTTGTTTTTTCTACCTGGAAATGAGTTGGTTCAAAAATTTGTTTTGAATGCATGTTAAATGTTTCAGCCCTCCTATCAGGAGAAACCGTTTCCGTGATCATGGGTCTGTATGGAATCAGGACAACTTCTCTCCATCACCTCACTCAGCGCTGCCACCACCTCATGGCAATTACGGGCCCCCAGCATCAACGGTGCCTACAAACCCCAATCACCAATCAGCCATTGTTGTTGAAGTTGCAGCGGTAAGTGTTAACTGCTAAAAATGGCATTTTCTGTCGCTTCCTACTCAGTTTTGAACATCGTTCATTTCCATACTGTAGGTTGGCCCCCCAGTGCCAGTGCCTGTCCCTGTGTTTGGACCAGGCTCCTCTCCGCCTCACTTGCCAGCAGGGCTGTACTCTCCACCGCCATTTCCTCCATCATGTCAGGTATCAACTTTGCTGCTGCCGCGATTTAATTTAACGTTTCATATCAGTGTGTTTTGAATGGCTTATTTTATTCCATTGTGTTGTTGCAGGTGACACAGTTTAGTGGTTCTGTGAGCTCACACCATCCATCACATGTGTATCACCTGCACCACAACCACCACCACCAACCGCCTCCTAACCATATCCACAATATGCATCCCAACCCTCACAATGCTGGCCACCCTCACCCTCCTCACCCCCATCATTGTCCCCACCCATGCCCACACCCCTGCCCCCACCCCTGTCCTCATCCCAGTCAGCAACATCCTCCTCACAATTTGTATGCCCCTCCTCCTCACTCCCATCCACATGCCTACCCACCCGGTCCCCCCCATCCACACCCCCATCCGCACTCTCACTCCAACCCCCACCCACCTCCCCACCCCCACTCCCATCAGTATCATGGAGCGTACCCCAGTCCAGTGCCGTTCATGCCGCCTGGACAGGCTGCTCTATTTGGCCCGCAGCAACAAATCAATACAACCATGGTTAGGGGACAACATTATCACCCTCACCCAAGTTCACAGGTTTGTTGTTGTTTCTGTCTCAGCCTTTACTTAATCATCCCGCCCCTGAATGAGTCATGACCATGACATTTTGTTTCTGTTGCAGAGAAATCCTGACATGGAGCCTACTATAGTCGGGGACCATCCATCGCATCCACACCACCATCACCACCACCATCCACACCCTCATCAACAAGCTCACCCCCACCCTCACCCACACCCCCATGCTCAACCCCATCCTCATGCTCACTCACATACCCATGCTCATTCCTATCTGCCGCCCCCTGTCACTCCTTCTCCAATGTCTGTGCTGCGTCTTCTACGCACACCACCTCCAACTCCTCCAACTCCACCAGTGTTTTTGCCTGAGGTAAAAAATTAAATCAAGAAAACGAAATTGCTTGGTGTCTGTCTGTATGTAACATCAATTATAACGTGATTCCATCTCGTGTGTACAGCACAACAGAGCTCTAGAAATTCTGACGCAACGTGCATTCCGGCGTTCGCCTGCTCGTCGAGTTCATCTTGTGTCGACAGGAACGACTACATATCCTAATCTTCTCCTGCACTTTATGTATGTTTTGAATCTGCTTTAAATATGTTCTTTTGCCTATCACACTGCTTGCTTGAACTGCTTCATCACTAAATAATTTTTTATATTTATTACAGAGCTATGCTTTCACCTACTAATTCACCATACAATCAAGGTGATTTAGGCACAGGTGAATCCATGGAGACTGAAAATTATGAAGCCCTGTTGAATCTTGCGGAACGTTTAGGAGAAGCAAAGCCTCGAGGACTGAATAAGCCAGAGATTGATCAACTCCCCTCTTACAAGTATGAAATTCTTTGTTATGTTTGGGGTTATTTTCTCTTGTTACGTTACCTCGTTCTAATAATTATTGTTTACTTCATTAATTAACTCCAGGTACAATGTTGACACTCATGAAGGTGATCAAACATCTTGCGTCATTTGTATGTGTGACTTTGAGATGCGTCAGGTTCTGAGAGTTTTACCTTGCTCACATGAATTCCATGCCAAATGTGTTGACAAATGGCTGAAGGTAAGTATAGGCATCGTTCCTCACTTGTTTTTGTTTTGTTTTCTTTGAAAATTAAGTTCATAGAGTAAATAACTTGAACTGCAACCAAAAACCGCAATTGTGTTTCCAGACCAATCGCACATGTCCAATTTGCCGAGGCGACGCTGCAGCTTTTTTACCTCAAACCGAGTAAGGTCTGAAGCAGCAAGAAAAATAATTCACCATCAATGTGGATGGGAGGTTGGTGATCTAGTGCGATCCTATTGAATGCTGAATTATTTGAGGGGAAGAAACCCCTTCACAAATGTCAACATATTGAAGAACCTTCACTAACTTCAATCTATGGTGCATTTTGAATCACCTCAGAGCTATGATGTGAAGCTGCATTCGATGGTGATGTGTTTGTGTAGTGTACATAAGCTTGAAATGTAAAATGCTTTCACTTTTATAATGTCCAGTTTTAGCTCAGTTGATTAGGTTTAAAATTCAGTAAGAGGTGATATTTTAACAGGTTTAGATACTGAAAGGGAAGGAATTGTATACTTTTAAGGACACTTCTTCCCTGTTTGTTTGGTCCACATTCAGTAAGCAATACAGCTTGTAGGGCTTAGCTCTGTAGGTAGACCTCTGGTTCACAGGTTTAAAAACAACTGGAAAAAAGTGGTTCTTATCAGTGGTAACTTATGGCCGCCATACAACATCATTTTTCTTAATCGCAGTGTTGTTAACTGGTGCGGAAGAGGAATAGTGGGAGGTCTCTCTCCCTTTTAATAAAATAATAACCATTTTAATGTAGAAACTTAGACCTGGCCCATTAATTATTTATTTTTAAATAATTTTGAACAGACATGAGTTCTACAAGCAGTATCCTGAATTTGGTGTTCGCTTAACGGCCTTAAAAGACAGTCTCAAGATTTTGGCTCTAAATTTTGCTGAGCATGTTTCTGCTTGAACTTCTCAAAGGCTGATGGTGCCAAATTATGCACATATCATTGGTTCATTATATTTAGAATTTGTGATTGTTATAGATTTTTTTTTATTTAATATAACAAAAGTGATTGAAGTAATGTTGGATAGGTCTGCTTACTGTATGAGTTTCATGCGTATGAAGTGCTCCTTTTAAGGCAGCAGTCAACAGCTTCTGCATTACAAGAAGTCAAGAGACTGAATTGCACAATCTACCGCTGTAGCTTGTTTTGTTTAAAGCCAATGTTTTTTATTGAGCGTTTATGAGTAAACATTGCCTTCTTTGCCAAATATTAACAACATTTTCAACTGATGTCTCTAATTGTAAATGGTGGCTGAAATGTAAATGGACTGCTTGGGGGTTTTTGTTTTGTGTGCCTCTTTTGTTCCTCGTAATAAGAAAAAGAGCAATATTTAGAAATTTAAGGGGTTTTAGCATCATCAGCATATATGATTCTTCAGGACATCTTCTACATTGGTATTTGTCTGGAAACAAGTGTGTTTAATTTAAAATAATTAGGCTGCAATGTTGCTATACTTTTTTTTCTGTCCTTTGCTAGGACTGAGAGTTGGTAATTATAACTTCATTGAATTTGCTTTCCATTTCTTGAGGGTGGGGTTCTTAACTATTATTCCATTGCTGCAGTATTTGTTGTTTTCATTTTTATGAGATTGATTGTCCTTGCTTGCATGCTACATGCCCTTATCTTTAAGGGAACGGTTGATCTACCGTGGAATTCATATGTTCCCCATATTTTCATGCTTGAAATCTGTTGATACTTCATGGCAGTTTTGACTTCTCATTTATCTTGTTATAATTTCCTTCATCCTTGTTACTTTTTTGAAGTTTAAATTTGGTTTATATGGTGTTGTTCTGGATATTAAGATCAAATCTATCCCTCCCAGATATATATATATCCCTACCATTGCGGTACTTTGTTGTGTTACATGTTGTGTATGAAGCTTTGCTTGCACTTGTGTGAATTTAAATATCCTGCTTGTTCCCAGTTTATTATTATTATTATAGTTTATATAGTTAAGGTGCACTTTCCGCCTTCTAGGATTTATTAAATATTGAAGTATATTGTTTTCTCTAAAACAGTACCCTTTATTATGTTTTAAATGCAAAACTCTTATTTTGATTTATTATAAACGTTGTATTTTTATTAAAAAATTTGTAGTTTATCTGTAAGGTTGCATCAAACAATAATCTTAACTAATGTTTTGTGCGAATAGCACTCATTTCTATAGTACAAAGTGGATTCAATTGAAGTTTGAAGTCCATGTATTGTGTATTTTATTCATCCTGTCTGCTCATTTGCATTGCTGCTGTGATGACTAAACATGCAGATAAGAGAACTGTTCAGCGATTGGAGGTGTGCTGTGCATAAGACAGTATGATTGTGGGTGAATGTGTGATTATATTGCTTTGTATGTGTGTGGTTTCCTGCTTGAAATGTTTATGAGTAATTGTGCTGTGATTGCTAGATTCATTGGTTTACTTTATTACCAGAATGCTCCGAAGCATGTGTGTGTGGTTTACATCCATAAAACTATTATGTTTTAACATTTCCTATGCACCTAAGTCTTTTGACCTGTACTGCTTTTTCTTCAGAGTAAGTGTGCCAATATTTTATGTTTCTTTGGGGTGTTTACTTCATTTGAAGATTGCAGTGGGGCGTTTCTGGCAAGGTGCAGTTTTTGTGTTGGTTTGTAAGTGTTGTCTAAATTTGAAACAAGGTATATACATTGCATTGTGTTTCGTCCAATTTTGTAGTTAGTGATTTTGTTGTATTAGGTACTGTATTGCTCAAGCACAATCAGGTTGGTTGTTAGTAGACTGACAGACTAGAGTTGTGAGTTATAAATGTCCTGCGCAGGTACTCAAGGTACTCGAGCGTAACAGGGTAATGTTCAATGATTGAGTGCTTTTTGCAGTACAGTGTAGCCTCTCAAGCTCTCTTCAAAGAAAGTTCATAATTTATCACCTATAAAAATAATTTTTCCCATGCCTTGATTTTGTCTCTTAACAACTATCAAGGATAATTTTTTATGGTGAAAATATTATTTTTTTCATTGATAATTCCGGAGATTTTCTGCATATATTTTGGTCCTTTTAATTGTAAAATGAAGTAGTGACATAAGCTTGAGAGGCTGCTGTTTCATGCAGATAATTAAAATTGCACTTCCTGTTATCTTTTTCTTTTTATTTGTTTTAATCATACACCATGTAACTAAATCCTGTATTACCATAAACA
Organism: Stenchaetothrips biformis; assembly: GCA_030522485.1. NCBI lineage: Eukaryota > Metazoa > Arthropoda > Insecta > Thysanoptera > Thripidae > Stenchaetothrips > Stenchaetothrips biformis. Next base: position 9,113,004 of record CM060095.1, on the reverse strand, counting down.
CTAATAATTTTGTAAACATAGTTCTATTAATATTATCCTAAGGTTACTTTTATTGTTTGTTATCAAATTTCATTGTTTTTTGGTCATTTCTCAGTTCAGATTCATAGATCACAACTTTGTGTGGTACTTAAATGTTACCAGATTATCTTTTGTCAAAATCCCTTTGTCTTGCACTGCTGATCTTAACCTCCTTAGACCATAAAGCGAATAAGTTACCAACCAACATTCGTCTCTTAAGTGGTATTTTACTCATCCACTTTATTATCTAAGTTTGCGTGATTTGTTAGGTTATTGCTTTTGTATGTACCATTCTTTAATTTGCTTCCATTAAGTGTCGCTAGCTTCCAAAATAAATCAGATCTCTGTTAATTGTCACTCTGAAGGTTAACCAGGTCTACAGCCATGAAAGGGAATTGAAGGCTGTCCATTTACAGTTCTTGCATCGCCTTCTATTTTCACATGATGGTGAAGGTGGCACCATAGTCCCAAGGCTGTGAATGACCTGGTTTCATGTCCAGTGACTATCCATTTGCCAAAGAAAGCTTTAGAAGCCATCTCATTTAAGGTGAGCATGAGTCTGTGCAGCTACTGGGCTAGATTTTTGCATGTCCTGTGCCGTTTTCCGCTTAGCCATTGGATGTACTTGTCAAGGTTTAGATGAATCCTTGCAAATTATATTGTTGAGATCTAGTGGACTATTCCAATTTCCCTTGCTTTAGGTCTATTTTAACATCAAACACGTGGATTAACTACTTCATTGTTCCGTTCCAGAATTTTATGAGTATGAGTGACTTGCCTTCTTCATTAAACATTATCTGTGATGCTTTATTTCTTTCCCACATTCATGATTCATGGATAATTAACTAAGAACAAGAAGTGTTTCCCCTGCAATGTCTCATTGGTGTGCTATATGTAACCGTAATTTTTAAACTGGTATTTTATGAATTGTGGAACTAATTTAATTAAAAAACTAAGGGTCATTTTGTTTAGTTTCTTTTCCCTATTTTGTGCCTTTACTTGTAATTGGACAAGTGTCATTTATTATTTTTGTATGAGTTGTAAGTACAGTATATAGCTGGTACATTCTCATTAAGTATGTGCCCATTGTCTGATGCCTAATAATGAATTTTTGTGCATGAATTTTCTTTATCTCTTGTAAAATTGTGTATCTTACACCCATTTTCAGTCACTACCTGTACAAAAACAACAAAAAAAGTAGTGCTATACTGTGTTTTTTTTTTCTTTTCTGATGTATCTCACTGAATAAAGAGTAGCCTAATGCCCTTTTTCTTACTCTGTTATCCTTTTCTCTGGACCCTTTCCCCTGTGCTGAAGCTCCTCGTAGAAATAACAGGAGGACATGACGTGGCCCTGGGTCATAAGCAATGAGCCTACTCGCGACCCGGACCTCGCCGAACAGCCCGGTCCACAGTGGGCCAGAAGACCGGCGCAGGCGGCCCAAACTCTAGACGCGCTTTGAGCTCTAGAGTCGCTGAATGGGACTAAAACCGAACGTGTGACCCAGCCAACGGATGGCTCTCTGAATAAGGAATCAATCGTCACACGTTCGGTTACAGTGGGCCCACTGCGCAGTCCTAGGGGAGCCGCCTACCCTCCAGGCGTAGCGAAAGGGAAGTCCCCCCCCCCCCCTCCGCGACGAGGCACGTACGGAGCGGTTTCGAATCTCCCGCTCCACCGCTCTTCCGAATGATCTGACCGCCCTCCCGCGGAGGGACTCCGAACTCTACGCAACGGCTCGCGCGCCGCTTCAAAGCCAGCGGCCCAGCGGCGGCGCGCGGCGCGCTGCTGTAGTAGTTGTCGTCGAGCAGTCGTGCCGGCAAGTACGGAGCGGGTCGGGGCGGGCTTGACGTGCCTCAGGACTCCGGTCCGACGGTCGTGGTCGCGGTGCCGAGACCGACCACGGGCCACCGGTTGCTCGGTCGGCGCCATGCCCTGTCGCGCGCGTCAGACACCAGTGCTGTGGATGTGCAGCAGGTGAAGCAGTGCGTGCAGCCTCACCATGCCGTTCGTGCTTCGGACGGTGCAGCCCGTCTACGTGAGCAGGGCCAAGCTGACGGGGCCGGACGGCAAGCCGCGCGTCCAGGACTATGAGCTGGAGGCCGTGTTCAACGGCACGCTGTGCGGCGCCATCCGGCAGCTGTCCTCGCTCCTGGAGGCCGCGGACGACCTGTTCGCCGGCCTCACCAAGGAGATGACCAGCATCGCGGAGCGCGCCACGACCCTGCAGCAGCGCGTCCGCCGCGTCCAGGACCGCGTCGACGCCCACGACCCCAAGCTCGTCACAGTCCGTGAGTGTCTGAACGGCGCCCTCAGGCTCGCCCCTCCCCGCCACTCCCCTTGGAACTTCCCCCGTGTACTGCGTAATCACTCAAGAACAAAGATGGATCGGTGGTCCACCTCGATCGGGCTGTGATTCGATCTACACACAGTAGTGTCGAAGATGAGTGCCGAGAAGCGAGGAGTAGAGTACTCTCAGGAGCCCGGGACGCTGTGTGTCGAGCGGGCAATCGACCGGGCAACAGGTCCTTGGTGGCAGCTAGATAGACCTGACTGACAGCTCCTGCGCCGGTGCGCGGCAGGACACCGGCAGGACACTGGCAGGCTCGCATTGTCTCCGCTCAAAACAAAACGCAGTACACGTACTGCGAGATAGAAGAAGTTGGTGGCTTTGTTTTGGCGGGAGCTGTCCCAGTCCGGTGACCCCTGCGACGGTACAGGCGGGGGCAAGAGCAGGCTCCCCCATGCAAGCACTTGGAGGTGGCCGCTGCGAGCTGCAGGCTGATTCCCGTCGCTCTGCGTGACAGCGACGACAACGACTGTGGGAATCAGTGTGCTGGAAGCGCTGGAGCCGGCGGGCGCCTCACTCCAGCTAGTAGTCCAGGGGTGACCTTGACTGGGCGTGAAGCTGCCCCGAGGCCGCCATCGGATCGGCACCTCCATCGCCTCCATCTCGTCAACGGGAGAGAAACTCTTCCGACTGTCAGTCAGTCAGGCAGCCAGGCAAGCAGGCAGCCAGGCCTGTTAGGCCCTCCTCCAGATCGAGGCATCGCGTCCGGCCTGACAGATTCCTCTTCTCTAGCTAGGGGTTTTTAGAAGCACCCAATTAGGCCCCAGTTCCAGCGTTCAAGTCGCTAGCGGCCTCCGCTCTCCCGGCGTTTTTCCTCGGGTTTTCCGGCTCCGCTCCGCGTTGCTGCCCGCACGCGCCAGGACCTCGCGGCCAGCCAGCCAGCAAGCCTCGCGAGGGCGGCAGCGACTAGCACTTTGGCAGGTGTATGCGGGTACTGTTCTACAACACGGGTGTCCTGTCCTCTGCGTGCTCGGTTCGGCCGGCGGCCGTCCTGTGTGTGTGTGCGTGCGTGTGTGTTGCCTCCAGCAGAGTCAATCCGACAACGCCGCGTCGCCCTGCCGTGGTGTGGCCGCTGAGGTGAGGTGGTCTCTGCTGGCGTGCAGGCCGCGCCACGCCACGCCGCTCACGGCATGCTGCTGCGCGGCGGGCTCGCTGAGGTGCTGTACTGGAGTCGGCTGGAGCAAGAGGGAGGGAGGGAGCAGAGAGAGAGAGAGAGAGAGAGAGAGAGAGAGAGAGAGAGAGAGAGAGAGAGAGAGAAGAGAAGAGAAGAGAAGCGCGCTGGAGTCTCTCTCTCCAGTGTCCGGCCGTGTCCGGCGGCCAGGTGAGATGGAGCCGAGCCCTGCGCCGCCCTGCGCCGCCCTGCGCCGCCCTGCGCTCTGCTCGTCCCGAGCCCTGCCGCGCCCTGCGTGGCGGCCGGTCGCGGCCGAGCCGAGCCGGGGCGCCAACATCCGGCATGCTGCTCGTCTGCTAGAGGCGGGACAGGGCAGGTCATCTCGGGGCTGCATCCTGCTGGAGGAGTTAGTGGCGAATGGAGCCAACTGAGCCCCTCGAGTGCGAGTGAGACAGGGCGACGAAAACGACTCTCAGTGAGCGAACTGCTATAACAAAGCGATTCTCCAGGAGCCGGACGAAGGGCCTGGAGGAACAGCCTGGAAGAGCAGCCTGGAGGAGCAGCCTGGAGGAGCAGCCTGGAGGAGCAGCCTGGAAGAATAAAGCTCCGAATGTAGGCCGGCCGGCATAACTCTTTTTTCTTCTCCGTTTGAAGCCGAGGGACTTGAGGTGATTCATCACGTATGCCTCGGCTTGGCGGCACTGTTGATGCCGAACCGGTATGGGAGGATGGGATGGGGTTCTCAGCGGTTGCCAGCCCCGCCAGCCCCGCCGAGGACCTGTTGCGCGGGCAGATTCCGCGGCGGAGGGCGGTGCGGCGGAGCGTGGGCGTCTGGCGACGTCTCTGTCTGCTAGCCTCTCTCTAACGCAGACATGAGGCTCCGCTCACACGCTGCTCAAACAGACCAGGGCGCTATGCCGTCCGAGGCGAAGGTCCTGAACAAAAGGAAGCAGGACTTGCAGGCGGCGGCACACAGTGGGTCAGAAGACCGCTGGAGGCGGTCGAAATCCCGGACGGCCCCTGTGTGCTCCCTGTTGCGGCCCTCGGGTCGAAGGCCCGGCCGGCCGGGAGGGAGAGAGAAAGAGAGTGTGTTATTGAGTGAGACCCACTCCCAGCGGCGTAGTTCAAGCGGGTTGAACTCGCGGTCTACCGGTCGATATCGGAGTGCTGGCCCCCGTGCCGTGTCTGTGCGCGGCTGTATGTGTGTATGTATGTGTGTGTGTGTATGGGTGTGGGTGTGGCCGACCTGCTTTACAGATGGAGGCCCTGTCCGCCAACTTGTGTTGATGACCGGCGTCGCATGCCACGCCCCTTTTATGCATTTCGCTGAAGGCATCGTCGCCGTCAACCCGATTCCGGGTGCATTATACGGACCACTACGGCTCGTCCGCGACTCCACGCACACAGTCACACAGTCAGTCTCTCTCTCTCTCTCTCTCTCTCTCTCTCTCTCTCTCTCTCTCTCTCTCTCTCTCTCTCTCTCTCTCTCTCTCTCTGTGTCACACACACACACACACACACACACACACACACACTAACCGGTTCCGTCGACGACCATTGATTGCATCGGGAGCTGCAATGGCCACGGATGCCACTGCAGCCAGGCTTGCCCGGCGGTTGCCGCGGCGGGTATAGACGGGTGCACTGAGAGACTGATTCCGCGCGCGAACGAGTCATTTTCGTGGCGCTGCGTACAGGTGCGGGGGAGACAGCTATGTCTCTGGGAATGAGTCTGCCGGCGAGCCTTGCCCCGCGGGTGCAGCGACCTGCTCGCGGCGCGGAGGCGCAGTGGCGTGCACGGCTCACGGACTCACTCCTCGCTGTAGAGTCGCTGCACGGCGCCGTCGAGACGCGCTGCGATTTTGCGTGAGGGCGAAGCCAAGGACCCTCTGGACACACAGACAGACAGACAGGCACAGACAGACTCGGACAGACACACAGACACGCGCATTTCCCGGCCGCCAGCGCACAGCGCGCGACCTGTCCCTCTTCGATATTCCCTCGGGCAGTCAGCCGCCCTGGCCAGCGGCCCTGTTGCCCTTCGCGATTGATATTCCGCACCCTCTATGCGCGGAGGGCCTGCGCCAGGAAGAGGAGGGGCTGTCCCTGCCCGGCTTCCCTTGAAGAAGCGCCTTAATGCCAGTCTAATCTCCGCCGATGATTGTCGCTGCAGGCTGACTCCGAACTGGACCTGTGTCTCTCTCGCACTCGCGTGGCGTCCCGCAGGGTACCGCGGGGGTGCGAGAGAGACAGAGCGACGAGAGCGCCGTTCGGAAGCGGCCGCTCGCTGCACAGGATGACGCCGTTTTCAGGCACCGAGACAATGGAATGGTGGCTGAGCTACCGAGGCGGCTAATTTTCCCGTCGAACACCGATTCGGACACCTCTGCTCTGCCCTCGCTGCTGCTCCCCTCTCCGCTCCCCCTGCCGACGCCGGGCCGGTGCTGGCGGGCCTGCCTGCCCTCATAGGTGCGCTGCTCTTACTTGATCGCGTGCGTACACCGGCGGCCTATTTTTGGCTGCGTTTACGACTGGCCCGGCTAGCTCGCCCGCCCGACTCGCGCCCACCGCGGCGTGCCGCCCTGGCCGAGCTGGCGGCCTTGGCTGTCGGTCCTAAGGCTGCCCTTCGCCCGGCCCCTTTGATACGGAGCGACGACGACGACTCTCAGTCCGCTGTGGGGCTGCGGGGGCACCCCCCCCCCCGGCAGTGCCGTCGCAGAGACACTTAGCGCCTTTTAATAAACTCCCTACACCAAATGAAAATTCCTGGGGGGCGGCGCCTCGCTGCTGGTCTAGGCTGGGGACTGGGGCGACGGGAAAGGACACAGGCAGGGACCCGGGGGGAGGGGGGCGTGTGCTTGTTACTATCTCTAGGAGAACACGCGGCCAGTTCCCTTCCCTCGTTCCAGCGTGGCACGACGACATGCCCATTCATTCATTCATTCATTCATTCATTCATTCATTCATTCATTCATTCATTCATTCATTCATTCATTCATTCATTCATTCATTCATTCATTCATTCTTCATTCATTGGTGCGCCGCCCGTTTGGGAACACGTTCATTCGATTCGTCTTCGCCGTCGTCCGCTCCCCAGCATTCTCTCCTTTTTGTTTTTGATTTCGAACTGCGTTTTTGGGGCGGGGGAGGAAGGGAGCCGTGTAGCGGCCCTCATCAGGATCAAGTGAAGCCGTCCATCTGGCGGCCGCGCGGCCGCGTCGTTAGCATTAGTGCGTCTTGGCGGCGCCCTCATGCCGCGCGGCCCTCATGGCGTCGGACAGCGTCCAGACAGTCCATTGGTCGGTGGGTACAGTCCGCGCCGCGAGTGGCGGCGGCGGCGGCGGCGGTACAGGCAGGTGCCGCCGGAAAGGGTTGCCGCGCTCCGCTCGCTATTGAAAGCAGAGCCGTTGCGCTCCGGCAGAGTGGGCACGGTTTACGACCGCGACGCCGCGACGCCGAGCAGCGCTGCGCGTCCCTCCGCGGTCCCCGTCCGCCGCCGGGCTACGCCGGGCTACGCCGGGCCGGCCGGCCGGTCAGTGGCGGTGCAGCGTGCGGTTCGGGGAGCGCGCGGGAAAGGAACGGGTTGTGGAGCCGCGTGGTCGTTGCCGTCGTCCCGTCCCCTGCCCGCCACCGCCGCCGCCGCCGCCGCCGCCACTCCTCTCCCCCCGCAGTGCGCTGCGGCGAGGCCGTTGCCAAAAACGGCGCGCGCGGAGCCTTCAGAGCCTTCGGGGCCTTTATGAGGGCGTTTGGGTGACATCTGCCCGCCGCGCGCCGCGCGTGCCTGGGGACCCAAGGCGCTCGCTGTGCGCCAGTGCGGCAGTGCGGCCCACCCGCCGCACAATGTGAACCGGCGCGGGGCGGGGCGGGGCGGGGCGGGGCGGCGCGGGGCGGCGCGGGGCGGCGCGGGGCGGGGCGGGGCGGCGCGGGGCGGGGATCTGCCACTGACTGGATGGATGCGACGTTACCTACTGGAGCAATGCGAGCCGGCCGACAGTGGTGTGCAGTGTCTCTGCGGCCACTTGATTACGAAGGGGGAGGGTGAATTTGATTGTGATTACTTGTGTTGGCGGCGGCTCTGGGGAAAGGGGTGGGGTGGGGTGGGGGGGCGAACGAGCGTACGGGCGGGCTTGCAGCAGCAAGCTTGAAAATATGCTTCGCTTTGCCGGGGAATGGGATTCCCATTGCTGCATGAATGGCTATGCTGTATTTTTGTCCCGAGACGTGTTAAACCAATTTTCACCCCCCACTCCCCTCTCGGCGTAGTACTTGTGATGTGGTTTTGCGATGACCGCGTTGGAGGGGAGGGGAGTGGGGGGCTTCGTTTGGGTGCTTTGTTCCCGCGCAACGCACAACGTTGCTTTTGTGGCATGATGCGCGCTTCTTTGCAGGACAAACAACTCAATTAGAAACCGCCCCGCCCCCTGGAAAAAAATGGAAACTCTCGTGTTCATTGTCTTTCTATTATTTTTTTTGCGAACCTGGGAATTATCCCGTTATCAAAGTGTGTACCTGCGAGATTCGAACAAACAAAAATGGTGGGAGGCTCATGAAATGGAGCGCTGGCCGGTAACCCTCTGCTAGTCCGGGACCGCGAGAGTTGAGCGAAACCGTGAAAATATCGGGAGCAACATCAACACCTCTGAAGTACCAACACGATTTAGGCTCGGTCCCCTGCTCTGCGCGAGGACTGCGGCAACGCTCATTCGTAATAGTGCAGGGGAGGCGGGAAAAAAAAATGGAAGAGATAAAAAAAGGGAACCTTTTCCGGTGGAGCTGGCTTCCCCGCACGGCACAGGTCACGGGCAAGGCTCCGTGCCATATGGCTCGTGTGTGTGTGTGTGTGTGTGTGTGTGTGTGTGTGTGTGTGTGTGGCGACGGGGATGGGCGAGACGACCCGGGCGTGATGAGTTTTCTGCCGGCGGAATCAAAATCGCTGATCGCTGCGACGTGATCTCGCCGCGATATCGGAGATAAGACTCTAATGGAAAATCAAAAGGGCGCAGAAAGAGAGGCGGCCAGCGGCCAGATCGACGCCGCGCCGCCATTTCATATTTTCTTCTGTTCTGCGTCCTTCTCTGTGTTTGATTTGGGCGGAGATTCGCAGGCAATCACAATAAGACCGGCGACCGGCCCGACCCGCCGCCCCGCTCCCAGGAAGTGTGTTTTCTCTTGGAATTGCGGTGGCCGCGACTCCCTGCCTCCCCCTCCCCCCTCCCCCCTCGCGCGACGGCGGGGGTGGCAGGCCGGTGGCAGGCCGGTGGCAGGCTGGGGCGTCTGGCTCGCCGGCGTCGAAATGACAGCTGGAAATGTACACACCGGCCGGCCTCCCGGACGCTGCGCTGCCTCGCCTCGAGGGGGGCCCTACGTGGGCGATGGATGGGCCCCACCTGGGGTACCTGGGGCGCCTTGGCGTTGTTCGTGCCGTACGACTACTATTGGCATGCGCGGCCCATCGGCGGGGCGGGGCGGGCAGGTGCGCGGGCAGACTCTGGCGGGGTGGGGTGCGGGGCTCAGGTGACCGTTACCGACCGTGCCCGCTGACCGTGACGCCGCCCCGAGGGCAGGGCAGGCACAGTGGGCAAGGCTGGGTAACCCAAACCGCCGCGTCGAGCGAGCGGGTCACAACGCGCCGCTCTGTCGTCACACCGCTTCTGTTTTTGTTTTCATCGCTTTCTTTCGGCGCGGTGTGTATTGTGAACTGTACTAACGTACGTACTTGGCGTAAGCCAGTTGGCAGCCGTGGGAGGGGGCCGCGGGGAGCAAGTCGCGCCCAGACGGTGGCGTAAGGCCGGGCGCCAGGGCTGCCCAAGGGAGGGGTGCCGCCGTCGCGGTCCTCTGTCCACGCCGGCGTGCTTGGCTGGCTACTCGCGGCAGGCGGGGCGCCGCGGTCCTCTGTCCACGCCGGCGTGCTTGGCTGGCTACTCGCGGCAGGCGGGGCGCCGCGGTCCTCTGTCCACGCCGGCATGCTTGGCTGGCTACTCGCGGCAGGCGGGGCGCCGCGGTCCTCTGTCCACGCCGGCGTGCTTGGCTAGCTACTCGCGGCAGGCGGGGCGCCGTGGACGCACCTTGAGGCGTCGAAGCCCCGCCCCGCGCTCCCCGCCCGGCGCGGTCACACGTGCACACGCACGTGTGGGCCGAGAATAGTCGGCCGGAACCGCGGCGCCGCTCCAAATGTATCGTCGCGCTGTCTCCCTCGCACTCACGGGGCGACGCGTTCACACAGCGACAGAGTGAGAAGACGTTGTAAATGATTTTTACCCCCACCCCCCGCCTTACAAAACAAAATCCGTTAGGACCCCCTGGTCGCAGAGTGAACCGAGTGTCACGCGCTGGATTGCGTGGTGGGGTGGAAAATGGGGAAATGGGGGGAAACGTAATAATGTGCGGCTGGGGCCGAAATGTAACCAGTGTAGTAACGCGGTTGCGGTGCGGGCAGCGTCCCCTCTCTGCTGGACCCGAACACACACACACACACACACACACACACACACACACACAGAGCGCGCCGCGGCGCCATCTAACGCGGCTTTACGAGCGGCTTGATGCAAGGGATGGATATCCAGCCAGACGCCCTATGCTCGGCCCACCGTGGGGCGTGGGGGCGTGTGTGCTTCCCCGTGAGGGCCTCGGGGGCGGCACGGCGGCACGGCGGCACGGCGGCGGGGTTGAAAAACACACGCCAAGGCTTACTGCGTCCGTGGGTCCGTGGGGAGCGCTGCGGAGAGAAGCCCTGGGCGAGTAGTATAGTTTGAGCTCATCGGTCGTAAAGCGGGGCCGGCATTCTGCGTGCTCTCTTTCTCCCGCTTTTCTTTCTCTTTCTCCCTCTTTTTCTTACTCCCCCTTTTCCGGATGGAAATTGAATTAAAAATCAGTGCGAGGACGGCGTCGTGCAGCGTCCCTGGCGGTGCAGCGAGCTCCCCGATGCCGCCGCGATCGCATTATAATGAACGCCTGATAACCATCCGCTTGGAGAGCACGCGTCTGTCTGTCCGTCCGTCCGTCCGTCCGTCTGTTCGTCCGCCGTGCGGTGTCAGTTGCCGCTCATCCCGCACAACAACAAGTGAGGCTGTCTCCGTCTCTCTCTCTCTCTCTCTCTCTCTCTCTCTCTCTCTCTCTCTCTCTCTCTCTCTCTCTCTCTCTCTCTCTCTCTCTCTCTCTCTCTCTCTCTCTCTCTCTCTCTCTCTCTCTCTCTCGGTGTTGGGGTGGGTCGTCTCGCGCCGTCCCCCAGCGGGCCGCGGACAGCTGTTCCTCCCCTTCGGCGCTACCGATACACTGTGATACCAGCGGGTGGAAACTCCTACTGCGCGGCTGATGCTGAGATCCGAGCGGCTCGCCACGGCCCGGCCGGCCCGGCGGCGGGCCGGTGGTGGCCGAAATCGAGGTGCCGCCGCTTCTATTATTGCTCAGAAAACCCCTAAAACTTTGACTTTTGAAGACCCCATGTACTCTAAGCAATAGTTTAGGAACCAAGGAATCGCCCTGTCACATTCGTTTTTACCAATACGTGCGTTAAATCGGTTAACTTTGTCGAGGCGTGTTACGGAGGAGCCCATAAATCCCCGCCGCCGTACCTATTTTATTTTTATTTAGGCATTTCCGTTGCTCTGACACTTATAGTGTAAGCGAGGCAAATTTTCCTTGCACTTTTCTCTATCCGATGCAATACGCGGGTGTTCTAAAGGACAATCCTGAAAGAAATGCGAATACCTAAAAGATGCAGCGGCGAAATAGCCATTTTCCGCAACGTTCATTTCCCGCACGGAATATAATTTCATCTTTTATTTTATCCAATCCCAACACCTCCTAAGCACAGCGAAATTTCATACCGAATCTTTTTCTGTTCTCGGATTTGACATTCGTGCAAGGACTGCTGAGATCGAAGCGAAGTAAGATAAACATGTAGAGGTTATGTTGACGTGAGCTCCGAGACTAACCTCTTCATGTTTATCTTACTTCGCTTCGATCTCAGCAGTCCTTGCACGAATGTCAAATCCGAGAACAGAAAAAGATTCGGTATGAAATTTCGCTGTGCTTAGGAGGTGTTGGGATTGGATAAAATAAAAGATGAAATTATATTCCGTGCGGGAAATGAACGTTGCGGAAAATGGCTATTTCGCCGCTGCATCTTTTAGGTATTCGCATTTCTTTCAGGATTGTCCTTTAGAACACCCGCGTATTGCATCGGATAGAGAAAAGTGCAAGGAAAATTTGCCTCGCTTACACTATAAGTGTCAGAGCAACGGAAATGCCTAAATAAAAATAAAATAGGTACGGCGGCGGGGATTTATGGGCTCCTCCGTAACACGCCTCGACAAAGTTAACCGATTTAACGCACGTATTGGTAAAAACGAATGTGACAGGGCGATTCCTTGGTTCCTAAACTATTGCTTAGAGTACATGGGGTCTTCAAAAGTCAAAGTTTTAGGGGTTTTCTGAGCAATAATAGAAGCGGCGGCACCTCGATTTCGGCCACCACCGGTCCGCCGCCGGGCCGGCCGGGCCGTGGCGAGCCGCTCGGATCTCAGCATCAGCCGCGCAGTAGGAGTTTCCACCCGCTGGTGATACACTTCCAGCAGCCACATGGCACGTGCCCGCTGCTGCCGGCTGCCCGTCTCTCTCGCACTCGCGGGGGGGGGGGGGCTCGCACGGGTGCGAGAGAGACGGAGAGAGACTATCGCTTGGGGTGCTGCGCGTGCACAGCTGGCCGCTGGCTCCGGCGCGTCTGGGTCACCTGGATTTTGGAGCCGTGTTTGTGCCTCCTCCAGTCTATAATCGGACGGGTTGGCCGAGGCCTGGCGGAGGGAGGGCGGGCTGGCTGCACACTGATGCCGAGAGTCTCTCTCACACGTGCAGGGGACGCCGGGGCGCCCCGTGAGAGCGAGAGGGACTCGCCTAAGCCCCGGCCAGCCCGGCGTTAAGGTGCTAGATCACCTAAAACTCAAGTCAACGGATTGGGCTAAAATTTTGAACACGTACTCGGAACACAATTTTGATGCACACCACAAGTTTTTTTGGAGCTGGTTCAAATTTGAACAAAGTTATTGAGCATTGAAGTGTTCAAACTTCGTGCAGCTCACCCGGCCAAAGTACGAAACGTAGACCAAAACTAAAAACATATTCCTGCAGTAAAATTGAGCGCCCAGGCATTGCGGTACCTCCGAAGTTCGTTGCAAAGCTTTCTGTAGTTCAAAAAGCTGGTCAAAGTTGGGCCAAAATTTGGCCAAAGTTTGACTCCAGATTTGGCAGACATGCACATGGAATTTCGCTCCCAGAGGTACCGCAAGATCTGCGCACGTCTTTCCCCTACACAAATATACTTCCAGATTTGTTGTGGTATCGATACTTTCTGAGGGTGAGCTGCACAAGTAAAGTACTGTTTTCCCATACTTTTACTCGTTTTGAATTTGGCGGTCGATTCGTGGTGCTCTGAGACGTGGCGCGGCGGAAGGTTTCGGAACTACGTGCAGGCTGGTGGCGGCGGCGCGACAGATTTATGACGGACTGCAAGTGCAGCTTGTCGGGTACATATTGTCTCTGCCTGCCGGCCAGCCTGCGTGCGCCTCCCTTCCTCCCTTCTCCCCCGCACGGAGCCGGAGCCGCTGGGTCTCAGCTCGGAAGAAGCCTGGCGATGCTCGCGGCCGTGGTAGGGCCACTACCTGCTGCCGAGGGTGGCAGCCCGGGCCGGACTCCGCCGGGAAGGGTCTGTGTCCCTTTTCATTGACACTGCTTTTGTGTTGAGCGCCGAGTAGCTCGTATTTAGAACAACTTGATTGACCTAAAATTTATCCAGTCTGTTTTCAAAAATGGGCTGAGCAGAAAATTTCAACCAGATTACAAAAAAGAATGAAAGTCATATCTCGATTTTCGGTGCCGGCGCGCGGGCCGGGCCGGGCCAGCTGGCTGCCGCTGCGTGCGGAGCGCGGCGGCGTGGCGGTGCCGCCTCACTCGCACTCACTGGCTGGCTAGGGCGCGAGGGAGACGGACGGCCACTACTTTCGGATGCGAAATCTGAGACTCTGCCGCTGAGGTGGCGCAGCTTAGCGCGCGCTCGGCTGGGACTTCCACCGCGCGGCCGCCGCGCAACGACTGCCTGCCGGTTCACTGCATCCTAATCAATGTACTGTATTCTAATGACCAATTTTTGAAAATTACGAATTTCCATGAAGTTATTTTGTTATGCATTGGGCCTCTGCTCGCGCGGCTGTCCTCGATTGGCAGGTCCGCACGGAGGCAATGCACTCCAATTGTGTGACTGACAGGAGTCGTCCGCCGGTCGTCTGGTAGGAGTCTGGCTGGCCCGGCCCGGCCGCCTGCTTGCCGAGCCGCCCCGCGCCCGAGGTGCGAAGGGGAGGAGGGGAGGGGGTGGGGGCTTCGCCCAGGCCTGCTCTAGCCTGCACTCGCTGCAGGACAGCTGACAAGTACGCTGTAAACTTATGAAAGAAAATAGGAAAAGGGACGCGCTGGCCTATGCTTTTGCAAGGAGAGAAAAAAGACAAGGTGCTTTTGACAGAGTACCGCTAGGAGCGCTATCTCTCGGGGAATGCGTACACTTTTAGGAAAGGAAATGTGCACGGAGTATTGACCGGAACAGCCCACGCTATACCCCGTGCGGGGGCCGGACCCGCGCGGCCCCAACGCCGCACCTCCGGGAGGGTGATCTAGCCCCTTAACGCGCTTGTAACGCAGGCCCGGCAGACTGTGAATCTCGAGTAAGGCCGGCAAAGCCAGCGAGGCTCTGTTGTTATTTAATTTGCCTCGCACTTGGCGGCGGAGCGGCCCGGCTCAGTCCGGCTCAGCGCTTAGCCCAGTGCAGTGCCCGGTTTGGCCGCTAATCGCCGGCTGCTTCTGCACCAGCTTGAAGGGGTGGGTCGTGGGTCACCATTCGCTGCGCGTCTTTTTTTTTTTTTTTTTTTTTTTTTTTTTTGGGGCGCGCGTATTCTTTGAGTGGGTCGCGGGGTCGCGGCGCCGGGCCTACCCACTTGGCGGGGGCGGAGAGGGCCGTCGGCTAATGAAACCCTACTTCCGGTTTTGCGCGCGTTGCTCGGCCGGGTCTTGGCTTCTTGGCGCAGCGTAGCACAGCGTGGCAGAGCGTGGCACAGCGTGGCACAGCGTAGCGCAGCGGCGGCGGCGTAAGTGGTCTTTTTCTTTTTCCGTTGCCGCTTTGTGAATGAGTTGAGCTGCCGGTGGCGCGGACCGCTGCCCGCCTGCCTGCCTGCCCGCCTGCCCGCCTGCCTGCCTGCCTGCCCGCCTGCCTGCGCTGGAGCGCCGAGTCGGCCGGCGGGGCTTAGCGGAGCAGGCTGGACATTTCCATAAACTGATGCAGTTGCGGGGGAGGGGGACGGGGAGGGGCACAGCGGCCGAGGAGGAGCGGTTTCCAAAACAATTGCCTCGCTTCATTTTATCTCTCTCTCTCCTTCTGTCCCCCCGCCCCGTCGCAGCCTCCTTCCTTGGCCGCCCAGGGCGTCGTCTTGTGTTGGGCTTTGCTGGTCACCAAGGGGTTTGTCCCGTTCCAAAGTCGGGACCCTGATTTACTTGTCGGGTCTTTTTATTTCCCGTGTGTTGTCTTGCGGGGCCTTTCTTCCTCTCACGCACACACTCACACCCAAGTAGGCGGCAGGTGTGTGTGTGTGTGTGTGATGTTCCCATGCTATCCAAAATCCGTATAGCAAGGCCAAGCATGCCCACGCATTTATTTGATAGGCCCTGTCCCGCCTCACACTCACACACACACACACTGAAAAGACACGCTCACTACTCAGACACACACACCTACACACACACACACGTCGTGTGGGATGCTGCCTGATAAAGCAGCGAATCTCGCTGCTGTCAATTGCTAATCTGGCCATCAAAGTAGTGGCGCGCGTGCGTTGCGAGGCGTGTCGCCGCACTGATGCCGTGCGTGTCGTGCGTGTCGTGCGTGTCGTGCGTGCCACGCCGAGGCAAGGAGACGGCCAGCCCGGGTGGAGAGCCCCCAGTGGGGACCCTATCGACTTGATGGCCTCCTCGATGATGAGCGCCAGATAGATGGAGAGGCTCGTTATTAATATTCTCCTTTTAATTAGTTTGATGGTGGGCGTGGCGGACCGCGAAGGCGGCTGCCTGGTGTGTGTTCGGAGCGGAAACGCGCCCTGGCCGAGCGCGCCACGGGGAAAGTAGCCATTAGCACTCCATTTATTCTGTGTAATTCAATAAACGCCCATCTCTTCGATTTCCCAATCCTTGACTACTCGGGGACGTCAAAGAAATCTTGATCTACGCAATTTCGAACTACCGAAAAGTGTTATTCTCATAGGTGCAGATCTCTTCCGTACTCACCGACTCGGTGACTCCCGTCGCGTCTCGTGAGCCGCCCGACTGGAGTCTCGTCCTCGTCTCGCCAACAATGCGAGGCGCTAGAACGCATCGTGCGTGTCCCAGCCGTCACGGCTCGTCTCGCCAGCTTGCTGCCAGCTTGCCTGGCCGGCCGGCCGCCTCGGCTCCGGCGCCACCCCCACTCCACCCCCGGCCGCGCGCGCGCTGCGAGGCTGCAGCGTTGCCGCGTTGCTGCGCCAACAATGCCAGACGGTGGAGGGGGAGCGGCGGCGCGGCGTTGCCGGGTCGTGCGTGGGAGGGATTGCCGCTGCTGGTCAGAGCCTGCGCACGCGGACAGCTTCGCCCGGGCTGTACGCGGGGAGGGGGTGTCAATGTTCCGCTCAGACTGCAAGTCATTCACTCGCTATATCCCCCGGCAGCAAGCCTCCTACATTATCGTTAGGATGCGCGCTTGGTTCCTGGACTCGAGAGTAAAAGCTAGCTCACACCTCAATTGATGAGTCTTGTTCTTTCTTATATTTTGTTGTTTGTTTATTGTTTTTTTTTAGATTAATTGATTTAAGAAATAATTTTTCTGGGTGTAAATTCTGATTTTTCTTCCCCGTGGTTCCTTTCTGTGCTGTGCTGCTTTGCGATGCGACTGCGATGCGCACCTGCAAGGCCCGCCCCGCCCCGCCCCGCCCCGCCCCGCCCCGCCCCGTCGCGTCTGATTGCGCCCCATTCACGGACAGCATACGGGGTCGACACGATGTGGCCCCAGTTGACGTCCTCGTTTCACTTTTATTCTCCTCCTGCGGTGGCGTAGCATGCGTAAGCTGATGCTCCGGGTCGCAGAAGAGAGCCCGCTCACTCGTCACTCCCATTCCCCCGCCGACCCGCCCTGGGTTCGAACCGGCGAACCAGCGGGCGAAACGACAGGAAGAAGCAGCCCTTTCGGATTTTGTGGAAGAGGGTGGGGGGAGCGCGGCCGTTTGGCTGCAAAAGCTGGATATGATTTACACCGCTCCCCCTGCCTCCTAAAAAAGACACTGAAAAGGGACCTCCCGTGGCAGTGTGTGTGTGTGTGTGTGTAAGGACCTCTATCTGCCGTTTTCAAACTTTGTTCGCTGCCGAACTCCAGCGCGGCGCGGGGCGAAGACCCCCGGCAGCACACTGTAATGAGGAAGCCTCCTGGTGCTCCGCCCGGCTCCAGGTCGGCGCCGGTCTCGGACCGAGTCTCGGACGCCGCCCGACGTCAACCCCGGCACGCTGATAAGCCCACGGCCATGTGTCGGTCCGTGGGAAACAAGACGGCAGAAGCAAGAAGCAAGGGGTGCAGCCCCGAGAGTCGCTACCCGTCTCTCTCGCACGGCCCGACGGGACGCCCCGTGAGTGCGAGGGAGACAGAGACATCGTGCCTCGGAACGAGTCTGCAGTGCAGCCAACTGCCGTGCCAGGCCAGGCGGACCAACCTCGTCGGGCTATCACGTAGTTGATACCGCGCCGCGCTGCGTGAAGCTGAGCAGGAGCGAGTCGGCGGGGGCGTGCTAGGACGTGCTGCTCGGCCTCCACCGGCACGACGGCCCCCCCGAGGGCCCCCCCGAGGGCCCCCCCGAGGGCCCCGCTCAGGGACGGCATGGCGGCGAACTGGGTCGATCGCTTGCGCTGCAAATTGAAGGGCGATTGGTCTGGTCGATTGACCGATTACTGCCAGGTGCGTGTGTGTGTGTGTTTGTGTGTGTCTCGCTGAAAGCATCTCCCTGCAGCCGGTCGGGGCGGTGACTCACCCAGGGCGTCTGCAGCAGCACGCGTGCGTGGGACGCCGGGCCGGTTTGCACTTGCGCGCGCACACACACACACACACACACACACACACACTCACACACACACTAAACACACAAATACTGCATGCACAGGTGCACGCACACTCAGTTGTGCTCACACACATACATAGAGACACGCCGGAAGTGAATGGGGAAGTAGCATGTCCCTACCGCCGCCTTTTTTTCGGCCACAATGTGAAGTGTAATAACATTTGTACCACTGCGGGTCGTGACATGGTGGTGCACGGTGGCGCTTGGAGCGCGAGGCACAGCAGCGAGCCCCACTGTGCTGTGGCGTCGGTGGCGGGGCGCGGCGGGGCGGGGCGGGGCGGGGCGGGGCGGGGCGGGGCGGGGCGTGTCACTGCGGTCCCACGAGACCCATCCAGCCTATTCACTGCAATTGCTGCCGGCATGCCAGCTTGTGGGAAATCAGTCGCGCGGCTAAAAATAAAAATAGTGGTTCGAATGAACAAGATGCACAACATATCCCTGCCGGCGCAGCTACGCAGCGGTCCAGGCGGCGGGGCGCGAGGAGTAGAAGAGGCCTTGGCAGCCGGTGTCCGCGGTTCTACTCTCACAGTGTAGGAGACGCGACGTCGTTAGACGCCGGCCGGCCTGTCTCAGGGATTATCTCGGGCTCTGCTTTTCGCCGTTTCGCCTTCCAATTACTTCATTGTTTCGAAAAGCCCATGGCAGTCGGCTCTTTAGGGCGGCACTTCGACGCGGCAACCATGGCAACCATGGCGAGTGGAGCATGCCGGGTACCGACTGGACTTATGGGCGCTAGCGTGGCGTGGCGTGGCGGGGCGGGGCGGGGCGGTGCCCAGCGCTGACGCCCTTCCCGGGCTGGCTGGCTGGCTTGGGCTGGCCTCGTGGGCGGACCGGTACGCCAGCCGCTACCCGCCGCGCCCCGCCGCGCCACGCCGCGCCCAGAGTCCCACAAGCACGGCGAAGAGCGTTGAGATTTTGGGTTTCGGCGGGGTGAGGTAGAGATGGTGACTGTGTTGGTTTGTTTGTTTGTTATGTGTGTATGTGTGAGTTTGTGTGTGTGTGTGTGAGTTTGTGTGTGTGTGTGTGTGTGTGTGTGTGTGTTCGTCCTATCGCCCTGTCCCTACGGTCGAGCCTGGACCCTGCCGCCTGTCGTCCAAGGTGTCGGGCATTTTGTCCATCGATGCTCCCTTCCCCTGGATTTGGATTTAGGCTCTTGGTCGCCCCGTCGAGATCAGAGCGATGGTGTTTTCCTCGCGGCTCTGTCCCTCTCCTCTCCCTCTCCTCTCCCTCTCCTCTCTCTCTCTCTCTCTCTCTCTCTCTCTCTCTCTCTCTCTCTCTCTCTCTCTCTCTCTCTCTCTCTCTCTCTCTCTCTCTCTCTCTCCCACGCCCGGTCCCTTGTCCTCGGCCCTTTACGTCTTGTTCCTCTTTGAGGCACTTGAATGCCCCCCTCCCCCTCGCCTTTCTCTGGGCCTGGTGGACTGGTCGTTCCGGCGCGTCGGCTTCTCTTATTGGTCCACTGTGGTTTGGTTTGGGCCGGCAGCTCACGGCACTGTGGACGCATCGGCGGTGCCAGTGGACTGGAACATAATCCGCGCTAAGCAGGCTGGTTGCCGCACGCCGCGTCGTCGCTCTGTCTCTCTCGCACTCGTGGGGCGTCGGGGCGCAATGAGAGAGGAGGCGCCGTTCGGAGCCTGCAACGCCCCGCCGCTATCCCAAAGGAAGTGTACTCACTAGTCTAGTGTCGCAAAGGCGGCTGGGTTCCGCATCCTCTTTCTAGTACATCGCGGTTGCCTCTTGGTTCCCGCAGGCCAGGACTCGAGCCAGGACTCCAGGCCGCCCCACCGCGAATCTGCTTCCTGCTACGTTTTTCTGGGCCCTACAGGCTGGGCCCTACAGGCCGGCCCCGGCTCCGCCCTGCTCCACGCCCAGCCCTTATCGATAAGCCCTTTGATGTCCCTGCGTGTGTATGGTCTTGCGGCGATCGGAGTTACCGGCTTTTTTTCCGTATTCCTTCGGGGTCTCCCCCCCCCTCATTACTGTAGTACCAAGGAACACGTGGCATGTGAAAGAGCGCGCGTTGACGGGGGAAGGGCGGCGAGGGCGGCGAGGGCTGCCCTTGCCCCGTGCCGCTCCAACTTGGCCCTGGGCCGGGGTGTATCGGATGGCTTCGTCTGTCGCCGTCATCGCTCCCGGCTGAAATCGGCCCCTTCCTTTGCGTCATCCCTTTCCTGCCCTGGAAAAAAACCCATACTGTGTTAATTGGAGAGTTAAAAGCTGTCCCTGTTTTGATATGATAGGAGGAAAATATGGAGGAGGCGTGAGTGCTTGTAGTGTGCTGCTCTCGTTTTGTCTCTGACGTTGCCTTTTCTCTCCGCTGTTGCAGGTAAGTCGGGGTGCCGGCTCCAGGCTGATGGATATCGGCGGAGCGGTACGTGATATACGTGCCGCTGATTTCGCTCCCGGTTTTCACCCTCCGCCGCGTTCCGGCCTGGTTGGCTTGGTACGCGTCGGGATGTCGGGCCGCTGGAATCCAGGCAATGAACCCCCTGCTGTCGTGTGACCCTTCGGCCGTACGAACTTTGACCTCCTCCCCCCTCCCCTTTACTCCACTTAGACCAGCCCTTCCTTTTTATTATTCCCATCATCTCGTCTGGTGGTGTTCGTTCTTCTCGTCATTTCTCCTAATTTGGCTGCCCCACTCCCACCTGCTGCAGGACCCCCTCCCGCCCCAGCCTCCTCGCGTATCTGACGGAAAACGTGAACTGAACGTTTCCCGTAACAAGGTGTCAGATTTCTCTCTCTTCTCCTGTTGTTGAAGCTAATTTTATCTTCGAGTCCTTGGAACGACTAGGCACGCCTTTTGCTTGCGACATGGTTTGCCGTGTTGGTCGCGCTGTCGCCGCTGGGCTCACCGGGACGGGCATCGCACAAGTAGAAAAGTGGAAAAGAGACGGAAGAGGGGGTCATGTGCTTGCCGGAAGTGCTTTGACCGGCATGTTCTGGAAGGCCTCTGGCGGCCGTCCACCTCCCTTACTCAATCCTCCCCCGACCTGGCGTGCGTGCGCGCGCACACACACACACACTCACACACACACACACACACACACACACACACACACACACACAGAGTGGGAGAAACTTCGACGGCGGAGTACGTATCCGATTTCCGTACGGGCCGCGAGACGCGGAGGGCCTTGGCGGGGCCCAGGCGGGGCCCAGGCGGGGCCCACACCTCGCGCCCGCTTTCTTTGATAGGATACTCGCCGGGGGGCTCCAGACAAACCAGAAGGGGTGGGGGGGGGAGGAGGAGGAAGCGTACGCCCGGAGGCGTCGCGCGGAGCCAGGGACACTCGGCGTGGGACCTGATACGCCTCCAGGAGAGCGGCGAACGCGCGTGGAAAGGCCCAGTGTGTTGTTGCTGGTACACTGTGCGGCCGGCAGCCCGGCGTGCCACGACGCCCCGCGCCAGGACGCCGATGTGGCAGTCCCGCCGCGCTGCTCTAACATCACGTGCGGGCGGCCCAGCCCGGCCCGGCCCGGTACGCCGGCAAGGAAGTGGGAACAAAACGAAAAATTAAGAAAAAGAGGCCGGTACAAAAAGAAGCGGCGGATGCTGGCCGGAGAACAAGGAGCGTCTTCGTCGTGCACTCCTCGATGGTGCTGAAGCTGCGCTAAAGCGACTTGATGGCGGCGAGCGTGCCGATGACAAAGGAAGGTCACTCTCACACGGACGCGCGCATGTGTGAGCGCGGACGCGCACACATACGTGGACTACACACACACACACACACACACACACACACACACACACACACACACACACACACAGAGAATCCTAGGCGGCGGCGCGTGAGAGACTGATCGGATAGGCATCACGCGACGTGACGCGAGGCGGCCGCCGCGTCGTCGTGGTGGCGGCCGGTGGCGGCGGCTCCCAGGGAAGCCCTTGCCGGCCGCGCTCCTCCAGCCTGTCTCGTCCTGTCCAGCGCGCCGCCCTGTGCCTGGTGAAGCCCACCCCGGCCGCCCTCGGTGCGTGTGCGGCGCGGCGCGGCGCGGCCCGTCGGTCTCAAGGAGTATCAGACTGACCCGCCGCCGGGCCGCCGCCGGGTCGCCGGCGAGGCTTCCTCCCCGAATAGCCCCCTCGGTGACGGTGACGCGTCGCCGGCGGCGCGGTGTCGGATTTAATTTAAGATTCCGGACGCACGAGACACGCCGCCGGGCACCGCGCATAGTGGGCCAGAAGACCGGAGGCGCAGCGCGCGTCGCGCGGCCGACAGCGGCAGAGCGGCAAAACGCGCGGCCTTGGTGGGTATTGCGAGTCAGCGCCCGCGGACCGCCGGCTAGGCAGCACGGAGGACGTCGCGCGCCAGGCGAGGACGCGCCGCGTCGGCGTCGGCGTCGGCGTCGGCGTCGGCGTCGGCGTCGGCGTCGGCGTCGGCGTCGGCATCGGCGTCGGCGTCGGCATCGGCGTCGGCGTCGGCATCGGCGTCGGCGTCGGCATCGGCGTCGGCGTCGGCGTCGGCGTCGGCGTCCCTCCGGAACGGAGAGAGACGACGACTCTCGGAGTCGGTCTGCTGGTCGCCTTTCTCACCACGACGCGCGGCTGTGCGGCCAGACCCCGGGATGTTCGGGTAATTGAAAGAGACACCGGCCGAGTCAGTCGCTGCCGTCAGGTGGGGGCGGCGGACTTGGAGAGAGAGAGAGAGAGAGAGAGAGAGAGAGAGAGAGAGAGAGAGAGAGAGAGAGAGAGAGAGAGAGAGAGAGAGAGAGAGAGAGAGAGAGAGAGAGAGAGAGAGAGACCCTTCCGTCTGCCTGGGGCAGGGACCTGGCAGGGGCGGGCAGAGGGGCCTGCTGGATTATCAGCGAGGGGCTCGCCTCAAGTCCTGAAGTAGGTACGGCTAGACACGCTGATCTCCGATATCGTAACTCGACCCCCCCCCCTCTCCCCCTCTGAGGGTCGCTTCTCGCAGGCGCGGCGCGTCCAGCCAGCCCGCCTTGTCACGGCCAGGCCGGGTCACCCGATACCGAGTCATTGATTAGGCCTCCACCTGGGCAGCATGAAAAATAGGCGGCGGGAGTTTACCGCGGCGCGGACAGCGAGCGGAGCGGAGCGGAGTGGAGTTGGTTACTCGGCGAGTCACTCCGCCTGCGATCTGCAACGCCCCAAGGCGCGGCGACACGACAAAAAAAGAAGTTTTCCAGATGTAATCTAAAGCAAGTTGGCTAGCCGCGAAAAAGTTATTTTCTCGGGCATGCATGCCACCGCCCTGTCCACCGTGACCGCCTCGACCTACGCAAAGCCATGCCCTCTCCCCGGTTCAACAGCCGCCAGCGCGCTGGGCGCCTAGCCGCCTCCCCGCCTCCGCGGTGCCCGAGTGCGTCGTCATGCGGGCCCTTTATTTAAACGTCCCGCTGGATAAGGACACCAAGGACTGGACGCCGAGCAGGACGAGCCAATCCTTTGGCGAGCTGCACAAGAAGGACTCATGTTTATGCAGCGGGGCAGGGCGGCGGCGTCCTGGTCTCGGCGTTGCATGCCGGGTTGTTGGTTGCCGTGGTCGACTTGGCGTCCGCGCCAGACGACGAATCCGCGCTTATGCCAATACAGACCGGAGCTAAGGGGGCCTTGGGCGGGCCCCGCCCCGCCGGCTTAGCTCCCACCGCAGCCCCGCTCGGAATAATGAATCCGATGGCGGGAAAGCGGGAAAGCGCGCCGGGAAACAAAAGGCGGGCCCACTAATGGCAACGGCAGTGGCGGCCCGGCCGGGCCTCGGCCGGGCTCTGCCGGCCAGCCACGCCACCGGCCAACCTGGGGCCGTGTTATCTCGACAAAACGGGGCGCCTTTTAGGGGCCTGGGGTCGCGTCTCTGTCTCTCTCGCTCCCACATGGACCGCCCCGCACGAGTGCGAGAGAGACAGCGATGGCCCTATCCACGGGCTGCCTGCAGCTTGCTTGTCTGATGGCGCCGACCGTCAGCGGCCTGCCTCCTGCTTCGCTACCAGCTCTACAGTCGCTAAATGGGACTCGAACCGAACGTGTGACCCCACCATGGATTGCCCGTCGGGGATTTGGACCGCCTGTCCGCCGCGGCATCCTCGGTAGTCGGCCGGTCGGACGGCGTGCTTGTTGGAGGCCGTGACTTGCACCGCAGCGCGCCCCGTGGCTGCCCGCTGGGCTCCAGTCCAGGTCGCATTCGAAGTATAATTGAAGTTTGGGGAACTGGGCGCGCCGGAAAATTGGGAGAGGGAGATTGAGTTGTCGGGGAGAGAAGGGGGGGGGGGAGGGGGCCTTTGTGTCCGTCACTCCATCACGACGGGGCAGCTGGGGCGGATCAGCTTCATCCGGGTGCACCGTTCTGGATTTCGTTTTCCACGACGCGCACAAGTGTTTTCTGCAATGAGTCGAGGTTGCGACTGGCTGTGGCCGTGGCCGTTCGCGCATAGCCGCGCGTAGCACCGCCTCGGCGGGGAGGAGGACGCCGACGACGCCTTGGAGGAGCACAGGGGAAGGGGGCCGGAAACGGATTGCTGGAACGCGCACCGGCGCACACACACACACACACGCAGTTTGCCCTGCTCCTATCTCGCGCCTCGTCAAAGGTTCGCCGCGTTGGCCGCCAGAGAGCGCGAGGGGGAAGGGGGAGGGGGACGTTATGGAGCAGTTTGCAAAGTCATCTCGCTGGGCGCGCGGTCTCTGCTGCAAAGGCGGCAGCCCTTGGGCTGGCAGGGGACCCGAGGACCCGAGGCCAGCAGAATAGCAGAATGGCCCTCGGAGACTGCCCCTCGTCGCTCTGTCTCCCTCGCACGGGACGCTCCTTGAGAGCGAGGGAGACAGCGACGAGAACGAATTTCGGTATGGGTCTGCAGACCCGGCTGGCCCCACCGAGCCCAGCGCGCACGGCCGTGACGCCACCACAAAAGAGTGCGCGCCGCCGCGGTCCTGAGCGAGTCGTGGTCGTCAGCCTTCATGGCCTTCGTGGACCAATCTCGGCGCGGCGTCCGAAAAAGCGTAAAGCGATGAGCGCGGCTGCGTCCGGGACATCCGGGTCGGCGGCGTGGTCGCAGTCTGTCAGTGCAGACCGTCAGGCTGTCCCAGCGGGGCACGCGGTAATGGCCGCCGCCCCCCCGCGGCTGCCTCAGCGCTGCCGGGGCTCTTGGCCGTGATCTAGGCGTGCCAGAGGACGGGGCCCGCGCCGCCGCGCCGTGCCGCCCTGCCGCCGTGCCGCCGTGCGTGTGTTGCCAAATATGCCGCCCTCGTCCGCCCCTTCTTTACGGCCTCCACTATGCGCGTTGGCGCGGCGTCGGCGGTCCTCCCCCCCTTGCTTTTAGGCGGCGGGGCGCGGCGGGGTCGTCGTGATGTGGCCCATGGCGGTGCCTCCTGCCGCCGCCACTCTGCGCGTCCTTTTCACTGGAAAAAGGAGGGGAGGCGCACGGCCAGGGCTACCCGCGCCAAGGACGTTCCGCGTCGCCTTGCTGCGCGGCGCACCGCGGCGCACCGCGGCCAGCGGCGTCCGAAACGGCGCGGCGTCGTGGCCGTCCTCGGCGCCACGCCCTGCGGCGTGAGAGAGGCGACGGCGGGCTCCCGGACGCAGCCGTGCCGGGCGGCGGAGCGTTGTCGGCGTCGCTTTGTGAGGGCCGGAGTAGTTTGTGGGCCGGCCGCACCGCCGACTGTACTGTCTGTGTGCGCGGTCCGACGCGGTGCGCGGCCGCGGCGGGGAAGGGGGTCCTGTCGGACGGCCAGGGGGCCAGGGGCAGGGCGCTGTTGGCAGCGGGGAGAAAACGTGATGCAACGGGAGAAACGGCCTCAAGGACATGACGCCGCCGCACCTCAACGAGGCCGTGAGCGACGATGAGGGTTAGACGGGGGCAAGAAAAGAGACACGATTACGGATTCGGCGCGGTTTATAAGTCACTTTGGTCGGTGTGGCGCAGGCGTGGTCGCGGCGCGGCCCTCGCCCTGCATGTCGTGGCAGGCGACTGTGACCAGGATGACGGCCAGCGTGAGGAACATGGCCAGCATCCAGAACATCTGGTGGCGGCAGGTCACTGAGCGCAGCAGCACGACGCGGCCGTGCCACCAGGAGTCGACGCGGACGGCATCGGGTGTGGGCGTGGCCGGCGTGGCCGCGGGGACGCGAGGGCGCCGCGATGGCGGCAGGCGCGGCTGGCCCGGCCCGCAGCGAGCCCTGTCCCGGGCTTTCCGGCCGCCCTCGCCGTGCACCAGGACCACGACGGACGCCGACCGGGCCGTGTGGTCGGGGCTGGCGCCAAGGCTGGCCCCAAGGCTGGCGCAAAGGCTGGCGCCAAGGCTAGTCCCAAGGCTGGTCCCAAGGCTGGCGCCAAAGCTGGCGCCGTGCTGCCGGCAGAGAGCAGAACGTGGCAGACTTGTCGTTCGCCATAGCTGCATAACATGTGCCATACGAACCTCTGAGCGACCGGCGGCGACCCGGGCCGACTGGGATGACGAGCAGGACTGCGCGGCCTCGTCGTCGTCCAGCACCACCACGTAGATGTCCTCGTCGGGCACCACGGACGAGTAGTCCGGGTCGTCGCGCCCGCCCGTCCTGGACCCGCCCCTGGCCAGGCCGCACGGGGAGGGGCTGGAGCGCTCGTCGGGCAAGGCGGCCTCCTCCACCACGACCGAGTGCTCCGCCTGTCCAGGTGGAAGTGCCATCGGGGGCCTCGGCCCCTGTCGAAGGTCTGAACTAAGACGGGGTGGGACATCCGACGGACGTGTTGGTCGATCTGGCCGCCCTGAGTGGCGGTCTGGCGACGGGAGCCGCGGCCTCGGCCTCCACAGCGGCCGAGGCGTCTGTGTGGCGGTCGAACACGGCGGGGTGCCTGCTGCAGCAGGCGTCTGGCGCACCACCTCGAGGCCGTGCTCGTGGTAGACGCTGACGGCCGTCGGGGCGGCGTCGACGCGGTCCTGGAGCGACAGCCGGCCCCGGCGCCCCATCGCCCAGGGCAGCGACGACATGGCGGCCGCGGCGCTGAAGCCACTGATTGGGGCGGCGTATCGCACCGTGTCGCCACCCCTACACCCTGCTCGCCCTTGGCGATAAGCAGCACCGTGTCGTATTTGGCCGAGCGGGTCGGTGTTGACAAGGTTTTCGTGGTTCGGCACAATCGACAGGCCCACCGGCCCGCTTGCCTGCTTCACCTGGCGAGGGGTTGGGCCGGGCTGCCTGCATGACGGGCGGTCTCCGGGCCGGAAACAGCCGCCCCGCCCCGCCCCGCGCAACCCCTGGCCCTGCCGGCTGCTCGCGTTGTTCCGCCATGGCTCCACCGCCATGGCCGCGTGCGCCGGGTCTGGAACTTTATTCAGCAGCGTGGCGCGCGGCCATGGCGGTGGGGTCCACATCCATCAAGCCCGTTTCCTGATCTACTTTAGCCGTCAACGCCTGGCGCGGCGCGGTGCGGTGTGCGGCCCCGGCGCCCCAAGCAGGCCAAGCAGTGCTGCTGCTCCGATTAATGATGCCTCCGCGGTGTCGGTCGGCACGTCGGCGCGGTGTAAGCGCGGCCTCTGCCAGACGTGACGCCGGCTAACGATATTACTGCCAAAGTTAGGCGGCACCGGCTGTACCGGGCCCGGCCTGCAGGACCCCGCCACCGCGGAGCCTTGGAGCAGAGCAACTACTGCCCCGTCCTGGTGGGCGCGGGGAGCAGCTGGGCGCGGACATGCCCTGCAATATCTCCTCCGGCCGACAGCTGTGCGGCCGGCCTGTGCCGCCCGCCGGGGGCCTTACAGCAGCGCGGTAAATTTGACTTCTCGTGCGCGATCTCTGCCTTCTACCTTTGCCCACCTTCAGCTTCCAGGGTTCCAGGCGCCACCGCACACTGGCCTGCTGTAACGTCTGGTGCGCGGGGCTGCCTTGCTCCTCGCCTCCCCTCGTTGGTAGTTGACATGAGATCCCTTTCACCCCGTTTCCAAAACTCGCTCTCTTGTTGCACTTTGCCAAACTCATCTCCGCGGCCTTTAATTTTTCTATTGTTTTTGTTTTCCTCGCGATTCATGGTTCGCCACGAACCGACCTTATGCACGTCTGTCTGTCTGTCTGTCCGTCCGTCCGTCCGTCTGTTTGTCGTCGGTGGAATCGGATGCGCCTGCATTCCTCCGTTGTGTGTGCTGCCCCAACTTTCGGCAGTGGCGAGTCGAGTCGTGTTGGTGGACGGAAGCCGGGGCCCGGCGCGGGGCGGGGCGCGCTGGGTTATCTCACAGTACTTTGGGCACATTTGGCTGCCCCGCCCCGCCCCGCCCCGCTGGACTTTTGTCGGAGCGCGCCTCGCCGCCGCACTGTCCGCCCGCCCCGCCTCGCGTAGCCTCGCGCGCCCGGATAAGGAAGCCCCGATACTGTACGGTGCGTCGTCTGCTACCTCTCCTCCCCGTTTGTCTGGTTTATCATCCTGACGATCGGGGAGGCGGGCCAAGTTTGCCGGCGGCGTCATGGCACGCGGCGCTCGTTCACGTGACCAGTGCGTTGTATACTTTCCGCGGTCGACTTCCTGCCGACTTGTCCGCCGCCCCCTGCTTCTTCGTCTTGCCTTACGGCAGCGCGCGTCCGGTCCGCAAGTTGAGCTTGTTGAGCTGGCGCGCCTGGAACGGCGTTCCGGACCGGATTGACAGCCCAGCGAGGTGCGCGTCAACGGGTGGACTCCGCCCACGCCGGCCACGCCGCGCCACGGCGCTTGGAACTGGCGCTGAGTGTGGCGGCACAGCGGCCAGTGGGGCTGGCCCGGGCTGGCCAGCGGGCAGGGCCCCAGTGAGCCGGTCGGCCGGCTCATTCAGGAAATTGACCACTTTAATGATTGTGTGGGCGGCAGTTGGCACGCCGCCAAGTGCGAGGCGAATAGGGCGTAGCGCGGCGTGAAGGGCAGGCGGGGTGTGCGGCACAGTGTAGGCGGCAAGGACGCGCGAAGGGCCAGAGGGCGCCGAGGATCGCGAGGGCTAATGGCTGCCTTCGCAGGAACTCTTCGGCACGGTCCTTGACGGATTGCAGGCAACACTGCAAACCTCAGTCTGACTGCTCACACACTTTTAGTACGAAATTACATTATACAGTACACACTTTTTTTCTTCTTTTTTTTTGGGCCTTGTAACTTGGACCGTTTACGAGATGATGTCGTCTGGGAATCGTCCAGTTCCGCGCCCGCATTGCCGCTGCGAGTGTGTATGTGTGTGCGCGTGCGAGCAGTGTCCGTACTCCACGCGCGTCGTGCTCCCCGAGGAGTCTGCCCCGGGTGCCCCTGGCCTCGCCCCCGGCCCCTCGAAGAAAGGGAAGAAGGCAGAGGGGGTCGGGATCTTATTTTTGTATCGGCCCGGTCCTGGCGCTGCTACGCTGCTATCTGTTTCCTTGAGTGCTCTTCCTGTTCTGCATCCTACGTGCGTGTGTGTGTGTGTGTGTGTGTGTGTGTGTGTGTGTGTGTGTGTGTGTGTAGGTGTGTGTAGGTGTGTGTGTCGCGGGATTGGAATTTACGAGCTTTTCCTCGGCTCTTTTTGAAAGAGCATGAACGTGCTCTTTGAGGTGCTGCACACTCACACGTGCACACGCCGTGTCCTGGCCGGGCCAGGCCATACAGGTCGGTGCCGGCGGCCGGTGCGGTCCTTAGTCGCCTTTAGCGCTACATACAGCACAGCGCTATATGGGTGCGTCCAAGTACCCACGACGCAGTGCCAGCGGGGTTTGATTGCCCGACCCGGGACCAATGCGGGTGTGCGTGTGAGTGAAGGTGCTCTCTCTCTCTCTCTCTCTGTGTGTGTGTGTGTGTGTGTGTGTGTGTGAGAGAGAGAGAGAGAGAGAGAGAGAGAGAGAGAGAGAGAGAGAGAGAGAGAGAGAGAGAGAGAGAGAGAGAGAGAGAGAGAGTCTGTGTGCGTGCGAGGGGAAGCACACATGCCGCCATGCCTGTGCGATGGTTCAATGAGCCGCGCGCAGTGTGCCCCCTTCCTTCCCCGAGGCACCTGGGCCAGACCGCGGCCGGGGCCGAGGCCGGGGCCGAGGCCGGGGCTCAGGCTGTGTGCCGCCGCCCCCTGTAAGTCCCGCGGCCGCACCGCCGAACCGAACGCGGCGAGGGCGTCGCTTCTTGCACCGCTGGAGCCAGGACTTCCCCACTGCAATTACCGAGTTAATATTTAATCGGCGGCGATAAGGGTTTGGATGGGGAGGGGGGGCTTTCGGCGTTGTTTTCCGTGTCGCGTTTTGTCCCTACACCGCGTCAGGGAATAAAAACCGCACGGCCTGCAGGCTGCAGCGCGTTATCGGCGCGCATCTCGCAGCGAGCAGCTTGCCGCACGGCCTTATTGCAAAGTTGTTTGGAGCTCCCAGAATGTTCGGGAAAGTCTTTGCCACCTCGTTAATCCCGAGGGATGGTTCCCGAAACAGCGCCGTCTCCGTCGCACGGGAGGGGCGTCGCTAGGCGTCGCGCAGAGGGTGCGTGCGAGGTGCGAGACGCCGCCGCGCGTTGTCGGGTCACAATCGCCCCGGGGCGAGCCCTGTGTTTTGCGCGTATTAACCCCGCGCGGAGCCCCGCCTGCTCTGACTCTGTCGCACTGCCGCGGCGGGGCGGCGGGGCAGCAGGTGCGGCCGCGCCGCCGCGCTGGAGGAGCAGCGACGCTCTTATGCGTCACTTATCTCTGACTTCGCGGCCCATTAGCAACTAAGCTCGAGGGAGGGCGAAGGGGATCCGCCCGCGCCTCTGCAAATGGGATCTCCGCGCGGAAAAGAGAAAAAAAAGGAGAGGCCGCTGGTGTCGCCTCGTGTCGCTTCACTTCCGCTTCCGCCCGCCTTCCTTTGACCTTGCTGTCCCCCCGGAGAGCTTCGCCAGCGCCTCGCTTCTTGCCCGGCCACTCCGATTCGGATTCGCGCCCGAAGAAGTGACAAGTGACACCCTCCGCTCCGCGCCGAGGCCGTCCTGCGCCGCGTCAGCCGCGTCCCGGCGCCGTCGCGGCCGACTGCTTATGCAGCCCGGATGGCCGCCGGGATAGCAGCGCAGCAGCGCGGGCCATGCCTCACGCGCCATGTTTCATGCATTTTCGCGTCCTCGTTTCCAAACCGACGCGTCAAAATACGACGCGGCCACGCTATTCCTTGCCCCTGTCTTGGCTTCCGCGCTTTGTCGCTGGAAGTCTCAGTGAGAGAGAGAGAGAGAGAGAGAGAGAGAGAGAGAGAGAGAGAGAGAGAGAGAGAGAGAGAGAGAGAGAAAGAGAGAGAGAGAGAGAGAAGCGAAACCACGTGTCCGCGGCCGGCACGTGCAGCACGGCCAGCGTGGCGCTGACGACACTATACACTTGCTCGGCCGGAACCGGAAGTGGTTCGTCGACCTCTCCCCTCCTGGATCCGATGATCCGGAGCGGGATTGACCCTCCGGAAACACCGCGGCCACACCTGCCTGCCCTGGCCTGGCCTGCCCGTCATCGGGACTCTCTCGGCGGTCGCTGAAACGATCCAGGCTGTCTCTTCGTTTGCTGTTTGTTGCAAGGGCGGCCGCGCAGTCGGTGCAGTGTCCGGCCCGCCTGGCTGCCCGCCTGCCTGCCTGCCAGCCGTGAAACAAACCGCCGCTTTTACGAAACGTTTTCGCGAGTCGAGTTCCCAGCTGGGATTACTGCGCTACACTGCCCGGAGCGCGGAGCCCGGAGCGCGGAGCCAGCGGAATCCGCCTGGAATCCGGCCGGAATCCGGCCGGAATGGCCGCGTCGTTGCGAAAGCAGCCGGCGACCGCACACCTTGCGCACTGCAACGGTCAATGCATCTTGGACACCAACTGTGATCCTCGCACAGCGTGGGGGTGGTTAAGGGGAAATGACTGTGAATTTAGGTGTACAAATTAAATAAATTTCAGTCGAAGTTCGATGAATTTTAGGCTAAATGCACTGACGTTTGAAAAGAATTTCAATAAATTTAAAAAAATTACAGTGATTTTTAAATTTTTGGCGAATTTTGGTGCACCAATTTGGGTGGAGTGATTTCCCCTCGACGGCGCGCTGACGGGGTGCTTGTTGTTGTTGTTGCAGCCGAGGGCGACCTGACCGCCTTCTCCGCCCTGCCGCGCGACGCCCACTTCCACCCGGCGCACCTCCGCGAGCCGACCAAGGCCCTGTTCCTGGCCGACAGCCGGCCCGCCGCGGTGCAGCGGCTGTACGCGGCGGCGGCGCGGCCCACCCTGGACGACGACGCCCTGGCCCAGCTGGACCGCCTGCGCAAGGACGGCGCGCGCTCCTCCACGCTCTTCCTGTGCACGCCCACTCTGGGCCGCACGCGCACGCAGCGCCTGCGCAGGAAGGTGGTGGACATCGACATCGAGACCAGGAAGGTGAGTGAGTGAGTGCGGCGGACGCAGAGACGGCTTCGGCCGCGAGGTGCGTCTCGTTGCCGGGACAGGGTAGTACTTGCTCTCGGACGCGGATAGCACAGCACACTGATTCGGGAGAGGCGCGCCAGCCGTCTGATTCGTCGCTCTGTCTCTCTCGCACTCATAGGGTGCGAGAGAGACAGAGCGACGAAGCAGTGTTCGGAATCAGACGGCTGGCTCCGTCGCACTCGTGAGGCGTCGTCGCGTAGGGGTGCGAGAGAGACGGCGCGCGGACGCGGCACTGGATAGCAGCACTCCCGCGCGCCTCGTAATTTTTACCTCCCTGCTGAAACAACAAAAACAACAAGAAGAACCACGACGGTTTCCAAGGCGGGGCTTTTAGCGTTTCTGCCTTCGGCCCTTCGGCCCTTCGGCTTCGGCCGTCGCGCTGCGTTCCCCGGCGGTGCGCGCCAAGATGGCGACCGCGGCGACCCTGCCAGGCATAGCCGGGCACAGGCAGGCACACAGGCAGGCACACAGGCAGGCCTCTGTCTCTCTCGCACTCGCGGGGCCTCCTCTATGGGCGAGAGAGAGACAGCGAGGAAAACGACTCTCGGAATGGGTCTGCAGGCACAGGCTCGCAGGGCAGGACGGGGTAATTGAAAAGCAGCAGAAGCTCGTATTCCCTTGCGCTCAACACGGGCAGACGGACGGACGGACGGACGGACGGAGCGGCGGGCGTAGGGACGTGGACGACGCCGAGCCCTGCCGCAAGTAGACCCCGTTCGTGCCCAAGCCGGCCGGTGTCGGCGCGCCTTGACTCGCCTTTTACGGCCAGTAACTTCATCTCTGCCTCCTTCGCCTCCTCCACGCCCTCCTTGTCCTCCTTCCCCGCGCGCCGCGTTGCGCTGCATGCCGGCGGGCAGCAGTCCGCTTGCTGGGTCCGCCGGCCAGGCACGGCGTAGCAAGGCGTAGCAAGGCGAGCAGGGCGCCGTGGCGGCAGGCAGCACGCCGCGCCGCCCCACCGTGCGGGCAGCCTGCCAGTCTCTCCGTCTCTCTCGCACTCACGGGGCGTCGCTGCGTCGCGCAGGGGAGCGAGAGAGACAGAGCGACGAGGGCTCTGTTCGGGATCACGCTGCCGTCACAGTGATCTCCGCCCTTACCACCTGAGGCCCCCGGCCTCCCCCACGACGGCGACGGTGATGCCAATTGCGAACCCACTTTGAAAGCGACCAATTTCTCCCGAGGCTTGCCTGACTTTGGCGGCGGCGCTCCTCGCTCTCGCCATCGCCATGCTCTCGCTGCTGCTGCTGCGGCGTGCGGTGGCGCGGGACGGCGACGCCCCAGTTCACCGCGCCGCCGTCTCTCTCGCACTCATGGGGCGTGCGGCAGGGCCGCAGGGCCGCGAGAGAGACAGAGCGACTGCTGCGTGGCCGCGCCGCTGGCTGCGCCCTGGCTGGCTACGCCTCTGGAGCTCGGCCTGCAGCACGTCGAGTGCCGGACAATGGGGCTCGTGTTGTACTCGCTGCTGTGCCCCGCTGGCTGCCCCGGCTGTGTGCATTCCGCCGTCCCGCCGTCTCAGAGCACTCTCTGTACGCCCCCCCCCTTCTCCCTTTTCGTCTGACCGGTCCTCCGCGTGGACCGGCCTTCCAGAGAGAGAAACCGAATCGAGAGACTGATCCGCCTCTAATTGCGGCTGGGAACGATAACGACGACTGCGAATCCGCGCGAAAGACGCGCGCAGCGTGGCGAGGCGCGGCCGGTGTTTGAACCCGGGACCGGCCGTCTGCTGCTGGGCGTCTCTGCGGACGGCGTGCCCAGTGTCGCGGGGGGAAGTCCAGACTTGACGGGTGCGCCTCGCTCCGCCTTCTACGCCACTGGCGACGGCCTGGCAGCTCCCCGCAGCGCGTTCTCGGAACCTGGCCCCGTCGGGCCGCCGGCCGGCACAGTGGGCCCGGCAAGAGATGCAGCACATTATCCCTCTGTGTACTCTGCACTCTGCGCCGTCCTTTTGCGGGGCGGGGCGGGCAAACGAAGCGGAGGCCAGGCCGGACTGCGCGCCGCGTCGTCTTTCTTGGCGCTCGCCTCGCTTAGCATCGCGCTTAGCATCGCGCTTGCGATTCTGACTTGAGGAATCCATACGCCGCGCTTGGTTCGGTTCGGTCCGCACGGCGAGCGTCCCGGTCGTCGCCGGTGGACGACTGACTGACGACGTCTTTGTTGAGGTCTGCGGCGTCGCGGCGGCGGGGTTGTCCCGTTGCGTCCCTGGGGCGGTTCGGGGGGGGGGGGCAGACAGCGGGCGCCGCGCCGGGCCGCACACCGATTCCGAGAGTCGCTCTGTCTCTCTCGCACTCAATGAGCGTCCCCTACAGGTGCGAGAGAGACAGTCGGAATCAGTCTGCAGGACGAACGTGACGGCGTCGGCGTGACAGTCGGCCTGGCCGCGTCCCCGTCTTGATTGGCGCACCGTCAGCGACGCCGCCGTCCTGGCCGCGGGGAAAGGGGGGGGGGGTGCCCCCCTCCCCCACCGCGGGCAGATTCCATCAGAGAGCACAGCGCAAGCCTCCCTTTGTGTTGTTCCTCTTCTCCACCTTACGACCTCCCCCCCCCCCGGCCAGGTATGCCGGGATCGCGAGTTGTGTTTTGCTTTTCGTTCATTGCCGTGCTATTTGGTTTTGCTCGCCGCTCCCTGCTCTTTCCTTCCCTTCCCTTCCCTTCCCTTCCCTTCCCCCACCACTGTGAGATGGGTTCTGATGCGCGCCGCAAAAGACGTGTGTATGTGCGTGTGCGTCTGTGTGTGTGTCTCTCTCTCGGAGTCTTGCGGTCTCCGTGGCGCTGTGCGTGCGCTTTGCGTGCGCCAGCAGGGGCGACCCGTCCCTCGTGCCTGACGGGGTTCAGTGATGATTGATTGTACAGTACGACGCGATGTTGCAAGTCACTGCATCCACTAATGCATGCCGGGGAGTGTTTGGCGAGTGCCCCCGCCAAACTCAACTCCTCAACGCGCGCCCCCTGCCCCTTCGTCCCGGCCGCCAGCCATCCCCCTTCCACCCCTTCTCTGACAACGCAGCTTACCTTTTAAAGAAGACGCGAATTGGGAATGATTGTAAGTGCCGTTGTTTGCAGCCCGCGTCGGTCGTGGAGCTGCGGAGGTGGACGTCGACGGAGGCGCTGGGCGACATGACGGTGCACCCCGACTGCACGGTGCGCATCGCGGGCCGCGACGCGGACGACGTGGACGCCGACCTCTCCCTGGACGCCAGCGAGTACCTCGGCGTGGACTCGACGGTGCGGCCCGGCGACGACCCGGTGGACCACCAGCTGCCCACCACGGAGGAGCAGGTCAAGGCCATCGCGGGCAGGTGAGTATCCGAAGCGTAGTACCCAAGGGCACCCCTTGCTTTTATTTCCAAGGTTCACACTGTCATGGTCCTCTCCTCGGCAGGTTCCCGCCGGAGGTCGTCAAGGTGGACGTGACGGGGCGGCCGTTCACGCGGCTGTCGCGCCACCGGCGCTCCCTGCTGCACCCCGGAGGCGCGGCGGGCGCGGAGGCCGCGCCGGAGGACGAGGCCCGGAGGCGGACGCGGCCGCGGCGGCAGCGCAGCCGCAGGAGGAACACCATCGCGGGGACGGACCAGAAAGAGATCGAGGAGGCCCTGCACGGGTGCGTCACGCGTCAGCCTCATTTCAATTTTTTTGTTTTTTTAAAGGCTTGTATTTTGACAGTTATTTCCCCCCTTAGTGATAGGTCTGCCTTCGCCAACACGACGGCGACAGTGGATGACATCATCCTGAGCAGCAGCAGTATGATCGACAGCAACCCGAAGAGTGCCAGGGAAACCACGGCGGATTTCAAAAAGTGGGCGTTCAACTCGCTGAGGCGGTGGGGCCGCTCAAGGTTCCGGGCCATCGGCAACGCCTCGACCTCATCGAACATGGTGTCCGGGGAACTCCACGCCGCCGACCCGGTGGACGATATCAACGTCTATGAAACCGTAGCCGGCAAACGAAGAGGTAGGTCAAAGACAACAAGAAACTAATTTTGGTCAATAAGTAGCAACTGATATCTTTTTAAATCTTGAAACAGGAGCAGGCAATATTCCAATATCAGCTGGTATATCTGGCCCAATGTCACTTGCTGTGAAATTAAGGGAGGGAAGTCTAGGTCAGAGGCGCCTCAAGGTCAACGATGAACCCCCTCACTCCAGCAGTGGCAACTGGAGTGCGTCCTCTGAAAGTGGAAGAGCTTCTGTGAATTCAGATTCCAGCCATCAGCCCAAATCAAGTACCTGGTAGGTTTTGAGTACATTACAATATTTATGTTTGCATTTCATCTTTCTTAAAATTTTCTTCTTTCTTTTAAAATTTTGTAGCAGCAGTATATTACCCCAAAGAAGAAGATTTATCAACAATTCAACTTCATCATCAGTAACATCAGAAGGAACTTTAACTCCTGAGGATATGGCAGCCTTACCTTTTGTGGATGATGGCGAAACTAGCTCGGTATGTTCATATTTTAAACAGTCAAGTTAGTCTTCTCTAGTTGTGACCCTATCATTAAGATTTGTGCAGTCTTTGTTCATAATGAGGTGCAGCTTTATCTTTTTACCCTCTGTAGCTTTTCCCCAGACTTGTTTGCTGCATATAAAATTCTGCTATACCTCTAGAAAGAGAATGGAATCGTATTTATTGTATATTTGAATTCTTGTTGGTACCTTTTCCCCCTTGTGTCCATCTTGTTTCTGCCGTATATACATATATATATTTGTTTATTTTTTTTCTAAATATGGATCTTGGGGTTTATACTTTTGGAGGGAGTTTATGAAACCAAACCCCTCATCTCTATTCTTACATTCTGATACTTTGAAAAATATTATTGTTAGGACAATTTTTTTGTCTGCTGTTTTGTTGAAAACACTTGTCAGTCATTGAAGGAAGTGGACATTTGGCAATTTCACAGGCTGATGATCCAGGAGCTACGCAGTGGAGGCGCAACATGATGGATCTCTCAACCATTCGGAACGAGAAGGTGGCTTATTTCCAACTTCTCATTCTTGTTGATTGCAATAGTGATACGAAACATGTAGTTATGACTTGTGTCAGGGAGCACATGCTTTGTTGGCCTTCATGAATAGATCTTGAACCTGTTTCTCACTTAATATTTTTTAAAAAATTATCTGCTTCTTAAAATGATTTTAACAAAATTAAAAATCATTACAACATTATTGCAGCTGTGATCATTTATCACCTTAAATATGTATTATGAAAACGTGGTAGGTGTGGTTCAGGAGCTACTCATAATCACTTGGAATGGCTTCAAAAAATATGGCATAGTGTGTAGACAAAAATTGGTAGTCAAGTATATTATATGAAACTTTATTTGTTGCTTTCATTGTGCAAAAAATTTCAGATCACCTCTTCTAAGGGAGGATTAGAGTGCCTTATAGCCTTATGTATTTGAGTGCCCAATCACTGCTTTGTATCTCTTCTTCAGTGTCTCTTAACATACCACCGGCTGATTTAAATAGTCTATCTCTAATCGAAATGCATTTTTAAGTTCCTACTTACAGAACTTCTGTTAAAATAATAACTCTATGATCTTTTGTTTGTGGAGATGCATGTTGTACCACCAAATGTTCTATAGATACTTCTGGCTCTCTACATTGCTTCTTTCATTTGTGGTCTCTGGTCTCTGTCAAGAATCCCTGTTCGTAAAAATAGTGAATTGATGCTGTCTGTCTGTGCTGTACCATTTCCTTGGACCATTCGTATGTAAGCCTGCATTTGTAAAGTCTCTTTTGTTCTCCCAACAGGTATATTCGTGTGATACAGAGGGATACTACACTTCATTCCACATGGACAGTGGTCTCAAGACATTAAAGGAGGAAGAAGTTGGATCTGGCCTCTCACTTCCTCCAACACCATTGCATTCCACTTCAGCTCTGTCAAATTGTTCCTCAGGGAGAGGTTCTGCTAGCTTAGCACAGTTAACAGCTGAAAGTGAATATGAATTGTTCGGGAAGGGGTCAACATCAACAACTGCAAGTTCTGCTGGTACTGTGTGCACAACATTACTTGCAGACAATAGCCGAGGAGGAGACAATGGCCTTGGGAGTGATCGATCACTCAGCAAAGGGCCAGCAGTGCCAGAGAGAAAAAGTTCTCTAGTAAGTAATAAAAAATTGTAAGTTTTCTTCTTTTGCAACGTCAAGCTTGCGACTCACTCACTCTTTTGCTGCACATTTCAGAATGTACCTTGTTTGGCGCAGGAGTGCCCTCCTTGTTCCACCGTTGTTGCTCTTATTCATAACTCAAGCCAAGGTCACTCGCCACGTTCGGTTTCTGGCGATTCGCCAGATAGTGGACATAACACTTCTAGCTCACCAATCGAATCCATGAGCAGTCCTCAAGATGCTGAAACAGATGCTCTAATCTCTCCGATACCTAGTTTGACATCAGAAATGGAGTTTTCTGAATGTTCTGATTTTGAAGGTGAAAAGCCATGTGATAAATTTAAAAAGTGTTGTTCTGTCTGAGACTTTTTGATGACCATTGTTATATTTTATCTTCAGGAATGGATCGCATTGAGAGGATAAGAGTGAAGACGACCATTAATACCAGCAGAATACCATCAATGTGCGCTATTACACCACCTCAAAGTGATGATGAAACTAGTTTGCGTCAATTTTCTGGCACTGGCACAGCTGATCAGCCCCGAGCCCCTGCTCCCTTACCTCATAATATTCATCCTGAATTAAACCAGAAGTTCAATAGGTGATTTGTTGTTTTATCATGTATCAATCTTGTAAAGTGGAGCTTCCATTTGCTAATATTTTCTTTTCTGTTTGACTTTTTTTTTTCAGGAATGATAATTATAGCTTTAATGAAAATGGTGGGATCCATCTAATTGACAATAATGCCAACAAACATGGTGTTGACAATAATTGC
Source organism: Stenchaetothrips biformis (assembly GCA_030522485.1). Classification (NCBI taxonomy): domain Eukaryota; kingdom Metazoa; phylum Arthropoda; class Insecta; order Thysanoptera; family Thripidae; genus Stenchaetothrips; species Stenchaetothrips biformis. The sequence continues at coordinate 9,074,186 of CM060095.1, read as the reverse complement.
AATGCAAGACCAACAATTCCACTAACTAGTACTTCTGGAAGAAGTATCATTCAATGTGATAAAAATTCAGGATATGCAACTATCCAGACACTGGACAATGCTTGTAAAGAGAACAACATTAATCAGAAAGCCCGCCCACCATCACCAAGTGGTGGAACACTTTTTATAAATACCAAAGCAATCGAAGAAGAATCGTCCTTCCACCATCAACCATTCATTAAAGATGCTCTAATTCCGTTCACTAGCATACTAAACAAATTTCGTAGAGCTACTCATACAGGTCACAATAAGAGCGGATCTAAAGCTGTTGATTCCACAAGAGAAGATAACTTGGATGAATCTGGAGAATATGTCACCATAACAGATGTTAAAAACAACAACAAGCCTGACCCTGTATCTTTCCGTACTCCTCAGCGCTCTGAAATTCCAGAGTCTGTTCGTGAGTCAAATATCAATAAGACATGGGAAAGTCTGGAATATGTTTCCCTCAATGAAATTCCCACCAATCCCTCTGACCTTCACTCTCCGGATGTTCTCTCCGGCTCATCAAATGAGTCTTCTTTGGAGAGGAGAAAACGACAGGGTGCTCGTGTCACCTTGGATTCAGAAGGCAAAGTTGTGTACTCTTCTGATAGCTTGCGATGCAGGAAAGGAGCTCATACTACATTTGCGCCAGGCCAGCATGTGAAAGATCCCTCTGTGTCGCCATCACCAAGCCCTATAGCAAACCATCGGACACCAAAAGCCATAATCCGACCGGTTCAGCAACAAACGCCTGTGAATGCTGATGATTCTTGGAGCAAATCTCCATTAAAATCTAACATTCGATGCTCTATGTCGGGCACTTTGAGCTCTAATGGTCAGACATTAGATCCTCCTCTCAGCAATGAATTCAATGGTTCCAACCACAAAGCCATCAGAAGGTCACCTGCTCCTTCTTCAAATCCAAAGGAAATAATGAATGACCCTCAAAAGATTCCGTCCATAGGGCAGCTCTCAGATGCAACAAATCAGAAGAACAGAGTCATCATAAGAGCTGGGATATCATCCCCAACGAAGGAAGTCACAAAGAGTCTGAGTCCCATGAGATCCCTGTCTCCACGATCAGTTGCAGTGCCAAGAGGAGCATATGTCCAGATGCCTCCAGACCGTTCGGTGTTCAAGACTCATTCTGCATACTTGCAGACTGATTTTGATGGCCCTGAGGATCCTGTCAGAGCTCCAGAAGGTAAGATGTCAGACGTTACTAACAGAAATGCACTAACTTTAGGTAATGGCATTGATGGCGAAGTTTGCAGAAATCAAAAGGTAAAGAGAAGTGCTAGTTATCGCATGGCCAATTTTTCTCCCCTTATCTCTGTTTGTAACATGGATATTGATAAAGATGAGGGTGGTGGTGATGTGGATCTAGGTGTGGCAGACCTTGGGGAGTCTCCAGCTAAGCTTTGCTTGAGCAGCTTGGATGGCCTGAGACCCGTTGTTACCAAATACAAGACTGAAAATGTGCAGAATGTGCTAAACCCTAACGCTGCTGGGCGGCGTTTCTACGGCGCCCAGGTGATGGTTCGGCCTGCCATTATGCTCTCACTGTCATCAAACAGGGACAGGGTGACTAAACCTGCCGATACACAGAAAGCAAGAGTTCTCAGTAAGTCAGGTAATGACACTGAAATATGGTAATCACAACGTGCTTTTCCAAAGATTTGGCTTTAGCTTTCTAAAGAAGTATCCATCACCATCACCGTGTGGGGGTTTACTTGTCGCCTTTTGTTTGATCAGCAACACCAAACTCAATGTAGTTTCACTCCAGTACAAAGTCTGATAAGGGGAATATAATTGGCTCTAGTTTTTTGCAAAGAATGAAATATGGAATTTATACCTGTGTTTTTAAAATATTTTTGAAAATATTTTTTTGCATGCTTTTGATACGCAAGTCACAACTTAGTTAGTGCTAGATTTGAATTGTTTTGATTTAGAAATTTAAATTTGATGTGTACATTTGTATTTTGTGTGTTGTTTGTCTGTCTGCCTGTATGAAACTGTGTAGTTGTTTATGATCTTATTTCCCAGTTTTCTCTATTTTGTTGCCTGTCCCATATTTTTTTGTGTGGTATAGTGTGATGCTTGTAATATATTTTGCTTGTGCCAGGTCGTCTTTGGTTGCTGACAGTAGGTTTTTGTAGTGTCTTCATTACCAGAAAGCTGAGAAGCATTCAAGGACGGTACAGCAACATACTGTCAGAAATCAAACCGGGCCTGTCTCATTTTGTTTTGTGTGATTTCTGTGCCATACTTTGTTTCAAATTTACATAAACTACGTGACTAAAACTACCTGAATTAACTTTAAAAAAAAAAAAAGTACTTAAGAAAAGCAGCAATGCCTTAGTGTAAATTATATTGACATGTAAATATTGTCTTGCCTTGTGTACAGCTTTTTTTAACATTCTTCCCTGTCTCTTTGTATCCCACTTCCCATTTGTATCAAAACCATAATATAAAGCACCTTTCATTGTTTTCATCACAACTTTACTTACTTACATTTTTCTGTTTGCTAATTATATTTGCAGTTCTTCTTCCTAAACCTTATATTTGTAAAAAAAAAAAAAAGCATTACATCTAATGTAAATGTGTAAGTGGAAAATCTATTGTGAACCAACACAAGTTTATTTATTTTATTTATTTGAGTAGGGATTTGATTTTGTTCTATCTGCTGTATTAAATTCACATCTTGCAACTCTTTTACTCATGAATTTCACATGATCAGTAAACAGGAGAATAGAAAACTAATGTGTTCTTTTTCTTTTTCCAACAAACTTTCAAGTTGCATGTTTGCACATTTAATCGCCCCTTGCTGCACATAATTTGCAATATTCTCATCAAACGCTTGCACACTTCTGCACATGTCACTGTATAAATGCATCTGGAACCAAGATTGCCCATAAACCCTCTGGTGTGCTGAACAATTCACCATGTAACTACAACATTCATCCCTGCAATAACTAGCGGCACCCATGGCTGTGTGACTCAATGCTGGTATTTTGGTTGTTTTGGAATGGGGTTAAAACCTACTGAGAAAATTTTGTCTTTGAGTTGAATCTTAAGTGAAGTTAAAATTTCTTGCTCCCCATTTGGGTTATTTGGAGTGCTTCCCCTAATTTTTTAATGAACTGAGATATTGGGCAATGTAGGGTAACTTCAAATAGCAGCTTCTCAAGAGGTGAGCTGCATGTCTCATACACTCCGCATGTTCGGTGTCACGCATTTTAATACTGCATGTTGTTAAAATAAAGCTTTTTTGTGTACCTTGCATTTAAGCTATACTCACAAAAAAAAAAAAATTTCAGATGAATTTGAAACGGTTAAGAGGTCTCTCTTAAAAATCAAGCTTCATTTTTTAAAAAAAGTTAAAACAATTTTTTTACTGGAGTAAAAATTTTGGAAGTAGCTTAATTTGTATTTGTTTTTCTCTTTACAGGCATTTCTCCTCCTAGACTATTCAGAGATTCTCTACATCATACATATCACCCCATACCAAGGACAACAGAACGAACTGCTGCATCTCATCCTGCGTACCAAAATGTTTCTAGCCTGCAGAGAGATCAGCCTGCCTTCTGTAATCAACAAAGGCTGCAAGGGACTGGAACATCTCCTAGATTGACGGCTGAGGGTTCAAACATGGGCCAACCAATTGAGGCACCTTTGCATTCCTCAACTCCAACCAAACCTATTTCCCTACTCGCCTCGCCTCTAGCTGTAGGAAATACTTTTTCACCTATTGAAAAAGATACATCCCAGCCGGGTAAGAGATTCTCATTTTCAGATAGTAAATTTGCCAGTATTAGAAAGGAAGAAAAACAGGGCAGTGACGAAACTCCAAAACAAGAGGGATCACTGTTCCAAGAGAATAGAAAATCTAGTCTTGTCTCTTTGCCGAAAACTACAATGACGTCCGAAGAGCTGTATGCCAAAATCCACAAGTCCAAAAAACAAATGAACATTAAATTAGAACCTGAAATTGTTCTCAGTCCAACACCATCTGCTTGTGGAAGTCAGTCTCCTATCAGTTCTGAAAGATCAGCAAGTCCAAATGTACCAAGGGATGCCAGGTCACGACACAGCTGGTCCCCAAATTCAAGTAAATATTTAGATATTGTTAGCACCTTTGATCCTCGGAGTAATACTCCATCTCCCAACCCTCAGGTTTCTAAGGATCATGGTTTAACTCAAGTAACATCAACACATGACTTTAAACGTCTTCTCCTTCAACATGGATCTGGTAGTGCAGTAAAAAGTAAACTCTCAGCTGTTGAGCGACTCAAGCAGGCAAAGCAAGCAGCAACAAATGTGTTCTCAAACAACACGGCGAAGTTACGGTTTGGTTCAAACAACAATGGTGAAAGCACTAATAATGTTCCAAAATTAGTAAGTCATCCTCAGTCTTCAACATTAAAAGCTCCTCCCTCTAAATCTTCTCTTCTGAAGCCGGGCCCTAAATATGCCTGGAGGTTTGCTGGACATAAAAATGATGTCCGTTCCACTCCAATAATGGAGGACCAGAGGGAGTATGAAAATGTGCCTGTTCCAGATGTATTGCAAATACAAACACTGTCTTCTTCGCCCATGCCTGCAAGAAACTTGGGGAGATCTTTGGTTCATACCAGACAGTTTTCTCACGATGATTCTCAAAAGACTGCCTTCCCAACTTATTCAGAGCCCAGAGCACCTGTTCCACTTTCTAGCAACCAACTGCAACCCCCTGCATTACAGAATACTCAATCACAGTATCATTCTTCAGTACCGACACAATCTAAATTATTGCCAACCACAAATCAAATTAAGGCTGGGGTTAGTCCTCCAACAGCATTAGAGACAGCTCTGTAAAATGTATTGACATGAACTGCCATAAATGTAATGAGATTTTTTTTAAAGATATAGATTGTCAATTGTTATTTTATTCTAGATGTTGCTTTGTACATATATTTATGACACTGTACATATATTTATTGTATTAAATTATATATTTCTGAAATATATCCTATTGTTTCATTTTCCTGAGGACACCGGATCACTTAAACTTTAGCCCATGGCAAAACTTTTTAGAGGGTTTCTGACCCACACAGAAGTCTGATAGCATATTTAGTATTTTACACACAGAATCTAATCAAACAAGTCCAGTGTGACTACTTGTTATCCAAGATGGTTTCAGATGCATCAGCCAAAAACTTATTAGTAGCAGCATTTTGCATGAAGTGCATCCCAGTAATCCTAACAATTCCACATTGATGACCTGTGGCAAGATAATAGAACCTCCCAATATTTGGATTCCAGGCTACCTAAAAAAAAAAATACAGTTGCAACAATTATAGAAAAATAAATAAATTAAGGTTGGATAAGTAGTAACTTAAGAGAGACCCACTTTGTTGATAGAGGTGATGGGATAATAATCTGAGCAAGTTGGACGCATCTTTCCAGATACGCGAACTCTTGATTTGGCTTCATCTGGTAATTTGTTCTTATTGCTATCACTCTAGATAGAAAAAAAAAATGGAACAGAATAATAATAAAATACAGAGACAGCATGAGTCAGTTTCAGTTTCATAAACAAAGAGAGGAGTTGCTATTTTAAACCTAACCATTCTATACTTACTCGAATTGTGTCATACAGACACAGGCCATAATTTTTCTCAATATCTCCATAAAATTGTGGATTACGATCCTGCAATATTGCTTCTGGAGTGTACAGAGAGGCAGCTATTTCTTCTTCAGCATCTTCTTCCTGACCTTTCTTTGATTTCCCTTTCCCTTTAGAGTTGTTGGCCTTTTTACCCTTCCCTTTTCCCTTGTTAGATTGCTTTGATTCAGGTTTCCACTGCACCACTTCCCCCAATAACGTTTCTCCTTCATCCCCAGAGATACGTTTCTTAAGCAAAGTATAAGTAGCCATCTAGAGAAAAGAAAGTAACAATAAAATTATGACAGCCTAAGTTTTAAATACAAAATGCCAAAGAGATAAGCCGCTTGAACTTACAAGCCTCTTGTCTATAGCATTCTTCTCATTGTCTAATCCTCGCATCAGCTGACCAGAGAAAGTTACAACAATTTCACCAGCTTCAGAGCCTTGAGCAGTTGCATTCATCCACTCATTGTAAGATAAGCACTAAAAAAAGAATCCCAAAATTTTAATGACATTATAGGAAAGTATGTAACTGGTGGAAGGAATGGAAATAGCCAATTTACCCATGCAACTGAGTTCTGGGTCAATAAGGGATATGGTTTGTATCCAAAATCACGGACAGGATGCAATGTTGAATTTGTGTGTTCATGTCTGCAATTTAACAATAAGGTGAGAACCTCCAATAAAATTTTTAGAACATAATTTTTACAAGAGCAAAACTTACTGGAAAGCATCATCATATGATGTTATACTGGAAATCCACAGATTCAACCAAACTCCATCAGTTACATATCCCCTGCGATGATGGGTCATAGGCGCAGATAAATCCTCCATGTCCCAAAACTTGACTCCTCGATCATGTGACCCAGTCATAAAAAAACGTCCATCATATTCAGGATTAAAGGAGAGAGCTGCAAAGAGTTTATGACATATAGTAAAGTTTAGTTGCTTCATTTTAATAAAAGACAAAGAGAGTCAATCCTGTTCTACATTTGATAATAAAAATTACCTGTAACTACAGTCAAGTGAGCCTGGAAACATTGGAATGGTTTTAAGGTGCGCTGTTGGGGATCCCAAAGAAGTGGAGGTAAAGTAATCAGATCCCACAGTGCAACCATACCATTACAGTAGCCAGCTGCTATTAACCTGTTGGCGGCAAGAGCAAGCAGCTTATGATGAAAAAATTATATTTCTCTATGAACAACATTTATTCAAATGACTCTTACCCATGACCTTGTCCCTGATACCACGCAACTCGAGTACATTGGGATGGTTCAGTGAAATTGGTGGTCAATGTTAAAGACGGTTGACACTGGTAAATAGGATGTGCTCTGAGAGGGGAGGAAATCATTTAGAGAAAGACCAAGATCTGAAGAACTTCATAAGGTACAAGACTTACTCATCTTGCTCATGAGATTTCAACTCATCTGGGAAAGGAATTGAAAACACATAAACATTTCCACTAGAACATGCTGCAGCAAGCAGGCCCATCCTTCTATAGGATTCAGTATTGTTTAAGGAAAATTTTGTTTCTAAGTCATAAGCTCCGCTAGGACACCATGCCATACTCCACACAGTTCCATAATTATGCCCTATACCAAGAGAAAATTTTGGACTTTGATACGAACTGAAAAAAGGGGAAAATAATAAATGAATATGTTTACAAGTGAATAACTTAGTTTATGTTTGTTCATTATGGAAATTTCAACAGATATAATTTACCTAGATGATGAAAGGTTACCACAGTCCCAAATTTGAATAACATTGGGAAAGGAATAACATTGTGGAACACAAAATGTGTCGTCCATATTGTGGTGAGTGCTGACAGCAAGATATTCTGATGGAGGTGTGTCATCAGATAAACAAACTTGCATGGGAATAGGACACCATTCCAAAGACCACACTGGACCACCAGTAAAAAAGGTGCTTACACCTGCAGTACATGTTTTCATTATTTTAAATGACAGAAAGAAAAAACGAAACACATTTTGATGTCACAGTTAGTTCAATACCATAAGATAATTAAATAGTGTTACAAATTACCATCAATAATTTGCCCTTCAAATAAAGTAAAGTTGTGTGGAGGTTCAGAGATCCCATGAAGTGAAGACCCAAATTCTATTGGAATGGACTGAGAAGTACTGGGAATGTAATTTTCCGCTTCTTCTCCAAGGAGTTTACACTCTTTCTTCAGCAAACATAAATTTGGAAAAATATTTTCAACATAATTTGTCATACGGCTAGAAATTTTATAAAATCAGATGTAAGTACCAAATAAAAGTATAAGAGAAACAAGTGGTCGATACTAATAATGCAGCAGTTCACTTACAAGTCAAAAGTCCATTTTAAAGCAGCAGGATAAATATCCAAATCTTTTCCCAGCCCTGTGACTGTGTTTTGAAGAAACCTCATTTTAGTGAAGGCACCTAATGAACAGACAAATAAAAAATGTATAGGAGTACTGTACACAGGATGAAGTGCATAACACACATAATTGGTATGAGAGACTTACGCTGTGGCCCTGAGGGCTTTGGCTTAGGAGTTTGACGTTGATTATTCTGTCGTTTCATTGGAGGAGGAGGAGCTTCCAATTCAGTGTCAGATGTCGAATCTCTATCACTCACAGAATCCACTTCGGCACTAGTGCAACTCCCTTGAGACTCATGTTCCAACTGAATATGTGATATGATTTCAGATTCATCTCTTTGTTGCACAAGACACACATTGCAAATAAATTTCTGAGACAACAAGGACCAGATTACAGAGATTAAGATGATGGTGACAGGCAACTTTACACCAATTCAATTCTTTGACACTAGATCCCACAATAAATTACATAATTTCAATCCTTACCATGTCATGATCCTCTGCGAACTCACAACTTGAAATATGACTTTGGATAGCATCTATGCTGTCAGCTCGAAACGGACAACCATTAAAGACGCACACAATGGAACCTGCCAAACTTATGAACCCTCTCCACGTTTGAAGAAGCCTTGGTGCTGTATCCCATCCTTTAACTTCCAAATCTGAGAAGAGTCGAGTAAGTTTACTAGACTTAATGGGGCTTCCATCTCCACTCAGAAATACACTCATCCTAGACTTAGCTCTGAAAAAAGAAATGATGACTTGTTTGATTTGGAGCAGAATGGTCATAAGCAAGTGCTTTGTTCAACTTCAAAACCCACTTAGTTGCAGCAGCCCTCCTGTTTTTCTTGCCACTATAGTCACATCTGCTAGAGCCTGGTGCCGTAAGACAGTTTGCGAGAGACACTTCCGACTCTTCAGCAGATTTCCGTTGATGTATTAACATGTGGGAACGCAAACTTACTGGCATGACTGATTTTCCACAAACTTCACAAGTGATGCGTAGTGATTCTATTTCCTGATAAAATGTAAAATGTTATATAAATTTATCTAAAACCACAAAACACCATGTGTTCAACAGCATTGACTGTAAACTGACCTCTTCTGATTTTCCGCACACCTGTTTGTGAGTGTAAAAACCAACAGCACTTTTTTTCTCTTCTCCACAAAGTTCACAAGACAGAACCTTCCTCTTTTTACCCTTAAGGACTTTATTAAGTATGCTGAGAACAAATTTCTCATTGTTCAGATCCTGCTCAAAAAATAAAACAGTGGGAGGATGATCAAACTTCATACGATACACTTCCCATTTTAAATATCAAAATGATGTTAAATTTTAATCACCAATGGATTTGTGCCTTCAATCCAGGAAAGCATATTGTGCATCTCTGAGTTGTGGCCGATGAAATCAACTTCCGCCATTTCCACCTTACAGACCGCACACTTTGAACATGAAAAAAGATGCAACAAAATGGGAACGATGGTTTGAATCACAATAGATTTACAACACTGTCATTTTAAAAATTTGTGATTGTTTAAAAATTGTTGCAAAACCTCTCCTCACATGGGTTGCTTACCTGAACGACATCAGCATCAGCTTCAACTTCATGTTTCACTGCAGAGTGCCCCCGCAAATCCATTATGAAATAGAAGAGCAGCTCTGCCGCACGGAAACCAGAATCAACCAGAATTCATAAAACTTAAAAAAGAAACCTGTCAATATATCCACTCTGTTTACAATATGAAGGGAGCATACATAAGAACACGTAAAAGCATTTCCACAAAGAAATTTTCAAATTGAAAATTTATTTAAAGGTGCATACCTGGATTGACAACAATTAAGCAAAGGGTTCATAACTGAAACCGGAATAATTGTGGAAACACCGGCAACCTGCCGCACTTGTAGGTTATGATCTTGTAAACAAACACGCAGCGCTCGGCAGGGACACGGCAGCCAACATTTCGGAACGCAGTGTGTTGTTTTGACTTTGACAGCAACGTGTACATAACCTGCCCTGTCCCTATCAATGATTCCCTCTTGATTGTTGCACTATTTTGCTCTAAGTATTACAGGTTGAATAGTGTGACCGTTAGGTTTTCAGTTCATAACATTTTGTTGCGATCCCAGAAGAGATGGGTAAGACAGTTGCAATGATTCATCTTAACAAATATTTGTAGGTTATTGGTTGTACCGGCTGATTTAACTCTGGTCGATAATTTTCTTTGATTTATTTTTTTTCCAGCTGTGTCCACCGGAGCGTCATTCCTCCTGTCACTGGTGATGGCAGTCCTTTTGTTCTCTGGAATGCAGATGTACAAGGGCTGGTTTGTGTCCTCTCAGCTTCACACTCTGCTGGGCGGATGTGTTTCTTCCATTCTCTTCTTGCTGATTCTGACCGTATCCTTTTTCATCAAGTCCTTTTAAAAAGTGTGTCAAAAATGCCCATATAGTTTTAGCTAATGGCTAAGTTGCCTAATTCATGTTTGAAAAATTACGCCCATTCTGTGTGTTGCCGACAATATACTTATCCCTTAACTAATTACAGTCTGTGGGTAATCTCGAAAGCATCATGTTTGGAAAACATTTTCAAACAAAACTGTTCCCTGAAAGTAAGTGCTTATTTCAAGGCGTTGTTTGCAAGCAGCTTTGTAATTTGGCACTCTTAACAGCTTCTCTTATTATTTCAGTTTTAGGCTGTTTGTTTATGGCACTCATAGCGGCAGGATCCATTCACAGAGTTTGTGTGACGACAGGGTGAGTACTCGTGCTGTATTTGAAAGTTTTTGAATCAAACTTTTGTTGACCATATTTCCTCATTCATTCGTTCATTGTCTTAGATTTGCCTTTTCGTGCTTGGGGCTGTACTATGTCAACATTGTGTCTCAGAAGACCCACGGTTTAGCTACATCAACAGTCACATCAGCCAAAAAGCGCAGATGAAGAGGCTTGAATCAACAGAAATGTGTTCATAACAATAATTCCAACTGCATATTTTTCTTTACTCATGTTTAGTCAGTTTTTCTGAATTTTTATAAAAATATTCCTAATCAAATATACATCACCACCATCATCTACAATATTTGTCATTTGCAACTCTCTCTTGTTTTGACATAAGTCAAATTTTCATTCAACTTTCAATTTTTGAGAGTGGATGGTCACGCAATCTTTCACTACGGGCGCCGCGCTGGTAGGCAACCCTTGGTGCACGCGGATCTACGATGGGTTGCCTACTTGACGCTCAAAGGGAAGTACCCCCCTCCCCCGTCGCCGTAGTTTCGTTTCGCCCACTGGTATTGCGACTCCCAGCCCAACAGCACAGAGCCGCAGACTCAACCGCGTTATCGTTCGCGGCTCCGTCTCTCTCACCTGTACGGATCGCTCCATAAGCGCGAGAGAGACAGCGACGAAAACGACTCTCGGCCGGCGATGGCATGAGTTTGTCCGCAGCCATGCCGAATACTCGTAGGGATCCCCGGGGCTCAACCCCAGCCGGCCGGGCCCAGACGCTAGCCGCGGGTAGCCGCGGGGCGCTGCGTGGGGCGTGGGGCGTGGGGCGTGGGGCGTGGGGCGTGGGGCGTGGGGCGTGGGGCTCACCGAGCGCCGAGCGGCCGCGCCGCCGCCGCAGCCGCAGTCGTGGCCGCTCGCTCGCCGACCGCGGTCCTAGCAGACGACGCCCGCGCCGCGCCCCGCCCGGCTATGTTGACTCGGGCCGCGTAGTGTCTCGTCTCGCGGCATCGCGGCCCCTGACAGCAACGCCCCTCTGGCCGCCCCTCGCCATGGAGTGGCCCCCGCGGCCCGCTGCCCTGCTGCTGGCCCTGGCCGTGCTCGCCCTGGCCGAGGCCGTCGTGGGCCACGGCCAGCACTGCTCGCACGTCCACCCCAAAGACGACGAGGTGAGTCGGGATGCATCCCCGTGTCTCTGCGGTGCCCTGCGGTGCCCTGCGGCCCTGCACTGCAGCCCGCATACCGGCCCTTCAACCGGCGACCCATCCCGGCCTCGACCGAGGACTGCGGCTGCGTGTCTGGTGCGGTTGGAGCGGACACCGGTCGATTATTCGACAGCGTTGATCGGGGACGGCCAGCAGAAGTGCGCGCTGGTTAGGTTATGTTGTTTGTTTATGCGACAAACAAATCAGGGTCAGCGGCTGTTTTGGGTTATTTTTTGTTGCTGGGTTTCGGAATGGTTCAGTGACCAATGGAAGGGAGGAGGATCACATTTTATAATTCAGTTGTAACCCTGTCACACGCGTGTTCTGTGAAGTTAGTCGTATTCTTCAAAATGTGCTTCCAGAGAGGATTTGTGCCATTCTTACTGAAGCTGTTTAGTTTTTCTGTATGGTTTCCTAATTTTTCTTGACTCAAAAATTCCGAGGACTTTATCAGTAATTATTCTTTGGACTTGTCTCCACATAAGAGTACGAGAAACCTTGGGTGGTAGGAAATGTTTCAGAGAAGTACGCACTAGGTAGTGCACAATTAATTTTCTCACAAGTGAGGAAAATAAATGTATGTGCTTCAAGGTTAGGTTATTTGTGTTCAGTGCCACAATGATCACATTTGTATAATTGTCTTGTATAATTGAGACAAGGGGAAAGTGAAAAAAAATAAAAAATTCAGATTCTTGGACATTTTACTTTTAGTATTTTTTCTAGAACCAATGCAATTTTTATGTTAGTAAGGGTAACATTTTCCTCCTCAAAATTTCAAAAGAACTAAATTTGTGCAAGTCTTAATGCAAACAAACAAATTTTTCTATTTTTAAAAAAATCTATTGGTAGCAGTTGTTGCCATTAGGACTGACATTTGTCTAAGGATCAGGTTGCCGCGGTGGCGTCATTGCCTACTGCCTCTCTCAGCCGATTATGCCCTCCGAGTCCTTAGTCCTTCCCGTCCGTCCTCGTGGAACTACGCGCGCGGTCCTCATCCCGAGAACCCGCCTGTCTCCCTCGCACCCCTAGGCGCGGCCCCACGAGCGCGAGAGAGACAGGCAGACTGGTCTCTGGGCCAGTCTTTGAATCATTCCCCCTGTCCCCCCGAAACGGGCGTAAATCCCGCTTCCTACTGCCGGCTCACGGTCCCGATGGCGTGGCCGTGGTAGCCGGCCGCGGGGTCACCTGTGCCATCCCAGCATCCCAGCTCGCTCCAGGGTCGACGCACCGACCGCCTCGGCAGGCCATAAACTGCCCCAAAGCCAGCGACTACGCTAGGGCGTGGCGATGCGTGGCGATGCGTGGCGATGCGTGGCGATGCGTGGCGACCAGCTCACTGTGTTGAACAAACTGACTGATGCTCCAGCCGCCCGGCGCCGTGAGATGGTTGCGTCGCTCCGTCTCTCTCGCACTCGTGGGGCATCCCGTCCCATGGAGGAATCATGCCGCGAATAGCAGAGCAACAGAGGAGGCGGCGGCAATATGCAGAAAGCACTTGACACTATTTCAAATAGCGACAGTTCCCATTCTCCGGCCGGCCTGGCTCTGGCCGCTCGCTGGCGTGCTGGAGCCGCCCAGCCCGGCCCAGCCCGGCAGGCTGCGCTGTCTCTCTCGCACTCACGGGGCGTCTCGTAGGGAGAGAGAGAGACAGAGAGAGAGAGAGAGAGAGAGAGAGAGAGAGAGAGAGAGAGAGAGAGAGAGAGAGAGAGAGAGAGAGAGAGAGAGAGAAGAGAGAGAGAGAGAGAGAGAGAGAGAAGAGAGAGAGAGAGATGGGGGAGGGAGGGCATGCTGTTGTAGGTGGAGTCGTGTGGAGCGGCGGCCTGTAATGTCAAAGGTCACGCGGTTGGGTCGGGCAGGACCCCCCTCCCCCGTCCTTTCCCATTTGTGTGCCATATAAGATGGTATCGCAGAGCGAGCCGATTATTGCAGTCTGCCGCTCACACGTGATACTCTTGATGGTTTGGTTCGACGGAGACTGCTTTTGGCGCCGCGGACCTTGGGGACGACGGCGACGACGGCGACGACCCCGTCGCCGTGCAGGTGTCACTCCCTGGCCTGTAAAGCCTGAGCCGACGAGTCTCACCAGAGTCACGGTCACAGCAGCAGGCCCAGTCGCTCTGTCTCTCTCGCACCCTTACGGTGCGCGCCGTGGGTGCGAGAGAGACACGGTGACGAGAGCACTGTGTGAATCAGCCTGGCCTGCCGCAGACTAATGCCGCTCTGTCTCTCTCGCACTCACGCGTGGGTGCGAGGGAGACAGAGCGACGATAACGACCCTCGGCATCCGGCGGCCTCGCGACACCTCAATAGTATCGCTTCGCGGAAACGCAATAAGCTGGCCGCCTGCCCTCGGCCGGTGGTGCCATTTTCCCATTTTCCGCTCTGTTGAAACGTGTCTCCTCCTGTGTGTCGCGCGGCACCGGCTCGTTGGAAATGAAGTTGCGCGGCGTGGTCAGGGCTAGTCAGCGGTTCGCATACAGGGCTCCGCCCACGCCGCGGGCAGCGGCGGGCCCACTGGGTCTCTAGGTACCACGCCGCGTACCACGCGGTCAATGCCGTCGCAGCGGTGGGTGCGCGCGCGTTTCGCAAGCCGCTGTCTCTCTCGCACCCCCTGCGGGCCGGCCCACGCGTGCGAGAGGGACGGCGTTCGGAACGAAGGCGCTGGAGCGAGTAGCGAGTACCCTGCCTTGATTTACTCTCCGACGCATTCATAAATAAAGCCCCCCACGCTGAGCCGGGGGGCGCAGGGGGCGCAGGGGGCGTCCCGCGGCGAGGCTGTGCTGCCCGGGTGCTGCCCGCCGCCTCACGACTCCGTACACTTGTGTCCTCTAAGAAAAACGAAAGCCATTGTCTCCTCGAAAACGACGATATGAGCGGTGCCGGGCCCAGCGGCCGACGGGCCTCGGACGGTCTGTTGATGCCTGCTTCGGTTTCCTTCGGCGGCAGTGCGTCCTCCTCGGCCTCGGCTTTCTCCCATAAAGCGATGGGTAAAGTCCGCGACCGCACCGCACTGCACCGCACGGAGCGACAGCAGAGACGAGCATAGCGAGCAGCAGGCTACACTCCTCGGTTGTTTCCGTCGTGGCTTCCAAAGTTTCCTACTTTTCTCTGGAAGCGAGTCGTACGTGGAACGGAGATGATGATGATGATGATGTGTGTGGGGTGTGGGGGGGCAAGAGTCATTAGTGGTGGTGGTGGGACTTCCTGTATTACGGAGCGCGTAGTTAGCCCGGAGGGACGGCGGGACACTCACGTGGTGGTCACGTGGCCACGTGCCCGTTCCTTCCGCCGCTCTGCGTGTTGAATGAACGTCCCTCCAGCACACCGATTCCGAGACTGTTTGGTCGCTCCGTCTCTCTCTCTCAGCCATGAGTGCGAGAGGAGAAGGCGGGACAAGGACAGAGCGACGAAATATCGACTGTAGGAATGAGTCTGCGGCGTTGTGGGCCTGTACGCTGTAGCGCCTGCGAGGTAGGCCATTGCTTCGCCCCGCAACGCTCCGGTGAGGAGACGCTGGCCTACCGTCAGGGGCGGGGTAGGCCGCCGTCTGCACGCCGAGGTACTGCCGGTCGAGGCGATGGCCTAGTACAGTGCAGCAGTGTAGCCTCGCTGGTGCCGCCAATCCAATTGGCGCTTCTGGTTTGCTCTTCGCTCGGAGGGGGGCGGACACACTCTCTCACTCTCTCTCTCTCTCTCTCTCTCTCTCTCTCTCTCTCTCTCTCTCTCTCTCTCTCTCTCTCTCTCTCTCTCTCTCTCTCTCTCTCTCTCTCTCTCTCTCTCTCTCTCTCTCTGTGTGTCTCCGAGTGCGAGAGAGACAGACGCTGCCGGCGGGCACGGTCAGCACAGCGCGTGCTGAGGGCATGGCGGAGTCAGCCCGTAGTGACTGGCCCCTATAATTGAGCGGAGGCTCGCAGTTCGGCGAGCCTGGTGACGCCACTACCACAGCCCTGCTGACGAGACAGAGACAGCGCATTGACTTGTCGTGCCACTTATTGGAGTGCAGCCATACGCACACGCAGCCTGGCTGGGGCCGTTCGCTCCTCTTTCAAGTTTCGCGCCAAACTCCACGGAGTGTGATATTGTGTGTTTGTTTGGTTGGTTTTTTTGTGCGTGTGTGTGTGTGTGTGTGTGTGTGTGTGTGTGTGTGTGTGTGTGTGTGTGTGTGTGTGTGTGTGTGTGTGTGTGTGTTAGTGCACGTGCGTCCGGAAAGGAAGGCGCGCGCGCGGGAAAAGTTTAGCGGAAGTGACTTGGGCCTTCCCTCCGTCCGTCTCGTGTTGGCTCCCAGTCTCTCGGTGCGTTCGCGCTCTGTCTGTCAAGCAAAAGTGAATGGCAGGTTGCTTTGGGCTAGGCTCGGCGGGCAAGGCGGGCAAGGCGGGCAAGGCGGCCTTGGCGCGGTCGACGCAGCCAGGCAGGCGCTGTTCCGCGTCAACCCGACCGCGCGCCGCGCTTCCAAGTCGTCTGCGGTTTTCGACTCGAATCGAACAAACGCGGGACGACGGGGTGATGGTGATGCCGCGGCGATGCCGTGGCCGAGGCGACCCCGACCTTCCAGTGTCCCTGAGGGTCGCGGCGGGGCGGAGGGAGGGCAAGGCGCCAGCTTCGCGTGCGTGTGTGTGTGTGTGTGTGTGTGTGTGTGTGTGTGTATGTGTGTGTGTGTGTGAGAGAGAGAGAGAGAGAGAGAGAGAGAGAGAGAGAGAGAGAGAGAGAGAGAGAGAGAGAGAGAGAGAGAGAGAGAGAGAGAGAGAGAGAGAGAGAGAGGGGGGGGGGGGCTGCCGCATGCCGCAGCCTCCTGGGGGTTTCGAATGACACGAACGTGCCGAACGTGTGCGCAGAGCGTGGTCCGGGATTAGAGCAGCAGCAGCAGCAGCAGCCCGAAGGTGGAGAAGAAGGGAAAGACAACTCGGAACTGGAGTGTATGAAAATCACACGGGAAGTGCGTGGCGGCGGCGGCGGCGGCGCCTGGCGGGCAGGCGCGGCGGTGTTGCAACGATTATTGAATAACTTGACTCGCACGCGTCATCGCGTACTACCTCAGCCCGAAAACGCCTCACAGTGGGCCAGAAAGCCGGGCGCAGGTGGCCAGAACTCCACCATTGGATTCCCCGTTCGGAGAGCACCACCATTGGTGGGGTCACTCGTTCGGTTCGAGTCCCATACTGGCGACTCTGGAGCTCAAAAGCCGTCCAGGATTTTGACCGCCTCGTCTGGCCCACTGTGGCGCCTCGCGTTCTCGTTGACGGCATGGTGCAGGCAGGCCGCGGTGCAGGCCGCGGTGCAGGCCGTGGTGGTGCAGGCCGTGGCGCAACTTGCCCAAACGCGGCCGTGTGCGTGTGCGGTCGGCCCAATGCCAGCGCCGTTGTTATTGCTGTATTATTAGATTAGCGTCCGATCGGCCGGTCGTGCGGCTGCGGCCGGCGGGGGTGGCGGCCGCCCGCCCGGCCAGCCGATATGCTAATTGCAGCGCCTTTTGTTTGCAACGGAGAAGATGCCTCGCAGATGCTAATTAACGCCGCCATCTGGCCGGCCAGCCAGTCAGTCCGAAGGAGGAGGAGTGTGTTGTTGTGCGTCTCGTAGAGTTTTGGTCGAATTTCAGGAAACATTCTGACACTGCAGTGCCATGTAGGGGTGAATGAATCAAAGAGAAGAAATTCACCCATGCAATTAGATGAGGGGGGGGGGCAGTTGAGCGGATGAGGCTGTTGCGCGGCGATATTCACGCGTCAACGGATTAGCACTGGGAAACAAAGGGTAATGCAGCGCCCTGGGTGTACCGGCGTCCCTACAAGGGGCGCGGAAACGGGTGGCCGAGTCCCGGCGGGAGTCATTCGGGCCGGCAGTGCAGTGTAAGTGAGCCGATACTTTCGCGTCGGAGCCGCAAAGGCGGCGCCAAAGGCAAAGCCAGACAAAAGGCGTTCTTTTGTAGCGGCTGGATGTCGGCCTTGATCGCTCGGCCGGGTGTGCACCTGACACTGTGCGGTGCTGGCGGGTACTCGCGAGGTGGCGTGGGCGCCGTGCCGTGCGCGCCCCCACGGGTGCCGAGCCAGCCCCGCGGACCCACTGCCCCGCGGAGCCCCGCGCGGGGTTCACGGCACGGTCTTGCAATCTGCACGCCACGCTTGCTTTCTTTGCGGTCTCGGCCGGGCCAAAAGGCGAATCACCTGCCCTTCAAACTGAAAAAAAAAGGAAAAGTCTCCAAAAAAAAAAAAAGCAACTGAACTGATAGTTAATAAACGTTCAGATTTTTACAAGTTATGTTGTTCTTGTCTCCTGAAAAGAAAAAAAAAGCAACTTGTACGCTGTTATTTATGGAAAGTGTCGTACTTTTCCCATATTTTTTGAATGTTGTCTGAGGAGGGTGCAGTCGCGGCGTTTGTGTCACTGCTCGCGCGGTCTCCACGCGACGCTCGAAAATGAGTGAGAGAAAAGACACGCGTCACGTGGTGGTATTGGGACACGCACGCGGGCCGCGTGCGTCCCATTGTGCTCCAGTCCACCTCATCCACTCGCACGCGTTGCTTCGCGCGGCTTGCGAACCTGCTGCCGCCCGCTGCACTCTATCATTATGCATCGCTAACACCGCGTTCTTTTTTTTTTTTCATTCACCTTTTTTTTTTGCACAATCTACATGCTAGTGAGTATGCATGCATGCGAGCAAGTATGGAAAGAATGCCGAGAACCGGCTTTCTGTGTGACCTAATACTAATGAGACTCTGTCTGTCTCCCTCGCACCCCTCGACGCCCCAGAGCCACCCAGCCTGGCCGTGTCTCGCAGAGCAGAGCGCCAATCAACTGGCGCGCGATGATGACAATCAAGTTCGAATTTGGATGTTGTTGTTGTTTTTTATTAATTATTTATGTTCGCCAGGTGACTCGGCGCTGCCCTTTCGCCGCTTACTCGGTTTACACTCCGTAAGACTAGCACTCCATTTCGCCGAGTCTCCGTCTTTATTCTGTGGTTAAAAACGGAGTTGATGAAAGCGCAATTACTCGCCGAGTCCTTCAAGAGTAACGTCTCTTGTTTCTTTTTTTTATTTTTTATCCCTTCTTGTGTTAAAACTCTGCGACATTCTCTGCGTCTGGCCAAGGCCCCCGCAGTCACACCGCGCTGGCTGAGCGTCTCGGGTGCGAGAGAGACAGAGCGACGCCAGGCCCCCGCGGCGATGACCCGGTGCACCCGAGCGAGCAGCAGCAGCAGCAGCAGACTGATTCCGACGGTCGGTTTCTTCGCTCTGTCTCTCTCGCACTCTCGGGGGGCCCGCCGTGCAGGTAACTTTATTATTTCAATTGAACTCGAATTTTTAATGCCGTCATCGTGGCCCCCTCCCTTGCTGTGTTTTTCGAAGCCAGCGCGTTCTCTTCACTACATACTCTCCACGCACCCGAGTGGGTGTCGCCTGGACATTGCGTGAACGCCGACACCTCCCCTCCCCTCCCCTCCCCCCTCCCCGGGAAGCCTGGAGGCCCCTAAGGTCCGTTTGATTCTACAGCGCGCGTGGGCGCTGGGCTGTCCAGGCGCTCCTTGCCGCTGGACAAGCACTGTGGAATCTCTCCAGCAGCGCGTGGCCGGTCACAGATTACCCGAAGCTTTTTACCGCTCGTGGAGTGAAAGTCTCCCTGCACTCGATATGCCAACACTTTGAACTTCATTTTCAATCCCGCGAGGCGGCAGCAGCGATATGACTTACCGGCGCTGAGACGCGTGCGAAAAAAGATAATGACAGATGGGATGCGAGTCGATTAATGTTTCGCTTTTTATATAAATTCATCTGCTTGCTGTTTTGTTTTTTTTTTTGATTTTTTTTGGTTTTTTTTTGTTTTTTTTTTTGCGGTGGACACGTGCTCAGCCTTGTGACGGTGGTGTGTCGCTTCGCGTCCTTTCGCCTCGCCGACCGCAGTGGCACTCCGCACGCACCTACCCTCTCACTAATTTCATTTAATTTTTTTTAAATTCAATGTTGTTTTTTTTTTCTTTGCCGTGGACTCATTAACGGCGACACGGCGAGCCAATTAAACGCGTTCCGCGGGGACGGCGGCGGTGCGCGGCACCTGTAATGGCTCGGTCTTTGATGGGCTGCGCATCGGACGGCTATTGGCCCGGCCCGGCCGGCCTCAGGGGCCCTTCAGTTCTACGCGCCGCCAGGATAGCCTTTTGTACACAGTGAGCCGGCATCAGTCGCGTCAGCCGGCTTTGGTCTTTGAGTCTGCGTCCCGGGGGGCCGGGGCCTTCTCATCACCTGATGAGAGGCGACATCAGCACGGCGCGTTCTTATTGGTTCGCGTGGCCCAGCGAGTGCTGTGATTGGTTGGTTTTCGCCGAAGCGTCCCGAGTTGCCGCCTGAGGCCCCGATTCATATTTAAACGGACGTGACGCCGCCGCGCTCCTGGATTCCCAGTGCACCACTCTCTACGCCTCCCAGAGACCCCTCTGCAGAGCATGCTCCGTGCCGGCCGGGGCTGTGGTATCTCTCAGCCTGATTGGACTCGGGAGACTTGGCTAGCAAAGCAGTCGCGGACAAAGCTGGTGTTCCACTGGAACCAGGTCGAGTGCTCCGTTTGCGTGTGTTTACTTGACGTGTCTGTGTGTGTGTGTGTGTGCGCACACACACACACACACACACACACTCTCACTCTCTACACACCTGGAGCCTTTTCCGCGATGTCCGTCGTGCCGCCTGCAAGAAACACTTGAGTAGTTTTGTCGATAACGGGGGCACT
The DNA here is from genome assembly GCA_030522485.1 of Stenchaetothrips biformis. NCBI lineage: Eukaryota > Metazoa > Arthropoda > Insecta > Thysanoptera > Thripidae > Stenchaetothrips > Stenchaetothrips biformis. The sequence goes on along the minus strand of CM060095.1, from coordinate 9,053,500 downwards.
GTGTGTTGTGTGTGTGTGTGTGTGTGTGTGTGTGTGTGTGTGTGTGTGTGCGCGTGTGCGTTAGCAAGGCGCAGATTTAACAAGGCAACCCGACCTCGCGCGAACTCAAACAAAAGCGCTCTAGGAGGAAACATCGACAAAGTGAGCCGCTGTGTCGGAGAGCTACGACGCACGACTTGGTTTAGGACGCCAGTGTGTGTGTTGCAAGGCCGTGCATCTAGCCGTGCATATTGCACTGCGTTAGTCTGCTCCGTTTCTCGCCACTCGCAATGAACTTTTCTTTCTTCTCGGCGGCGTTTATTGGTCTGGCCGATGCAAATTGCACGTCTCGGCTCTTCCCCCTGTCGGCTAGAGGAGTGCTGAGGAGCGGGGCGGCCCGAGCAAAACGAACGAATTAACGTCCTCTCTCTCTCCTCTCTCTCTCCTCTCTCTCCTCTCTCTCTCTCTCTCTCCTCTCTCCTCTCTCTCTCTCTCTCTCTCTCTCTCCTCTCCTCTCTCTCTCTCTCTCTCTCTCTCTCTCTCTCTCTCTCTCTCTCTCCCCCCTCGTGAGTTGCGCCCTAGAGCTGGAAGCTGGCACGCTGGTTGCCGCGTGTTCGGAAAGGTTTCGATTTGAATAACAAGTGGCGGCCATGCTTGCATGCGCTCGGCCGGGCCGAAAGGCAAGCCGCCATTCACGACCCCACGGGCATTCGGAAAGCGCGGCAAAAGTGCTCCAGTGTGGTGCACTGTAGAAAGCCAGACACACAGCGATCGAGATATCGGAATATTGAGCCATCGAGGTGTATCGAAATATTGAGATATGTATGTCGCGGTGGTCGTGGTATGCGGTGGCGGATGGGGGGTACGGACGGATTCTGACTGCGGTCGCGGGCTATCCTCCCAAACGCCTGTCGCAGACCTGTCGCAGACACCTCTGCTGCTTTGTGGTCTGTGTTTTTGTCGGGTACCTTTAAAAAGCAAATCGAGTCGGAATGGGTCTCTTTTTTTACAGCGGTCGTAACGAAGGAACCGGCCGCGGGGTCAGGCGCGTACAGTGAGGCCGCGTGGCGTACAGGGGGCCGCGTGGGCCGGCCGGCAGCGCGGAATGGACTCTCTTCTTCCCTTTCTCGTGTAATCTCGCTGCTCCCGATGGATCGACTGCCTCGCCTGGTCGCAATCCCTTACAAAGCGGCCAGCCCGTCCGTCCGTCTTTCTGATGTCATCAGTCTGTCCGTCCGTCCGTGCGTTCGAAGCGCGACCTGCTCTTTGTCGCTGTTTCGCTCACCTCCGCGCTGCTCGATTGGGCGAGGCACGCCAGGAAAATGGCACTGCTCGCGGGGGCTCCTTTTTTTTTTTCATTGATGCTCTGTCTCTCTCGCACTGGCGGGGCGGTGCCGGGCGTGGCGTAGAGGTGCGAGAGAGACAGAGCGACACTCACGCTCTGCCGGCCGTTGCTGCCAGCGGCGCGGCGCAGCGCAGCGCGGCGACCAAGACGATCGAAAATCGACGACCGCGACTCCGCGGCGCCGCGGCTGCAACGCCCCGGCAGCACGGCGGCACACTAGACATGTCTCTCTCGCACTCGGCGCGCGGCCCGGCCGGTGCGAGAGAGACAGAGCGACGGAGCAGCGCGCCGCGCGCCGCGCCCGACCTGCTAAATCACGTCCAATACGCCTCGCCGTGCGCAGGCCAGGGCACGGTCCCGCGGGACTTTCTCTGGCGGGGCGGGGCGTGGCGGGGCGGGGCGTGGCGGGGCGGGGCGGGGCGGGGCGGCCAAGGGTGCCCCTCGGTGCCTCCTGGAATGAGATCACGACGACATAGCACGCCGATGATTGCGATGGCTCTAGTCATCATGCATGGCGCTGCGCCGGGCTGCGCCGGGCTGCGCCGGGCTCGGTCGAGACAATGACGGTGGTGATCATGTTGGCCGTGATGAGACTGGCGTCGTCCGTCTGCCGCCGCCGCGCGCGTCGTGCATCAATGATGCGCGGGGCAGCGGGGCACAGTGGGCCGGAGAGAAGGCCGCGGCGCCTCGAAGGGCAGCAGGGATCGACTGCCTCGGCCTCGCACTGTCGCCGCTGCGAGAGGGAAGTCCAGGCCCTGAGTGCAGTGCAGGCATTCCCTGCAGGAGGCCATCTTTCGCGGCCCGTATTTCATCCAGGAATTCCTGGAGGTTGAAGCGAAACCAGCTGACACTTGAGTGTCTCGATGGAGTGTCTCCAAATGATGGAGCGTCGTGGTGTGTCGTCCCGCGGAAGGAAGACACACGGCCAACCGGCCTTTAAACAAACCATTGCCTGGCGGAATAAAATCAGCGTCGTTTGGCCAAAAAAACAAACAAAAAAAACAACAACATCAATGCAGCGTCAAAATGATGCGTTTTTTCTCTCTCAAAGTGTGCGACGCGTCGTCGTTAGCCGGTCCAAGTGACGCGAAAATGACGCCGAAGCGACATTTTGGCGCGGCCGCGCGGCCGAGGGTTTATGGCGGCCGTTTCGGCGCGACTGCGAGCCGCGATGGATGACGCTCCAGGAAGCACGTCCAGCGCGGCCCTTGCACAACGTGTCATTGCCGTGTCGCCACACACACACACACACACACACACACACACACAAACACACACGGGGCGGTAATCGCCATGCGGTGCCAACAGGAACGTCCCTTGCGGCCAGCAGGCTGTCTCTCTCGCACCCCTACGGGACGCGCCCACGCGTGCGAGAGAGACAGAGAGAGAGAGAGAGAGAGAGAGAGAGAGAGAGAGAGAGAGAGAGAGAGAGAGAGAGAGAGAGAGAGAGAGAGAGAGAGAGAGAGAGAGAGGGGCTGACGGACGGCCAAGGAGACGCCACTCACCGCAAAAGAACACGGCGGGACGCGTCGGCGGCGGTAGTTTTGTCCAGTCTTGGCCGCGCTTTCTCTGACCAAAGCCCGAGCCAAAAGCAAGGCGCCACACTAGAAGAATATTAAGCAAGCAGCACCCTTCGGTCGAGACGGGCACCCGCGCTGTGGTCACCACCGCCAACGCCGCGTCGAGGGGGTGCGAGAGAGACAGGACGCGCCTAATGGTGCGAGGGGGACCGGCGCCATGACGTCCTTATGGAGGGGGGGGGGGCCTCCGGCCTAACAACGCGTGCCGTTGTCCGTTGCAGGCGCCGTCCGTGGCTAAACTGTCTTTTAGGAGCTGCGCCGCCGCGGTGCAGAGCAGTGCTAGCAGTGCGGTGCGGCTCCCAGGCACATTAGTCACCGTACGTTTCGTCTTTCAGCTGCCGTGCTGCGTCTCTCTCTCTCTCTCTCTCTCTCTCTCTCTCTCTCTCTCTCTCTCTCTCTCTCTCTCTCTCTGCGTTCTCCGTCGCGGCCGTGTCACTCGCTGCCCTGATGAGCCGCCACGCCGCCGCACGTAATTTGGCTGCGGATAATTTATCACGCCGACAGCCGGGAGCACAGTGGGCTGCTTCCGAACAGGGTCGCTCCGTCTGTCTCTCTCGCGCGGCGGTCCGTGCGGGCCGCGGGCCGCGCGAGAGAGACAGAGCGACGACAGAGCGCCGTTTGGAGTCATCGGCCAGCGCTACCGTCCGGGAAAGCAGCAGAGCATACTGGCTAGCAGTGCGCCGCTTCTCATGTCTGGAGGCGCTCGACCTGCCTGCCATCTGATTCCGAGCACTGCTTTCGTCGCTCTGTCTCTCTCGCACTCATGGGGCGGTCCGTAGGGGTGCGAGAGAGACAGAGCGACGAAGCAGTGTTCGGAATCAGACGGCTGTCGTTGTGCTGCTCTGACGTGTGGCCCTTTAGCCGAACGCGCTTTCCTCTAATCGTCCGGCTCGTCGCTCTGTCTCTCTCCCTACCACGGGCCGCCGCACGAGAGAGAGAGAGAGAGAGAGAGAGCGATGACAACGACTCCCGCCCACGATTAATGAAGGCTATGTCTTTGGGGGCCCGGCCGGGCCGGCCGCCTCGCTGGAGAGCCGCACACCTTCGGAGCAGGAGCTCCTCGTAGTGCCCCAATGAATTGGAATGAATTGGAGGGCCCCTCTCCGCGGGGCTGCACCGGCCATTCACGCCAGCCTGTGGAGCCTGGCCCGGGGCTCTTACCTCGCACGGACTACAAGACCGAGAATGCATCGCACGCACTCTCACACACACTGGCGGGACGGGCTCTCACTAACCTAAACACACACACACACACACACACACACGGACGGAGGAATGTTATTGGGCTTGTAATAGGGCACTCCGGAGAAGAGCTGGACCGGAAGTTGAGAGGAAATCAAGAAGAACAAAGTATGCGAAATTTGTGAGAATGAGCGTCTGCGTCGCCGTTCTGCCGCTTCCGCAGAGATATATTCTCATACAAGTTTGGTTTTTGTTCTTCTTGATTTCCTCTCAACTTACGTCCCATCTTTTCTTCGAAGTACCCTATTCTTCGTGGACGTTCAACCAATATACTCGCTCCGAAGGATTCCTAGGCCAGAGGAAAGATCCACACACACACTCACTCAAGGAAACGTAACAGTTCGTCGATTCCGTTTTCTCCTGTTGGTGGCGCGCGAATCGTATTCAGAACGGCGCTCATAAGCGGCAGCCGTGGCGGCCCTGCTCTGCATGGCTTTCGCCGCGGAGCTCGCGCTAATCAGGGCGTGGTTGTCGTCCTCCGGGATCTGTCGCCGCGGCGGGGTATCATTACCCGCGGCGTCTGCGGGACGGAGCCGCCGTGAGCGGTGCGGGCTGGCTGCAGGTGGGAAGTGGCGTGCGTTTCGGGCCGCCCCGTAGACTGATTCAGAGCGTCTGTCTCTCTCGCACCCACACGGCACGCCCCGCGAGAGAGACAGAGCGGTGAAAATGATGACTCTCGGAATCAGTCTGAGACCTCGCCCGCTTTGCGCGCCAAATGCGTGTCATTTGGTGGAGTCTCGCCTCGCCGTCGCCGCGCCTGGGGCTTCGCTCGCGGTGGTCCGCCGCCATGCCTCTGTTGTGAACGAGGCGGATGCGCTGCTGCGGTGGCGGCGCCGCGGTCACCACGTCGAGGCATGCCACCGCGGAGGCGGTCACCGGAAAGGGACTACCTTATGCAACCCACCAAGATTAGTGCAAGACTTGCAAACTCACTGTTATGGCCCACAAGTACCATTTGCGGGGTGACTCGGAGACTCCCGACGCGTCGCGCGAGCCGCCCGACCGAAGTCTTGTCCTCCTCCCGCTAACAATGTTAGCTTGCCTTCTGGCTGGCCGCCTCGTCGCCGCCCTGCGCTGCCCTGCGCTGCCCCCACTCCTCCCGGCCGCGCCAACAATGCCAGACGGTGGAGGGGGGAGCGGCAGCGCGGCGTTGCCGGATCGTGCGTGTCCCAGCCGTCGCAGCTCGTACGTGCCAGCTTCCCTGCGTGCGTCGGATTCGGCGCTTCCCCCACTCCACCCGTCCGAGCTGCAAGCCTGAGCGTTGCCGCGCCAACAATGCCACACGCTGTCAGGGGAGGAGGAAGCGGTGCGGCGTTGCCGGGTCGTGCGTGTCCCAGCTCGTCTTGCAGTCTAATCCCGCCTAGCTTGCCGCTTTACCGCGGAAGCCGTACCGTTCTGACTCGCCGCGTCTTTGTTGTCGCGCCAAACGCGTAGCGCGTAGCGTGACAGGCCGCCGCCCCGCCCCGCGGCGCCTTGTGCCCCGTCACTGCGGGGGCGTTACGTGGCTGCAGTCTCTGCAGTCTGCGAGTGTGTGAGTGTCTTTGTGTGTGTGTGGCCGCCGGAGTGTGGCGCAGGACAGTCCAACGGTCCATTCTATCTGGAGCGGACGACGGTACGGCGCACACGCCGTCGGTGTGTCTGTGTGTTGCGGCCGCCGGAACTGGAGCGAATTGGCGCCCTGTTACACCACCACGGTCCCCCGGCCGGCCGGCCGTCCGGAGTGCCGCACTCTATGCTGCCGCCGCGACACGCCCTGCCAGCCTTGCCCCGCCGCTCTGGACACCGGCGCCGCCGGAATATTCGTGACTGATACCCCACTTTATCGGGGCGATGGATGGAGGGCGGGGCGAGGCGGTGAATGGGCGAAATAGCCGGGTGATGCAGCACTGAGAGGGTTTGAAAGCCCCGATATTGAATAAGAGCAGCCCGCCGCTCGCCGCCTAGCCTCGCGCCAGGCAAGCCAGTTGCGCGGCCAGTGACTGGGTGATTAGCGGTGTCAGCACAAGTCGAGCGCAGTGTCAGCGAGTGTCAGTTTAAGCGGATGCCCCGTCATGCCGGCGCTTTCTAACGCAAAGCGATCGGCGGACGTTTGCTCAGCGTCAGTAGTGACTCTCGCAGAAAAAAAAAATGTTTGCGCCGGAATTATTTTTTGAAAGGGACAGACTTCGGTGTCTGACCGCAAAAAAAATAAAATCAAGAAATTGCGCTGAAATTAAATCTTCCAGTGACACTTGAACAGAAACGAAATCAACTTCGTGACTACCAGCAGGATTTCGTGACATTTTTTATTTCCATTGTGTTGCATGATGCTGAAAACCGAGGGTTTTTCCTTGTGTTGAGCGCCGGAGTAGAGCCAAATGGGAATGGGACGCCTGGGTTGCCGTCCTCCCACTCCACCGCACCTGCCTCGATGACTTGTTAGGGCCCCAGCAGCGGCTTTTCTGTTTTCAACGAAACAGACAAAAAACAAACTGCCGAAAGACTTGTTGCTGCAATGGGTTTCCGCGGCGCCAGCACCGCGCGACACGGACAAGGCGGAGGCGCCGCGCTGCTCGAGTTTCGCCTCTTTGTCATAATCACCGATCGGAGACCAGCGGCCTTTAATTGGTCCCCTTTTTTGCCCTCCCCTCTAATTTGAGCGCCATCGATTGCGCCACCGGAGTGGCTGGCGCGGGAAAGCCGCCTTTTCTTTCCTTTTCCTTTTCTTTTCGCGGCCGCGCTTCAATTTGCGCGATCGCGGCGGCGGGAAGCTCTAAATGGAATTGAAAGCGGTATCGCCGAGAAATGGAAACTTTGTTGCCGAGTTGTTCCATCGCCGCGTCGCGCTGCCTGCCTGCCTGCCTGCCTGCCGGCGGGATGACATCGCCACACGTCCAGTGCATGCGGACTGGGACTGAAATTCACAGCAAAAGGCATTTTTTTTGGTCAACCCTCAAGCAAAGTCATTTATAATTTTTTAATTTTTTTTTTTGCACTTTTTGGTGGGTTTTGTGTGTCACTAGGTCTTCCTCCCCGCGTTGATGATGCATGCATCACAACAACAACAACAAACTCGTTTTGCCGCCTAGGCCGGTCAGGACGAGTGCGGCAGGTTGTTACTCCTGGCCGGTGTGGGAGTGAGTCTGCGAGGCGGCCGACCCGGCCGACCCGGCGGCGGCAGGACGCAGCAGCGGTCTGAAGCGCCCGTCGGGTTTGTGTCTGGCCCACTGTGCGCCTAGGTTTGTGGCCCAGCGGTCCTATGCAGAGGCGCGGCGCCGTTGGCTCCATTGCATCAGCTTACCGCCAAGCCAAAGGGCATCCCCGGTGCGGCTGGCGGCGCTGGCGGGGCGCTGGCGGGGCGGCCGCGGCCAGGCCGGCGATGATACAAATTGTTGGCTGGGATGAGGAGCACCGGTCGGCCTGCCTAGGCCGGCCGCACCGCACTGCCGGCGAGCTGCGCCAGCCGCGCCAGCCGAGCCGATAGGCCAGCCTGGGCCAGCGCAGGCCAGCCCCGCCGTGTATTGGTGTCACGACGCGGGAAGCACCGCCAGCACCGCGCAGCACGGCGTCGTCGTGATGCCGGTGACCCGCGGCCGCGCCGAGCGAGTCGCCGCTGCCGCCGGCCCCGCGGCCCCGGGGTTGTGATAGGCTACCGGGAAGGTCGTTGAGGCAACGATTCCTACTAATAACACTGCCGTGTGGATCGTCCTTTAGGGCGTTCTTGTCGGAGCGCGCGGCAGCGGCCCTAAGCGACCATGGGCGGCGCGCGATGGTGCCGGCGATAGGCTTGATCACCATGCGGGGATCACCCCGCCGACGGCGCCGTGGTGATGGCCCGGCCGCTGATTTATTGGCCGCGCGATGGTGTCGCCGCGATATTGTAGAGCGCGACGTGGTCGTGGCGAAAGTGAACGCGAGATGGTGATGACGTCATGGTGGTGACCGAGACCGTGGTGAAGATGACTGTGTTGTTGAAAACTGGGGTGATGATGATGGTGATGTGTCGAAAGCTGTGGTGAAAGCAAGGCTTTCTGTCTGCTGCAGGTGGTGCGGGACGTGGACCTGGGTGAGCCCCACCATGTCATCAGGAAGCGCGCCGCGGACCAGCCGCTGCGGATCCTCCTCTACTACGACCAGAGCGTGTACAGGTGAGCGCAAAACAACGCACAGTGTTTTTTTTTTTTTTTGTTTTTTTTTTTTTGATGGAGCGGGGACGCCCGTGGAGTCGAGGGTAGGCAGTCCCGTCGAGCAGCCCCCTGCCTGGCAAGTCTTAAGACTTGCCTTGAAAATTGTCATCACGTGACCAACTAAATTTTCACTGTGCTCCTCGCCCGTCGCGACGGACCGCTCCATAAAATTGAGACATTTTTACTGCGAGGCGTGTGTGTCTGCGAGGCGTGTGTGTCTGCGCGGCGCGCGGCTAGACTCACTGCACACCGGGGCTGTAACTCTCCGCCCGCCCACCTAACCAGTTCTCGTGATTGCAATGTAGACGATAGGAAATAAAAGAAATGACGGCGTCGGCAAGTGATTTCTAGCCGCGCGCGCGGCGTGCTGTGAGCGAGCACCGATGGCTGGGGCGGGGCGCAGTGGGCCCGCCACCTGGAACGTCTGCCGTCCATAAAATGTGTGCCTGCCGCTGGCTCCTGGACGCCGCCAGGCACCGCCACGGGGAAGGACCAGACACAGTGGGCCGATAGACGTAGCCAGGCACCGCCACGGGGAAGGACCAGACACAGTGGGCCGACAGACGTAGCCAGGCACCGCCACGGGGAAGGACCAGACACAGTGGGCCCGACAGACGTAGCCAAAAACTGTCACACGGGAAATTTGGCTCCTGGATGCGCGCGCGGCATTGCCATACAATGCAGTGCAATGCGGCCGGCGCCCGCGCACCGTCTGTCTGGCTAATGTCGGTAATATCGTGTGAGCCCCGTGCCACGCCCCGCCCCGCCCCGCCCCGCCCCGCCCCGCCCCGCCCCGCCCCGCCCCGCCCCGCTCCATGCTCTGAAAGGCACGCGGTGCGCGTTGCGTCGGGGTGGCCTTGCAAGGCCGGCCGGGGCTTTGGTTCGCGCTTCGACACGCCGCCGAGGCGTCGTCGGCCGGGTTTACGGTGTAGAGTGCCAAGTGCAGTGGCAAGTGTGGGAAAGTGCTAAGTGCTCCGCGGCCAGACTGCCTCGCGGCGTGCAGCTGCCGTCTCGTTCGGAAATAAATGGCCAGGTTTTTTTTTTCGGTGTTTGTCGTTTCGAGCTTTACGGTCTTGTTCGCCTGGCGAGCGCCTGCGGAGCGGCCGGTGGGCAGCACAGTCGGGCGGGCCGGTCCGGCGGGCCAGCCTACCTCCCAGGCGGCCGGTCCGGCGGGCCAGCCTACCTCCCAGGCGGCCGGTCCGGCGGGCCAGCCTACCTCCCAGGCGGCCGGTCCGGCGGGCCAGCCTACCTCCCAGGCGGCCGGTCCGGCGCGGCGGGCCAGCCTACCTCCCAGGCGGCCGGCCCCCGCCTGACTCTCTATACACCCTCACGCATCTTTCTAACACGTTCGTCTTCTTCTTTCTTTTTCCAGGCTGGAGGAGGAGAAGTTTGAACTGATAAACGTGAGTAGCCGGCCGCTTTCTTCTCGGACGCGGTTTTGTAATTTGTTTAATTATTCGCGCCCCGGCGAGCAGCGATTATTCCGAAACCCCAGCCGTGTGGTCGGTCCGTCTCCCTCGCACCCACGCGGGGTGCTTCGTGAGTGCGACGGAGACGGAGATGCAAAGCGCTGTCCGGCACGTGGCCTCGCGGTGGCTGCTCGCCGCAGACTGGCGGTCTGTCTCCCTCGCACCCACGCGGCGCGCCCCGTGAGTGCGAGAGGGACGCCGCGGAGTGAGTCTGCGGCTCGCGGTGCCGTGCCGTCGTCCGGTGCGGCGGCCGGTGCGGTGTTTTAATTTTGCCGCGCGCTTTCGGTTTATGACTGCGCGCTTTACCTTATTGTTTTTTTTTTTTTCCTTTTCCGTGTTCCAGAACACGATCCTGCCGGAAGCGGTCCGCTTTTGGGAGAACGCGCTGATGGTGCGGCGCGCCGGCGCCACCATCCGCCTCAACAGGTGGGACAGAGAGAGTGCCAGCAGGGGCGGATCCAGGGACGGGTTCGGGGGGCGGGGTGCAGCATAACCTGCCTCCTTACAGGGCGCAGGGCGACTCACAATGGGTCAGAAGACCGTTGAGGCGGCCAATCGCCTATCGCCGGCGATTCGCTTAATCGAATGTGTGGCCTTACCAATGGATTCCTCGTTCGGAGAGCAATCCATTGTTGGGGTCACACGTTCGATTCGAGCCCCATTTAGCGACTCCGGAGCTCAAAACGCGTCTAGAATTTTGGCCACCTCAACGGTCTTCTGACCCACTGTGCGACCCCCCCCCCCCCTGGATCCGCGCCTGCCTGCAGGGCCCTGCAGGGGGGCTGCGCGCTGCGCGAGGGGCGGCACTGACGCCGCGCCGCCGGCTGCTTTCGGACTGTTGCAGGAAGTGCGAGAACAACCAGCTGTTCTACCGCAAGGACGGCGTGTTCTGCAAGAACGCCTGCGACGAGAAGACCATGTGCGGGGAGGTGGAGGTGCCGGAGGAGCACCTCGAGGTGGGTGCCAAAAAAAAAAAAATTAAAAAATAAATAAATAGGGACAGCCTGATCGCGTTGTCCTCCTCCCCACAGGTGTGCCGCACGTGCAACGACACGGGGCAGGACTGCGGGGTGCAGCGCGGATCCAGCCAGGGCGCCGGCATCGACGACATCGACTTCATCTTCTACGTGTCGGCCATGCAGACGGAGCGCTGCAACAAGGGCCAGACCGTGGCCTACGCCGCGCACTGCCAGCAGGAGGCCGCGCTGGACAGGTCAGCCAGCCGCAGCCAGCCGCACCCCAAAACATCAACAACAACAACAACAAGACGACTAAATAAGAGCTGTTGTCTCCACTGTGCCCTCAGACCGATCGCCGGCCACGCCAACCTGTGCCCGGACAACATCGTGACGAAGCGCCAGGAGCAGGAGATCCTGCTGTCCACGGTGAAGCACGAGATCCTGCACGCGCTCGGCTTCTCCGTCAGCCTGTACGCCTTCTACCGGGACCAGGACGGCAACCCGCTCACGCCCAGGGAGGAGAACGGCAAGCCCCTGCTCAACGAGAAGTGAGTCTGCCCTGCCACTCATCCCGAGTGTCTCCCTCGCTCTGTCTCTCTCGCACCCACGCGGCTGCGCGGCTGCGCGGCTCGGCCCACGAGTGCGAGAGGGACTGACGCTGCGTCCGGGGTTGCCCGGCGTTGCCTTGCGTTGCAGGCTGCAGGCCCGGCAGTGGAGCGACCGCGTCATCAGGACGGTGCACCGCCCCCAGTGGGTGGTCCGCGGCGGCGCCGTGGCCCGCGACGTCCTCATGATGGTGACGCCGCGCGTGGTGCGCGAGGCTAGGGACCACTTCGGCTGCCCGCTGCTGGAGGGCGCCGAGCTGGAGGACCAGGGCGACGAGGGCACCTCGCTCACGCACTGGGAGAAGCGGGTCTTCGAGGTCAGTGTGTGTGTATGTGTGTGTGTGATTTTGGTTTCACGTGGGTTGTCATGCTCCTTTTGGCGTTTTGGCGGCAACCAGAATGAAGCCATGACGGGGACGCACACCCAGAACCCCGTCTACTCCCGCCTCACCCTCGCGCTGATGGAGGACACCGGGTGGTACCGCGCCAACTACAGCATGGCCCAGCCCCTCATGTGGGGACGCCATCTGGGCTGCGACTTTGCGATGAAGAGCTGCAAGGAGTGGATGGACCTCAAGCACAAACAGTGAGTGGTACTTTGGTTGTCTTGGTGTGCCTTGTCTTCTCCTCAATTCCTCTGACTGCCTCTGTCTGACCACCTCTTCACAGGGGGATGCCCATCGCCCCGTTCTGCTCCAAGGTGAAGCAAGACCCCCTGGAAACAGAGTGCACCAACGATCGAAGCTCAGTAGCACTTTGCAACTTGTTGGAGCACTCGGAGCAGTTGCCACGCATGTTCCAGAATTTTGATGAGATCTACAATGTGGACAAAGGACGAGAAGGGTTTTATGGAGGGTCTGTGTCTTTGGCCGACTACTGCCCTTACATTCAGGAGTTCACATGGCGTTCCAAGAGTGTTGTTGTACGTGGCTCCAATTGCCGATATGTTGAGAACAATCCCCGTAAGTTGGTTAATTAAATGTACCTTATCTTCCTCTGATTTTGCTCTAGCGTTTGAATAATATGTTTGAATGCGTTCACTGATTCCATTTTCTTCTTATCATTTGTAGATAAGGATAAGAACTTTGCTCTTGAATCCTATGGAGATGATTCCAAATGTATTCTGCAATCAAACAGAAGATGGGAAGAGCGGTCATGCACACAGCTGAGACAGTGGCAACACTGGGGCTCTGGCTGCTATGAATATCATTGTGCTGACGGCAGACTTCATATTCATGTAAGCTTTCTCCCTTTTTGTTTGTTGCTCTTCATTATGTCGAGTAGTGTGATTTGGCTGCATTGTGTGTCAAATTTGCTTTAGTTCTAGATTTTCTTCTGCTTGTTTTATAGGTTGAAAATTACACATTTACATGCTACAACGAAGGCCAGCAGGTAGAAATTAAATTGCTATCTAACGGTTGGCTGCACAATGGAGTTTTAATTTGCCCTCGATGTGCCCAGCTCTGCAAGGTAAAGCAAACCACATTGCATTTTTTGTGTTGCCAATGATTTAATGCAATTATTTAATTGTATTTTGCCCTCTTTCTGCAGGACAAGTTTGATAACCCTGGAGAGAAATGCTTACCCGACTCACCAGTTCCAGACAATGTGACCTACCATCAGGATGAATTGGTATGCGGTCAAGCTGTGCTTAGACCGCTTGTATGGTTGTTAGTTTTACCAATCATAATTTCAGTGTTCGTTCACAGATAGGATTTACACTCAACCCCCCTAGCATTAATATTTTAACTTTTGGCTCATGCTGGCTGCCACCCTGTGGCAGTTGCTGATTTTAGTTGTAATTATTTTTAACAGTTTTTAGCTTTTTTCTTTTTATTTGGTGCTTTGGCTCTTTGACCAGGACTGACCAAACAGTTGGATTCTGGCCAGGCCATCTTTCCAAATTGCCAAAATTTTCAAAACTATGAGGTTTTACTATTGTGTCTTCAGTATTATTCATTTTGGACCTGAAATTGAAAAAAAATAAAAAAATTATGTAATATGGCATGGCTTAGTGTCACACTATAAGCCTTGCTTAAAGTATGATATTTTTATTGTGATTTTAAGCTGTGACCAACAGCTGTATAAGTATATTATTTTTAGGAATTAGCTGTGTTTAGTCGAGTGTGTCTAAAAGAACAAACTATGCGTCCCTACTTATAAAAAAATAAAATGGTAAGATGTTGCTTTGGCTTGATACGTAAATTCTGCGCATGTACGGTCTTTTCCTATGGGGAAGGCAAAGGCTAGTGAATTGAATGAGTGACTGTGCAGAATGTATCCAACCATTCCAGTAGTTTGCTAAATGACACTTGTGATCTCCATGAAAAAGCTGATTGTCCAAAGTTGTGTAAAATTGTAAATATTATTTGTAAATACTGTTTTAAGGGGGGGGGGGGGATATGTTCTCTGTTTTTGAATACGGTAAAGGTCAATGATTCAGACTGATGGCCTCCAGACTGCCTTTGAACAACGTTGACAAACTTCATTGCCCTCTTTTAAATTCCTTTTCTATTTTTCTTTATCCGTTTTAAGACAAGTTACATAGCTATATTTCTTTTAAAAAAATTATTTAGTTATCTTGATTTTTGTTGCTATGTAAGTGCTCATTTTAAGAAAATCAGGATGTATTGTGATAATATCATCTGTTGCCATTCAGTGTTTGTGTAAATTATGTCCTGTGATTATTACTAATTATGTATTTGTGTGCATTGAAAGTACTTATCCATTGATAGTCATGAATTATTCAGAACAAATGGATTGTTTGTAAAATGTAATAAATTTGTACGCCAGCAACCCGGTTTATTTTAAATATCACAGAAGAATCACCACCTTGTTCCAGCCAACAATACAAAAGTACAGAATTCAGTATTACAGTATTAGTATGCAATTACAGAACAAAATTCTTTGAATGGTTCATATTTCCTATTTGGTTTTGGAAGACTTTTTAGCAGATGTTTCTTTTAGGAACGGCTGATGCAAGACATTGTACAATCGAGTTGCTTTTTGAGGACCCAGCCCTGGGCAGAGTCCAAGGGTATCTTTGGGGGCAGTAGCCAATCGCTTGAGAGATCCAAACGTTGTCAAAAGAGTTGAAGCGTCAGTCTTATTTACAGATCGAATTGAAGTTAAGGCATTCACCAGCTGAAAATACATCATGATATTATTCCAATAAAATATTTTGAAGCTGTATACCATCCAAACAATGAATCATACCTTTGCATGTGGATCGGACTCCTTGCGCTCCATGATAAGGTCAGGGGGCTTATGCTCAAAGATCTTGTAAGTTTCCAGTATGCGGCCAGCTTCCTCAGGACTCCACGCAAGAACCAGAGTCAAGTTAGCCAATATACAAATACGAGTCAAATGCTTCAGGGCATGGTGTGGCTCAGGCGTGTCAACCTTAACAGGTAAAACACAAATTTATGAAATACATCGAAATGTAACAGAGAAGGGGCAAGTATCCTTACCTGCACAAGGAGTACTCGCAGCTGGTATCTGTGTCCTAATAACTTCAATCGATCATGTATGTAGTCTGGATTTAAATTATGGTAACGGATGGATAGAAAGAGAGCACATGACGAAGGACTCATGACATAGTCTGCAAGAATACTCTCATCGTATTCCCATGGGATATTTGACACTGCCTTCAAAGCTGGGTTACCTCTCTAAATAAACAAACGATAATTGACAAAAGAAAACAATGTGAGGATAAAAGGGTGCTAATAGTGCTTTGGCGTTACCTGTTTCATGTTGACCAGCAGAGCATTGGAGTTGTGAGATTTGACAGGCGAAGAGGGTGTCCCAGACGTCCCCTCTCCATCCTTAGATGTGGATGGCGACGGACCTACCGGTTCGCTCATCGTATTTTCTGCAATAAGTAACAATATTAGTTTCATAAATCACAAGCCGTGTCTAAAAAAATTTCCCTTGTATGTTAGAAAAAAAAAACAAAAAACTACTGTGTTTTGACAAGAGTATGTAGGGTTAGGTTTTTGATGTGTGACTTTTTTGACAGAAATAGGGACCCACATTAGACGAGAAAGACACGGCAAAAGCAAACGTCTGAGACAGCGTCAAATCGGATACTGGTGCTGACGCTAAGTTTGATTCGAGTTGAGTTTAAGTTTAGATTTGTAAATAAACAACAAAACACTCTAAAATAGCTTTCTCATATTTGGACGATTCCGTCGATGAAAAATTGCTGATTTTCCTGCAAACACTGTGGCTGCGGCTGCGATTAGGCCATTAGACTTCAAACTTTTTCTCCAACGAGAAGTTTGATGATTAACTTGGGATGCAAAAAGAAATTTAGAGTCTGATAACCACTAATTTGCTTTGAGAAAGATTCAGTCTGAGGGGAGTTATGCAAAAAGGTAATCCTGTCTGCTGCTCGGAAGGTTCTCCCCCTCTTATCTCGGGGTCCACGGGGCAGTCTGCTACTGGCTTCGGGCTTCGGCTTTTGGGCACCTATTTTTTTATAGCACCTACCAGGCACCGTCTCACGGTAAGGATACTTTCATTTCGAGCTCAAAATTAAAACGTCAACGAATGAACGGTCCTAGACCCATATCCCCAGTGGTTTGTTTCATGATTCTTTCTATCAGTTACTGTCTGTATTGTTTCCAAATTTGCTGTTTCAACAGTTTTTCTCTGTCGAATCATGCTTAAATTTTCTAGAATTTGGGTCGCTGTATAAAAAGTATACCTCCATCTAATTCCTTCATTATAAAAAAAAAGTCAATTGATTTGATGTCAAACTGACCCAAAGAATGAATCCATTTTCACTTCACAGCTGTTCTGGTTCCCCAAGGCGCCCCTCCATGGCAAGGCAACGGAAACATGGAAGACCTGGCCAACACAGTAACCACCATCAGGAGCCAATAGAAGGACCCAGTCCACGAAGGCACAGTGGTGCCATTGAATATGAAGACCGTTTCTCTGTTCACCTTAAACACCAGCACCAACAGAGTCTTCGCACACGTCGTCGAGCCACACTAACTCAGAAATTCATGACTGTGGCTGTCATAGCGTGCACGGGTGCAGCTCTCACCTTGATTTGCCTCTTGACTTATAATGGATATCTTCAAACAAGAGTCAATACACCATTTGACAAACACAAGGTGAGATTGACTATCTTATATCTCAATTTAGGTTTATTTGATACGTGTTACATTTCTGTAATGTGCCTATCAGGTTGTTGGACGCTCTGGCCTTGCTGCACCTGATCGTTATTGGGGCTCCTACCGACCAGGGGTCTATTTTGGCATGAAGACAAGAGAGCCACACTCACCTGTTATGGGTCTTATGTGGTA
The DNA here is from genome assembly GCA_030522485.1 of Stenchaetothrips biformis. Classification (NCBI taxonomy): domain Eukaryota; kingdom Metazoa; phylum Arthropoda; class Insecta; order Thysanoptera; family Thripidae; genus Stenchaetothrips; species Stenchaetothrips biformis. Next base: position 9,036,840 of record CM060095.1, on the reverse strand, counting down.
CTTTGATGCCCATGTAATGACAGGCACTGCAGGTGTAAGGTGGGTATCTTTACTCTCTTGTGGTCCTTAGACTTTGATTTTGCTTACATGGACTTAATTTCTCTCTGACATCAAGGCATTGGTGTGAACAACACGACGATCTACAGTATGGGTGGAAGGAGCATGATGGCCGAACATTTGGAATTCAGGATATCACAGATCATGTCTATAATATCACAACCTCGTTTGTGAAAAAGCCTGGAGGTCGTCGTGGGGGCGATTGGTCTGCATACATTAATGTCACAGCATTGGTATGTATTTTACTTCTAATTGATCACATTTTTGTTAAATCTTTCGTGTTTTAAAATTGTTATGCTCGTTCAGGTTCCTGAAGTTAATGGACTTGGTGTGTCTCTGATGTTCTACATGGCACTTGATGAAAAGACCTCAGGAATGGTTACTACAAATGAACAAAAAGTTGGCATAGTTGGGTATACAGAGGAATTGGGCAACTTCTCAGTGCGACTTTTGAGTCATAATGGGGAGCTCTCTCATATGTCACACCTCACAACACATGTATCAGGTCTGGACAAAATCAAAGAAATAACAGAAAACTACCTTCGTGCGGTAAGAATAAATTTTTGAAGGAATCTCGGAAAGCGACACAACTGAGGTTCGTGGAAGTCAAATTTAAAATATTCTGGTGTATTTCAGGTTCGTGACGGAGACAAAAGACTCATTGTCCTCCCAGGTTTCAAACTGCCTATTACTAGGGACAACCCTCACCCTGTTCCAAACCTTAGTGTGCAAAAAATAGATGCTAAGGTACCTTTTGGAATAGAAATTAGGTTTAAGTCTAAACCTCTCCAGGTAAGAAGTTATTCTTAAAAACAAACAGTTCAAGTCTTTATTTGTTCACCTCAATCAACATGTTAAATCTACTTTTCTTTCCTTTTTTGCTAGGATGGAGATACTCTTGTAGAATCTGACTTTGACAACGATCTTACTGAAAAAAGAAAAGCATTCTATAAACAGTTTGATGATACTTTTAAATTAAAAGAAAAAGGCTTTGATGAAAAAATGCAGGAGTTTGCCCGGACTACTTTCAGTAATCTTGTTGGTGGGATTGCTTACTTCTATGGCTCATCTCTTGTGCAATCCAAACATAATCCTGTATGTATTCACTTTCAAAATGGCTCTTATGATTTTTTCTGTAAAAGTTTTTAATTTTCAATCCTTTTTTTCTCTTGCTCAGACTCCTGTTCCATACTGGAAGGCACCACTTTATACAGCTGTACCTTCAAGAAGTGTTTTTCCTCGTGGATTCCTCTGGGATGAAGGTTTCCATGCCTTACTTATACTTCCATGGGATCTTGAAATCACTCTTGACATTTTATGTCACTGGTTTGATCTCATGAATGTGCAGGGATGGATTCCTCGTGAACAAATTCTCGGTGCAGAGGCATTAGCTAAGGTATTTATAAAAACAGTGCTCATTTTGTAAAAATAATTTGGTGACTAGACCCCTTAACTATAAAACTACTTTACCAAAATTCCTGTTTATTCATTCCCAGGTTCCTCAAGAGTTTGTTGTTCAGCATAATGAAAACGCCAATCCACCAACATTCTTCCTTGTCCTTCAGCAAATTCTCCGCAACTACCGAGAGAAAATAATTGAGAACTCTGAGCATATTAGTAGTTTGGAACGACTGTACCCCAGGCTGAAGGCGTGGTTCACATGGTTCAATACCACTCAAGTTGGAAGCCTACCAACCACTTATCGGTGGAGAGGACGCGACCCAGATACCATGAAGTTTTTAAACCCCAAGACTCTCACTTCAGGGTTAGATGATTATCCTCGTGCTTCACATCCAACCAGTGCGGAACGACACATTGATTTGAGATGTTGGTTGGCACTTGGTGCGCAAGTCTTGGCAGAAATGGCTGATCTCCTGGGTCATGATGCAGAGCGTTATGGAAGTACTTATGAAATGCTTAGTGATAACAGTCTTTTAGATAAATTACACTGGTCTGAATCTAAATTTCGATATGCAGATTATGGTTTGAATACTGATTCTGTGACTTTAGTGAAACCTCCACCTTCTTCACGGGCTGATTCTCACAACAATGAATATGTTCGGATGGTGCTGAAGGAACCAGAATATGGTTATATAGATACCCAATTTGGTTATATTAACCTGTTTCCTTTCCTTCTGCAAATATTGGATCCAAATAGTCCACATTTAGAAAAAGTTCTTGATGATATAAAAAATCCAGCATTACTTTGGACTCAGTATGGACTGAGGTCGCTCTCTCCAAATTCACCTTTGTACATGAAGCGGAACACCGAGCACGATCCACCATATTGGCGTGGTCAAATTTGGATTAATATGAATTACCTAGCCTGTCGAGCATTGCATTATTATACTCACATTCAAGGACCTCACCGTAAACTTGCAGGTGACATATATGCCAAACTACGACACAACCTTATTAAAAATATCTACAAAGAGTATGACCGTACTGGCCATTTGTGGGAAAATTATGATGATAGGACTGGTGAAGGAAAAGGATCTCATCCATTCACTGGTTGGACAGCCCTGGTTACTTTGATCATGGCAGAAATTTATTAAATGTAACTTAATCTTGTCACTATTTATGTGTTTGACTCTTGTTTGTTCAGTTGTCATTTGTGTGGTGGGTTTCTCACTCATAGAACTAGGAAGATATCATCATTAATATGGCTGTGATTCAAACAGAGGCAAGTGCCTCAAAATTACCTAATTGTCTTCAATGCTGTCCAAGCAGACCTGTACAGCATTTGGAAATGAAAGAATACAATAATTGACCCTGTCATCTTGCACTTTGGTTGAAAAATACTTGTGTACTAATGTTATGTGCTGTGAAGAATTTTTTTTTATTTTCTTAAAATAAAATTGATAAAATCGATTTAGCCCAATCAATTAGCCTTATTTGAGAAAGAGTTAAAGTCGTTCCAAATATTAACTGATACTTAAAGTTCTGAACTAGTCTTGTGATTGCTGTCTCTTTGTAAAGCACTGTTTTCTATTTATGACAGAACTTTCTGCAAATCATTTTTCTCTTCTTAGTTGAAATTGTGGCAATTTGTTAGCAGATTCCAAAGTATGTCCATGTTTTTTGAGCAGCCTTGGGATCTGCCTTTATTTGCATGGTTTTCTTTTTTTTTTTTTTTTAAATGTATGTTGATGTGTGTGTGTTCTTTATGTGTGTATCTGATGAGTATGAGAGTAATACTTAGTCATACCGGAAATCTAGGCCATATGACATATCTTCAAGACTTGAGAGGAGCTGATTTTGTGATCTCTTTAAGAATAATTGTCACATCTCGGAATACAAAAATGTTGTTTCTCCTGCTTGATACGAGTGTAGCATAAAGTTCAAGTAACTCGTATGTTAATTTTCCAAGTGTGTACCTGTAATTTCACTGACCTTGTAATGTTTTGCCAAAGGCTGCAGTCATTATCTCACAACGAATTTATCTTGTTACAATTTGTGCCAACAACAGAAGGACTGTTTCCTGCCGACTCATGGGAAAATAAAATTATTTAAAAATGAATATACTGCACAGTTATTAGTTGTTAGTTTGTTAGTTTCTTCACCCATTGTTTAACAGAAATGTTCAGGATTTAACTGCTCATATTGAAGCAGCGAGCACAATTGCTGGAATCATGCCGTTCCACTGAGCTTTGCGTCCTTATAGCGGTGCTGTGGCAGTGGGCACGCGGCGTCGGCAACCCTGCATTCTGGTCACGACAGGACCGGCCACGGTGGGGCGGGGCGTGCCTCGTCAAATACTCTGGCATTGCAGGCACATCTGCTGGGGGCAGGTGCGGGGCGGGGCGGGGTCCCTGCTCCTTGCCTATTTGGCTGCGCGGTTCCGGGGGTCTGACAAATGTCAGTGCCAGGGCTCCAGGAGGAGGGAGGTGGCGGCGTGGCGGCTCCGACCGCCCCGGGGGTTCATGTATACCAATGTATACCAAATGGACGTTCTTTAATTCAGGCCAGGTCCACAGCCATGCCGTTAATTCTGATTCGGAGGTTTGAGTGCAGGCACAGGTAAAAACGACAAGACGGTTGGCTTTCTTTCTAAAGTAGATTTTTTTTTATTTTCTCCAACATACCATAGAGTGATATTTACAAGGATATTTATTTACTTAAAAACGAAACGCCACAGCCACTTACACTATCCCTGGCAAGCTCACCTGATAAATGTTAGTTTCCCTACAACTTGAAAGCACATTGATCCATTTAATACAGGGGGGGCAGCACACAGGAGACAAGCTTAAGCCTACAGACTGCCCTTGTTCCTAGAAAGGTAAACTAAGCGGGAGTATCACACACAGACAAGGGGAATGACCTACGACATTTTTATAACAAATCCCAACTATAAAATTACAAGCTTTAGCAGAAAATTGGCATCGTTTTGGCAGCACATCAAGTTAAGTTACAGCTTTTATTCTTTTCTTACAGGATACATACAACTAACTTCAGTCTATCGGCTCGCGGTTCAAGGGAATGACCAATGATGAGGCGGCCTCCAAGTCCTCATATTCCTGCAGCAAAGCTGTGCAGCAGAGGCTTAGGTCGGCTGCCCCATGTGCTCCAATATGTGCTGCAGGTCCGGAGCACTGTAGTCCCGTGGGCCGGGACAACACGGGCCTGATTGGTGGGGCCACTTCAACCCCACCAATCAGGCCGTGTTTTGTCATGTCAACTCACGCGCACTTATGCTTCTAGATCCACATTTACTTTCATTGTCACCCCCCCCCCCCCCCGATTCAGCAAACACGCGCACGACACACTCATACATCCACTCGCGCGCACAGGCAGACAGACAGTATTCAACACAAGAGGCAGGCCCCCTTTAATTCTGCTCGGTATGCTCCTGTCATTATTGCCGCAGACTTACTTGTGGACGCGGGGCCGAGTCGTCTCCCATTGTTCCTATCATGATATGCTGCGACCCGCTGGCCTTCTACTCTTGACCGGAAAATAAACGAGAACCCTTACAGAGTCAGACTGCGGTGACCTCCTCCTCGTCGTCGTCGTCGTCGTGGTCCAGCATGGCGGCCGTCTCCGAGTCGCTGCCGCTGTTGGCCACGCGGGCGCAGCAGTCCTCGTCCTCGCTGGAGCCCGGCGTGCTGGTGGCCGTCGACGGGGACCCCCGGCCGAGGCCGTGGTTGCGCCGCCGCTGGCCGAGGCCGTGGCCGTGGCGGCCAGCGCAGGGCAGCGCGGCCGTGCTGGGACCCGGGCCGTCCAGGGCGCCGTCGCTGTCCTCCTGGCCGGCCTCCACGTCGCGGCGGTCGCGGCGGTCGCGGCCCCTCGCCACCCGCCATCAGAGCTCCACCTGCTCCGGACCGCCGAAGCGGACGCCAGTCTTGAGCGCGCGGTACACGCGGAGCACGCAGTGCAGCGCCACGCACTGCAACAACAACACTGTAACAACAACAACAACAACAACAACAACAACGACGACGACGACAACAAGACGGGGTGGTGGACTCAGAAGACTGTGCATGTGTGTGCGTGTATGTAGTGTGAGTGTGTGTGTGCGTTCGAGTGTGCGCGTCCTCAAAGTGATTGCGAGCTGCACTGAGGGAGGATGTCCTGCAGAGCGCCTTGAAGGCTGCCGCGGCGCCGCCTTGACGCAATCACGAGATGGAAGGCGTCCCGACGCCCGGCGGGCGGGGTCGCCACCACCGTCATGACCGGCAGCGGACGGGCCGGGCTTCGAGTCCCGCCCGGGGTGGATCGCTTTCTGCTCCTCTTTTTGGCTTTGAGCATGGCACACGAAACTTTCGAAGTGCGCACGTACTTGAATGAGCTTGCGTTTGTGTTCCCAGCGAGCAACGCACTCGGAGGCGCAACCCCCATGCGAAGCACGCCGCGTCTTTGTCGCACTCGCGGGGCGGAGGCAGGGCGGCGACACCATGTTATGGGAATCACTCGGCTTGGCTCGGGGTGTGAGGCGAAGCGAGGCGAAGCGAGGCGAAGCGAGGCGAAGCGACACGACGGCTGCAGAGGTCACCCGGTCTCGGGGGACCTCGCCTTCCCGCCGACAAACGGTCCAAATTCGAGCATGTTGTGCTGGAAGCTGGAGGCGGGGAAACTTTCCTGCGGCCGCGCTGCGCGCTGCGCGCTGCCAGTGTGGGCCCCGTCAGCCACAGTGTTGCAGCGCGGCAGCAAAACGCCCGGATGGGAGGCAACTACTTCTTGGCACTTTCCTCGGTTTTTCTGGCCGCCCGGCCGCCCGGCCGCCCGGCCCGAGGGGAGAGGCTCTGTCTCTCTCACGACCCCGCGGAACGCCGCAAGGGCGCACAGTGGGCCAGAGGACGGCGCAGACGGCCAAAACTGAATGCGCGGTCCAGAGTCGCTAAACAGCACTCGAACCGAGCGCGTGACCCTACCAATGAATTGCTCTCCGAACGAGGCATCCATGGGTGGGCTGACACGTTGGGTTCGACTCTCATTCAGCGACTCTGGAGCTCCAAACGCGTCTAGAGTTTTGGCCGCCTGCGCCGTCTTCTGGCCCACTGCGGGGCGACGAGACGGCTCTGGTTGCCGTGCTGCTGGTGCTGCTGACGCTGCTGCCCGCTGGTCCGGTGGGAACGTCGGGACGGCCGCAACACGTGTTGGCCAAACTCATCAGGCGACAACAATAAAGCGTGAGTAAGTTTGGCTCCCCGCCCCGCCCTGCCCCCCACCGCCCCTCCGATGCCCCGCCGCGCCGTAAACCTCTCCGCGGAAGGCGCTGAGTCCGGGGCCAACGGGGCTGCTGAGCCCCAGTCCCAAACACGCGGACGGCCTCCGGGGACGGCTCTATGGCTCTGGTGCGGAGCGCAGCTCGCGGCAACGCCGGCAACGCGTGCGGGGGCTGCTGGGCATTCCCCCTCCCCCTCCCTCCTCCTGCAGCCACGAGGCGACACGTGATTAACGCACGTTTCCAACTAATTAGCGGGAGCGAGACATAAATTCCGTCCGCGCGGGGAGAGGGCGCTGCTGCTACTGCTGCTGCGCTGCCGCGCCGCAGCGGGGCAGAGATTCAGAGATTTGAATCCGGGAGACTTATGTTGCTCATTATCAGCCGGGCAGAGATATTGGGCGCGCGCCAAGCGCTGCAAAGCGGCCGCGTTAGTCAAGTGTTTTGGAGCGCAGCGGAGCGGCGTCACTTGGAACCGGTTAGGTTAGGCTAAACTCCGTCTGGGTCATCACGCCCTGTCAGCGGATAGGCCCGTGTTTGTGCGAGTGGGTGTGAGTTATTGTGTGTGTGTGTGTGTGTGTGTGTGTGTGTGTGTGCGCGTGCGCGCGCGCGCGCGCGCGCGTAGGTGAGACTTCGCTAAAATCAACTGTGGTGAGAAAGAAGAGAAAGAACATCTTTTTCGGAGGGAGATACTCACGTTTAAGGCCCCGCGAAAAATGAGGAAGCCTCCCTCCACCTTACACAGAGTGTCGAATTCCTGCCAACAAGCATGGGGAAACCCCAGTCACATTGTTAAAAAAAAAAAAAAAAATAATTTAAAAAAAAAATCGTGCGGTGGCTCCACAATAAAAGAAACCACACTAGTTGATATTTAAAAAGCAAAACAACAGAAACACGTTCGTTTTAATGTCAAAGAAAAGTGTTTAATCGTGGCAACTTATACTGACGTGGTTGACGTGGTCCCGCAGCACGTTGGAGTACACCGTGCCCACGGCCTCCATGGCCAGGAACGCGATGGTCCCCACCACCCAGGGCACGATCATGGGGGCGTTCTCCTGTCAAACAACAACAGAAAACGATCAACTTTTTTTTTTCCTCTCGCCGACGCAAGGACACAGCACAGCACAGCCATTAACAACACGGCGCCACCCGAGCCGCTGGTAGTTCGGAAGGGAGACCGCCGTCGCGACGCGTTGGTTCGCACTGGTTATTCCTGCACACAAAGTAAACACCCAAGTGCTCCTCTCTCACTGCTAACGAACGAACGCGGCACGGCGAGGTGCCACACCCTGCGGTTCTCTGCGAGCACGGGGACCACGGGGGCGCGCGCCGAGTGCCACTTTACCGCGGGCGAGGCGGGGCGGGGCGGGGCGGGGTGAGGCGGGGCGGGGTGAGGCGGGCCCTGCCTCCGTCTCCGTGCCCGCGAGGCGACGCGAGGCAGCCACACAGTGTACACGGTGGCGGTGTGCGCGTGCGGCACCACGGCGGTGGCGGCCCTCTCAGCGAAATAACACTTCATTTATTCGACCAAGGTGCGCAGGGCTGGCGGGGCTGGCGGGGCTGGCGGGGCTGGCGGGGCTGGCAGGCAGGCAGCCTGGCAGGGTAGGCAGCGCGGCGACGCACCAGCGCGGCGGGTTGCCTACACTCAGTCCCGCGGGCGCTCGGCGCCCAGCTCGCCGCTCAGTGGGCCCGCTGCAGAGTCGGGGCTCCAGACTCACACCGGGCAGAAGGAGGAGAAGAAGGAGAAGGGGGAGGAGGAGACGACCCGGCGGCGGCCTCACGGGGCCTCCGGAGGCAGCCCAGCAACGAGGCCCGCACGCAAACCAAACCGTGATTCATTTGATTCGTCCTGTCCTGTGCGTGTACGCGTGTCTTGGCATTCCTTCGCGTAATTGACACACACGCACACAGGCGCCTGCGAATACACACAAAACATGCGCGCGCGCGCGCGCACAGACACACACACACACACACACGCACACACGCCGGCCGACACCGTATGCACGTGACGTGCATGTGTCAAAGGAATCCTCTAATAGAGCTCCTTCGCCTCCCTCGGCCCGCCGCAAATATGATCCCATTGACACGCCAAGCACTCCACCCCGTTCCGATCAATCCGCATACACGGTGTCGCCCAACGGGACACACACACTCTCTCTCTCCCCCCCCCCTCTCTCTCTCTCTCTCTCTCTCTCTCTCTCTCTCTCTCTCTCTCTCTCTCTCTCTCTCTCTCTCTCTCTCTCTCTCTCTCTCTCTCTCCTATTTCCTACCTGCCCCTCCTTTTTTTTATCAGCTCCCTTTCTTGAACTTCCTTCCTGGTATATTATTTCCTCTTCCTCCCGTCTTGAAATCCAAAGCCGTCTCTTGACGCCCACCTCACCCCGCCCCGCCCCGCCCCGCCCCGCGCCGCGCACTCTAGACCCCGCGGGCATCAGGGTCTCTATAAAAGGGCCGGACAATAATGCTGCTCCTGCATCAGGAACGGGGATGGAGAATAAAGGGGAGGGGAGAATTCGTTTTTTACGGTGTATACGACGGCCCGTTACGACATTGCCGTGGCGCTGTGCGGTACGGGGAACGGCGGGGAACGTAAGTATGAGGACGGATTCACCTGGTGGGGGGCGCCGCAGAGGATGAGTGTGTGCAATCCGCAAGCCCGCTCACACACACACACACACACACACACACACACACACACACACACACACACGCACATAGAACGCAATGAATACCGCAGTGGTTAGGTCCACGCATAGACGACCAACAACAGTCGGGCGGGCGGAATTTGCACTACACACACGATGGGGCCTCCCAACACCAGGAGGACGGTGTCGAAAGGACGATAAGGATGGAGGGGAGGGGGGAGGGGGTCTGGTGGAGCGTCTAGGATTAATTGTGGCATTGTAAGCATGAATATAGGACAGGGTGGCTGTGTCCCGTCCAAGCACGGCGGCGACAATGGAGCCATTCAGACAATGGCTGCACGGCTGCACCCCTCCCCCTCCCGGCCCCCTCCCCCTGGCCGCCGACGGCCGGCGGGGATACACACACACACACACACACACACACACACACACACACACACACACACACACACACACACGCACACAAACACGGTCTTATCTCCGCCTGACTTTTCGCTGAGTGGTCGACAGCCCGTGTGCACACTGCTGACCCCGCCGCCGCTGCGGCGCTCTCTGGAACTAACAGAAACGTTATCATTCATGGGCGGCGTGATGACCGGCTGGCGGGCCACTGGCGGCCCACTGTGCGGCGGGCCGCGTTGACGGCGCGCTCCTCGCAGCCGCGCCGCCGAGGACGTCCCCGTGGGAGAGGCGCCCGGCCAACAAAGTCAGACCGGCCGCGCCGTCCGTCCAGATTTTATTCATTTTACGGACATTCATGCAATGCAGATTCCGTCGTCCCAGCCAGCCCGGCCCGCGCGCGCGGCGCTCTTTAAAATGTCATAACAGGAGAAGTTTTTCGGTGGCACAGGACGCAGGCGCAGGCCGGCCGCCAGTCCTATTCCCACTGTGCGCACGGTAAGCGAGGGAAACGAGGTAAACGCGGAAAACGCGGGCCTTTTAGACGAGGCGTTATGACTTCCGAAAAAAAAAAAACGGACGAAAGAAAGGTAGGAGAGGAAGGGAAGAGACAGGCGAGGAAAAAATGGCGTCATAATGACGCACCTTTCCCCCTGTCGGAGCCCGTGATTCGTATGATGCGTGTAGTGGCGCGTGTTCATTGCGCTCCGCCGGAGCAGGCGCCGCCGCCGTGACTCTGCAGACTGGCTCCACGATTCCTTTCCGCCGCTCTGTCTCTCTCGCACTCATGGGCGTCCTTCAGAGCCGCGAGAGAGACGGAGCGATGACAAAGGAATCTCGGAATAGGTCCGCCGGCCCGCCGGCGTCGCGTCGAGACACAAGCCGTCGAGGATTAGCAGCGCGCGGGACGACGGGCGTCGCTCGAGAACCCTAATAATTTGCCCCCTTCACGGCCCTTCTGGCCCTTCCGGACTGACAGGCCCTGTCCCCAAAGGGCCCGCCGAGGGCCCCGCCCAGGCCCCGCCCAGGCCCCGCCCAGGCCCCGCCCAGGCCCCGCCCGGGGCGGCGCGGAGGGCCCACCTCAATCCACTAGTCTTTTCATGGCCACGCCGCCCGCCCGGCCCGCTGCCTCCCCTCGGCTTCGCCCTTCGCCCTTCGTCTTGCCGCCCTTGCAACCCTTTGCATTTTCCAGCCGCAGGCCCTTATGCACTTTGGGGCCCTATCATTACCCTTTGCGTTGTCCGACCCGTTAGCTTCTCATCGCGTTTTCCTCCAGCCCGTCGCCACAATTGCATTCTCCAGCCCCCTCCCCATCTGTCTGTCTGTCTGTCTGTCTGTCTGTCTGTCTGTCTGTCTGTCCGTCCGTCGATCTGTCTGTCTGCTGGCGGCGCCGGTTTGGCTGCGAGCGGCAAGCGCAATATTTCCGAGCGGTGCTGGCTGTGCTTGCCATCGGGCTTTGCTGCTCATCGACCTTTCATCTCGCTGAAACGCCTCCACCGTTTCATGTGTTTGCACTGGGGGCGGTTTGGGACCGGGGGGGGGGGCAGGAACGGTTGAACTGACGAAACAAATTACTGTCTGCATCTGAGCGGCGCGGTGGAGTGGAGGGGGTGGGTGGTTCGGCGGCCCGTGCCGAGCAGTGCGGAGCTCAACAGTCCTAGGCACCGC
>CM060095.1:9002907-9020407 GCA_030522485.1 Stenchaetothrips biformis | reverse complement strand
GCTTAAAATCAAAAACAACTTAGACAAAAAGGAGGACCCTTTGGTTTGCGCTGGCACGCCCTGGGCATGCGCGACTGGGTGTTGATGTGTGTGTGTGAGTGTGAGTGTGTGTGTGTGTGCGCTCACGCGCGCGCGTTCTCGTCGTCGAGCACGTCATCACGTCGCCGACGACGTATTAGCGCCGCAGATAGATTCGGACAACTTTGCGCTAGCACGCTCCGCTGGCTTTTGTACCTGACAGACTCACACAATGACAGCAAATTGATACACCACGCACTACGAACCGCGCGCCGTGCCTCAGGCATACCCACCCCTTGTCGGCCAGTCTGTCTGCGTGTCGGAGAGTCCGCCTCTCTGCGTGTCCGTCCGTCCGTCTGTCTGTCTGCCTGTCTGTCTGGTTTGTTCGTCTGTTTGTTGGAGAGTGCCGCACGCTTAGGATTCAGTCTGGGCAGTTGGACTACTAGGCAGTCCTTTAGCTCGTCTATCTTGTCTCTCTCTCTCTCTCTCTCTCTCTCTCTCTCTCTCTCTCTCTCTCTCTCTCTCTCTCTCTCTCTCTCTCACGCTCACAAAGCCAGCTTCATCCCGGGCCTTCTCCCCCGACACGGAGCTAGTTTGTTGTTTGTCGGAAAAGAACTAGAACTGAACCGTAACTTGAGTCAAGCATGAAGTTCCGCTTAAAGATGTTAAGCTTAACATGTACGATAGACATGAAATTTCCTCATTGCAGATTCCTTGGAATCTGAGTGAATGTGTCTGCTTCGCTTCATTTCAAGCGGAAACTAATTACGCAAGTTTTGGGGTTTTTTTTGAAACCTTAACTCTTTTTGTGCTGGGGTCAGCTGGCTTTCGCAGTGGTCGCTGCCCAGCCTGCCCAACGGTTAGTGGATGAGGGTGGGCCTCTGGCCGGCAAAGACCACGGGACAGGGTAAAGGAGGGACCTGGCGGCGTGCATTTGGGGTACTGCTTGTCCTCCTCGCGCACCGCACAGTGGGCCAGACGACCGGCGGACAAAACTCCAGAGTCGCTAAATGGGACTCGATCCGAACGTGCGACCCCACCAGTAGATTGCTCTTCGAACGGGGATCCCAATTCGTGGGGTCACAAGTTCGGTTCGAGTCCCGTTAACCAACTCTGAAGCTCGATACGCGACTGGAGTTTGGTCCGCCTGCGCCCGTCTTCTGGTCCACTGTGCCCCGCCGGGCACCGCCTTCCGACCAGAACGACCGTCCCTGCGTCCCTTCTGGCAAATGTGCGGCCACGCAGCCCTAGCGCCGCAACAGCGCCAACCCCTAACTCTTTTGACCCTTTGCCTCGGCGGGGCGGCCGGGCGGCCCGTGTGTGCGGCTCGGCTTCACCGAGTCCGTCATCCTTACACAGTTTTCCACTGCTCTTGTCACGCGGAGGCAGGCCAGTACGGGTTGGTCCAGGGTCATAAAAGAAGATTCTCTGTCTCTCACTCTCTCTCTCTCTCTCTCTCTCTCTCTCTCTCTCTCTCTCTCTCTCTCTCTCTCTCTCTCTCTCCCTCTCTCCCTCTCTCTCTCCCCGGGTGACATGGTCCACCTGCATTAACTCACTGCCGGCGATCGCCTCGCTAACACTGATGGCGTTCCATCATTCTAGTGATGGCGCCGCGCTACGCCGCCGTCCGCGGTTATTATACTTGGCCGAGTTTGAGCGGCGGGGCGGGGCGGGGCGGGGATGATCCGGCCCGCTGCAACGTGCCTCGTCGGTCGCCATGGCGACAGCGATGAGCACATTCAGCGCCGCGAAATCAATCAAGCAGCCTCCTCTCAGAGGCGATACACCGCGCGGCCGGCCTCTCTGCTTTGAGACCAACGCGGCGACGCCTTTTTATTCCCCTCCGCGCCTCTCTCCCCATTCCGCGGCCGCGGCGGCGCGTAAAGAGAAAGACGAGCGGAGCGGCTGGACCGGGCATCGGCCGGCGCGCAGTGGGTCAGAAGACCGTTGAGGCGGCCAAAATTCTGGACGCGTTTTGAGCTCCAGAGTCGCTAAATGGGACTCGAATCGAACGTGTGACCCCACCAATGGATTCCTCGTTCGGAGAGGTGGAGTCACACGTTCGATTCGAGTCCCATTCAGCGACTCTGGAGCTCAAAACGCGTCCAGAATTTTGGCCGCCTCAACGGTCTTCTGACCCACTGTGCGGCGGTGCCAGGGCGGGGTCCGGCACAGCTGCCGCGCCAACGAGCCGTCGTCAAGGCGGGACGCAACGCAGCGCAGCCGGCCATCACTGCCTGCCTCGCACAGCACGGTGGGCAACGTGCAACCCCACCAATGGATTGCACTCCGGACGAGGAATCCACTGGTGGAGTCACACGTTCGGTTCGAGTCTCATTTCGCGACTCTGGAACTCAAAACGCGTTCGGGATGTTGACCGCCTCGGCCGGTCTTCTGGCTCGCTGTGCCCAGCCTCGCCCGGCCTCGTCGCAGATGCGGATCATAGTGTTGGTGGCGGGCTAGCGGCCACGTGCGGGCCTAATGACTCGCACGCACGCACACATTCTACTCTCTCTCTCTCTCTCTCTCTCTCTCTCTCTCTCTCTCTCTCTCTCTCTCTCTGTCTGTCTGTCTGTCTGTCTGTCTGTCTCTCTCTCTCTCTCTCTCTCTCTCTCTCTCTCTCTCTCTCTCTCTCTCTCTCTCTCTCTCGCGTGCACAGACAGGAAGACAGACCCAAACAGACAGTTTCACGTGCTTTGAAGAAAAAAATGAAAAAGAATAACTAATAATTTTTCCACCTTTCCACTGAATGAAGCTTTTTAAATCTGTTATTTGGTGCACACTGCGGGGCCGCGCGGCTGCCCAGAGTCATTGCGACGGACAATGCAGTCCAATTACTGATGGGCAGAGGTCGCTCTATCTCCCTCGCACCCCCTGCAGTGGCTCTCATTGTAGTCGCGTTTGTTCTTGTTGTTCCTTTGACGTTGTTTCCTTTTTGTTGTTGTTGTTGCTTTGCGTTCCTCTTCTCTCCGGGCAAAGACAGTGGGAATAAGCATCATTACTGGGAGATTTTTTGCTCGCCGAGTTTGATCGAAATAAGCCTGTAATGACGACGCCACCACGGCGGAGGCGGCGGAGGGACACCAGAGAGCATGGGGCGGCACAGTGGGCCAGAAGACCGGTGGAGGCGGTTCAAATCCCCGACGCGTTTCTAGGGTCGCTAGATCGGACTCGAACCGAACGTGTGACCCCACTAATGGATTACTCTCCGATCGAGGAATTCATTGGTGGGGTCACACTTTCGGTTCGAGTCTTGTTTTACGACTCTGGAGCTCCAAAACGCGCTTAGAATTTCGGCCGCCTGCGCCGGTCCTCTGTCCCACTGAGCGCGGCAAAGGGGGCAACGAGCGGCCTCTTGATCGCACGGCAAAATAATGGCCCCATTGCAATGCGAGGATACGCCCCGATAAATTATGGGCCCTCGGACCCAAAGTGGAGGGGGAAGGGGCATGCATGTAACAGCGGGCCGCGGAGAGGATGATGGATGAGATCGAGGAGAGTGGGATCAAGAAGCGAACGCGTCATCGGACGACCAAAATCACGGCCGTGAGTTGGGAAAGTGCGCAATGACCAAACCTAACCACAAAGCCGAACTGGTACCGGACTTTCCTCTCTCTCTCTCTCTCTCTCTCTCTCTCTCTCTCTCTCTCTCTCTCTCTCTCTCTCTCTCTCTCTCTCTGTCTCAAACAAACACACACACACACACACAAACGCGCGCGCGCGTTTTTCCCGTTGCTTTTTCCTATTTTGGCCGTTGGCGTGGCTGCAGACACTCACCCCCGTGTACATGGCAGCGATGACGGCGTTCCTGCGGATCCGGAAGTTGGTGGAGCCCCGGTCCAGGGTGGAGTACGTGGAGATCATGGTGGTGGCGGTGTCCTGAAACACGCCATCCATTTATTTTTCGCACCACAGGTAAACAAGATATAAGCAAGGTGAAAACAGAAGATGCATAATTAAAATATTCCCAAAACTGCGGGGGGAGGGGGACGGACGAGGTGTTTCTTTCGTTTGGAATGTGGGTGGCGTGGCCTTCCTGCGTGGGGCGGTTGGATCCAAAAAAAGAGAACAAAATGCGTTCGTGCACGCACGACCGCGTCAGAAGGGTGTGCGCGCGTGCGGCATGTCAGTGTGTTAGAGAGAGAGAGAGAGAGAGAGAGAGAGAGAGAGAGAGAGAGAGAGAGAGAGAGAGAGAGAGAGAGAGAGAGAGAGAGAGGGGGGAGAGAAATTTTCACACGTACGGACTGTCGCGGCAACTCACTTTCCGAGCGCGGTATTATTCGCAGCGGTGGTCAGTGTGACAGTGGAGTTGGTCCGCTGTCGCTCATCACGTCGAGAGAGAGAAAGAGAGAGACAGAGACAGAGAGAGAGCGAGAGAAGGAGAGAGAGAGAGAGAGAGAGAGAGAGAGAGAGAGAGAGAGAGAGAGAGAAAAGGAGAAAAAGAGAGAGGAGCCTTTACGCGTGTTGAGTTTTGCATTCGGCGTGTGAGTAAAGGGGTGTGAGTAGCATACGTTTCCCAAGTACATTAAATAGGGAATCATTTTTTCATATATTTTTTCAGTACGTAGTGCAGACACTCCCAGCGCAACAATGGGGTGTCTGGTAGCACGTAGTGCAGATACTTTAAGCGGAACAATGGGGTTCCCTCACTGCGCAGCACTCGGCGGCAGTAGTATAGGAGCCCCGCGGTTGCGGGCCGCCTTCTTGGACGCGGCGGCAGTAGTGTAGGAGCCCCGCGGTTGCGGGCCGCCTTCTTGGACGCGGCGGCAGTAGTATAGGAGCCCCGCGGTTGCGGGCCGCCTTCTTGGACGCGGCGGCAGTAGTATAGGAGCCCCGCGGTTGCGGGCCCCCTTCTTGGACGCCCCAGCGTCGCGGGGGCACGCCCACTGAGCAGCGGCCAGTGTGAGGCAGTGAAGGGTGCCGGCCCCCGCTGCCTCGCTGCCGCAGTCGGTCCAGCGAGACGCACAATGCCCAAGGAAATGCCACTGCGCGGGACGTGACTGCAAGGAAGATACCGGCGGTAATGGTCTTTCCGCCACGCCTCCACGCCGCGCCACGTCCCAGCCCCTCCGGCCACTCCGAGAAGGCATCGCGCCAGGCGGGCAGTGCGTGGCCGCATGTTGACAACAACAACAACAACAACGACAACATCGCCGTCGCATTGTCTTTCCCTTCTTCAGTTCCCTTTCGCGTCGTCTTGGTTTTGGCGTGCAGGCGCGTCCTATCACTCCTTGGCCTTCTACAATGAATTTTCACAGGTTGGTCACACAGTGTGCTGCACCACGGAAAATTTTCTCCATAGTGTGGAGAATTTTTACTGTAAGCGGTGTGGGTGTCGCTAATTTGTTATGTATTCCCGGTGGGACCGAACTCAGCCCGATAGCTCTCCCAGTGGCGTAGCAGCCGCCGCCCCTCCGCTCCTCACACGCTACTGCAATCATCCCAATTCGCCTTATGGTCGACCTGGTTCTCCCCCACCAGTCCTCCACTTCATATCGCTCCCTTTTATTTTTCCTCCGAGAAGAAAAAAGTGTGTGATAAAAGAAAGGAGGCCACCTTCGAAGAGCCGCCTTGCCGGGGGGCCCCTGACTCGCACCGGGGCTGTGCGGCGGCCTCACGACAGCGCCCGCCCGCCCGGCGCGCGCACTTCGTCACCGTGGCCAGCGCTGCTCCGGTGCGCGGCGCGCGAAGGCTCGCCTGCGTCTTGATTTACGCGGCGAGGCAAAGGCCGGCGGCGATTTATAGACATTGGGCGCGCCTGCTGTCAGATATCGCGGCGGGGGGCGCGTTTAAACAGTATGCAGACCGTGAGGAGCCGTGGGGGGAAGGCAACTACAGTGGGGGCCAACACACACAGCATGGCCTTTGTGTTGGGACGTTTCCCATTTTCGTGCCGTTGCTTATTGGCAGGTAGGGGGTTGACCGCGCCGCACTGCCATTCGTTACGCCCGTGGCGGGGGGAGGGGGAGGAGGTAGGGGCAGGATGAATAGGGGAATCCCTTTCCCACTTAAATGTCCTTCTTGCCGGCCAAGCCAGGAGTCCTTTCCGCACCTCTGCCGCGCACCCCTTTCGCACTTCGCACGACGGGGTTAGAAGCAGCAGAGCTCCTTCACCATCTCGAAAAAGTCTCCCCCACCAAGGGACACTCCACCCGCACCGCCCCCATCGCAACGTACATAAGGGCGAGAAAAATGAGCACCGCAGGCGGTGGTGAGCCCCCCTTAACCCTCTTCAAGGACCTCTTCAAGGACCTTCATCGGCTGGTCGGTTATTCCACGAGTGGAACGCCCATCACGATAAGGCACCAGGTGACAGTGACATACCGGTCCAAGCACCCTGTCAGGAAAAAAACAACAACAACAATCGTGAAAGAGGAAAAGACGGGAATGATGTGAGGCGAAGAATAGACGCCGAGTGGAAGGTCTTCGTGTGGCTCGCTACAAAATCTGCGGGAATATTCCCGCCGCGAAACTTGCAGCGCGCCAAACTAAACCAAACTTTGCTGTTCCCTTTCACTTTTACTCGTAATCCCACCGCGGTGGTTTTCGGCTGCTCGTCGGCCCATCCACCTCTCTCTCTCTCTCTCTCTCTCTCTCTCTCTCTCTCTCTCTCTCTCTCTCTCTCTCCGCTATTCCTGGGTCGCTGTTTGCTCTTTTACGCAAAATAACACACGCACGAGAGTAAGGGGTCCTTTTTCGGGCGGTTTTTCTTTTTCGATCAGATTTACAGCGTCGGGTCGTCTTAGCTGAGAGCACCCAGGGGGAGGGGGGCCGAGGAAAGGGGGGGGGTCAGGGGGGACAGGGGGCTGCTGGTGACCCCACTTTGTACAAGTGGTGGTGTACGACGCAGTAAAACCAGAGCTTATTTACAGAGTAAACGGCTTGAATTCACACACACACACACACACACACACTCACAGAGCGCAGTCAAGGGTGCGCGCGTGTGTGTCACACTGTGGCCGGTCTGGCCACAGAGAACGATTGCAACGTGCAACACGCGGAACGCGCGCTATATCCGTATCACCAACAACCAAAGTGTTGTGTTGGTTTTCTCTGTGATGGAAAGCGAATAGGGTGCTCACGTTGATAAGCTGCTCGTTCGAACGAAATAATCAAATCGACATAAAAATAGAGCAGCTGCTACCACCGGCTCGAAACAGGGAAGCTGCTGTGTGCCGCCACGCGCACGAACACCCGTCACTGCGGTGCAGCAATGAACCCCGCAGTTCGCCAAAACAATAAGTTTTACTTGACTGCAGGGCACTTGCGGTACAGCATTACCAAAGGAATACTACTGACTTTCAGGGAGATCAATGAAACACGTTCGGCAGTGTGGGCTGGCCGGCGGCGTGGCTTGGTTTGCCAGTCGGTGGCCCCGGCCCCGTGCATGCCAACTTATTCGACCCAATCCAAGTGGTAATAGCCTCAGTATCCGACCGCGCGTGTGTGGTGTGCTGAGGGCACAGCGAAAGTTGGTCCAGTCGAAACACCTCCCCACTCCCCTCTCCTCCAGACCCGCAATCCAACCCGCGCGCCCCATCTGCACCGCCAGAACTCTCTCTCTCTCTCTCTCTCTCTCTCTCTCTCTCTCTCTCTCTCTCTCTCTCTCTCTCTCTCTCTCTCTCTCTCTCTCTCCCTCCCAACCCGAGGTGTCTACCGCAGTGCGCGGATCAGTTGCCCCTCCGCCGCCACCGCGGGGCAGTTTTTACGGGCGGAACTAGTAAACACGGCCACTGTCAAAAAAAAAAAAAAAAAGGGAAAAGTAACGAAGAAAACCAAAAGACCATGCGGAATATGTTAAAGAGTGCGCGAGTCGTTTACGAATTACCTCACCTACTACAGCTCACGCCACGACGTAACACATACCCCCCCCCCCCAAAAAAAAAAACCAAAAAAAAAACAATGAACAAAAAAGGGGGAAAGGGACCACCTTCGGAGAAGCCGCGGGTGCTAAACTTTGACGAGGGTTTGCTTGTCACGGTCCCCCCACTTCTCGCATGACGAGCCGTAAACGCAAAAGTGCTCACATTTAAAAGCGCGCGCGCGCGCGTGCCCGAGAGAGAGAGAGAGAGAGAGAGAGAGAGAGAGAGAGAGAGAGAGAGAGAGAGAGAGAGAGAGAGAGTGCATCGCAGGTGAAGCGAAAGAGCCAATTTGGCGTGGGGCCCAAGTCCGAGCGGCCTTCCTCGCCTGGACGGCGGCAGGTGGCAGCCTGGCCATGGCCTGGCCTGGCCGGGCCGTAACAAGCACCGATCCGGCCAGGGACCGTGTTCTGCCTAGTTCAGTTTTAATTACCTCCCGCATTCATCTGCCCGAATGGGCCAAGGGTGGTCCTACCAACTTCCAAGTTTGGATTTAAAAAACAAAACAAAAAAAACAACAACAACAAAACGCGCTCACACACACACACACACACACACACACACACCCGGAGGGCGCCAGCGGGTTGATCCAGACGTGACAACCACTCACAATCTGTCACACTGCCATTCTTCCGGGCTCATCGGGCCCTCTGGTTCCGCTGCCGCCTACAATCCGGCCCAACCCCCACCAATGCCCCCCCCCCAAAAAACCCGGATTTTTGCCTTTAGACCTCTTGGGCTTTTCCTCTCGCTCGCGCGTGCCTTTGGTACGCCGTCGTAGTCAAAAGTCATCTAGCTTCGTAGCTCTCCGCTCGCCAAAAGTTATGTGTGTATAACGGACGAAAGAATCTTAATATTTGCATTCCCTCTTCCCGCCTCCTTCTTCTCTAAACGTTTATTCCCTTTTCATGTATTTTTCCTTGTCTCTCAAATCACACGGTCCGTCGTGTGCGCCTCAGGGAGGCCCGGGGGGGGGGGGGTTAAAGCGGGGGCCCCAAAGAGTCGAGGCGGCATCAAATTCAAATCACGATTCAGATTCACTCGCTGTAAGTGCTGTGCTGTTAATTCATATTGCGATTCCGCGCGTTCTTCGCCGTGGGCCGGCGCGCCCCTTTTAGTGCGGCGGCCGGCGATACTCCCGTGCTGCCCCCCCCCCCTCCGCCCCTCCAAACCCCTTTTCTAGTCTCCCTCCAGGCACAGCTTCTGCGCCACTTGGCCCTATACTGTTCCAAACTTATACGCCGGGTACTAAGTCAAATAATGGCTGGTGAGACACACAACTTGGGAATGAATGCCCGCACCCCTCCGCCTTACTCAGAGAGAGAGAGAGAGAGAGAGAGAGAGAGAGAGAGAGGGGGGGGGGCGCACGCGCGCGCACACACACACACACACATGTGTGTCCGAGATGACGTGTCGGTGCTATGCATTACCTCGCCGGCCACCGAGTCGAGCCGCGCCACTGACGCGGCGGCCCCGGCTCCTGCCAGAGAGCAGCCCGCACAGTGGGCCGCACCGCCATAGCCAAACGAGATCAATTTGGAAAGTAAAAACGCAAAAGGGACGCGCGCGTGGGAAACAGGCCAAATGACACCGGACCACTGGCTGGAAATAATGATGCCGTCCTGTCGTTTTCTTTGCGTCAGTGCGTGTGTGCGTGCGTGTCCATGTTCGTGAGTGATCGTGTGTGTGTGTGTGTGTGTGTGTGTGAGTGCGTGCGTGTGAGGGTGTGATGGGTAGGCGCCGGGATGTGTTGTGATGTGTGATGCCTTCCATCCCAGCCAGCTGGTCTCATGTGGTCTGGAACGTGCGAAAGGAGGGATGGGGAGGAGAGGGGTGAGATAAGGAGCAGAACGAGGGAGGGAGAGATGAGAGGGGGAGAGAGAGAGAGAGAGAGAGAGAGAGAGAGAGAGAGAGAGAGAGAGAGAGAGAGAGAGAGGACAGTGCCTCAGAGCTGCGGTGGTCGATTGTGTACGAAAGACAGAGTGATTTTCTTGTCCAATGGGCACACACACAAACACGTCCACTCACAAGCACTTACACACACACACACACACGGCGATAGCTCCCGAGAGGGGAGAGCACATTGTGTGCCGTGGCGTAATTCGCAGAGAAAGGCGGCGGCAATAACGGAATCATCGGCGCGCCTGTGTGTGTAGGTTAATATCAATCGGCCGCAGCTTCGTCACAAAATAATTGATCTCATCGGAAAATGCGGGAAAAGCGCGCGGGAAAGCCGGGGAAACGCTGTAGGATGCTGATTGGATTTCGTCTGCCGACCACCGCGACGCTCCGGAGATTAACCCGGAAAATGGAAAGAAGAACGGCAGTGACAGGCAGACCGACCTCCCAATCTTACTTATAACCAACGCGGCTTCAGAGAGAGAGAGAGAGAGAGAGAGAGAGAGAGAGAGAGAGAGAGAGAGAGAGAGAGACTCAAGGTACACGAGCCGGCCGACCGGGCAGCAACAGCAGGGGTTAGGTCGCAGCAGGGTGGACGCAGCAGGGTGCCGGCATGCGGTGCCCCGAGCTCTGATGGCTTTTGGCTTCTAGCTTGACAACTTATCGTCGTCCACGCAGCGGGCGGCCTGTGTGTGTGTGTGTGTGTGTGTGTGTGTGTGTGTGCACGCGCGCGGGTGTGTGTGGGTGTGTTAATGTGAATACGTGGAATCGGCGATATGGCTGGTGCGATGACAATGCACAGCTCATCCTGGGCCTCGGAGAACATAATGGCAAAGCCAGCGTTCGGTTCATTATTTCGGGAGACAGAAAAGAGAGGCAGGCGCAGAGTCGAATCGGGGCACGAACGCGCTGCAGCAGCGTGAGCTGAATGTCGAGCCGCATTCCGCCAATATCGCCCCCCCCTCCCCACATTTAAAAACGGTTTTCTTTTTTTTTTTTCGTGCCGCGCCTTGTTGCGTTCTTCGGGAAGCGAGGCGACGACTGATTCAATTGTTGTTCTGCAAGAGAACAGGTGAGGAAGACGCGAGGCAGCGGGCGAAATGGAAATAAAGATAAGGCAGGTCGGTGTCGGCCCGCCGTCGGCCCGCCGTCGGCCCCAGACGGACCACGCTGATGTGTTTTTGTGCGGCCGCCATTCTTCTTGCTGAGGCGCTGCCCGCCTGGCCCACTGTGCGCTGCCTCGCCACGACGTCGTCTGCTTTTGTCTCTCTGCATCCGGCCTGGTGGTGGTGGTGGTCGCATACCACGCGGCGCAACTTCGCGTTTTCACACCGAGAAGCTGCTCTCTGTTTTCTTTCTTTTTTTCCACCCCGCTTCGGCTCCCGCGCTCCACACCACTCGACACCCCCTACCCCCTCCCCCTCCCCCCTCCCAACACGACGGTCGCGCGGACACCAGCTGGGTGCCGCGCCGCCACGGCTCGCGCCAATTACATTTAACGCCTGGCGTTTTAAATGATTGCCACGCGCAAATCTGCCCCCTCCCCCTCCCCTGCCCCCCCTCCCCCTCCCCCCTCCAAACCACCGGCAGCGGGGTGCCGCCGCTGGGAGAGGGGGCAAAGCGCCTGCGGTCGAGAGCATAGGCCGGCCCGCAGCGCTGGGCGGCCCACGGGTTGCCTGCGCTGTGATTCGTTCCTCACGCCGTTTTTTTTTTCTTTTTTTTTGTGAGTTTGGCTCCGCGGTGCCCTGCCCTGTGCCGGAAGACCGTCTTCTGGCCCACTGGTGCCCTCCGCCCCCGGCGGCCTTGGCACGGTCCCGAAATCAGCGTTGCAGCTGCTCGGCGGCGGTATTCAACAAGGTCTTATCCTCTTAGTGCAGGAACCCCCCCCCCCCTTCCTTGGCACACCGGACGGGGAGCAACTTGGCCCTAAACTTCTCTCATCAAAATCATCTCGTCCAACAGCAGAGGTGCTCAACGAAAATGTGCTCGCCGGGAGTTGGAGCGCGACGCGCTGCAGGGATGCGAACTGGGGCAGTGTGGAAGTGACGATGGTGGTTAAGGCGGCGGCGGTGGTGGTGGTAGGGACGGGCGATTTTGCGATTAATCGCAGGTGCGATGCGATTTTTTCAAAAAATCGCGGTGCGATTTCGGTTTTTGAACCTCGGCGATTAATCGCAAAATCGCAAAAAATCGCACAATCGCAAAAATCGCACCGCGCACTGCACCGAACGAGGCTGGCGCGTGTTCTCGGTAGTATTTAAGTTTTGTTGCGTTTTTTGCAATTTTTGCGATTTTGCGATATGCGATTTTGCGATTTTTAGCGATTTTGCGATTTTTTGCGATTTTTGCGATTTTGCGATTAATCGCATGAGATCGCGATATGTGAGAAATCGCAATCGCGATACTGAAATTTGGAAATCGCCCGTCCCTAGGTGGTGGTGGTGGTGGTGGTGGTGCTGGGTGAGGGGGTGGTGGTGATGGTGATCGCCTGGGCCGGCGGCCGGGGGCAGCCACCGCTGGGACGTGCGTCCGACGGGCCTCCGACCTGTGACGGCTGACAGACAGGCCAAGGAATGTTTAACGACCCCTGTGCGTGCGGTGGGCCAGTGGGGCAGCTGCACTGCGCCAAGGGCCGATCCCTGACCTCATCTCGCTCGGGTAACCGCGTTGATGACAGGGGGGGGGGGGGGTAGAGTATTGGTGTTATACTTGTGCGGCGCGAAGTCGACCTCTAGGACTATCCCCGTCCGTCTCACCATGCCTGGCCCCGGGCGGGTAGACAGACCCCAACTCAAAGGTGCCCCGGGGCCGGCTGGCTGGCTGGCCGGCTGGCTGGCCGGCTGGCTGGCTGGCGCCGTCCGTTTGAGGACGTCCCTGTGCTTCACGCCTTTGTGGCGTCGCCGGCAGGCCAGGCCGAGAGACGATTCCGCCACTCTGTCTCCCTCACACCTTACGCTCATGAGTGCGACAGAGACGGCGGCGGCACGACCCAGCCGCGCTGCTCTCGGCGGCCACGAGACTCTCCGGTTGAGGGTCCGCCCCTCCAGCCTGCCTGTCTCTCTCTCTCTCTCTCTCTCTCTCTCTCTCTCTCTCTCTCTCTCTCTCTCTCTCTCTCTCTCTCTCTCTCTCTCTCTCTCTCGCACTTATGGGGCGTCCCGTGTGCGTGTGAGAGAGACAAAGCGACGCGCCGCTCGGAACCATCTTGGCTGCACTCCAGCAGGAACCGCAACGTAAACGGCGCCCTCGCTCGAGCCACCAGACTGTCTGTCTGTCTGTCTGTCCGTCCGTCCGTCCGCCCGCTCGCGGACTCACACCGCTGCGATGCTGCAGCCGAGATGGATGGCGCTGTCTCGCTGAAGCAACCGGTAGCCAAAAAGAACCCTCCCCCCGCGCGTCCGGTCGTCTGGCCCACTGCGCGCCGCCGCGAACCCGGATGCTGCTCCAACTCTGTTGTTGGGACTCGTCCGACAGTTTGGCATTGGCGATTTGACCGATGAATTGAGCTTCACTTGGCCCCACAGTTAATTAGAAACTCGGGCGGGCCGTGGACGCCCGGGCAGACCAACTAAGGTTCCGCACAAACAACCAGTTGAGCTGAAAGGCTTCATTGGGGGACCATGGAAACCGAAGCAAGCTGGCAGACAGACAGGGGAAATCGGCTAGGTCAGGATAGACAGGACGGACGCAAACGGATTAACGAACAGACAGACACACAGACACACAGACAGACAGGTGGACATTTCCCTCGGGCTCCAACTTTTCCAGGACGAAGTAGTGTGAAGTTAGCAAAGTGCAGGCCGCGGATCACTGCGTCCTTGACTGCGTCCTCTTCAACTGTGCGTCCCCCTCGACTGCGCACAGTGGGCCAGAGAAGACGGCCGCCAAAACTCTAGACGCGTCTTGAGCTCCAGAGTCGCTAAACAGCACTCGAACCGACCGAGTGACCCCACCAATGGACTGCTCCCCGAACGAGGAATCCTTTGGTGGAGTCACACGCTCGGTCTGCGTCCCGTTTAGCGACTCTGGAGCTCAACACGCGTCTTTTGGCCGCCTGCGCTGTCTCCTGGCCCACTGTGCTGCGCGTCCTCTTCAACTGGGCGTCCTCTCCGACCGCGCGATGCTGCGACGCCCCCCACTGCGTCGGCTGGCTTCGTGACAAATTGTTTGGGGAACTACTTAGGGACTCGCACGCGTAATGGACAGTGGGCCGGAAGTGGGACCGGAAGTAGGTGCCGCGGTCCCCCGCCAGGCCCTCCCCGTGGCCCTGGCGCGGGTTCAACTCCCGGTGGCGACTCCCGAGGGGGACGTAAAAATTGTTGAGCTGTGGAGTTGGGGCTGCGGTGTGTGCAGAACGCGGCGGGGCACCGATTTCCCCGAAGGCAGCACTGCCCTCCCACGCAACGGCTGCCCGCCGCTCCCGCCGCAGGCAGTGCTAGGCAGGGCCAAAACTGGATTCAAAATGGACCAAGATGCTGAGCAAGTTGACTAATTTTCCTTGAGATTTTATTTAGTATTTTTGTCAACTCTATAAGCAAGTCAACTGAATTTTAGTCAATTCGATTTATTAATTTAGGGTGTAGGCCTGGAGGAGCCACAGTGTAGACGGTGACGACGCTAGGGAAGGGTGCGGACTTCACGCTGGCCTTAAAGACGCCCGCTCTCTCTCTCTCTCTCTCTCGGACACACACATTCCCCACATGTGCGCGACCGTTTCCCCGCCGGGCGACGTCGGGTCGTGGGGCTGAAGGCTGGAAGCCGCGCCGCGAGGCGGCCTAACTCAGTATGATTCATAGTTACTGGGCCACTATCACCGTGATATTGCAGCCCGGCCGGTGTATATGGGCGGCCCGGCCCGTCAGGCGGCCGGCTGGAACGCAGGGCCACGCCCGCGCCCTCCCAAACGCCGCACTATTCTACTCGCCTTAAAAAAATGGGTGTGCCTTAGCGAGGGCGACCGATCGAGTCAGTGTCGCTGCGATTCCGCGATTGCAGCTCCATGTTAGTCCGGGCAGTCTCAGACACCGTGCCCAAATCAGTCACGAGTTGACGTTTAAGTTGCCAGCAATTTCATTTGAAAAAAAAAAAATAAAAAAAAAATTAAAATTAATGGCGTACCGACATTTTTATTCGTCGCTCACGAACGGAATCCTTATCATAGTGCACCCTAACTAACGGAGTGTCCATAGGCGACGATGAGAGTGTGAGCGTGCCTGCGTCTGTACGCGTGTGCCACGCGATTAGTTTATCTGACGAGCCAGCTTATGAGAACAGCAAACTTTTCACATAATTCGCGCGCGAGTCGGCCGCGCGACAGGATACCGGCCGCGGTGCCTGCACAGTGGCTTATACGACTTCTGCGTCGACCGTCTGGCGCCGGTCTGTCTGTTTGTCTCTCTGTCTGTCTGTCTGTCCACGCGCTGCACGACTTCCAGCACGCGGAATGGCACCCCTGGAAGAGGCGGATCAAACTGAGCAAAAACACTGCAGGGCCATGGGAACCAATGGCAACAGTCTGCTGCCACCAAGAAGAGCCAAAAGAAACTACTTGGCAATGGAAGAGGCGCGCGTAAAAAAAAAGAAGAGAGGAATGAAAAAGTCGCCGCGCGGAGTGTTTGAACCCGCCGCCGCGCTGGCGATGATGAGATACTTACATGGAACTCTGGGCGCGGTGTGTGAGCCCCAGCATGGAATGCCAAACAGATCCGGTGACCTAAAACAAGGGAGAACTGCGTTACGTGCTTGCCGTACGAAGCGTTGCAAAACGTGCCTCGGCATGCGAGGAATCGAGAGGGGCGGCTAAACGTGGGCAAAAAGTGCACTTTGCCCATGGGCAAAGGTGGGCAAAACGTGGCCAGGATGTACCAGGGTGGTTGGCAGCCCAACGAGACGAGCCAACAGCGTCGCGGCGGCATTGGTACGCAGTGGGGTGGGCCAGCCCCAATTCGACTGGGAGAAGCTTGCACGGAGCGTGCTATAGCCAATGGGCTTGTGCGTGATGAGGATTCGGGGGCAAGACAGAGTTATGTGAGCCGTGCCGGGCGTGGTAAAGCAGGCGAACCCGAGCCGGGCGGGGCGGGGCGGGGCGGCATGCATTGCAATGCCTCGCTAATCGCTGACAGTGTCTCAGGGCGACACCAGGAAGGCATGAAGAACGTCACAATAACTATTACCATCGCTCTCTCTCTCTCTCTCTCTCTCTCCTCGCTTCACGTGCCGCAGGTAATAACAGCTCGTCGCACATCGCTTATCGCCGGACCAACGACCCAGCAGATGGGCCGCTATGCGCTGAGAGCTCCAGGTGCCTTCTACAACACTTTCGATGCTCCTCTCACTCTCTCTCTCTCGCTCTCTCCCTCCCTCTCCCTCTCTCTCTCTCTCTCTCTCTCTCTCTCTCCCTCTCTCTCTCCCTCTCTCTCTCTCTCTCTCTCTCTCTCTCTCTCTCTCTCTCTCTCTCTCTCTCTCTCTCTCTCTCTCTCTCTCTCTCTCTCTCTCTCTCTCTCTCTCTCTCTCTGACGCCAAACTCTTCGCGCGGATCACCAAAGTTTGTCACCGGCCCGAAGCCGCAACAGCATCGCCACACAGCCGAGGCCCTGCACCACCAGGCCAGCGGCAGGGCGGCGTCCGCTGCGCCGAACTGGTTCCCAGAGCCACCCGCACTCCCCCGCACTTCCACCGAGCAAACCAAGAAGCCATGCCACAACGCCTCCGCTTCCCTCCTGGCCGCAAAGGAGATACATGTTTCGTAGCCTTTTTCGAGTGCTGGGGCAGGAGGCTTTGTTCACCTCGGCCGGCGTAGTAGTTGCCTGCCCGCGGCGGCGCACAGTGGGCCAGGGACCCGCCGCAAGGAGGAGGGGAGGGGGGAGGGGAGGGGGGAGGGGAGGGGGGAGGGGGAGGGGAGGGGGAGGGGGGGGTGCAAGAGAGGGCGACGGAAGCAGCAGCCTGGCCGGAAGCGGCTCGCCGGCCGGCACGGAGGCAGGGTGGCACCCGGCACACCCGGAGCAGCGCCGCGGCATTCGCAGTCCAGAGAGAGAGAGAGAGAGAGAGAGAGAGAGAGAGAGAGAGAGAGAGAGAGAGAGAGAGAGAGAGAGAGAGAGAGAGAGAGAGAGAGAGAGCTGGGGGAAGGGGGGGGAATAGCCCGCAGGCCCGCACGCCGGAGGAGTACCACCTGCCCGGTGTGGCCCCGGAGTGACGCTGCCCGGAGCGCCGCGCGGTGTGCTAACCCGAACTATCCCTGATCCCTCTCTTTGAGCTGAGCAGCAGCGGCAGCAGCGGTGGCGCGGCCAGTGGAAGTGGAGGGGGGAGGGGGAGGGGGAGGGGGGAGTCGGCCCGGAGGGTGATTAGAGATTAGGTGCCGACACCATTCCACAGGATTGGCCCACGCACGCGCGCGCGCGCGTGTGTGTGTGTGTGTGTGTGTGTGTGTGTGTTTGTGTGGTTGGTTGGTTGCGTGTGAGGGTGGAATAGAGCATACCGCACACTCACCCCAAGACCTTCAGGACTCCGGGCTCACCCGGCGGCACCCCCCAAGACCATAATATTGAATATCAAGGGGCCCGCGCGGTGGAGAGGGGGGACAGGCAGCGCGGCCTTCGCTTCGTTTCCAGAGTTGTCCCGTTCAAACATATATAGCGGCCTTCTGAAGGGGCTCAAATAAAGAAGAGTCCCAAAAAAAAGGGGGTGATGCACTTGCTACATGCCAAGTGATATTGAGGAGCACGGCGCCC
>CM060095.1:8890407-9000407 GCA_030522485.1 Stenchaetothrips biformis | reverse complement strand
AAACTTCATTTTCGGTTCGTGTTTGCTGGTCATTGCAGTTTAAATCAATGGTGCGGCTTTTTTTTTTTTTAATTCCGCGTCGCCAAGGCAACCGGATGTGCTGCCACAGCGGCCGCTCAGACCGGAAATGCTCCATCGGCCGGGCGTGGGCAGGCCTGACAGGGATATCCGGCCGTGTGGGGCTCCCAAGGGGGCTCTCTCACACACGCGCGCACACACACACAGATCCTTGCGTCTACGAAAATAAGAAAGCTAGAGCACTATGCCACTATCCTGTGAGCAAGCACGAGAGGCCGCCCCCTCGCTGCCCTCGGTACCGATGTCGTCGACGAGGTTGACACGAGGCAAAGCCCGGGGCCATCCGGCCGCCCCGCCCCGCCCCGCCCCGCCCCGCCCCGCCCCGCCCCTAGGTGTGGACTTGGAAAACAGCCTCGACCCGCCGTCTCACCCTTGACGCTCATTTCTCTGTTTACCTGGCGCTCCGTAAAATATGCAGCGGCGAAACAATTTTCCCAGTGGCAAGGGGGTACTTCGGGCCACAGGGAGGGATGTGGAGAGAAAGTACCCCGGCCGCGGTGAGTTTGTAGAGCGGCACGGGGACACTATTCGGGAGGAGCAGACAGCCTCCTCCCTCCTTCCACCCGGTCAGCCTTCAGCCTTGGGGGTCCTCATCGGGGCGACGGTCTGTGTTTCACTTGGATTACCTCGACGGAGCTCGCGAGACACGGAGGGAGGGGTGGAATGGACGCGACCAGAGCAGGGGAGCTGTCGAAAGGAGAAAGCATGAGGGGAGGATGGCACATGGCTGACAACTCGTCCATCACATTTACATTTAATCTTTTCCACTCTTTTCTTTTCAGTTCCGGCGGGGAGATTGCGGGCGGAGGCAGCCACAGGTCCCCCACATTGGGCGGTCGGTAAGGAATAGGCCAGTGGGCCGGCCGGTGGAGCCTGGCGGATCAAGCGAGCCGATTTGTGGGGCAGCAGGCTGGGCTAGCGGCCGAAGCCAACGCCGGGGTGTAGGGGGCGTCGGCACCCCATATTACTTCCTTCCGAAAATATTGCGGGCTCCGGCTTTGCTGGGGGCGGCCAGTCAGGGCAGCCGGGCAGCCAGGCCAGCGCGGCGGCCAGTCAGGGCAGTCAGGCCAGCGCGGCGGCCGGCCGGGGTGGCTCAGCGTGGCTCAGCGGGCGCTGTCCTGAATGCTTGTTGGTCTGCTTTGCCAGCTTGCGTGAGGCAGCGAGGGGTGCTCGAGGCCGACACCGCCATTGGGCGCTACTTTAGATAACGAGCCTGTGCCGCCGCGTCCTTCGGGGACCCTTCGGGAGCCTTTGGCCGTGGGGCGCGCGGAAGCCGGATCGCCACCTAGATGGATGACCGCGGCGCGCCATTCGGGTCGACGGTGGCGCCGCCTGGCGGCCAAGTGCGTCGTCATCGCGCACGCCGCGTACCCCGCGCAATCATGCATGCATCAAGACGCTGCAGGAATAGATCAAGGCCGGCGGCGACGCGGCCGTCCGGGAGCAAAGGGAGCGAGGCGACGGTCGTGAAGCACGGCGGCAGGGCGGCCCCGACTCCAAATCGGCGGATACCTCAACGCCACCCTCGGCCAATTTGCCGGACG
Source organism: Stenchaetothrips biformis (assembly GCA_030522485.1). Taxonomy (NCBI): domain Eukaryota; kingdom Metazoa; phylum Arthropoda; class Insecta; order Thysanoptera; family Thripidae; genus Stenchaetothrips; species Stenchaetothrips biformis. Next base: position 8,998,785 of record CM060095.1, on the reverse strand, counting down.
GCCGTTCCCCCCCCCCCCCCCGGGCTGCGGGACCCTCCACCTTGTAGCCGCCCCCGCGCCGCCCCCGCGCCGCCCCTTGCTCGTCGACCCATCAACCAATGGGGTAATTTCCCCCCCTGCCGAGCACGGTGCCTGTCCAGTAGTTTGCCTTCGCATCCGACCGAAGCGCGTTAGGGTTCGCCTCGGGTCGTTCGAGCCAGCCGCACGTACGCACAAGCTCGCCCGCATACACTCTTATTCTGAGGTGTTCTCAAGAGCAGGCGAATTTGCCAGTTGCACCCCCTTTCGAAGGCGCTCTCTGGTTGTTTGGTGGCGTGTTCCATCTGCTGTCCCTCCAGCTGCCAGCTTGCCGAGACAACAGATCGTCCATCAACAGTGTTGCGTCAAACTGTGGCGGCGTAACCGACGGTGTCTGTGGCACGCTGCTGGCATGGTGACCCGACACGCCGCGCCGTCACGACCCTCTAGCGATTTAATCAAATTTTAATCTCGGCCTCTCTGAGACTGGCCGGCGACGAGACGAACGGCCAGGAGGGTGGTATCAACTGGCGGAGCCCTCACTCAGAACTTTGCTGTACACAGGTTGTTTTGATTGCGTCGGATTGTTTGAGATTCTATACGATTCTAGGGCCAAGGAGACGACGTGCCTTACGGATCAAAGGTCACCGCCCGGTTCCGACCAGGGCTGTTTTAGCTCGAGGAACTCCTCTGGAATTTTTTCAAATTCGCACCTAGTATTTTTTTTTTCAATATTTGCACCTGGTATTTTTTTCTAACTCACACCTCCTTTTTTTTCAACTTGCTCCTGGTATTTCTTTCCCATCCGCACCTACTTGTAAATTAATGTGCACGTCAATCAAAAGAGACAGTGAATGTCATGAAATATTCAGCTTGCATCTTCTGTAAAAGTATGATCATTTTCGTCGACGATGTGTTTTTTTTTTTTTTCGCGGGAAGGGGGATTGGGTGGTGGTTTTAAAAGGACGAGTTGCGCCGAGTCTTCTTGGAGGGCGCCCTCAGACCGTCTCCACCCGGCCGTCGGCGTGTCCGCCCCTCCGCCATGTCCGCCGAGGGCCCTTAGTGTGGAGGGCATTGAGGGCCCCGAATAAAACCACATCCAATCAGAGACGCGGCTGTGTGGACGCCGCGCGGCCCGACCTCCGACCGGGCTGCGTACCAACGGAACGGAACGGACTGGAAAGGAACCGAACGCAACGCAACGCAATAGAAGGCGGTGAAACCTCTGACTGGCAAGCGGAGGCTCGCCACGGCTCGGCGGCTCTTTTAAGACCAGGGCGCGGCTCTGCGGCTGTGCGCGGGAGGCGGCGGCTGCCTCGTCGGTCTTTTCAAAGTGTTGAAATCGAATCTCATCGAGGTTGGGAAAAGTTTGCGCTCCGCGTGTCGCGGCGGAGAGGCGCGCGGGGCGGCGCCGCGGCGCGCACCGAGCCAAAGTGCTGGCGCACAGTGGGCCAGAAGACCGGACGCGTTTTTAGTGCCAGCGTCGGTAAATTGGACGCGAGCTAAACTGAACGCGTGACCCCAACAATGGCCTGCTCTCCGAACGAGGAATCCAAGGGTGGGGTCACACGTTCGGTTCGAGTCCTGGTTAGCGACTCTGGAGCTCAGAACGCGTCCAGAGTTTTGTCCGCCTGCGCTGCGCCGGTCTTCTGGTTCTGGTCCACACCGTGTAGCGAGGCGGCCTCGGCGGCGGGCGGCTTCGGCGCGGCCAAGAAGTGACCAAAAGGGAAAAACAAAAGCGCCGACGACGAATAACGCGTCGGAACGCAACAAGTGCCGCTTCACGGGGCTCCACCGCGACGCCGCGAGGCAGGGCAGGCGAGGCGGCAACGCAAAGTTTCTCTTTATTGGCCGACGCAACCATTATGCGCGTGTGTTGGTGGATCGTGGATCATCAGCTGGGGGTGGGGGAGGGGGGTGAGTAATGGTGATGACGCGCCCTGGGAGGGGGGTGCGAAAGCTGGGCGGAAGAACGTGACGTCCTGCTGGACGGAGCCCGCGCGGTATTTTGCAGGTCCAAAACAATGAAAGAGAATCACAGAATAATGGAATGGAGTCATTATCATCGCAGTGGTCGAGGCGGGGGAAAGGGGTGGTGGGGGGAGTGGGTGGGGAGAGCTTAACTCCCGAACAATAAGAATGCGGCTCTCATTAGCAGGCAGCCCGCGATAAGTGGCTTTCGGCCCACTGTGCGGCGGTAATCGATCGCCAATAAAGCGACCAATCAGGAAGGCGGAGGGCGCAGCCAGGCGCAGCACGGAGAGGTGATGACGCAACAATGAGCCCCTTGTACCGAGAAAACGGCGCTGGCACAAAGAGAAAACCGCCGCCGCCGACCGACCGGCCAGGACCGGCCAGGACGTCATGAGCGCGGCCAGCCCTTTCTCGTTGTTTTGGACGCCGCGGCTGTGGCTGTTTGCAGGTAATTAAAGTTGGAGAACTAGTAAAAGAAGTAGTAGCAGCAAAGGTCCGCAGCAATGATCCAGGCGTACGGACTCCCGCTCTTCTGGCCCACTGTGCGCTAGGGTCATAGGGCCTTACTGTGCGCCGCCTCGCCTGCCGGCCCGCCACTAATACGAAGCGATTAAGCGCCGCCCCGCCCCGCTCATATGCCAGTCGTGGCGCGCCGGCTTGTCTGTGTTGACAAAGTCGGAGAACTTGTTGGCACACGCACACTACATGCAGACTCGCGGGCGGGCGGACACACACACACACACACACAACGAGAGAGAGAGAGAGAGAGAGAGAGAGAGAGAGAGAGAGAGAGAGAGAGAGAGAGAGAGAGAGAGAGAGAGAGAGAGAGAAAGAGAGAGCGGGGGAGTATGTCCACACTCGGTTGACACAGGACACACCGCCGCGACACCTCGCGTATGTACGAAACATATTGACCCGCAAACTCGACCACAGGGCTCCGCACGGCTCCGCACGGCTCCGCACCTCCACCCCGCTCGCCGCTCGCCGCGCCACAGTGGGCTGGTGCGCCCGGTCTTCCGGTCCACTGTGCAAGCCACGCCACGCGTTGGAATGTAGCACAGATAGTACTTGAATGGCCCCCTCGGGGGAGCCCTATCGGTGTAGACTTCCCCCTCAGAGTGTTTGCCCCACTTCGGCGGAGTGGGTGTGGTGCGGGCCGCGCCCTTGCCCTGCTTCGCCCTATGCCCTACACCGGGAAAGAGTCGCGTGTTGCTGACGTTGACTCCATCATTAGACCAAGCAGCGCGCCGCGCCGCGCCGCGGACTGGCGGCCTCGAAGTTTTAAGGGAGTGTTTCGTTGCGCGGGAACGATGCTGGGCCGGGGCGGCCCTTCCCCGCCGTGCTGAGAGGAGCATGCGTGCGGCGCGCCGTGAGGGATGATGTACAGGGTGAAGCGCTCAACCCGACGGCGACCCCCCTCCCCCCCTCCCCCTCTTGCCGTTATTTATCGTGGGTAAGCAGGTAGGGAGGGTGATGCATTGCCTCGGCTAGGAAAAGTCAAACCGATTTTGCCGCTCCCGGCCCACGGCGCTCGCGGAAATAGTTGCCAACTTTGTGGCCGAGTCCAGCCACCGAGTCAATGATGAAGGAGAGAGAAAATGTTTTACAACAAACGGACTGTTATTGCCGTCCCCGCATCCGTTTTGACTTCCCCTTTTCTACGGGAGCACCGAGCGGTGTCCCTCTGGAGTGAGGCCAGCGACCGAGATTTCAAGTGGAGCGCCTAGTGGCTGCCGCCCCGCCCCGCCCCGCCCCGCCCCGCCGCACCGCGTGCGCGCAAACTTTCTCTGGCCGCGCCATTCTTCTCTGGATTTTTATTCATTTTCCCTCGGCTGCGATTTTAATCAGAACAAGACGGAAGTGGTGGGGGACGCCCCGATGGCGGCCTTGATGGGGATCAAGCGAGGCGGGGCGGGGCGGGGTATGGGGCGGGGCCGGGCGGGGCGGCGTGGAGAGGAGCGGATTGAAAACTCGATGTTATTCCGTGTTGAAAATCCCTGGCGTCTTCTTGGTTTCAAAACTTTTGGCGCCACCGGCGCGTCCTCCGATGCCTTCCCTCGGCCGAGAACGAGAACCCGGCCCACTGGGCGGCCGTCAGCGGAGGGCGTCCTTCACGCAGGACGCCATCGTCCGCAGGGGGGGCCTTAGGCAGGCAGGCGGCGATACGCGGAGGACCCGAAAACAACCAAACTGCCATAACAACGCCGCCTCGCAATTTTCTGTGAGTAATCTGCCGTGTAACTAAGTGCCCGCCGGAGCATTATTTCAGCCCCGAGGTTGGTTTGTTTGTTTCGCCCTTTTTTCATACGTAATTGGCGCGCGTGGACCCGAGGGGAGCGGGGGGATCGCAATATCGCGAGACGAGTGACAAACTGCGAGGCACTGACTGACATAGTAGTCCCGACAAAAAGGTGTGCCTGCCTGCCGGCCGGGGCCTGCCGGGGCCCTCGCCTTGAGCCAATCTTGGTGTTTCAAAGGCAGTGCCGCGGCGCCACTGGATCAAAAGTTGTTGAACAGCCCTCAAGGCTGGCAGCAGGCCGGCCGCGTCGCTCTGTCTCTCTCGCACCCGTACGGCACGCCCTGTGAGTGCGACGGAGACAGAGCGACGGGGCTCTCTGGACTCAGTGGCAGCAGCGGCACCAACACAGCGGGCACTGCCCGGACACGCAGAGGCCTGACTCGGCCTGACTTTATTCCCCCCCTTTCCTCCTCCTCAGCACCCTCTCGCTGCTACTTGTTTAAATAGAGGGGGAGGGAGGGTCGCACGCGGGAAGTTTCGGCAAAAGAGGTTTATAAAAAAAAAGTTATGAGGTGCTCGCTGTACTTGGCGGTGCACAGTGGGCCTTGCTTCCGCACCTGCCTCGCTGGGCTGCCGGCCCGGCCTCGGCCGGCATCTGGAGGGTGAGCCTGATTCCGGACGGCGCCTTGGGGACCACTCCACGTGCCGCTAATTCCTCCCCTGGCGCTTCTTCGGCCCGTGCGCCTCGTCGGCACTCTCTCTCTCTCTCTCTCTCTCTCTCTCTCTCTCTCTCTCTCTCTCTCTCTCTCTCTCTCTCTCTCTCTCTCTCTCTCTCTCTCTCTCTCCACAACAAAACCCCCCACGAGTGCGAGAGAGACGGTCGCTGGTCAGCACAACGGGGGGCACTCCCGGCAGACTGATTCTGCGGAAGCTGGCCAACGCTCCGTCTCTCTCCAACTGCACGCGCCGCCCCGCGCCGCCCCGTGGGTGCGAGAGAGACAGCGCGGTGCCGCCCGCCGCTGCGGCCACTGCAGCCCCTCCGTGCGCCGATGGCGCGCGCGCGGCACCCCGAGACCCTCTCGGCAGCCAGCCCGGCGGCGACAGCCTAAAGGATCGATCTCCGATTCGATTTATCGAAGTGACGGACTGGCGGCGGCGCCGCGTGCGCGGAGTGGGGGCAGTGATACCTTTTACCTGGCTGCCTTGCTGACTGGCTGGGAGGGCCCCCCTGATCCATCAAGTAGTGCGGCTGGGGGGGGAGGAAGGAGGTGGCCGAGCGATCCGTCAAGTGTATGTCTGCAGACTGGGTTCCCGCTGTCCCTCTCGCACCCCCACACGACGGCCCCCGAGAGGGAGAGGGACAGAGCGACGACACGACTCGGCTTCCGAAGAGGCCCGCCACCTGTGGGGGTGGCGGAACGGAGCGGCCGTCGGACATCACGGCCTCGTCCGCCGCGACGCGGCCTCGCTGGCACGGTGGCACATATTCGAGGGGGGGATCACTAAGCTCCAGAGTGTACAACAATTTTTTGATTTTTGCTTTTTTTTTTTTTAAAAAAAAAATTCAATTGATTTTTTTTTACCTCTTCTGAGTACAATTGCCAAACTTATAAGTTTGGCACTTATAAACCTGTATACAGGGGTTTCTGAAGTCTGAAGTGTGATACACGAAAGGATGTGAGATTTTGACTTACTATAAAACCAAACAATTGGTCATAAAGAGGAAATGACATTAAAAATACACTGTAAACCAAAGAAATAAAAACACTTAAGGTGATTTTTTTAAAAATTTGATTTTTGATTTATTTTGATTTATTTTGATTTTTTCTGATTTTAATTTTGATTTTTTTTCCTCGCGTACAATGATTTTTCCGAGTCATCCCCCCCCCCTAGGAAATATTTCTGTAACTCCTCTATGTCATTTCGGCAGACAGCGTGGGACATGTTTGCCTACCTTTCTGGTGGCAGCACCGGGCCAGGCGGCAGGGAAGCCCCCGCAAAGGCCGGGGTGGGCAGCGCAGTGGGCACGGCGGCCAGCGGGTTGCCTACCCTGGACTTCGCGGGCGCTTTTCTCGCTCGCCTGCAGGCGTGGGGTGCCGAGGATATGTTTCCTTAGCACGCGCGCGCTCGCTCGCTCACACACACACACACACACACACACACACACACACACACACACACACACACACACACACGTGTGCCCCTTATCTGAGCAGTCGCATCTCAAGGCTGTTGTGCAAATAAATACGACCCCCTGGCGAAACCCCCCTCCCTCCCTCCCTCCCCTCTGGCGGCTCCCCCTCCCCTGGCCGCGTTGCCCCTCCCCGTGGCGTGGCGCAGAGTCCACCGCCACACTAAAGCGACCGCCATTGACCGTAAAGTCACAAAGACGGGCAGCAGAATGAGGGCAGCGCAGCGGCGGGGCGACTAAGCACGTGCGCGGCTAGTTTTCGTCTTTCGGCGCCCTCATTTTCTTATTTTTGTCGTCCATGGTCGTTGTGCGGTGGCGCGCGCAGGGGATTGGACGGACCGCGGCCAGGGACGGGGAACAGAGTACAACCAGAAAAAATGTTTTCTCGACCTCCCATTTACGTAGAGGTTTTTTTTTTTTTTTTAGTGAAAAAATCCTGTCAGCAAGAAAAAATATAGGTTTGGATCAGAATTTTTTTTTTCTTCAACTTGATCCGGGAAGTCAATTTGTGGGTGTACCTGGCCTGGGAGCGGCGCGGGCCGACCGGCGTGCCATGGCGGGCCGGCCAGGCGCGGGACTCGACATGGTTCGCTGTAAAGAAGGATAATCCAGCCAGCCTGCCGAGGCTCGGCGCAGCTCGGCGCAGCTCGGCGCGCAAACCCTTCTCCTGCCTCGCCCTCGAGGCCCTTATACGATCCCTGACGAGCCGAGCTCGACAAAGATCAAGAAGAAGGAAGGTCTGAGCTGATCCTGCACCGAGCCGTTTGTCGCCGAGATGCTCGTCAGAAGGAATCGGCGAGGCGGGCCGCTCCGCACAGTGGGCCAGAAGACCACGCTTTTCGAGCTCCAGAGTCGCTGAATGGGACTCGAACCGAACGCGTGACCCCCACCAAATGGACTGCTCTCCGAACGACGAATCTATTGATGGGACCATTACATACGTTCGGTTTGAGTCCTCTAGCGACTCTTGAGCTCAAAACGCGTCCAGAGTTTTGGCCACCCGCGCCGGTCTTCTGGCCCACCGTGCCCCGCCCCGCCCGTCGGATTCAAAGCGTGCGACGAGGCGGCTCGAGACAGATGGCAAGCGGCGAGCAACGCCCTCTGCCGGAAAATTGGTCCTCACCGAGGGCGCGCGTTTCGAACGAGACACGTGCACGCACTGTGCGGGCTATTACCAGCCGCCCTCGTTACAGCGTACAAACACACACGCGATCAAAGGGAGGTCTGGGACACGTGGAGCCCCGCACGGCCCCGCAGCGGCGCTATGGGGACCGGAGCGCGTCGCGCTGTCTCTGCCGCACTGGCGGCGCGGCCGTTGGCTGCGAGAGAGACAGACCGACCGAAGGACTCTCCGCCGGGATCGCTCGGGTGCACGGAGTGACCGCAAGAGAGCCGCGTGGCGATGGCCGTCCCAGCCAGCCGGGCAGCGAGCCAGCGGTTCCAGTGTCGCTGTCTCTCTCGCACTCCCGCGGCACGCAGCGGAACGCAGCGGCACGCCCCTCGAGTGCGACAGAGACAGAGCGACAGCCAGCAGGTCCTGCTGGGATGGCACTAACAACGTGGGGCGCTAATAAGGGCTCAGGGGCCCAATGCAAGCCCGCCCTACTTCTTTAAAGTCGCTCTAATCCACAAGCGAAAAATGGCTGGGACTGTTTATTTTCTTCTCACTGCCGCCGCGCACACTCCCAGAATGGCCTCTTGTCCGTTTGTTTTTATGTTGTTTTTTTTTCAACTCCTTTTTTTTTGCCTCTGTTTTTAACCAACAGCTATTGTCTTTTTCCACTGATTCCTCTTTGCCGTATTCGGCCGTCGCTAGCAGTTTGACTCTGTGTTCCTCCGGGCAGTCCCCATCTTGATGTTGCCAGCTCCCGTTTTTAGTTTGCATCTGTAATGTGCCCAGAACTGTGTCCCCCTCCCCCTCCCCTTGTTTGTCAAACTCGCTCTCCTCCCGTCTTTCCAACGCCTCGTTCTCTCTTCCCAGCGTTCGGAAACGGCTGGAGATGCGCCAGTCGTTCAAAACCAATCGTTTTATTTGGTCCAAAATAGCAGAAAAAGTACTCCTTTCGCCTGTTCTTGGGAGATTCGATTCGATTTGAAGAAATATTTTGAAATTCGATTTGAGATCGGAATGTGCCGCTTCGCGAACCACTGAACGTAAAGGAGTAAACGCACGCACCGCGGACTGGCCGAGCAACGCGAGGCATTCACAGACAGGAGTGCCGCCGCCCACCGTGTAGGCCGATGAACGAAGACGGGAAAAGGGGACGGATGAAAGACGGAGGAAGAGGTGAAGAAAGAGAAGGGGGAGGAGAGGAGAAGGCCGTGTGCCTAGAAGGTGAAGGGTGCGGCAATGGGACGAGCTTTTTCAAAGACACTGCGCCAGGCCCGGGGCGAGGTCCAGCGTCCTGAAAAGAAGGGTAAATTAGGTGCAATCGAGCGAGAGGTGAGGGAGGGGAGGGGGGGGGGGAAGTTGCGAGGGGCGCGGCCGGCTAGGGACCTCTCCTGAGCACACCTGTTCGAGGCGTTGGCCTACGCTCCACTCGCGCCACTAAAGCCTTCAGTGTAGCTTCAGGCCGGCTGTTACGACCTCAGCGAAAGCGCAGGGGGAGAGAGAGAGAGAGAGAGAGAGAGAGAGAGAGAGAGAGAGAGAGAGAGAGAGAGAGAGAGAGAGAGAGAGAGAGAGAGAGAGGCGGATCAGTCGTGCACACACTTGCAGTCGAGAGCCGAGGCGGAGGTAGGTGGAATTATCTACCTTTAAGTTCTCTTCCGTTTTTTGTTTTTTTTTTCATGGAGCTTTGTTGGGAGAAAGGGCGGGTCCCTTATCGCCAACAGTAAAGAAAGCGAATGGACCGTCGATCAGCGGCGCGGCGTGCGAAGAGGAGGCGGCAGCGCAGTGTGTGACAGTGTAACAATCACTCCACTCAATCGGAGGACGGCCGGCCCGGGGGCCTCTTGGGCGTGCTGGCAGTGGCGGCAGTATAGCGTCCTTTGATTGGGACCGCAAACGGCTGTATCAGGCCGCTTCATAGCCACCTCCAAGGGCCTGGCCGGGCCTGGAGCCGGGGCTGGAGCCGGGACTGGAGCCGGGGCTGGAGCCGGGGCTGGAGCCGGGGCTGGAGCCTGGGCTAGAGCCGGGGCTGGAGCCGGGGCTGGAGCCGGGGCTGGAGCCGGGACTGGAGCCGGGCCTGGAGCCGGGGCTGGAGCCGGGGCTGGAGCCGGGGCTGGAGCCGGGGCTGGAGCCGGGGCTGGAGCCGGGACTGGAGCCGGGACTGGAGCCGGGACTGGAGCCGGTGCTGGAGCAGGGTCGCGGCAGGGTCGCGGCAGGGCCGGGGCAGCGCCGGGGATAGGGCAGAGCTCAGAGGGCTTGCCGTTCTAATGAAAGGGTTTCCTTGCCGCCGCGCCAACGTTCAATGGGCAGAACACCGGCAGAGACGGCGCCGCCACGCGCAAGGTGGATGAAGGACGAGCGGACAGGGCAGATGGACAGAGCAGACGGACAGACAGACCAGCGGGCCGGAGCAAGCAGGACATCGATGAGGCTCCGGGGAGGGCCTTACGGACCCGGAACCTGGAGGCACGCCAGCGAGCGCAGCACGGCCAGATAGGGCCGGCCGAGCCACGCGGACAGACGCCCTAAGACCCACACTCACAGTGATTCAGGCGGCCACATAGTTATGGTGATGGCCCCCGGCGGGCCGAAGGGGGCTAACGCACCCGTTCCCCGCCATCTTAGCGACTCATGTCGCCCACTCTGATTATGTGCGAACGTGTATGTGTGTGTGTGTGTGTGTGTGTGTGTGTGTGTGTGTGTGTTTTCGTGTGCACGTGTGCGAGAGGGCGACATTAACGCAACCGCCACAAAAAAAAAAAAAACAAAAAAAAAACACACTCTTAGAAAAATTAAGTTGACTTGGTCTGGTCGCTGCGTGGAGAGGCGCCGCGTCGGCGCGCTGTATCGGTACTCTCAGCGACTCCGCGTGCGTGGCTCCCACTGTGATCACGCCGCCAATGGTTTTCAAAGCTGACGCCGGAGTGGTTGCCCCCTCCTTTTTTTTTTCTGGCAGCAGCGGCAGAAAGACTCTTCTTAATTCCGTTTGCGGGAACACATGTCTGCGTGCGTACACACGGGCACACAGGGGACCATGGCCGCAATTAGAATGGTTCCCAATCTGGTAATGAGCGCAGGGGATTCGGCCTCCAGAGAAAATAAAACTCATCGTTAATTACCGCGACAGGAGAGAAGCCGTGAGAAGCGCGGCAGAATCTCAGTTTTTTTCCTCCTATCCTTTTTTTATACTCCATTTTATTTTTTTACTTTCTCTGTATTTTTCTGGTGTTTACTTTTTTCCTAGCAGACTTCTCTTCCTTGAAATCGTGCCTGCATCCAGCACGAGGTACCTTGCATGTGACTGAGTTAGACAGGTCTCTGGGCGGCGCCATCCGGGTGAGGTCGTCCACGCCCGTTCAAAATAATCCAGAATCCAGCTAGGTGGACAAACTGACGAATTTGCGCGCAGAGCCGCCTGCCTCTTTGCCTTTGTCCTGAATTCTGCACGCTCTTCACCGTTATATTTTTCTGTTTTACATTGTGCGTGTTTTTTTTTTTTTTTTTTTTTTTGGGTCTTTTGGCGATTTGCTTTTGCACCGGGGCTGCGCGCGCCGGGCAGGCTGCTGGCAGGTGTGGGGCGCACCTGCCAGTGCATACATCCCCATTAATTATAACACGGCGGAGGGCGACGCGTCACTGACGGCGCGACAGGCGGATGGCGACGGACGAGCCGCTTCATTAGAGATCGGGACCGCGCGGCACGCGGACAGACGCCCCCCCCCCTCTCTCTCTCTCTCTCTCTCTCTCTCTCTCTCTCTCTCTCTCTCTTTCTCTCTTTTTTGTCTCGTCATCATGCAAGGGCGGCGAAGGCGGCGACGTGCCGATAGTGCCGACGAGGTCCCAGCCGCCCCCACGGCCCTACCGACGGCGATTATACAGTGGGCCAGAAGACCAGTGGAGGCGGTCAAAATCCCGGACGCGTTTTGAGCTCCGGAGTCGCTTAATGGGACTCGAACCGAACGTGTGACCCCACCAATGGATTGCTCTCCGAACGAGGAATTCATTGGTGGGGTCACGCGTTCGGTTCGAGTCTCATTTAGCGACTCCGGAGCTAAAAACGCGTCCCGTGTTTTGGCCGCCTATGCTGGTCTTCTGGCCCACTGAACGACGGGGCCTACACACTGAGGAAGCAGGGGGGGGGGGGACAGCCACATTTAGACGCGTTTTGTCCAACTTTCGCTACTCCGTTTGTGCGCCGGGTCGCCACGCCATTTCGAAAACAGCTCCCTGAGCTAACTCCGTGAGGCTCACTCCCTCCCTCTCTCACACGCAACAGACAGACAGACAGACAGGCAGACAGACAGACAGGCAGACAGACAGACAGACAGAGGGACGGACGGACGGACGGACGGACGGAGTGTCCCGGCTGTGCGGGCCGCGGCAGCCTCCCCTCGAGACGCTACGCAACGCAGTGAGCCACCTCCCTTCCAAGCAACAACAGCGACAACAGTCAGCAGCAGCGGCGGCGCTACTCAACGCTTGCCTCCTTGAAGGCGATCTCGACGCGCGTGGAGTAGCGACAATCTTCATCACATTGCACTGACTGTCTGCCGGAACAATAGCCTCCAAGCATCTCTGGCAAAATCATGTTGTTGGCTGCTTGTTCGTTTGGACCGGGCCACCTTCAGGCCGCGCACAGTAGTTGGTCCGTATCCATGACTCACAACGCACATCAGTAGTCAATGGGTTTTTGTTTGGCGTTGCGCCGCCGATCGGGCTTCGCTTTGTTGCACCGAGGAAGCGCTCGCTCGCCCCCTCCCCCCCCCTCCGCTCGATGCTGCCTGGATGCTAATCGGATGACTACTGGCTCAGTAGCCTCGCCTTATCCCTTCATCCATCCGAGGGGGGGGGGGGGAGTTTGGACAGTGGAAAATTGAAAGTGGCCAGTGGCAAGTGCAAAGTGGGAAGTGCGCCAGTGGCAAGTGGGAAAAGGCAAGTGGGAGGTGGGAAGTTGGAAGTGGAAAGTGGGTGGTGGGGCAGAGCCGGCAGGGCCGGCAGCCGGGGCAGCGCTTTCCCATGCGGGCCGGCCATTCCATTGGGCAGTGACCACTCGACCCCTTTGCTTACCGTTACAACAGGAAGGGGGCGGCAGGGGCGGCAGGGGCGGCAGGAGGGGCCAAGGGGGTCCATCTGGATGCGGGACGCAGAGCAGGCGCCGAAGCGAACGGCTGAGCGGTCACAATCAAACTTGTCCACTAAAGGGAAGTTGGACAATAATGTAACCTCCGATGGCGGGGCAGTGCAGGCAGTGCGGGCTTGACGGTGGAAGGGGGGCGGGGCGGAGGGGGTCCTCCAGCCGCGCCCCTTTGTGTGCTCAGGGAGTGGGAAAATCGGGGGGGGGGGGCACGAGTGCAGCCTGAAACAGAGGAACGGCGGCTGTGCTCGTGTTATGTGATGAACACCATCGAGACCGAGAGGAGCGACCCATTCAGCTCAGCCACCACAGACTGCCGCTGAGAGAGAGAGAGAGAGAGAGAGAGAGAGAGAGAGAGAGAGAGAGAGAGAGAGAGAGAGAGACGAGAGTCGACTGAACGAGCGGGCAGCGACCGCGATAAAAAAGGAGCGACTGAATTTTTAGAATAAAAATTCGCGGAGCGGTGAGCGTTGCGGGAATACAAGGCGAACAAATCGACTGTAGGCGTGGCGGGCGCGGCGTGGCGCGAAGCCGCCAACAAGCAGAGTTCTGTAATTGGTCCGGCGGGGCTAAAGTTAGTCGCGATCGACTGTCTCGCGAGGTGCTGCCGTGGTCAGGTGAGAAACAAGAAAAAAAGAGGTAAGGGAATGTTCAAAGTTGTCATTATAAATCGCTTTCATTCCCCGAAAAAAAAAAAAAACTTTTTTTTTATCAATGAAACGACTTGGTGCCAATGTCAGTTTTCCGCTTGATTCAAACGAATTTCCGTTTCACAATAATTTATCGTCATGTCGATGCGTGTCAATGATACGTTTTTCCGGGCGTGTGGGAGGCTGCTCCGGAACTTCAGCCGTCACCGTCTGGGTCCTGCCGAGCCAAGTCAGTCCGATGAGGCATCGTGTTGGTGCCATGCCTTTCTCCCTCCCACCCCACTGGGATGCCGCGGAGTGAGCCGGACGCTGTCAGCCGCAGAAATGCTGCATTTATAGCGTCGCTCAGGCAAATGACCGTCCAGATACCGCCTGTTACAACTCAATGGCAGCGCTGGCGCTGTGTGTGCGTGTGTGTGGGTAGGTGTCGGTGTGTGTGTGTGTGTGTGTGTGTGTGTGTGTGCTCGCGCGCGTGCTGGGAAAGCGGGAGGGATTTATGTTTAAGAATAAAAGACCCGCAGCAACAACTCGACAATTTCGAGTCGCGTGTCGACAAATAATGAATGGACAAGCAGGGCGGCGAGCGGCGCGTCGCATGCACGCCAAGATCCCCACAGAGACCGGGAGAGAGGGTGGGGTCGGTCCCGGGATGTTTGCGGTCTTAATGATGTTTGCCCTTCCGCGACACACGCGCGTGACACCTCACCCCACGGCCACGGCCTTGTACTTGCATACACGCCCCCCCCCCGCAAAGCCACCACCATTGCCGCCATCGCAACGCTGGCTCGCCCAGTCGGTGCTCAGGACGACAGGGATCTCGGCCGATCACAGGCGAGGCGTCGAGAGGAAGAGAGTTACATAATGATGGAACGCGAGCCGCGACCGGCTGCAGACCTCATCATGTATTATTCAATGTGCCGCCGCGACGCGGCAAACTATTTTCTTGCCCTTCTTTCTCTCGCACCATCTTTGATTTTCTTTTTCCATCCCGGCGGCGTCGTCTCGTGGTTCCACACCAATTGGGCGCACCGCGCCACCGCGCTGGGCCGGGGTGGCATGTGTCGCCCCAGGAGGAAAAATCGAATCAGCTTGACGCGTGGTGTGGTATGACTTGACTTGAAACGGCTTTCGACACAAAATGATTCTCTGCCTTTCGGGTCCGCACTGCATCACAACACACACTTCATCCTTATGTACTTTTTTGTACATAGTTAAGCACGATTTTGCACATGCGTTGTTATGCATAATATTATACGTTGATATGCATAATTTATTCTTATCTATGTATAAATTAAACGTTGTTATGCATAATATTAAGCAGAAGCTTACGCATGTGCAAAATCATTCGTAATTATGTACTTACAGAGAAGTGCATACGGATTTAGTGTGCACAAGTCCGTCCCTGTTTCCACAGCCCGTTATGCGTGTACTGAAAGTGTCATATTTATAGCTTTGCGGAAAATCCGACCCGCATTCGGCTTAACAGCACCATTACTGCGCAGCTCCGCAGCCCGTAAGGCCTTGCCGCATTCCTGCAGCGTCACTACTTCCGTCCCGCCCCCTCCCCCTTTCCGGCACAGACATGCCCGCCTATGATGAGATGACTCGGTTCTTCTGCTACCGCCGCGCCCCAGCGTGTGTGCAGGCCGCCGCCGTCACCCCGCCCTCAACAACAGCAACAACAACAACACCGGCGCTGACCTGGAAGGCGAAAAAGGACAAGGAGACGGGCAGGGGGCGTGCATAGCGGCCTCTGGAGGCCCCGAGAGGGACAGCGGGCCTCGGGGGCCTAATTCAGGCTGTCTGTCGCCCGGGCCTCCTTTGCGTCCTCCGGGCCACGGAAGTGCAAATGGACGTGAACGCTCAGACAAGCCGTGAGTGCGCCAGCGCGACGGAGCGGTCCTTGGGAGCGGCTCGGACAAGGCGAACAAGAGGCCGCCGCACAGTGGGTCAGAAGACAGCACAGGCGGCCAAAATTTTAGACGCGTTTTGAGCTCTTGAGTCGCTAAATGGGACTCGCACCGAACGTGAGACCCCACCAATGGATTGCTCTCCGAACGCCGGGGAGGGGCGAGGAAGCAGCGACAGGCGCCTTTCAACGCGCCAAATGGCTTTCGGCCTCGTCGAGAGCGCCGAGAGCGTCCTGCCAGCCGAGCGCACTGAGCGCCTGCGAAGCGCCTGCGAAACGCCGGGTGGGCCAGCCCGCCGGACAGCAGCGCGTGGCGGGCTGGCCCACCCTCCGGCTCGCAGGCTGACAAGCACGCGGCTGTTGCTTCACCGCGCCAGTCGGCCGCTGCGTCGCTCTGTCCCTGTCGCGCTGTCTCTGTCGTTCTGTCTTTGTCGCTCCGTCTGTGTTGCGCGCGTGGGGCGTCCCGCAGAGAGCGGCGCGAGAGACAGCGCGACGATGATATGCGCGTGTGGCATCCCTCGCATCTGACATTCAATGACATTCAATTTCCGAGATTTTGTTTTGGCAGCCTCCGCCCCCGTTCACGCCGAGCGTCGTCCCGATCGGCTGCGCTCCCTGCCGAACCACTCCGAAGGATCGTTTCGTCGCGCTGTCTCTCTCGCACGGGACGCCCCGTGAGTGCGAGTCACCGAACGATCCTCGCGGAATCACTGGCTCGGCCACGCCTTAATGACGGTGACGACCTTGGTGACGGCAGCGAGGCGGAGGCGCCACCGCGATGATCGAGTGGAAGAGCGCGTGTGCTTTTATGGTCGGACAACATTTTCATGGCTGTATCAAGACGGCGGGCCGGCATGCGTGTGAGAGGCCCTTTAACGGGCGTGGTGGGGCGTGGCGGGGCGAGGCGGAGCGTGCTGAGGCGCGGCGGGGCGCGCCCTTTTACAACATTGTGAGCGGCCGCGGTGCTGGCAGCTGCCGGGCTGCTGCTGGCAACGCGACTCGAGGCAGGCGGAGCAGGCCCAGCAACAACATGGAAGGCACTCGGCACTTCCCTTTGTCGCTAGGGACCGTTAGGACCGCGAGGGGGAGTGGCGGGGGGAAAGCGGCAACCGGGAAGAAACCATTTTGAATTCTACTCGGACAAAAAGATTAGCGGCAACCTCTACCATCCCCCTCCACCCCCCCCCCCCCACACCCCCAAAAAAACAACCAACAATGCAACTTCCACTGTGAACAAAAAGCGCAAAAGGTCTCTTGCGTGAAAAGTTTTATACATGTATTTTGGTGCGCAGACAAACTAATTGCGATACCGCGCACGCCCCGCCGCCCGCCAAGGCATTGTTGCCGCCAACTTTTCAAAGACGGATCCGTTTTGCATTTGCAATTCGCAGCGACAGGGTGGGGGTGGGGGGGTCGGTCGAGCCAGGGGTAGCCAGGGCCCCTGCAGGGGCGGCCAGGGGACTGCCACGTCGGCAGGGTCTGGCGGCGTGCTGTGTGCCGGAGCGTGTCTTTGCTCGCGGCGTCCGCGGCGTCCATGGCGGCGTCGGCAGTCAAAGTCACCGCCTTGCCGATCCCTAATCTTCCGTCCCCGTCACTGCCTTCCAAAAGGGAGCAGACGACGGGAAACAAGTCCCCACCCCCTTTCCCTCCCATTCAGCCGGTAGCAGGACGGCAAAGTTTTTCAATTTCGGGCCGCGACTGACGGACACCGCATGGCCGCGCCGTTTATTCTGCAACAGTGTCATTTGTAAGGCCGTGATTTTACGCCCGGCGACTCCTCGCCGACAAACTCGTTTTTCTTATCGAGGGTGTAGGGGGGCAGGGAGGGCGCCCCCCACGGGGCACCGCAGAGGGTGTAGGGGGCAGGGAGGGCGCCCCCCACGGGGCACCGAGCGCCGGGGCGGGGCACCGCTGAGGGTACAGCAGGGCCGCACCGCCAGACCACGAGGGTACACGATGACGAGTCTCGCCACGCCACGGAATGTCATTATCGGTACCAACTCGATTGGGCGACCCCACCCACGGGAGTAGGTACCACTCGCATCGGCTTAGCACTGGCAGCCGAAAGTTGCACTTCGGAACGAGTTAGCGGGGTAAATATGTGTGAGAGTGTGGCAGAGAGAGATAGAGAACCGGCCCGCAGCGGCGGACGCGAATACGCGAGAGCACCAGCCAGTTTCTGTTATTGTTCCAACAGAACACGGGAGAGTGGTGGCCTGACTGCCCAGCTTGCCTAGGTTGCCTACCCCTGGGCATCCGGGCCGGTCAACTTGTCGGCCGCTGCCGGCCACGGTCTGCGCGCACCGCACCGCACACCCATCCGGACGCGGTTCCTGTCCTTTTTCCTCCCTCCCTCCCTCCCTCCGTCTCGCTCTCTCTCTCTCTCTCTCTCTC
Source organism: Stenchaetothrips biformis (assembly GCA_030522485.1). NCBI lineage: Eukaryota > Metazoa > Arthropoda > Insecta > Thysanoptera > Thripidae > Stenchaetothrips > Stenchaetothrips biformis. The sequence goes on along the minus strand of CM060095.1, from coordinate 8,981,168 downwards.
TCTCTCTCTTCACATAAAGCCTAATGGAGCGCAAAACCGCGCACAAATATTGGCGGCGAACATCCTGCTTGTATTACGCCGCGTAAGTGGACGAACATTCCCACGATGCTGTTAGCATCGCAGAGGGTTGCCAACCTCAGCCAGGCCCTCTGCCAATTCGAGATATTTCCCAGTACGCAGGCTGGGGTTGGTAACCCTTTGGAAACCTTTATGCGTCGGCAACACGGCGCGTCAGCCACCGCCTTCTCCACTCGACAGGCAGGCGTTCCCGCTCGTTCCAGTTCTAGCGGGCGGTGAGCGCCACACCGCGAGAAGGCGCTGCTTTTTGATGCAGCTCAACAAAACGCATTACAATAACAATGGAATATTTTGGGGGATCGGCGGTGCGGCAGCGCGCCGTCTAAAGCGCAGCCATAAACACGTCGGTAGCGAAATGAAAAGAAAAGGGCCGCAGGGAGGGGGAGGGCACGAGGCGCGATCCAGATCGGGGCCTGCCGCGAGGCTAGGCCGGGAGAGGGGCCAGGACGCTGCCGTTAGGTGTTCTCTTAATGAAACGGTTTAAGGTTAAGTGTCTCTCTTTTGCATATCTGGACGTGCGCGCCTTCCAAGGCCCGCAAGGCCCTCTGTTCGATATCTCTCCGGCGGCGCTGGGCGGCGCTGGGCCCGGGCCAAGGCGGCGCCGGGGCACGGAACGGGCCGCAAAGGCGAGTAACTGTTGTGGAAACGAGTTGCCTTGGCGGACCTCGGGGCTCCACTCCGATAACCGGGTGAAGGGGGCCTGGATAAGAAACAAAGTGTTGGGGCTGAAAGGCGGAGCGCCGACCCAAAAAAAAAAAAAAAAAAAAAAGGAAGGCGCAAAAGAAACTGGGAAGAAAGGTGAAAATCCATTTAAGTCCGAGAGCGGAGATTTGGTTTCAGAGCAGAGGGGAGAAGAAAGAATGGCGAGGGGCGGCGGCTGCCGCTAGTGCTTCTGCAGCAACGCCCTGGTCACCATCTCGGAGTGCAGCCTGGCCGCCGGGCGGGGTTGTGGCTCAGGGTCGTGTCTTGCGACTGACGGTGCCGTCTGCCGATCGCTGCCTGCTCTCGGCCGAGATGTGCTTACAGAGCGTGACTGGGAGCGGCGAGGGACGGGGCTGCCGGGCCGAGGGGCAGGGGCCGCCGGCCGGGACGGATATGTGTCCTGAAACGACAGCCGCCGAAGGTACACTTTGGGCCGCCAAGGAGGCGTCCTGGGACAAGGCGGCCGGGGCGTGGCGCCAAAGCCGGGCTTCGCCACGCGCGGAAGTAACAGAGACGCGCCAACGCACAGAAATTTTAAAAAAATTAAGCCATTAGGGTTTTTTTAAAATTTTAAATACCGAATCTGTTTGCATTCCTGACAGTTTACAATCATGTACCCGCGTGAACCATGCATGAACGTTAGCAGCATCCTCCTCTTGTTTGCCAGCTCCATCAAAAGGGTAAACACGTCCAAATGCGTTCCATACACCTCCAAAAATAAACAAATAAATAAACAAACAAAGAAACAGCAGCTGTGCTTGCGAACGTTGAAGTCCCTTTCTAAACAAACAAAACAAAACCTCCGATCATTAAAAGTTGTCGCGGTGGGGTGGGGGGGGGGGCGAGTACCGTTTCCAAGTGCGCAGGCAGCGGCCTCTTTGTTCCTTTGCCGACCGGTGGCGGCCGCGGGGCTGCGCGGCTGCCGTGCCGGTGAATGGGAGGCCGTGCGGTGCGCCGCGGCACACGCAGTGCGCCCACCTCAAGCACGTCCCTTCTTTCCTGCCAAATTGTTTCTGGCTTCGGGGGAGGGAGAGGAGGGGGGAGGGGGATGGAAGGAGGCGGGCCGGCCGAACAGGTTGCGGATTTGACTGGAGGGAACAATTCCCTGGAGAAATTTGACCTCCGCTGTTATGCTGTGCTGCATTTCCATCCGGTGTGGGGGAGGGGGGGGGCGAGAGGGGGGGCAGGATGTGTACTCTTTGCATAACATCAAGGGAGGCACGCGGCCGGGGTTGGGGTCTGCACGTGGCCGGCTGAGCTGGTGACGGCGGCGGCCGCGTGTCCGTGACGCGTGTCCGTGACGCGTGTCCGTGACGCGTGTCCGTGACGCGTGTCCGTGACCGTGTCCGCGCCCCCCCGGGCCTTGACCACTCGGCACCCTCGCACCCGAGCGGCGACGGTGGCGCGGCCTGGTGGCGACTTCGGCAAAGTTTACACGGCGCTGGATGCCCGGAAAAAAGGGGCGGCAGCGCGGCGCGCGCGTGTGTGGTTTTGCCGCGGTGACAGCCTGACAGCGTCGCGACGCCAGTCGAACGGAAAGGGTCCCCAGAGCCGCGCCGCTACGGGCCGCGCGCCGCCGAAGAGTCGTTACGGCGTCGCCCCGTCTCCGTCGCACTCGTGGGCCATCCCGCGGGGCTGCGAGAGGGACGCCGCGGCGACACCAATAATCTTCTTTAGAATCGCTCGGCTGGTGTCCGCTGGCCGAGGGGCGGGGGGGAAAGAAAGGCATAATAGTGGCGGGAAATGTCACGCCCGTCCCGCGGCACGTTGTTGACGCGCCCGTCAGGCGAACGTCGAGCGCGGCCAGTCGCGGCGCGGCGAGATTTGCCCTTTGTTTCCCGGTTTGTTTCCCCGGCATGAGAAATAAATTGCGCGGGACGCCGCCACGGGGCGCGTTCTACGCGCATTAGCCGCCGCGCTTGGAACGCGGCCGCAGGACTCGACTTGACCATTTCTGGAGGAGAGAGAGAGAGAGAGAGAGAGAGAGAGAGAGAGAGAGAGAGAGAGAGAGAGAGAGAGAGAGAGAGAGAGAGAGTGTGCGTGCGTGTGTGTGTGTGTGTGTGTATGTATGTGCGTGTGTGTGTGTGTGAAGTTCTGTTTTATTCGAGCAGCCGCACTGTGTGCGCACCTAGCTCCATGCGCCGCGCTGCTCTTTCGGCCCGCCGATTCCTGGCCCCGTCCGCCCGTCTCATCCGACACGCCAGTCGCTGGCATTCCTCAGGAAGAGGTCCGGAATCCAGGATGAGGTCCCTGGTGCGGTGAGCCTCTGTTGTCAAGCCCACCCCCCCACCCCCCTACCCTTTTCCCGTTTATTTTTCCGTGTCGTTTGTGGCGGCGTGGAGAGAGTACCCGGCGATCCACTCGGAGACCCTTCCGTTGTACTTAACAAAGACACTGCGTAGCTGCCAATATCAATTTTCCCGAGGAAAATGCTGTTTTCTTCCAATCGTAGACTGCTTTGTCATGAGTGCATCCTCCCAACAAGTGCACACTTTCCGTCCGAACATTTATTAGCCCTGCGTTCATTCAACTGTATTACTGCGCATGCTGCGCATCGCATCGGCTCTGGCCACCAAATTATTCCCCAGGGCTGCTGCGGAATCCCCCGAATCCCCGGCAAGAGTATCGCCACTTAAAAATTGATTTCTACTCGGGGCGTCGCGTCGGGACGTCGCCTCGGGGCGTCGCGTCGCGCGCCGCGCCACCGACCGCAACCGAGGGCCCTTGCGAATTTTAAAGCCTCCCCTCCAGGACGCCATTCAGGAGTCAATCCCAGCGCCACCCGTTCGCGCCCGCCACGTCCTGTCTGTGTGTCTGTCCGCCTGGCTGCGTGTCCGTCCGTCCGTCCGTCCGTCCGTCTGGCTGGGGTGCGGCTAGCGGACGGGAGGGCAATGTTTTTAACGGCGCCGCGGGATGGCCGAGTGAAAGAGGGGCCGCCTTTTACCTCCGTGAAGCCAGAAGGCCCTTTCGCCACAGAGTGACGCCACGACCGGCCCTGATGGACGGACAGACCAATGTCCCTCTATCCAGGCGTCACCAGCGTTACACCCACGTGCAGCGCGTTCCAGGCGCTCTTTACCAGTTCTTTTCCTCTGCATTCATTCACCCAATGAATAAGTACCACACTAAGGTCGAACAGAAAATTTTGCCTGACAGCGCAAGCACCCACACTGTAAAAATTTGTCGTCACTTTATGACAAAACCGTGGATGATATTTTCATCAATTTCAAATGATGAGAATCTCATCACAAATTGATGACATTTTAATCAAAGCTCCTATGCTTATTGCATGGGCGTGACAACAATGTCACCAATTGCTTTGATGACATTTTTTTTGCAAGGAAAATTAGCCTTTGAAATTGTCATTAAGTGACGAGTCCAATTTTCACAGTGCAGTGTGAGCGGTACCGGCTGACCGTGCGACCTCAGGCAGGGTGGGGCGGCAGCCGTCCGCACCCCGGGCCTCGCCCTCGCCACCTCCTCTCCAGGCTTGCTCCAGACTTCTCCAGCCAGCGGATGATTCCAGCCGGGGCAAAGGCGGGGGCGGGCAGCGACTACAATTAAGACTTCTTTTTATCTTTATATTAAGGGGGACCCCAGCCCGCCCCGGCCGGCCGTGCCGCTCCCAAGGGTTTGTTTCGTCGCGCTGCCTCTCTCGCACCCGCACGGCTCTTTCGGAATCAGTCTCCCGCTGCGGTGTGGCTGAGCAGCGTCTCGCTCGGCGCCCCCCAGACACGCCGCCCCGCCCCACCCCGCCCCACCCCGCCCCGCCCCGCCCCGGCGGAGAGGACGACATTGTCGAGTTAATTATCGCGGTGCCGGGGGCCGGCCTTCGAGACGGCTGCACGCACCTAGCGCCCCCTCCCCCTCCCCTCCCGTCGCCAGACGTCACCCGCTCTTTTTCCTGCTTCCATTTCAGCCGGCGCCCCCGACGCCACAGTGGGCCGACAAAGAGGAACGCCACTATGGCGCATGCCAGTTCCTGGTGGCGGCGGTGCAGGGTGCAGGTGAGCGCGTGCGTCTGGCCTTACTGCCGTGCCCCTTGTGGTTTTCGAGGGGTTTCTTTTTCCAGCACAGAGGCAACAGCATTCCCTGATGGTAATGTTCTGTGCGTTGGTGTTGTTTTTTTTTTTAACTAACAACAACAAGTGTTAATTGCATGCGGCCTGGCATGGCATTGCCCCCGGCGGGGCGAAGGGGCGAAGGGTAAGGCGGCGAGGAGCCCCCGGTGTTGACAACACGCGGCGCCCGCCTCGGCCTTCGGGCTCTCAGTTTCTTTCGTCCAATTCGGCCACTTTTATGGGACCACGCCACGCCGGTGGAGGGGGAGGGGGAGGGGAGGAGGAAGGGGGGAGGAAGGGGGGAGGAAGGGGGGGGGAGTGTGGAGCAATCCACGCGTCCTTCTTGCTGTCGGCGGTTCATTTCTTTCCTTCTCCCTCCGCCTGGCTGGACGGAGGCGCGGTCACATTCTGACTGGGGAGCATCGTGCTGCAGGCGGTTAGTTTGTGGGGTAAGATAGAAAAAGAGAAAAAGAAAGAGAGAGAGAGGGAGAGAGGGAGAGAGGGAGAGAGAGAGAGAGAGAGAGAGAGAGAGAGAGAGAGAGAGAGAGAGAGAGAGAGAGAGAGAGAGAGAGAGAGAGAGAGAGAGAGAGAGAGAGAGAGAGAGAGTGCACACGGACCGCAGGTGATAGCCCGGGGATGTGACTGAGGAGTACAGCAGTTTAGAACAGTTTGGGCGGCGGGGTTGCTGGGCTGCGGCCGTCCGGGTGCGAGGTGTGAGGCGTGGGGCTTAGTCAACGTGTCGCGGTGCGACAACGTGTGGAGACAACGGGCGCGTGGGGGGGGGGGGGTGCACAGTGGGCCAGAGGGCCGGCGGCGAGACGCCCCGTCCGTCCGAGGTCCCTCCCCTCCTCGGCCGGGCCGTGCCCAGCAAACCGTCGTTCCCGTTCCAAAGTGGCCGGATAGACAGATTTAATTACATCTGGCCGCAAAGAGCGAGGCCTTCGTGGCGGCCTTTGCCTGCCTGCCTGCCAGCCTGCCAGCCCCGCCGAGGGGCATTCCACGCGGCCTATCCAGCGCGCTGCCGGGCAAGTCTCGACCGAGGCGCCAATCAGCTAACAAGAGTGAGCGAGAAAGCAAACAACTAAAGCAGTCCCATTCAGCGACTCTGGTATGTCGTCGCCAGAGCTTTCTTATGGAAAAAATAAAAACTTTAACCGAAACCTGAGTGTCTTTCCGACTAAGTTACATTATGAGCTGCGCGAGCTTCACGGAGGCCTGGCTCTCCATCACGGCGCACCTGGCGGCCACGTGACTACCACGTGACTGCCACCTGCCGCCGCGCGCCCATTCATCGCGGGTGCATTATGGGTAATAACCGCATTAATAATGACGGCCGGAGTTCCCAATCGATCACTGTTTGGGCGAAAGGCAGTCGCAGGCCTGGCGCGGCAGCAGGAGGGAGGGAGAGAGAGAGAGAGAGAGAGAGAGAGAGAGAGAGAGAGAGAGAGAGAGAGAGAGAGAGAGAGAGAGAGAGAGAGAGAGAGAGAGAGAGAGAGAGAGAGAGGGGGGGGGGGGATGATCCAGGCGTCTTAATGGCACAGCTGTTTCCAAGTGCTTGAGGTGCGGCGTCGCTGCGGTACGGTACACTGGTACACTGCTGCGAGATTTAATAAAGCTCACTTTACGAGAGATTTTTACGACGAGCCGTCTCTCTTTCGCCACCGGTTTTATAGTACCTGGACGGAAAAAAAATGGAGTGCGTTAGCGTGCAGGGATGGGGGCCAAGGGGGCAGATATTAAGGAGCGGGCTCTCGCCTGCAACCATTGTGAGTCCCGATTATCACCTCGTCCTTTTCCTTCTTTCCCTATTACCTCTCTCTCTCTCTCTCTCTCTCTCTCTCTCTCTCTCTCTCTCTCTCTCTCTCTCTCTCTCTCTCTCTCTCTCTCTCTCTCTCTCTCTCTCTCCCTCCTTTGAAGTGCTCCACCTCGGCCTCCTTCTCATTAGAGGTCGACAAATCCAGCACTCAGCGTGCCGCCGCGGCGCCCGGCAGCGCAAAGTGCAACCTTCCTTCTAATTTATGCCATTCTTTCCTCCATTTTGGTATTTCCCTCCGCCATGGGCTGCCTGCAACACAATTTTAAAAAACGACAAAAATTGTGTTGTTTTTTTTGGTGTTTTTTTTTTTTTTTCAGAGTCCTTATTTCACCGCTGGTCTCACAGTGCGTTCGTTCGGTTCCTTCTTGGCAGGCCGCGTCGGGCCGTTGCCGCTAAACGGCGGTTTGCATGCGGACGCGGGTTCGTCGCGTGGCTGTGGAGAGACAGCGCCGGGCACGCAGGGGCGGGGCGGGGCGAGGCGGGGCGGGGCGAGGCGGGGCGGGGCGGGGCGGGGCGGGGCACTCTGCCCGCCAAAGAGGGTCGCCGCAGTCTTCCTAAAGCCCCGCCGCGTCCCCGCGAGACGCTGAGTGCGGTCCAGGGCGCGACACACTGCGACACACCGGGGCGCCTTCGTCCCGCCCCACTCGAAAAGCCGCCTCACCCAGAACGGCGTCGGCCCACCGCCCCGCCCCGCCCCGCCCCGCCCCGCCCCGCCCCGCCTCGCCCCACCCCGCCCAGCCCCGCCTCGGGGGACCGCGCGCGACGACGGTCGAGCAAACGGGCAGGAAGAAACAAGGGGTCAAAGTGGCCGGCAGCATGACCCCGCGGGGCAGGGGCGGGACTTACCCATCGGGCCCGGCGACCGGCCGCATTGCCACACCGTCACACCGTCCACACTACACGGCGGCTAAACACAGCGACCCCTCTGCTGCCCCGTCCCAACTTATAATCCCAACTTATTTAACTTTTAGGGGCGGCCTAATGCAGAGCGCGCTCTCTCTCTCTCTCTCTCTCTCTCTCTCTCTCTCTCTCTCTCTCTCTCTCTCTCTCTCTCTCTCTCTCTCTCTCTCTCTCTCTCTCTCTGATCTGACGGTCACTCAGCGTACTCACGCCCACCCCTACACGCCCACCCTCCCCCCCTCTTTCTGTTGGTTGGCGGATGGATAAGCGTATCCCCCCACAACGCCAACAGCGGCACCGTCAATGACCCTAGAGCACGCCGCCAACAACACCGACGGAAATGACTACGACGACAGAGAGCCTCGCATAGAGCACATGAGGACGACGAACGAGAGAGAGAGAGAGAGAGAGAGAGAGAGAGAGAGAGAGAGAGAGAGAGAGAGAGAGAGAGAGAGAGAGAGAGAGAGAGAGAGAGAGAGAGAGAGAGAGAGAGAGAGAGAGAGAGAGAGAGAGAGAGAGAGAGAGAGAGAGAGAGAGAGAGAGAGAGAGATGAATGGGGGATATCCACGCATGGCGGTCCTGAGTGGACGAATTCGCCGTGCAGCGTTTAATACGGTGGGGAGCGCGCGAGCTCCGAGCGTGGCCATCTGGCGATTCCAATTTGTGGGAGAGAGACAGCCACAGGATACGGGGACAGAGAGGGTGGCAAAATGTTTCCGCAAAAATTATTAATTGCACTTCTACTTGTTTCCTGTTTTGTTTTTGTTTTTTTTTTTCGTGAAAAGAGGTGCTGGTTGGTGGGTGGGAGGGGGGTGAAGTGAAAAATGAGTCATGGGGCACAAGTTGTGAAAGTGCATAATTGGCGAAAAGAAGGACCAGAGGGGAGGCTGCCGGGGGGGGGGGGGGCTGCTCTAAGCTCTTTGACAGCTCCCCCTCCCCGTCCAGATTATTCACTCTGTACAGCCGTTACCCAGCAGACCGGAGACAAATCGCACCAGTTGGTGATTAAAGAGCCTCGGCCGCGGCTGCAGCAGGTCCACGAGAGGTCCAAGTTGGCGTTGCAGCCTCCTAGAACGCCCCTGGAGACGCCACCACCGCCGCCGCCGCCCACGCCGCACAAAGGGAACGTTGGGCCACAGCGGAGGTCGCGCGGCCGGCACCGCAGGGATGCAGCACGGCGCGGATGGCTTCCACCGGAGCGCCCTGTTCGCCCTGTTCAGCGGCACACTCTCCATCCGAGCGCGCGGCAACACGTCAACACGCCCCCGCGCTGCGTCAAACGCTCCCATTTGTCCGCCCCATCCACCTCCCGGTCCCGTTGGACCGGCGGCAGTGAGCGCGGCCCGGCCGCCACAAACCAGTGCGCACACATGCAGCACCCCGCCGCACAGTGGGACGGAGGACCGGCGCTAACCAGGACTCGAACCGAACGTGTGACCCTGCCAATGGATTCCTCGTGCGGAGAGCAATCCATTGGTGGGGGTCACACGTTCGTTTCGACTCCCATTTGGCGACTCTGGGGCTATCGAAACGCGCGTTTAGAGTTTTGACCGCCTGCGCCGGTCTACTGTGCGCCCCGCCGCCGCCGCCCTGCTCTCGGCCAGCCAGTTTGTCGCTGCCTACCCTCGCACCCCCACGGACAGTGAGTGCGACAGAGACAGAGCGACGGCACGACTCTCAGTCCGCTGAGGAACGGCAAGTCGCGCTGTGAGTTTCCGCGTCTGAGGGGCCGGGGCGGCGCGGGGCGGCGCGGGGCGGCGCGGGGCGGCGCGGGGTGGCGCGGGGCGGCGCGGGGCGGCGCGGCACCAGTGACCCGACGACGGCGCCACTCGCCACTCCGTTCAAAGGAAAAAGAAGGGCGCCGCCGACGCGGCCACGCGGCGGCAATGAGGAAGGAACTGACTCTGTCTCTGTCGCACTCACGGGCCGCGCGTCCGGAAGGAACGCAGGGGAGGGAGGGGGAGAGGGAGGGAGAGAGAGGGAGAGAGAGGGGGAGAGAGGGAGAGAGGGAGAGAGAGAGAGAGAGAGAGAGAGAGAGAGAGAGAGAGAGAGAGAGAGAGAGAGAGAGAGAGAGAGAGAGAGAGAGAGAGAGAGAGAGAGAGAGAGAGAGAGAGAGAGAGAGAGAGAGAGAGAGACTCTTCGGAATCGCTCGGCTGGACGCAGCTGCTGGGGAAGGAGTCGAACCCACGCGCCTTATAGAGCAGCAGCAGAGAGGACTGCGATTTTCTTCCTTTTTTTACCCTTGGCCGCGGCTTGCAGCAACCGAGAGGCTGGGCGGGGCGGGGCGGGGGGCGACACTGGCACAACCCGAGACCGGAACAAATATCGTTTCCGGCTGTTTGATTGCTGGAGGGCCGGGAGAGAGGAGGAGAGAGCGGAGCGCACGTGGGGCCGGGCCAGGCCGGCCGCCCGGTGCTGCTGCACCCAATCCATGCATACGCTTACTGCGGGGGACCCCAGCCCCGCTCGTTGGGCGGCACACTGCACTGGCCGGGGCCGCCGTCAACAACGCGGCCTTCCAGGCAGAGGGGGCCGAGGACGCCGCCGATACCACGGCGTCGAATTACGATGTGACGCCGCGCGACGCCCCCGGCGACGCTCCGGGACCTCCAGTAACGGGAGCTGCTGTTGGGCCGGCTGCGCGCCGCACCGAGGGCCGCACAGTGGACCGTATAGTGGACAGCAAGGCGGAGTGCTGGCAAAGTGCGAAAACCTCACCGAGCCGCGGCAAAGGGAAAGCAAAGATGAAATTTAAAAAAAAAAAAAAAAAAAAAAACGGCCTGACCGCAGTGGGAATTTAACGAGTCCTTGTAAACTACGGCGTGCGATATCCCGCTTTGGTTTGAGAGCAGTGTTGCCTCAAAGTTGTAGAATGTGAAGGAATCGTGGCTGACTGTGCCACTGCGTCCAAGACGGGCCGGGTTTCGCACTCCCTATACGGGGCAGCATTCTTTGATGCTTTAGCGTGCCCTTTCTACGGAGTGCGATAATCCCGCTTCGGTTTGGCGCTCTCTCTCTCTCTCTCTCTCTCTCTCTTTCTCGCTCTCTCTCTAACTCTCCATGAATGGATGGCCACATGACGCATTGCTCACCTCGCACCTGCGAGGCTCCTCGACGCAGCGTGCTTTGGGAATAGGATTGGGCTCCCCGCGCGATTCCGCTGTGGTCGCCGTGTCTCTCTCGCACCCCCGGGGCATCGCGTGCAGGTGCGAGAGAGACAGGTGGCGATCGCGGCGGGCGTGGGCCGCTGCCGCACCATCGCCTCAACTTCCTTCATATTTTCCACCGGCGCTGGCCGCGTGTTTGGCCGCGCAGCCGAACTTAAACTAGCGCGCGCTCGCGACTGCACCTTGTGTCTTCCAAGTTGCGCGCCAGGCTTTCACTTTTCCGGCCCGCTTTCCGCTTTCCCGGCTTTCCGGCGCGCATTCGACTGGAACGACCTTCCGCTTCCGCCTGGTCGGCGCCACATATTGCCGCCGGACCAGCCAATATGTCTTCGTCGTCTTCACCGCATTCCAGGCCTCGCACAGTGGGCCAGAGGACCGACGCAGGCGACCCAAGCTCCAGGGTCGACTCGAACCGAACGTGTGACCCCACCAATGGGTTGCTCTCCGCACAGGCTTCTTTCTCTCTCTCCCAGTGCGACAGAGACAGAGCGGCCGTCCGGGGCCTCGGCCCGCCCTAGGCCCGCCCTAGGCCCGCCAGCCCTAGGCCCGCCCTAGGCCAGCCAGCCCTAGGCAGGCCAGCCGCGTCACGAACACCAAGAGGCTTACCTTGCGCGATGCCGGAGAGTGCCGACGGCGAGGGAGAGCTGCTCTCCTGAGTAATCCGAGTCAGTCACTCCGATCCGACCAATCAGATTAGTCGGCCTCGGCCCCTGGACGCTGTGGATGCGGTGCCGATGGCCGCGGCCCGGCGGTGGCCGGCGGCCCCGTTGCCGAGGCGAGACATGACGACGCGGTGCCGCGCGGTCACAGCGCAGGCCACGTGCGCCCGGCCAGGGACGGCGCCAGGGTCGGCGCGGCGGCGGCGCAACACGCTAGTGCGAGAGGGCGTTCGCTTCGCTCGGCGACTCGCGGCCCGGCCCGGCGTAGCCCGGCGTGGGCTGTGGGCGGAGCGGTGCGCTAGCGGCGTCCGGACGGCTGGGCGCGGCGGTGCCGACTGAGACTGGGGAGGGACTAGGGACGGGCTCCGGGACCGCGCCGCTGCCCGCCGCGCGCTCGGCTCGGCGCCGCTACTTGCGCTGCCAGTCCTGTTGATGTGTTGTTGCAGTGTCGCCGAGACGCAGCCGCACTGTGGGCCGGTGGGCCGGAAGACCGGTGGAGGCGGTGTCAGAACCCCGGACGCGTTTTGAGCTCCAGGGTCGCTAAATGGGACTCGAACCGAACGTGTGACCCCGCCAACGGATTCCTGGTTCGGAGAGCAATGCATTGATGGGGTCACAGAGGCTCCAACATGCAGGCTTGGGTTGGCTTCACATCCGTAACTTGGATGGGTTGGCGGTCAGTGAAACTGAAACCATCGAGGATGTAGGTGGCGGGTGGGGTGGGGTGCCTGTTACGGTGCGCCAGCGCCTCTATATCTGTTATTCCAAGCAGCCGCCCTAAGCAGACTGATTTCGAAAGTCGTTTCCGTCGCTCTGTTTCTCTCTCACCTACACGGGACGCCCCATGAGTAAGAGAGAGACAGAGCGACGAAAGCGACTCATCCGTGAGCAGCTTCAGCTCCTCCTCCGGCTGTTACCCGGGACGCCAGTTGGTGCATCACTGTACACTAATATTCCAAACAGTACTTTGTCCCTCTGTCTCTCCCGCACCCCTGCGAGGCTCCCTGCGAGTGCGAGCGAGACAGAGCTACCACGAGAGCGCTGTTTAGAATCAGCCGGCGGCGGGCAACCTCCCTTCAGCCGCGCTTGAATTGCAAATGCGGCTGCTCTTTCCGACGCGGACGCAGCACAAGGCGCAGCCTTCTCCACTCGTCTCACCGGCCCCGCCATGGCCCCGCTATATACCTGGCCCGGACCGCCACAGCAGACTCATTCCGTCGCTCTGTCTCTCTCGCACTCGGGTGCCCCCTCAGTCTGCAGCAACAGTTTGAGACAGGGCGGCTCCGCCTTCCAACGCTTCCAACTTGGAAAGGGGGCGGGAGCGGCGCGGCGACAAGAGACGATCGGTGTCGCCCTCCTGGCGGCCGGTGGCGGAACCCCCGTGCGACGGCGCTCTCCCATTGGCCCGGGGAGGCGAGCGCCGACCAACGGCAGCGCTCCGCCGGCGCCGCCTCTGTCGTCTGCTGCCGTTAGCGCCCCAAACAGTGACCGCCGTTCCTGGAAAATCGAAGATCATGTCCTCTTTTAATGGCAAGACGCCGGGAGGCGGCCTCCCGTCTTGAGCAGAATGGTTGTGAGGGTTCCGAACGGGTTGGGGGGCCCAGTGCGCCGACAGGGAAGGCCGGTGGTTGTCACTAGGTGGTCAACTTGATCTCCTGCAAGTGTTGACACATGGAGAAGGACGAATTACATGGAGTCGCTACGGGGGCCATGGGCGGCACCATCTGTCGAGAAGATGTTAGAGAGAGAAAGAGGTTCGGTAGTTGGTTTATATGTCCACCCGTCTCGTTTTTGTGCGAAAAAATGTCGCCTGGCATTTCCTTGACACCACTCGAGATACATTATGCCGTTTGTTTGGTCAAAATCGCTTTATCGTTGGCGTTTGGTGGTCAAGAAGATGGGGAACTATGTCCGTCTCTCTCTAGCATTTTCTCGACACATCGTGTCATCGCTATTCAGGCCCATTGTAGGTGTTTTGGGGGTTTGAAGGTATATATAAACCTAGCGTTGCAATTCTGTGGACTCTTAGGAGTCAATTGATGAGTGAGTCAGGTCTGTACTTCCAATACAGCCGGAGTTAAGTGGTCAAAACCAAAGCTCTGCGCGGTCCCGTAGCTACTCCATGTAATTCGTCCTTCTCCAAGGTTGACACCTAATAAGTGCTATGAGAGAACTGAAAATATGGATCTGACCAAAGTGCGAAACGAAAAGAAACTTGAAATCTGCAGACTGTATGCCAGAGGTGCGTTGGGAAAATTGGTGGCTTTCTTTCCTGAGAAGCAATAAATGTTGTCTTTTTCAATCTTTTCATTTATTGTTACCCTTATGACTAAATTAGGTGGTGATGTTGTTTTGAACAGTTAAAAACATAATTATATTGACTTATTATTGCTTGTATGTTCCAGCTGGCTGGGCATTCCTGCCTCTTTTGTGGGCCGTCAATTTTGTTTGGTTTTACAAAGAGGCTTTCACTGCGGCTCCTTATCACGAGCAAAAAGAAATAAAGAGATGTATGCTTGCTCACATTTTTCACGTATTGTTATATAATCATGCAATTTCTGATCAATCAATCTTATTTTGTTTCAGATGTTTTACTTTCTGGGCTGGGAGCTCTTCTTTGGATTTTTGTATTGACTACCTGGATTGTATTGTATCAAACACATCGTGTTGAATGGGAGGACTGGGGTGAATCCATTTCATTTATAATACCTACTGGAAGTCCATAGCTTCCTGAAATTGAATTGTGCCTTAAACTGCACCATGCTTTGCTATGTCTGGTCCTAATTGTCAGTGAAAGCTGTTCTCAAATGAATTTTGTATTTACTATACATTCTCGTAGACAGTTTGGTTTCGTTTTTTGTTTTTCTCAGTGTGGAGCAGTTCTCATGTAATTTATGTGCGATTGTGCAACGGTATGCAAGTTCCTGTGAAATGTGTAGGAAACCACAAAATTTACATGGGGTATTTCATCCTAATGGCTTTCTCTTTGTGGTTTAGTTGTGTCTTCTATCTTCCTTTTTTATGGCAAATTGGATTATTGATTGTTAATTGTCGAGCTCCTAAACCTCTAATTTTCCCTATTTTAAAAAATTTCTTTTAAAAAAATTAACATTTATTTTTAAAAAGCTGTACATAATGTTACAAAACTGTTTTGATAGCCTATTACAACATTTAAAATATCAATTAATATAGCTTCCTTACTCTTAAACCTAAAGTTCAACAAACACTATTTTCTCCTAACTTTTGCAGAAGGAAATATAACTTGATCATGATTTACTGGCAGTGTATAGATACACATATCTAAACCCTCAGAACAATAACAACGAGGGAAAGAAAACTGACATGAAAAAAATGCAAGCCTAATGAAATTTGAGTGTCAGAGATGAGATTTTCAAACATTAGTTGGTGTTATTTTTCCTAGCTAAAATCCTTAAAGAACACTTTCCTATGATTGTACATACATGGCACTAGGACAATACATATACATATATATATCAGCGACTCAAATGGTAAATTTTAAGAAACAACTGATTTTCTAAAAACTGTAAGCAACACTGCCGACAGATTCTTAAAATATCAAGTCATCTGCCACAAAAACCACATTCTCTATCACCCAACATTTCAGACAAAATTATTAAGAGAAGGTTCAAACCCTTTTCTTTTCTTACTGAAAGTGTTAAGTCATCATCCAGGTGTCCAAAAAAAAAAAAAAAAAAAAAAAAAAAAAAAAACGGATTTAAATGCATTGAAGTTTCTCTTGATACATGAGCAGCTTCTTGCCTGATAAAGAGAAACAAAATCAAGAAACACAAAATTTTAAATTCATAGAATAATTTAAATGAAGAAACTTAGAGTCAAGAACAGACAGTAGTCAACAGTGATAGATCTTTATCATGATTAAATGCAGCAAATTCATACTGGTTGCAAACAACATTAACCGTGGTAAATTTCAAGATATAACTTAGTATCACATTGATGTTGAATCAAATCATATTAGAAATCTCGTAAGAAATGTGGGAGAGGCCTCTCCACAGCACGCTTGACGCATTTACATTATGCTGTCTTCTCTTCGTTGGATTTGATGCTATCACTTTCTTCATCAGAATAGTCCTCATCATGGTTGTGTGTAACACAACGAGGTGTTTCAGGACGAGCATGTGGCACCATACTGTGCATCTTTTCCAGCTGAAACCAGAGTAATAATACACGTAAAGTTTAGCTCAGGAAATAAACACAGTTTACACTACTTGGCTATTGACAAACCTTTGGACGATGATTGTCAGTCTCTTCATTTTCAATAATAGAAAATGTTCTTGATCGGGAAATCATCGGGCTTTCCATTACAAATCGCTGCTCATGGGCCACAGTTGATTCATGGGGCATCTAAGGGAAAAATCAAAAACAATATTTAGACTGATAAAAAATAGAACAGAGCAATAAATGGACAAAGTCTATGGCAAAATTACCAGCATTGCAGGTGCACGGAACATATATGAGAAAGGATAATAGATCAGATTCAAAAATGTTGCTGCATACAGGTCAGCATAGCGCACAACTTGGCTAGAGAAAAATGTTTGTCTGGATCCAGAGCGGAATAAACTCCCCATCATACCATAGGCAAGGTCCATTTTGTGGGTAACATCACGAATGGCATTCCTTAGTTTGGAAATATCCGGTTTCTCTTTTGTGCTGCTGTCCAAATTTCTAAATTACGGAGTTTAAAAGAAAAAAAAATCAAAAAATTAGTAACAATGAACTCCCCAATAGGAATTGGAAATATTCCAGCACAAGTATTTTGTGATTTGAAAAACACAAAGGGGACCAATACTTACTTATACATTTCTCCCAGGGTGACATCCAAATTTTGGAGGTCAGCAAAGAGTTGACATTTATCAGTCCAGACATGAAGCTCTTGGACTAATTCAGGGACAATAAGGAATGTGCGCCAGCCTCTGATCTTTTTTGATTTGAGAATATCACCAAATATGTGATCTCCAATGTAGAGGACATCTTTACCTTTGGCTCCAATTAGTTTAGTAAAAACATCACATGAGCCTGTAACCAAAACAAAGTTGAGTATGGATTTCAGAAAAAGGACATGGAAATTTCAAAAATAACAAAGGTTGTACCTCCGGAATAAACATGCTCAGTCTGCAAAGGACCTATATGAGTGCCAACCCTGAGGGCTCCAGTTGATGTGTCAACTTGACGCATGATAGACCCCTCTCCAAAAAAGAGTGGTTTCCTTGCATCAACCACAATTACATCAAAGTAAGTTTTCCAGTCACGGTGTGGGTCTTCTGGCTGAGAGGAAGGAAATCAGAATAGAGTTATGTGGTTGTCAAATAATTGGATTCAAGAGCTCCACTCTCTGCCTGTTCTTCAAGATTTAATTATAAATGACAAACTTACCCTTGCTCCATGAGGGAAATCAAACAGATATGTCATGATATTATCAGTAAAATTGTAATCACTGTTTGTGAGAAGAAAAACTTTAGCTCCACTTTCACGGATTCGGGCCAGGAACATGGGCAGGCGTTCATCCTTCTTCACATATTCTTCTAAGTTTTGGATTGTGCTTGATTTCAGATCTCCCTGCACAAAAGAAAGTTAATACCTGGTAGATTCAACAAAGCAATTGGCTCAAGAAAAAAGACAAGTCAATTTATTTGCTTACATGAATGTGAACCCAATCTACAGCACTTCGCACATCTTGGAAGATTGACTTAAAAGACATAAAGAGATCACCTCCCTTGACTCCGGTCTTGTCTCTGTAAAAATTCAAAAGAGGCATGTTATATTTGATACCTATCCTTGATGATGATTCTGACACAAGCTAAATCAACAAACAAACCTTGTATACTGTGGTGAATTAGTGAAGAAATCAATTAAACAGGCAAGTAAGTAAGTCTCTGGTAGATTAAACAAAGTGTTTAATACATAAACTCGAGACTCATCTAATTGCAAGAATTTGTTAGGGTACAATTCGTAAACCTGTGAGCTGAAAACAGAGAGCATACGGGTTTTAGATAAGGAAACTTCCTCTAGAGTAGCAAAAATTGTCCTGGCAAAACTTACAATTTCAGAAATTCAAAACCATGCACACAGACTAGAATATTTCCATATGCATCCACTTTCAGAAGGTTTCCATACTGCGAGTCGAACCAGAGGCCTCTGTGACAGAAGTTAAAAAAAAAACCCATTGATAAAATGACGAGCCACTGTCACTGGTCAGCAAATCCATTGAACAAATGAAGAAACTCACCTGACAGGGAATGACGGATCATACTCGAACTCGAGGATCTCCTGCGGGTACCCCATGGCCACCATGCGCTTCTTGATGAGGTTGAAGCCGAGGCGCTCGTAGTGCGGGGACTTGTACTCTGCAACCGACAAGGAGCAAATCATTAATCATGCAACGGCAACGCGCGCCGAGCATTCTCACCCGCGCACAGTGGGCCGCGGCACCAACTCCAAACTTGCAACAGTCGCTCTGGCCGCAGCCGTTATTGATCCCGCTCGGATCAGCCGTCAAAAAGTTGGAGAGCTTCCACACTAAATATACACCCAGCCCCAGCGGCCGGCCGGCCTGTCTCCCCCAATTACGACGCCCATCCCCATTTGTCGGCAGCGTGTGGCGAGGCTTGGCCTGGCTTGTTCCCATGGCCACATATCCACATTTCCACATTTCGGCCGCGATCGCAGCCACGCCTGCTTCATGCGAGCCGTGGGTCCGGTAGGGGCGGCGCACAGTGGGCCGAGCGCCGTGCTGGGTGGGCAGTCCCGTCACACACGGGGCCAGGAGGGTTGCAGCCTTTCCGACACTATTGCTATTTCCATTATTCCTGGCACGTGGTGGGGATTTTCGCCAACACTGACGACTGGCCGGTCTGGAAAGGGTTCCGTCGATACCCCGCGCGAGCAGCGCGCCTCTCTCCGGACATACCCCACGGCCAAGGCAAGGCGAGAGGGACCCTGCCACAGTGAGTGCCACAGTGTTGTCCCGCGCCCCGTCTTCGATTCCCGGGTCGCTGGGTCTGTGTCCGCCGCGCTGGCCAACTAACGATAAACATGTCCACACCACCGCGGGGCCACCGCAAGGGAGACGACAGCACTGCGTTCGGAATCAGCCTGCTGGGCCCGAGGACTTCTGTGAGTCCAATTTCCGGATCATGACTATTCGAGTCCCCATGCGGGCATCGCGCCGCCAGCCAGCCAGCCAGTCGCCCAGCCGCCCGCCCAGCCAGCCAGCCAGTCGCCCAGCCAGCCAGCCAGCCAGTCGCCCAGCCGCCCGCCCAGCCAGCCAGCCAGCCAGCCGGCCAGCCAGCCAGCGGCTTTGCAGAGCCCTCCGGCTTCCGCCGACTTGAATACAAACAAAAACGAACCTGCGAGTGTGTAATCCATGTCGAAGCCATAGAACTTGATGTTCTCCAGATGGAGCGACCGGTTCACGAAAATCCTGCAATCAGAGAGAAATGCAACGGCATGAGTGGAGCGGGCCGGAAAGGTCAAGAGAGCCCCGGGGGATCTACGGGGTGGGTACGGGGGTAATGACCCCCCGGCAGCCTGAAAGGCAGACAACAAACACGACTTTGTCCCACTTTCGGAAAATCCTGGATCCGCGCCTGCGAGGACCGGCACAGGGCCGTTCGGGACCATTCCAGTAGCATCCTGGAGGCAGGTCGCCGACACACGACCCCCGCCCACCTCATCAGTCTCATCATTTCCAGCCAGCACTGCACTGGGTCGATCTCGACCAGGCTGAAATGCCCCAGTCTCCGGCGGCGAAACCGGGCGGGCCGCCCCCGGCGCCACCCCCGCGCGGTGCACCAGCCGCCCCGCCCAGCCCCGCCCCGCCAACTCAGCTGCTGTCCGGTCATCGTTCCCGAACGAGCAGCCAAGCTTGCGGGCGATCGATGTACAGTACGTCTGGCGCGGCGCGGCCGCACACGCGTGTGCGTCTGAGGGCGGCCCGCTGGCGTCCGGGGGGGTGGCTTGCTTATGGCCTGCCCGCGGACACACCACGCCGTCGCTCGGCGCGTTTCAAGAATATTTTGCTTGTTTTGTGTTGTTGTTTTTCTTTCAACAGATCGGGTCTGCGTGGAAGGTGTAACCCGGACTGGCCAGCCTCTGCGACACGCCTGCCCCTCTCCGCCCACAGCATCCTCCGGCTCTCTGGCGCCGCCCTTTCCCGCAAAGCCGCGGCTTGGCGCGGCTCGGCGCGGCTCGGCACGGCCAGGTTATTTTCTGCCACACAAAAAGGCAGAGGGCCACGCCGCCTCTCACTCAGCTCACTCCGTCGCACTTCGTGACACTGGAATAACTGTCATGAAGAAGAGAGAATGATAAAAATGACGACCGATGCCAGCCCATGTTTCAGCCGGTTGCAGACTCGCGCGGAGGCGGAAAACCCACACAGTATGTCCCCTTCACTTTCCCCAATCCCTTTACACCCTTCTAAAACAACGAGACAAACGTTCTCCGCTTTATGGGTAGTACAATCATTATCTGATAAAAAATTATCGACAAAGAAATCTGGCTCGATGGCCCCCGTTGTTGTTGTTATTGTTATTATTATTATTATTATTATTATTATTATTATTATTATTATTATTATTATTATTATTATTATTATTATTATTGTTGTTGTTGTTGTTGTTTTGTTGGTGGTGGTAGTGCACTGACTGTACTAGGTACAGTGAGCACACAGTAGGCCAGAAGACCGACGCAGAGTCGCTAAACGAACTCGAACCGAACGGGTGACCCCACAAGTGGATTGCTCGTTCAAATAGCTGGAGCTCAGAACGCATCTAGAGTTTAGGCCGCCTGTGGATGCCGGTCTTCGAGCCCACTGTGGTGCAGTGCGTCAGCCGCACACTGTAAACAGTGAGTCATTCCGAGTCCAGCGGTGAGGTTTCGCGCCAGCAAACTAGCATTGCGTCACGGCAGGCAGACCGACTTTATTGACTCGTGGAAGCCATCTCTCCTCTCGTCAGTTTGGTTGCTGATGATGAAGTTTTTTTTTTTTTTTGCGGCGGGCGAAAGGCAGAGTGACGGAGTGAAAGAGTGGAGTGAGGAAGTGACAGAGTGACGGAGTAAGGGAGTGACAGAGTGACGGAGTGACAGAGTAAGGGAGTGACCCACGCCCCCCGCTGCCTGGACGCGACACGGCGGCGCTTCGTGGAAGTGGCCGCGCTGCCACGCCACGCGCAGCAGCGCACAAAAAGAGGAAACCAATTTGCGGGGGCACTGCTATAGAAGATCGGAGCGCAATCGCGCGCACCACTCGCAACGCTCGCGGCGGCGACGCGGGCAGGAGCGCGGACGCACAGGCTTTTTGGTTATTTCGTGTTTTGCCCATGGTTTTGATTCGTGTCTCACACACACACACACACACACACACACACACACACACACACACACACGGCCGGGCCGGCGCAGCGATTTGGGCACGCGCCCAGCGGGCTGTGTATGCGGTACCCGCGGGCAAGGCCACGCCATGCGGCGCCACGAGACGCCATGCGGCCCACTGCGCCAGTACAGCCGTGGGCGGTTTAACAGAATACATCACTCCGGAGCGGCCGAATCCCAGGCGCAGGCTCATTCCGAGACGACAAATCACAACCAGCGACGTGTCCGTCCAGCTATGACCTACGCGTCGTCGCCAACACACAGCCAAACTTTCCCTTTTCGTGTGTGCGTGTGTGTGTGTGCGTGTGTGTGCTTTTCCCAGCGCGATGTGACATGTTTACCAAAAGACGCACTTCGGTAAACTTGCCTCATGCCGGACAGCGCTGACAACAACCTTTAATTTCACAATTTTAGAGCGACCCGTCCGTTGAACGATCCCCAGCTCTGGCGGTGCGTCCATGTGGCAGTCCTCGGCGTGCAGTCAGTCCCCCTGCCGCCACACACCCCGGCCACCCCTCTGACGGACCTGTCGCGGGGCATTCCCAGTGCACGGCCCTGAATCAAGTCGTGCTATTTTCCTTTTTCCCGCGCCGGCAGGTTGTAAACAGCGCGGTGCTGGGCCAACGCCCGCGGCCTGGCCGGCCTCCCCGTCGCTCTGTCTCCCTCACACTCCTGGGGAGGCGTGCGTTCCGTGCGACTCCCAGTCCTACTACTGCGTACACTTACTCGTGGTCGGGCTCGGAACGAGAGGGGTCCTTCAACCACATGGTGCGGCCTGGCCGCCCAACAGCTGATCGCGACCCAAACACTGGTCGCGGGGGTGGCGGGGCGCGGTGGGGCGGGGCGCGGCGGGGCGCGGCGTCGCGGCGCTGCGCGGTGTTTCGCGGTGCGTCGCGGTGCGTCGCGGGGGCTGCGCTGCGCCAGGCTGCGCGCGCACACAGCTGACCGACACAACAAAGGGACGCGGTGCGGCGGCGCGGCGGCGCGGCACGCCGATAGGGGGCGGCGGCGGCGGCGGCGCGCGGAGGCGGTCGTCGAGTACACCAGCGTGCGTCGCCGCGGAGCGCTACTACCTGACTGGGCCGCCGCGGCCCGCAGCGCGGCAGCGCGCCGAGGACGCCGAGCTCGGCGATGGGCGAGCCAGCGGGGCGGGGTGGGGCGGGGCGGGGCGGGGTGGGGCGGGGTGGGGCGCGGAGGGAGGGATGCACCGCCCGGCCCGCCCCACGACTGCACCGAGAGCCTCAGATAAAGGGCGGAATGGCTGAGGCAACCACTTCCAGTGTAGGCGACCGCTTCCGCAACACTGGCTCCGTGTTCCCACCGCCGAGTCGTTACAAGCAAACACCAAACAAAAACCACACAAACTTTTTATTTAAAAAATTCAAAACTGGCTGCCACTCGGTTCTGTATTGAACTGCATACTTCATCACGAAATCGCGGATCTCTTTCTCCGCAAACTCGCTTTCTTAGCAAAAACCTTTAAAAAACGGAGAAAAATGTCGCTGATGATTTTAGGGGCGAATTTGGACCGCTGGCCTTCCGCGACCCCGAAACACCCAGACGACCAAGACGACCCAGACACCGTGGGAACCGGACCAGCCGCCGCGGCGCCTTAGTCGTACAAAGTCTGCGGCAGAGCTATCGCACAGTGCCGTCGTCGCTGGCTCTCTCAGGCCGTCTCCGTTGCATCCAAAGACGCAAACAATGGACACACACACACACACACACACACACACACACACACACACACACACACACACACACACACACGCACGCCACCAGCGGCGGTGCGCACGATGGCGAGATAGCGCGACGGCGGCGGGGGGAGTTCCACTCAGATCCACTCAAAAAGCTTGTTCTGATTGCCATTGAGCGCGCCGCCCTGCGTGGGCGGGGCGGGGGTCGGCGACCCACATTCACATTGCAATTCGGCGGTCGCGCCGCGACCTTCACAGTGCGTGCAGTATAACCCGTGCCGATAGCAAGGAAGGAAAGTCCGCACGTGCATGAGCCGCATTCCAGTGCGTGCTTCCGGCCCGAATCACTGCATTGCGCTGGCCCACGACGCCTCACGGTGGGCCAGAAGGCCGTTAGGCGGTCAAGATCCCGGACGCGTTTTGAGCGCCAGTGGGGCAAAATGGGGCGCGAATCGAACGTGTGACCCCTGCGAATGGATTGATCTCCAAACGAGGAATCCATTGGTGGGATCACACACGTTCGATTCGAGTCCTGTTTCGCGACTCTGGAGCTCAAAACGGGCCTGGAATTTTGGCCGCCCCAACGGTCTTCTGGCCCACTGTGCGGCGCACGGCCGGAAGGGCGCGCGTGTGGCGCTCAAAGGGAATCACTATTTCCGATACCGGTTCCTCCGTCCATCACCATAATCAGCTTCACCTCGTCACGGCCCGATGGACCGGCAGCCTGGCCGCCAACGCGCTTGTCAAACGTCGAGGAGCGGCCGTGACGAGAGAGGATCATTGGCTTTCCATTAACTTTGCCGCGTCGTCAAACTCCTTTCTTTTCCACTTTTTCTTCCGCTTTCCCGCGACGGACTTTCATTTAATTATATTCCCCGCCTCGCGCGCGCTTTTGACCGCGCTGTAGCCGTGCTGCGCAGTGCACCACAACAACAACAATATCAACAACAACAACAACAACAACAAACGAGCTGACGGGAGCCCCGCTTCGCTCCTTAGGCTGCCACCCCGGTCACGCGAGCTGTAACATTCAACACCCCGTCGCCCCGCGCCCCGCCCGGCCCACTGGGGCAACCACCCTCTGGCCTTTACAGGGCGCGGAAGTAGCACAGGGTCACAAGGGAAGCAATTCAGGAGGGCAATATGAGGGACGCCTTCGCCGCCACCGGGATTCGAACCCTCGACCCTCGCGGCCTGCGGCTGCGAGTCCGGCGCGGAGAACACTCCAGGGCGATAGAGTCCTCGATGTGTCAGAGAAACGCAGCCTGCGCCCCGCCCGGCTCGGCGAGAGGTTTGCGTTCAGAGAGGTTCGGCGGCGCCCGGCGCCGGCTGGGTATCGATCCTGATCCTCCGTGAGACGTAGACGTAGGCCCCTCGGGTTCGCGTTAGCGCCGGCCTGGCCGGCCGGGCCGGCTTGGCGGCGACCCCCTCGGGCCTGGGGCTCGGGGCCTCGGGGGGCCTCTGGGGGCGGCACGGCCGGGCCGGCTTGGCGGCGACCCCCTCGGGCCTGGGGCTCGGGGCCTCTGGGGGCCTCTGGGGGCGGCACGGCCGGGCCGGCTTGGCGGCGACCCCCTCGGGCCTGGGGCTCGGGGCCTCTGGGGGCCTCTGGGGGCGGCACGGCCGGGCCGGCTTGGCGGCGACCCCCTCGGGCCTGGGGCTCGGGGCCTCTGGGGGCCTCTGGGGGCGGCACGGCCGGGCCGGCTTGGCGGCGACCCCCTCGGGCCTGGGGCTCGGGGCCTCTGGGGGCCTCTGGGGGCGGCACGGCCGGGCCGGCTTGGCGGCGACCCCCTCGGGCCTGGGGCTCGGGGCCTCGGGGGGCCTCTGGGGGCGGCACGGCCGGGCGGCCGGCACCGTGGGCACCGGAGAGAGGCACACACACCGCCACAGAGCCGCGACGGCTGCGCGAGGGGTGGCCTACACTACGGGGTGGCAGCACTCTCTCTCTCTCTCTCTCTCTCTCTCTCTCTCTCTCTCTCTCTCTCTCTCTCCCTCTCTCTCCCTCTCTCTCCCTCTCTCTCCCTCTCTCTCCTCTCCTCTCTCTCTCCCTCTCCTCTCTCTCTCCTCTCTCTCCCTCTCTCTCCCTCTCTCCCTCTCTCTCCCTCTCTCTCACTCTCTCTCACTCTCTCTCTCTCTCCCTCTCTCTCCCTCTCTCTCCCTCTCTCTCCCTCTCTCTCCCTCTCTCTCTCTCTCTCTCTCTCTCTCTCTCTCTCTCTCTCCCTCTCTCTCTCTCTCTCTCTCTCTCTCTCTCTCTCTCTCTCTCTCTCTCTCTCTCTCTGTGTCTCTGTGTGTGTGTGTGTGTGTCCGTGTGCCGGTCTGTGTGTACATGAAGAGTTTGTCTATGTATGATCGAGCTGGTGCTGAAACAAGCGAGGGCAAAAAGATAGACGATAAAAAAAGGCCAAGACACGGGCGCTAGCAAAAGAAGAGCAAGAAAGAGGAGGCGAACGACAACCTGCCCCAACCAACACCAGGCTCACCTATGTCCCAGCTCGCGCTCGTCCACCCACGCGGTGCTCTCCACCGACTCCATGCCGGTCATGAAGCCGTCCAGGTCGATCTCGGACCGGTCGTTGCGCGTGAGGCTCAGCTGGCCGAGGTCGGAGGCGAGGCCGGCGCCGAGGCTGCGCCCGCTGGTCAGCGAGGCCTTGCGCACGGCCCCGGACACGTCCTCGGGCGCCACGATGCGCACCTCCGCGCTCTTCTTGCGGCGTCGGTCCATGGCGTCCGCCTGCACGCCGCCTCACTGAGCCAACCGCTGCACCAAGCACGCCACACGTCTGTGGCGTCAGTCGCTCGGTCAGACGTTCGGTGTCAGTCCCGGGTCAGATGTCAGTGTGCTTTCGGCGTCCGTTGCGTGAGTCCACTTGCTGGGAGTCCCGTTCGTCCGTCCGTCGGGCTGGCTGTCCGCGTGGCACCACACAATGCAGTGCGTCGTGGGCGACGGCGACACCGCCCAGTCACTTCCGAGTAATTTCCGTCCTGCGCTCGACGAGCACCTCGAGACAAACCAGTGGCGGTCTGGCGGGCGGGTCTCTGCACGCACAAGGCGACACCCACGGGTGTGTGCAGCAGTCGGCGGAGGGCTGGGCGGGCTGGGCCGGCTGGGCCGTCCAGGAACACGACGCGGCAGTTGGCGACAGCGAGCGGCGGCAAGGCGCGGGGCGGTGCGGCGGGGCGGGGTGCGGCCAAGACAACGGCGACGTAACGGTGCGCGAAAGGGAAAGGTCCACGCGGCTCCGCGGCTCGCAACACACTGAAGGCGTTATCAGGCGCGGCCACGCCAGACTACGCCGGGCTACGCGGTCCCCGAGCCGAGTGACGAAACCCCTGCGCCACAGCCATGTGTGCGGCGGCGGCCGGCGCTCGGCATATCGAAATCGGGTGCGCGATAAATCCGGAAAACGGAAAAATAACGGAAATTTCCCCCGACCCTCCTCCCCGCCGGCGCCGACCAGCGGGGGGGGGACAAACGCCCCGGCGTGATGATGACACAATTGTTGCGTAATAATGCGGCTTTGGTTTCCGTGGTTAGTTTGAAAACGGTGAATGCGGACGCGGCTACGCGGCTGCGGGGGTCCTGCCCGGAGCCCAGCCAGGGTGGCGGTGCGTCCGAGTCAGCCTGCGAGGGGGCGGGTAGGCAGTCCCGCAGCACGCCGCATGCTGGCGGGCCCGCCTACCCACACGGGGCTCGGCGCACCAAGGCGTAACAGTGTACAGCACTCCGCCCGCTGTTTAGCAAACAAAGGGCCCGTCAAAATCGGAGCGATTTGGCTCAAGTTTCAGGCACCTGCTTGTGGCGGCGGGCCAAGCCGACGTAAAGAATGGGTGTCGCGGCGGTCTTTAATTTCTTCCCGTCACAAAGACAATGTATGCGCGGCCGGCGTGCTGGCGATGGCCCGTCCGTCCCCGCGGCGCTGTGCACTTCGCCGAAGCTTTCTATGACGGCGCAGGGATCGGCTCGGCTCCTGCACGAGGGCGCGCGTTGGTGGCCGCGAACTGCCGCGGAGGAGACGACCTCACGCCGCCAGTGTAGAGATAGCACGCGATAGCCAGGCCTTGAACCTGTGCGCAGGCCGCCGGGCGCGCGGGGGCCACCGCGGGGGCCGCGGGGGCCGAGCATGCCGTCGAGGCGGGGCGGGCGAGCCAATAGCAACCGCTGCCAAACGCCGAAGCGCGGCGCCGCGTCACCGCGCACCGTAGAGGGCCGAGCTGTCAGTGCGAAACCATGCAGACTGATTTGTTCGAAATAAACCACCGCACCTAGCCGTGGGCAGCGGCTGGTCGCTCTGTCTCTCTCGCACCCGCGGGGCGTCCGGCAGGGGTGCGAGAGAGACAGAGCGACGTCAACGACGTGACGCGGGATGAGCTGGCGGCCGATGACGGCGTCGCGGCGGCCGTCTGCCTCGCACTCGGGGAGCGTGTCAAGGGTGCGGGAGAGACAGGGCGACTCTCCGTCTACGGGGCCTACACTGCCTGCGCCCCAGCCCCTTCCTCCTCAATGAAATGAGTCACGCCATGCTTCTGACGCCCTGAACGCCGCGGCGCTTGCAGGCTCATTAGGAACAGCGCCGCACCGTCTCCCTTTCCTGGCGCCGCGGGGAGGCAGAGCGACCAAGTACTTGTTCGGCAACCTGGGGCGTCAACCAGTTTGCCCACGCCTTGGTGCCTGGGCGTCCCGGCGGCCCGGGCCCTGCTGCAGACAGAGTCGTCGCTCTGTCTCTCTCGCACTCATGAGGCGTCCCGTCGGCGTGCGAGAGAGACGAAGCGACGCTCTGCATCAATCTGCTGGGCGCTGGGCGTGCCGCACGCCATGGTGCAAAGCTCAGGTGCAACCTCAAGCAGCCCCGCACCGGGCCCCCGACCAACCCGACCACCGAAATAGTAGTCGGCCGCTCCATTCAGAAACACGCGCGCGTTTTGGCCCCCAAAATACCTTCCTTGCCGCGAGCGAGTGGGATTCACCCCGCCCCGCCCCACTAGCGACACGCGCGCGGACGCGTGCCGCACGACATGCAGTGGCTCGGCCTCGCGTGATCGCGGCACAGTGGGCCAGAGGACCGGAGCAAGCGGCCAAAAACCCCACACGCGTTTTGAGCTCCAGAGTCGCGAAACAGGAATCGAACCGAACAGGTGATCCCACCAATGGATTCCTCGTTCGGAGAGCAATCCATTGGTGGGGGTCACACGTTCGGTTCGAGGAGTCCCATTTAGCGACTCTGGAGCTCAAAACCCGTCCGGAAGTTCGCCCGCCTCCGAGGCTCACTCTCTATCGGGGCGCCGCATCGGCTGCAGGCCCACGTCGGCCATAAAGAAGGCCCTCCTCGTCGTGGTCGCCGCGGCGCGCCTCGCGTGTCCGGGTGACATCTGCAGCACCGGCGCGAACCACAAGCACGTCGTGCCCACGCTCGCGCCAGGGGCAGGGGGAGGGGGAGGGGAGGGGGAGGGGAGACTCAAGACCCTCGCATGCACGCATGCAGCGACTCCCTCGTGACCACACAACGCTACCTGCTCACTGATTCCGAGACCTGAAGTGGTCATTTAAAGCGCAGTTGTGCATTCTGATGCACAGCAGTATGCTTCGTTTAATCCATTAGGTCCCGCAAGGGTGCAGGGTGGGCTTGGCACACATTTTTTTATCTTATCAGACAAGAGAGCAGCGACAACACAGATGCAGTGCGTTACATAGCAGCGAGATGCTGTGATCATATTTGAAAACAAGTTTCACGATTCAAGTGGGGAATTTTTGTTAAAATGAGCAGCGCTACTTACCTATGCGCGGCCTTCCTGTACCACTTCCCTCCTGGGTTCTTGCCGTTGGACGGGGTGGCCACCATCCCTGGAGACAGGGGCGGCCCAGCGAGGGGCTCCATCGTCACATCCATCCTGCAAGGCCCGAGCTTTGATCTGAAAAACAAATGAGAAGACGACCTGGAAATAACTAGTCCATTTATCATCAGCCAGGACGCTTTCCGCCTGGAGTAGTGACACAATGACCAGACCGGAGCGACCAACGGCATCTACAGCAGCAAGAGTAAATCGGACGACAAAATCCGTGACAAACCGTGTCACGGTCGGGTTGTGTCACGGAACGCACAACCTCCCAAAATACCCCCGGTCGTCGCGGACCCGCCTCAACGGCCGCGAGGAAGCTGACCTGCAGACCCAAGCCTAGTCCGACGAAAACGGGAAATATCGGCAGCCGAAACGCGGCAACGCGTTTCACAGATAAATTCGCTATACTCGTCGCTGCGCTGTGCGGGGTGTCTCGGCGATCCTAACCTCTTCATCGTCGGGCTGCGCTAGGCTGCGCTAGGCTCCGCTTCGTCCGGGTCGCCTCTCGGCCTGCGCGGGGTCTAGCGCCGTGCGCTCGGAAACGCGTCGCCAAATCGCAATCGCGGAGAGCTTCGCGTTCCAACGGCAGCAGGAGTTGTGACCTTACCAGTGCGGCGCAATGGAACCGCGGCACAACAACACACTGCAGCAGAAGACGGCCAGACTCGCGTCGTCTGCGTCGTCTGCCGACGCCAGGCGCCTGTCACCGGGGAGGGGGAGGGGGCGCTGTTGCCAAGCCGCACTCGGGATCGATGTCTCGAAAACTGGGAGCGGGAACAGTCGCGCAAATGAGTTGCCAAATGAATGAAAGAAGAAATCATGAGAGTAGGGCGGACAAATGAATAAATGCGCGAATGAATGAACGAATGAATGAATGCATGAACGACGACGACAGTATTTGCGTGCATGGGTGTTGGATCCGGGTGGCACCAATCTCCTGCCAGGACCGAGCGCGTAGAAACTTTAATAACTACCTGCATCTCCGCTGGGCGCTACGTCAGTCCTATTGGGCGACCGGGAGGGGGGGGAGGGGGGAGGGAGAGAGAGAGAGAGAGAGAGAGAGAGAGAGAGAGAGAGAGAGAGAGAGAGAGAGAGAGAGAGAGAGAGAGAGAGAGAGAGACGTTTCATTGCGAGCTTCTGCACCGCCAGCCGTTTCGCGAGGGCCCCGACAGGGGGGTATCGGGCAACGCCCCCGCGACACCGCTAGCCCTATCATGCCCCCGCCCCCGACGCCCCCAGGGCCCTCAAAGTGCCACCTACGCCGTACCCCTCGATCACTCCAAGTCCCTCTGTAGGGACGCACAGATGGGGCAGTGCTGCGCGGCGCACTGCTCGGGCTGGACGGGCGGGAAGGCAAGGGCTTCACACCAGAGGTGCTTGAGAATGGGCATCAGGTGAGTAGAAAGTAAGGCCCGGCTGGTCGGTTTGGGTAAAGAGACGTTACGGATTCTGGTGTGGCAGTGTCGTCATCGTGGTGCTGGTCGTGTCCACCGCCGCGGCGGCGGAGCGTCCCCCGGCCGTCCCCAGCCCGGAGGACTGCGCCCTGGAGCTGCCCGAGGAGACCAACCACGTCACCCGGTAGGGACTCGAACCCGCGACCTCGGCGTGGAGACGCAGCGCGCCGACACGCTGACGCGCTGCCCGCTGTTGCAGGGCCGGTCCTCGGTGCATCCCCTTCGGCGCCATCAACGACGCGTTCCACGAGGCGCGGGCGCGGACGGGGCCCCTCCGGCCGCTGACGGCGAGCGTCCCCGGCCCCGCGCCCGACCACTACGTCGGTCAGCTCGGGGCCGCCGTCGAGGAGACGGCCCGGATACTCAAGGAGCGGTGAGGACTTGACGGCAAAAGAGGAAAGCGGCCAGGCGAGTGTTTGAACCCACGACTGGCGCAGGTTCGCACTGTCGCGCGCTGACGTGGTCCTCGGCCTGGCCGACGTGGACACCCGGTGGACGGACATCGGCCGCTACTGCCCGCCGTCGCTGGCGTCGCGGCGGCCGCGGGGCTGCGAGGAGACGCGCTTCCGTCGGCACGACGGCGTGTGCAACAACCTGCAGCACCCCACCTGGGGCATGGCCGGGGCCGCCTTCAGGCGTCTGCTGCCGCCCAGCTACGCCGACGGTTAGAGCGACACCCTCGGCACCTTTACATAAACCTATCATAAACCTTTAACCTCTTAATAATCAACATTTAATAATAAAACATTTTCTTGTCTCCTCCATCACGGCGGCCTCTGCCTGCAGGCGTGGGCGCTCCAAGGGTGGCGCTGTCCGGACGGCAGCTCCCCAACCCCCGCGTCGTGTCCACGACCCTGCACCGGGAGGACGACGCGCACGTCGGCGGCAGGGCCACCGGCAGGGCCACCGGCAGGGCCACCGGCAGGGCCACCGGCAGGGCCACCGGCGAGGCCGACGACGACCATCACCATCACCCGCGCGTCACCTTCTTGTTCGTCACCTGGGGGCAGCTGCTGGACCACGACCTCACCCTCACCGCCGAGACCAAAGGTGCGGGCGCCCCCTACGTGTGCACACAGCCGTGCCGCAAGGGTGGCCTGACCACCGGGCGCTCTCGGTCGGCGACGTAACCTGACCCTGGCATGTTTGTTTCGGTCGTCGGGCGACAGACCCGTGGACGCGCGGGGACCCACCATGCTGCCCGCCAGAGGACGGCCACGGCCACGGCGAGGACGCGGCGCTGCACCCCAACTGCATGGGGCTGCTGCTGCCGCGCGGCGACCGCATGGGCCGGTGCATGGAGCTGGCGCGGTCGCTGGCGGGGCTGCGCGCCGACTGCTCGCTGGGGCCGCGGGCGCAGTTCAACCTGGTCACGTCGTTCGTGGACGCCGGCACCGTCTACGGCTCCAGCTTCAGGGCCTCGGACGGGCTTCGCCAGCTGCGCGGCGGCCTGCTGCGGGAGCAGCACCTCCACGACGACGACGTGGCGGACGCCGACGAGGACCCGCTGCGGCGGGAGACCGCCATGCCGCCCAAGCTGGAGTACCCGGGTGACGGGTGCATACCCGATCCGCGCAGCCCGGAGCCCTGCTTCCTGGCCGGTCGGCAAGAGGAGTCTCATTAGAAACAAAGCGATACGAGGCTGCCTTGTCCGGGAGTTGAACCCGTGACCTCGTTTGCAGGGGACAACCGCGCCAACGAGCAGCTCGGGCTGGCGGCCCTGCACGTCCTGCTGGTGCGAGAGCACAACCGCCTGGCGCGGGGCATGGCGGCGGTCAACCCGCACTGGGACGACGAGCAGCTGTTCCAGGAAGTAATGGCACCGCCACCCCACCAGCCCACCGCTGCATAGCGCCGTGTTTGTCAAACGAGGAAACGCCCTCTCTTTTTCGGCAGGTGCGGCATATCGTGGCCGCCGTCATGCAGCACATTTCTTACAAGGAGTTCCTGCCGCTGCTGCTGGGCGTCAAGGGCATGCGCGAGCACGGGCTGGCGCTGCTGGGCGCGGGCTACAGGTAACTCGGCCCTGCACGACGACCGGAAGCCGCAAGTGCCACGATCCGGCGGATCCGGCTTCCCCGGACGTGGCAAGAAAAGCGAGCTGCCCCTAGACATGGCAACCCCGTCGGGGTCGGGCTCTCTCGTCCCACCCACGGCACTGTGTGCTGCAGCTCGGCCTACAACGCGACGCTGGACGCCACGGTGCCCGACGCCTTCGCGACGGCCGCGTTCCGCTTCGGCCACTCGCTGCTGCCGGCGCGGCTGGAGCGCCGCGACGCCCAGCACCGCCTGGTGGGCGGCATGCCGCTGTCCGACGCGCTGCAGAGGCCCTTCCAGCTGCGGCGGCCCGGCTGGCTGGACCAGCTGCTGCTGGGCATGGCGGGGCAGCCCGCCGGCCGCATGGACAACGAGGTCACCGCCCAGGTACTCGCTGCCACGTGTGCGGAGTCTGTCTGCCTGCAGCGGCACACCGCGTGCAGACCGCGCGAAGGATGTCGTGGTGATTGAACCCCGGGGGGGCGACCCGCAGGTGGTGGACCATCTGTTCAAGCGGCCCGCCCGGGCCTTCGGCAAGGACTTGGCCTCCATCAACCTGGCCAGGGCCCGCGAGCACGGCGTGCCGTCCTTCAACCACTACCGCCAGCTGTGCGGGCTGCCCGCCGCCCGGACGTGGCGCGACATGGCCGTCGCCCTCGGCAACCTCACAGCCACCAGGCTCGCCGCGCTCTACGAGTAAGTCGTCTTCGAGTGCCGCCAGCCGCCAGGCGTTGGCGGGAAAGCGTTGTTGACTTGGTGCGGGATCGGACCAGGCACCCGGACGACGTGGACCTCTGGACGGCGGGCATCTCCGAGCGGGTCCGAGCGTCGTCGGGGGCCATCGTGGGCCCCACCTTCGCCTGCATCATCGGCAGGACGTTCCGCAACCTCAAGCTGGGCGACCGGTACTGGTACGAGAACGGGCGGCAGGCGGGCTCGCTCACGCCGCAGCAGCTGGCCGAGGTGCGCAGGACCAGCCTGGCCAGGCTCATCTGCGACGCCGGGGTGCGGGTCCGCAGCGTGCAGGCGCGGCCCATGGAGAGGAAGCACGCGCAGCGGTGAGCCCCTTCTCCCCCCCCCCCCTTCAGGATTCTGTTCGGACTGCAACTAATACGCCATTCCGTTCATTTTCGCTCATTCCAGAAATCCTTACATTTTGTGCTCGGATTTGAAGCAACTGCCACGGATGAGTCTCAAGCCATGGAAAGAAAAGGTGGTAGACTAAGATGGGATCCATGTCAAAATCAAAGTGGCTAAGATATCAACTAGGCTATGCAAAGAAACAGGTATACAAATTAAAGATAAGATATTAGTTTAAAAAAGAAAACATTTAATTTTTTTCTAGTTACAATCAATTACTCTGGGTTGGTTTCACACACCAATTCACAGCCGTGATATCTTTGTTAGAATGTACACAAGTTGCAAAATAATCCATTGGAAGGCACAAGGAAGACTTCATTTGGAATATTGTAACCTTCTATGTGACATTGCCCATTTTCTCCCTAGACACCAACATGCTTAGACCCTCATTATTTTGCCACATCCTTTTTACTCTTGTCTTCATCTTTGCCTTCCTTTTCTTCATCCTCCTCCTCCTCATCATCATCATCAGAATCATCATCAGAATCATCAGAATCAGTGTAGGAATCATCAGAACCCCCGGAATAATCCTCATCATTATCTTCATCGTCTGTGGAAAAATTCAGGCAAAAAATATAAATTTTTTTCGTTTTTTAAAAAATGTTTTGTATTAGAATAAAATACATACCTCCATAGCCGGCAGTACCTCCATAGTAGCCATTTCCAGATCCACCCTCATCATCATCATCATCACCCCCAAGACCTTGACGACCAAACTTGTGACTCCGGGCTATTAAAAAAAACAAAAAACGAACAAAATTAGGAGAAACCCATCAGATATTATTAGTTTAAGAACCAATAAACGCTGACTTACTAGACATGCTGAGGTCCTTAGTTTGAGAGGTATCATAACCACATTTCGGGCATGGAATGGTCTTCCCTTTCTCATACTTAAAACCTTTCCTTCGCACATGGTCTTCACAATAGCACACCTTGCAGCGCAGACATGAGTATTGACCCAGCTTGTTGCAGGATTGGCCTGCCAACATACAATGCATTAAACACATGCAGTAATGTCCAAGGCCAAAGAGAAAATAATTGTCAGTAGAACTCACATTTCAAATTTTCAGACTCAATCACTTGGCAGGAAGCTTGATGTTCAAATTGATCATCTTCACATAGGAAATTATTACAGAATGAGCACTGGAACATTCGACCTCCATGATCCCATACACCTCGCTCACACTCAATGCAGACTGCATCTTGTAGTGGACAAATACAAGCATGAGTTGTCAAGCACTTGCGACCATGGCATACCCAAGCTTCACAGAAGTCACAAATGGCACCCTGAAATAAAACGCAATAAATTTAAACTGATCCACATTAAGTTTAAAAACAGATTCTAGGACAGATACACACCACCATGCCCATTCCAGTTGAAAACTGGCCAGGGTGTTTGACGCAGCAGTCTCCTGTCTTCAGCATGCACTTCACTTTGCCGCAGTGAGCGCACTGCGGTAGCCTCTGCAAACTCTGGCAGAAGTAGCAAAAGGCGCGATTCTTCTGCTTCCTGCAAATTGATGTAAAATAAAAAGTTCTGAGAGAGCCAAAATTAAGTTTAAATAAATCCATGAGTGTAAAACTGTTACAGTAAACAATAAAATTTAAATTGGCACAAACACAATTTTAATTTTTAAAAAAACAAAAAACAGTGAGTGAACAGTTTTAAGGTCTTCTCCGGAAGACACTTAAGCCCCCCTCACCCACTTGAAGTTCACTCACCTCTCGCATCTGTCACATTCCTGCAACACAAACAAAAGGGGCAACGATAGAGAGAACGTTTCCTCTCTCCAGAGCAGAACCGTCACAGAAGCAGCAAGAAAACATAACCTAGCCACTCAGGTCTGGCCACTCACCATGGACGTGTTGCAAGGATACTTGGCGAGAGGGACATTATCACGAGCAGCGCGAATCTCCTTTTGACGGAGTCGCTGCTTTTCCGCCTTCTTGCGCTGTCCTGTCTTCTTCTTGGGCATTTTGACCGAGTTTCAGACACGTAGGGTTTGGCACAAGGACAGCAGACAGCAGAGCGATGCCCGTCTTTTCCCTCCCTCTCCCTCCTCCCCACCCTCCCCCACCATGACTGAATTTTTCATACACTACTACATTCGCTCCCAGACCGGAAACGGATCCGAGGCCGTGCGGGTACTCTGGACTTGGACTTCCCTCTGGCAGCAGCGAGCAGCGGACGCGTAAGGCGCACCGATAGTATTCGCGGTAGTTTTCGTCTAGTTTCAATTTAATGCAGTCAGATGCGAGCGTCGCGCGGGTCGCGGGTTCAAGTACGGGTCGGGCGGACCATCCTTTTTTTCTCTTTTTTTTTCCGCTCTTTACCTCCGCACCGCAGCGCAACCGACCGACCGGACGGGCATGTGTCGCCAGCATCGCGTCAAAAGTTTGCAAATCGACCGGATTGACACCAAAACCGGAGCGGCACGTCTTTTTCTTTTCCTCATTGGTAACATTTCATTTCGGTCGTAAAACGGGACCGCGTGAGGGTACAAAATATGCACATGTGACTTTCACAACGGAAGCGCGTGACGCTGATTTTGCTAATGTATGCGGTCGTCCAGAAAACAGCCCAGCCTGCAGAGCGGTCCCGAGAGGATGTCGCTCCGTCTCTCTCGCACCCCGCCGGGGCGCCCCAAGGGAGCGAGAGAGACAGAGCGACGGAATGACTCGGTGCCACCAATCCAGCCAATCTGCAATAACGAGAGCGGCAGCCCAACGCAACGCAACGCTGCAAGGCGCGGTCTGGCAGCGCGGACCTAACTTTTCCCATGACCGGGGGCGGGCAGAGTTAGATGGAAATCGACCACCAACACGCAGTGTCTCACTTCCACGACTCGCGAAAAGGACGGGATGGTTCGTATAGGAAATGGCGGGAAAGGGGGAATCCACTTCTTGTGCTGCCTAGCGCGCCTTCCTCGCACCGACCGACAGCCCCCGTGCTGCACGGCGTGCGCCATTATGTGCTAATGGAGAGGACCAGCCCGCCGAGCGGGTTCTACTGCGCACCGCACCGGTAACTATTCAACAGCCACCGCGCGTGCCGCCACCCCGCCCGATTGCATCCACAAAGACTCCTCGCGGCCCGTTTAGCAGCGTGGACATGACGCAATAAAGTGCCGGCCATGGCGGTGCGCACGCACGCGCGCGCGCGCACACACACACACACACACACACACACGAGCGCGCCCTATTGTGCACTGGTGCAAGTCCAGGCCGTCCAGGACAGGACCGAACCGCGACAACATCAACAAGACGCGGCGCACCCCGCGCACGGATGTCTCGGTTTATCTGGCGGGGCAGACTGATTCCGAGAGTCGTGTGTTCTCTCTCTCTCTCTCTCTCTCTCTCTCTCTCTCTCTCTCTCTCTCTCTCTCTCTCTCTCTCTCTCTCTCTCTCTCTCTCTCTCTCTCACCCCTACGGCACGCCCCAAGAGTGCGACGGAGACGGAGCGACGAAAAAGACTCTCGGAATCGGTAGTGTGCCGGTGGGGAGGGGACTTCCCTGGGGCCTGGCCAGGACGGGCACGACGGCGCGTTGCGTCACCCGCGGGGACGACTCCGGCGTCCAGCGGCCCGCGCAGCCCCGCGCAGCGCCGCGCGTAGAGGTGGCAGGACCCGAACACCCGCGTGCGCCTGGCGTGCGCCGTGTGCGCGTTCCGGGAATCCGGGGCGAGCGAGTACCAACCACGCGACGCGGTGGGTTGCCGAGTTGCGCCGCCGCGCTGCAGCGGTGGCTGCGGTGTCACCAGGTCCGCAGTCTTCCGGCATCCGGACCGGTTGGCCGGCCTGATTCCGAGGGGCCGCCTCGCCGCTGTCTCTCTCGCACTCATGGGGCGCAGGGTACCGCAGGGTACCGCAGGGTACCGCAGGGGGCGCGAGAGAGACAGACGACGGCGCTACACCAGGCTGGCCTTCCCTCCGCCTGGACCACGGCGAGCACGGCGCAGCGGCGCAGGCACGCGGCGGTAGTCGACGGCCACCCTCCGCCGCGAGTGGAGCCTCAACGGAGGACAGGGAGGTCCGACAGACGACGGCGCTACACCAGGTTGGCCTTCCCTCCGCCTGGACCACGGCGCAGCGGCGCTGGCACGCGGCGGTAGTCGACGGCCACCCTTCGCCGCGAGTGTAGCCTCAGCGGAGGACAGGGAGGTCCGGCTGCTGGACGGACAGCCTCACAGTGGGACCGTGATGGCGGCCGGCTGGCGGCGCGCGCTGCTGATGGTGCTGCTGGCGGGCACGGTCCGCGCCGGCTACCACTTCATCCGCCTGGCGCTGCTCGCCGCCATGGGGCTGGCCGGCATGTACATGCTGCACATGCTGGCCCAGGACTACAACAAGATCAGCAGCAGGCCCCGACCCGCCGTGGCGGCCACCCGCGCCCTGTTCCGGGCCATCGCCAAGCGGGACGTCGTCAGCCAGGTAGGCGGTGCGGGGTTGTGGCAGTGCATTGCACTGCGGGCGGGCGCAGCGCGCAGCACTGCTAATTGAACCCGGGCTGTTTGTCCGGCAGGAGGGCGACGCGACGGAGGCGCCGAGTCGGCGGGGCTACATGGCGCACCTGCTTCGACAAGTGCTGATGCAGGACCCCCTGGGCTGCGCGAGGAAGCTGGTGTGCCAGCTGTCGGCCTCCACCAAGGGACTTCGGCCGCACGAGACGGCCATCCTCAGGCTGGTCCAGTGAGTGGAGGGAGCCGCACAGTGGGGCCCAGGCGCTCAAAATCCCAGACGCGTTTTGAGGCTCCAGAGTCGCTAAATGGGACTCGAACCGAACGTGTGACCCCACCGATGGATTGCTCTCCGAACGAGGAATCCATTGGTGGGGTCACACGTTCGGTTCGAGTCCCATTTGGCGCCATTACCGGTCTTCTGGTCCACTGTGAGAGTGCTGATCTCTTTGATCCACCAGCCCTCCCCTCTCTCACCCTCAGGCGGAGTGAGGAGGACGACGACGACGAGGCGGCGGCGGAGTTCCGCGCCGCGCAGCAGCTCGGGCAGTCCTCCAAGGACCCCGCCAAGTGCGCGGCCAGCTACAGCAAGTGCCTCGTCGAAGCCAGGACCTTCCTCCGGCTGCTGCAGGCGGCGGGCAGCAGGTGAAGAAAGGCACTGACCCCGTGCCAAACACCTACTACCTAAACCTGGGTTACGTAAATTCAGCCAAAGTTCCAATGGGAGATGTCTTACAGTGTTGGGTTGCACCATGACAGAAACCATTTAAGTCAATATTTTGTTACTTGTATAAGTTTATTCATGTTAAGTGATGTTTGTTTTGCAATGTGACTGTTTTTGGTAAAAACTTAAAATTAAAAAAAAAAATACATAAAAAGGTTGTGATCACCTTTTTTCGCCTTGTAGGAACAAATTATTTAAGTACTTATTTAATTGAGGGCTATGCCAACTGCATTGAGGGCATCCACAACCCAGGTAGGGTAACAGCCATCATTGTATCTGGTCTTCATAAAACTTCTGACAAAAATGGGGAATTTATCCTCCATTATGCTAGTGCGTATTCTCTGCATTAAACGCATCTAAAATCAAGTGCAAGACAAAAACGTACTTGATGTGAGTGTGGAGAGCAAAAGTCAAAGAGATTCCTTGAACATAAAACTTATGAAACAAACCTGGTATGCTATGTTGTGGACTGAGACAAGATGGCAAGCCACTGTTTCTGATGTAACAATTGAATGCAGATATGAACGAGTGTACCGTTTGCAAGTAGAACAGTTGCATTCTGAGTCAATTGGCTTGAAATCATCTTTATGACTGGCTAACTTTAGGTTGACTTGTCCTTCATCAACAAGTGCACATCCAAAGCGCTACAAAAAATAATTAAAATTTTGGAGGGAGATGTTTTCACTTAATTACTTGGCAAACAAAATGAGTGAGAAAGTTAACTTACCGCTGTTCGTGTAGGAAAAACACAATCGTACATATCCACTCCTAAGGCACAGCAAACAACCAAATCTTCTGCAAAACCCACTCCCATACAATAACGTGGTTTGTTCTTGGGAAGAATATCAGTGGATAAATGAACCATTTTCCAGAAGTCGTCTTTACTTTCTCCTCCACTGTCAAAAAACGATGAAAGTCAATTAAATTTTTTTCATACTTTGATCCATTATTTTTTTAAATAGTGAAATGCTTCATTTTAAAAACCTTAGGCCTCCAATGGCAAAGCCCCTAGTATCACGCTGAATTTGTTTATGGGCGCTTTGCTCACGAAGTGATGGATTAAGTCCACCTTGAACAATGGGAAATATAGTTTGGTCATGATCCCGTGAGTGAGCCTCCAGACAACGATCCAGCCACCTTGTTGTTCTGAAAAGAAAAAAGATAAAATGAATGATTCTGAAAAAAATAATTTTTTCTTATTCGGTAAACTGCTGTTTTTTCTTGGAAAGAAAGCGAACAGAATCATGTATACCTTTCCATGGCTTCCTCTACCCTGGGTCCCGTTGTGGTTGAGTGGACAACGTCATCCAGTTGCATCATAATGTCAGCTCCAATAGCGTTCTGGATTTCTGTTGAATGTTCTGGGGTGAGCATGCATTCAGATCCTGCAACACATCAGAAAATAGAGTAAACAAAAGTAAATTAAGCAAAAATAAAGCAGAAAATAGACAACTAACCATCATATGGTGATTTAAACTTTACTCCTTCTTCTGTAATCTCAGCTAACTCCAGAAGCGAAACCATTTGAAATCCTCCAGAATCAGTAAGAAGGGCACGAGGCCAATTCATAAATTTGTGTAGACCGCCAGCTTTCTTCAAAGTGTCAATACCCTGAAAAAGGAAATTTACATCAGAAAAATTAAATTACAAAGACAAAAGAAAAGAACAACAAGAATTAGTTGAATTAAAACAGTAAACAAAAATTATGCGAAGACCGCTGCAATCACTTACAGGTTTCGTACCCAAATGATAAGTGTTGCCGAGAATTATCTGACAGTTGAGCTCCTCCAACTGTTGAGGAAGGATCCCTTTAATCGTTCCCTGGAGTGACAAGAGGGACAGGACTGTTTCTTACACATAAACATCATAAACACAGTCACTTGTGACAAGTGTTGCAAGTTGTTTACCTTGGTGCCCACGGGCATGAACACCGGCGTGTCGACGTCGTGATGGGGCAGCTTCATGACGCCCACTCGGGCTTTGGACGTAGAACAGCATCCGACCACCCTGTAGGTTAACGCTGAAGGGCTGCCACCACTCATTTCCCTTGAAGAAACAGGATTAAAAACACGCCAAGTTAACCTAAAAGCAACATCCACGCGCCGCCCAGGCGCCGCCGCCCCCCGCCTCTCCACCCACCCCCGCACCGTGTGATATGAAAAATTTACCTGGCAAAACATTCAACCAAGCCGTAAAAATTAGGAGAAATTTAGAGGGGCCTTACACACACATTAAAACACACAACACAAACGCACACACATTTGTATTGGTGGTTGTGATTTTTTTATTGTGTAATGTATGTGTGCGGGTGTGCATGTGTGTGCGATTGGGATTCGAGGGGCAGCGGCGCGGCGTCGGTCTACTCGTGCTGCCCGACCGATTATTATTGTCCGTGCCCGCCTCTTATTTATTGCTGCCTGAAATTAAAGCGATCTGTTCGTTAAATCAGCTCTTTAATCGAGGAATACCGAAGTACAGCTTCG
This sequence comes from Stenchaetothrips biformis, assembly GCA_030522485.1. Lineage (NCBI taxonomy): Eukaryota > Metazoa > Arthropoda > Insecta > Thysanoptera > Thripidae > Stenchaetothrips > Stenchaetothrips biformis. The sequence goes on along the minus strand of CM060095.1, from coordinate 8,940,551 downwards.
CGGCGCTCATTTAACTTTGACAGTGCTGTCACTTGGATTGGGCCTACCTGTCGTCCAGGTTACGAAGTTAAACAATGGAGTCTCAGGAGTCAGACATATGCGCCCCGGATGAAATGGAGATGATGCTGTAAGTTGTTTTCAACGCTCCTGTCTGAAAATATGACCGTCTGCTAGTTGGTGTGGCTGGGTACGCGGAAGTGTATGCCAGTTCCTAACCTCCCGCGTGGACGCTCGCCGCCGCTGCAGCCCGCTGTGCGAGAATACTCTTGCAGGTATTAACACGTCTCGTTTCTCTTCCGTTCCGCAGAGGCGACCCCAACGTGCCCGACCTGATGTTGGACCCTCTTCTTGTCGACTGGAGTGCAGTCGTGATGCCCACCGACCCCCCCGTCAACCCCACCGGGCAGCTGCCCTCGCGCACGGAGTTCACTGGTGTCCATCTGTTCGATGCCAAGGTGGACATGTCGGGGCAACAGAAGAAACTTTACTATGTATGGCTCTCATCAGTATTTGGGCGTTTCTGTATTGCATGCTTCACCGTGTTTTGGATGGTAACTTTCGCATTTTACTCTTTCAGATGTCGACCAAACTAAATAAGGTATTTGTGGACTTGGGAAAGGTGGTCCCAATCCAAATAAAGTGGGACGGCACTGCCAATTTATACGTCAGGGCTCTCATGATGTTCACGCAGCCAGACCAATGGAAGAATCCAGTCAAACGCTGCGTGACCCATCGAGATAAAGAAGACCCAACCAATAGATGTGAGTGTAGCTTTTTTTTCTTTTTTTTGACAGGAAGGGTTATTTTTTGTTTGTCGTCTCAAGTAAACTATATGTTACTTTCTTTGGTCTCTAGCATATGATCACAGTGATCACGTACTAGCCATGGAAAATGAAGGGGCCGAATATGCCATCGATCCGGTGTCCAAAAGACACTCAGTGAGGGTGCAGCTGCACCTTCAGTCAGGGTGCGAGTTTGCCTTGATTTCACTGAAGTTCATGTGCAAGACCTCCTGCACTGGAGGTCTCAACCGAGCCCCCACTGATGTGGTTTTTACTCTAGAAGATGCCAAGTAAGTTGTTTTCAAATCGCTAGCTCAGCCACTAATGTATCTCAGACCTACTTGAAATTAAAGATGCTCACTTTGTCAGCTGAAACTTTCACTTCAACTTTCTTTATTGATTGCAGTGGTGTGGTATTAGGACGACAGGTTATTGGGGTCAAAATTTGTTCATGCCCTAAAAGAGACAAGGAAAAGGATGAACAAAACCTTGGTGAACCCTCAAACGGCAAACGGAAAGTCAAAGTTAAAAGGGAGGAGAAACAGAGTCAGGCAGAGGAACCTCCACTGAAGCGTGTCAAGCAGGAATTCCCTAACGATGCAGCCCCAGTTTCTTTCATGGTAAAATTGCTTTCAATGCACGTCTTTTCTCAAAGAACACGCATCTCTTAAAAATATTTGGTTTACTAAGTCCTATCTATGCGTTTTGTGCTTTGCAGGTAACAGCTGTTAATGCCGAGGTGGCAAAAATGTTTAAAGAGAATGCGTTCCATTGGAACCAAGTAAAAATGGTGGAGTTGTGTGCACCCGGGGATATTCCGACCCCTGTTATCAGCCTTACGGATGACATTGCTGTGCTGCCGCAGCCTTATAATTAATTATGTCAACGGACTTGATTTTAACAGTGTGCCCGCTGTGCCTTTGTGTTTAGTTTATTTTTTATTAATTTTATTATTATTATTATCATACATCATGTGAGGCAATTTTTCTCAGGAATGCAGTCCCTCTGAACATTGCTGCTTGTAGACCTGAGTAGGTGCTTTACGTACAGTCCAGTCATGTTTGGAGGGACTATCTTCCTACAAACCAAATTATTGAGGTTCTGTCCCAGTTGGTTTTTAGTTGTGCATTGTACTGCCCAGACACTTTGACCTCAAGTTGGGTCTGCAATTTTTTCATGCAGAAGCATGGAAATTACTTTGTGATTGAGCAATGGTGGCCTTAATGTAAGCTCATATCGACCCCTATGGTATGGTACTTACCATTGTTTATTTTTCTAATTTTATAACTTAATTAAAAATGTTAAGCATTAGTTATATTTTTTGAAATACAAGACTGTTTGAGTACTATATCCATACCTTTTCTAAGGCAATAAGTTAAGACATGTGATTTTTTTTCTAAGAAACTGTTGAACAATAATAATAAATATGTAATCTGCCATTGCCTAATGTTCATTTCCTCTCTGGCCTTGGCCATGGCAGAGCCGTGCAGGCGGGCTCGATACGCTCTTCAAAGCGAATGGCGGGACGAACGGACGGAAGCCAACCTCCCATGAGAAATTTACGATGCGTATTTTGCCTCTGCCTTCGTGGGTTTCTCGTCACATTTGTCAAATTGCCGTCGTCAACTCTCACAATAACTTCCTAGGTTAAACTGCGCGCTAGAAAAAAAATACATAGACTGTTTAGCCTTAGCAAGAAGAATTCGGTAACTTCGGTACGCGACGCCGCGCTGCTCGCAGCGGTGACATAACAGTTGAGGATCGGGAACGACCTTGGATCTTTGGTCTTTCTAGGGATGGACGATTAATTTTTTTAATCGATTAACGATTAATCGTTCATCGGTTTGACCTTTCATCGATTAATTCGTTTTGACGACAGGTTTTCATCGATTAATCGATTAATCGACAATTTTTCCAAAAGTGCGAGGAAACGTATATATAAACTACAAAACCGCAAAACATGCAAGATGGTCCCTCCTCCCCGGCCGGGCCCTGGCCTTCCGAGCGAGCCACGAGTTGTCCCGAGCCCGAGCGGGCCAGTCTCGGCTCGGCCGGCAGTCGAGTCGAGCCGCGGCCGCCGCAACCGGTGTCAGAAGAACGAAGTATTTGTCTATTTGGCTTTTATTCTGACTATTTAACGCATGTTTTTAAAAAACGATTAATCGGTCCGTTTAATCGATTAAATCGATTATATTAAAAGCAGGTATCGACGACGATTAATCGATTTGCGGAAAGATTTTCATCGATTAATCGATTAATCGTTCGTCAGTTTGCCCATCCCTAGGTCTTTCCTTCTGCGAATCCCACTCCGTGTGGTGACGAAATTTAGTTTATAGGTGTAGGAATTACTTGAAATTTCTGATATATTTTGACGCCTTTAAATTTGTAACCATGAAGATCTGGAAGAGTGAACACATTTACGAGTAAGTCATGGAGTTGTAATGTCCTCATCGGATATGTCTTTTGGCACATTGTGACATTTGTGGGAGCGCACTTTCTAGCAGAAAGCCTTGACAGAATACCAGTTTCTGCCCATATCACATGAGCTCATATTTCGTACTTAAGGGTAGTTCCCGAGGCAATTTTTTTTGTTTTTCTTTCACAAAACACGAAATTTTTAATTATTTGTGCTTAAAACATTGTGTTTCAAGATAGCATAACCTAACGACACTTTGATGTTTCTTTAATCATTTCTGCAAAAGTGATGTTGCAAATCTCATTTTACTGAAAAATTTGGTGCTGCTGTCATTCTTTCCTTGCTCATCCTTGTGGAAGGTAGGAATTGACTTTTTTTTTCTAAAGTCTGATTTTGATTTTCAGTCACCCATGGGAGACAGTTGCCAAAGCCGCATGGAGAAAATATCCCAATCCTATAAACCCTGCAGTTTTAGGCACTGATGTTATCGATCGAAAAGTTGTTAAAGGTGTATTACATTCACATAGGCTAGTAGCTTCTAAATGGCCATTTCCCAAATGGGCAGCGTCGGTAAGTTAACCCATTTTGGTGTGCTCTCTTTTGTCCTCTCACTGCAACTTACATTTTCCCTGATCAAATGAAAATGTTCATTTTATTTCAGTTCGTAGGATCTACCAACATCTGTTATGCCAGTGAGTATTCTTTAGTTGATCCCAAACAAAGACAAATGACACTGAGGACAAGAAATGTGAGTACATTTAATTTTCCTTTTGGAGTCTGTGCAATCCTTCATATGTGATTAACTCTTGATTTTTGTTTATCTCCAGCTTACATTTGGAAGTGTGATGGCAGTTGATGAGACCGTGACATACATGCCACACCCAGAAGACAGTAATAAGACATTACAAAGACAAGAAGCCATTGTCACTGTACATGGAATGCCATTGGAGAGTTATATGGAAAACCTAATGACTAACAAGATATCTGTCAATGCTGGCAAGGTAATTTAAATTTTGGCATTTCTATTTCCTTTTAGTTATTATGATTTAACAAATGTCATGATGAATGTGTTACTTTGCAGGGAAGGCAGGCCATTGAATGGGTGATAGGTAAACTACATGCTGAAATGAAGGAAATTGCATCTAATGCTATCTACAACACAGATGACTTAATTAGCTTCACTAAAAAGTCACTCCAGCAGGTTACTTATTCTGTAGATGATATTTCATTGGTTACCAAAAAGTCTATCGAAGATCTGCAGCATCTTCAATCAACTCCACAGTCTGTGCCAACACCATAGCAATCATTTTGGCTTAGGTTAATGTCCTTCATCTTTACTTGCAAAAGGCTTGACTGGTGCGATGATTTGTTGGATCCTAACGACCTAATGACCCAGCCTGTGCAAGACTAGACACATCTCTGGTATGTTTTATTTCCTTGTAAAAAATTTGTAAATCTTCTAAAACCTTTTGAACACTGTCTCCTACAGACATGGTTTTGGTAAAACTGGTGCAAACTTTTTCCTTTTCCATTTGATATTCATAATGAAATGTATAATTTTAATGGGGAATCTAAACCTTGAAAATTGAGTGAGATACTGTCATCGTCAGTAAAATGCACAAACCCATTTGAAGGAAGTTGAATAGTTAAGGGAAGTTTCTGTGTTCATGTCTAGAGAATTCTCCTTTATTAAAATCTGCTCTGTTTCACAAATCTAGGAGGTAATTTATATTATAATAGTTTACCTTGTGATCTCAACCCCTTGATAAAAGCCTCATCCAAGTACATTTACATTACCTAAGTCGAAATGATGAATGTTGTGTTCAACCAGTAGGTCAAGTGCAGTTAAGATTTGTTATCACTATTGGTGTGATTTGCCAATTGTACATAGTAGAACAATTGATACAAGGGAAGGAGAAATTATTATCTTGTATTTTTTTTTTAGAGTGGTCTTTTATGTTTTTAAGTACTGAAATCTAACTGATTTTTCAGAGCAAAATTTTCAGTTGGCAAGTTAACTTTATGCTCTGCAGGAACATTGCCTTTTACTTTAATGTAACATATCCATAAAGTATTATATAAGCTTCCGTTTAGCAACTCCAGACATCTGTTGTCGAAATTTAAATCTGTCTTTGGAAGCAGATGGAATCTGTACATACTGTTGCAAGCTTTTATAGTTTAGGCCGTAAAGGTCAAGTGCTTTGCGGCAAAATAATCAGTGTTAAAAATATTTTTTGTAAATTTGTTTGTTAACAGTGGCAGTGTCCTTGCCAGTAAACAACATCTTGCCAGAATTCGTTACTGCTTCAATAGCAAGTGTTTTAACCAGAAATTGTTGTAAAACCCATCGTAAATTTTGACACTGCTGCCTATTATACCCACACACTTTGGAAAAAGCAACCATCATTTTAAAAAAAATCTTAACAAAATAGTGTTTGCTATCTTTTCTAAACGTTTCAGTTTGAGTGAGCAATACCCCTTCTCCTGTATGTATTGGTGGACCAATCATTGGAATGTATTATGTAAATATCTTCTTGTTTATTTTACCTGAGTTATTCTTTGCTCAAACTTAAATGGGTGAAGTGAGTTGTGAGGAGTATTTGAACTGATTTGATCACAGGGTTGTCATCTCTTTAATTGTGTTGAGAGTGTTTGTGGAGTGTCCAAATAGTGCGTATTTTTTTAATGTTTGACACACGGCTTGTGCATTCCTGTCCCTCTTTCTATTCACTTCAAAAATATGTAGGTGTCTTTAGTTCAGTTTTTAGGCAGCTCGTAACTGCTCTTCTGGTCTCGCTATTGCTTAAGGAAATGTCAAATGGTAATTCCACGAGAAATGCTTTTTTAGGGTTTGACCGAAGGATTAATTTGCAAGGGCTTGGGCAGCACATCTATAGCAGCTACATATAGGAAATACGCTACTACTCTGGTCAATGAGATCATTTTCAATTACTGCAAATGCTGTTGCGTCATAGCAAATATGTACATTATCTTCATTGAATTGACCTCTTTGTAATAGATATTGCCTTATGGGAGTGACTGTGTGATGTGTGGTGATTACCGGTACGCACTCTGGTGTGCTTAGTCCGAATTTTTTTCTGCTCACTAGTTTTGCTGTGCTTGAACCCAGAGGCATGGATATTTTGACTGGCGGGCCCAGGCAAAATGTCGCATTCTAGGAAAATTGTTCCTTGGAGAGTTCTTACGGTGAACTCTTTTTAAATTTAAAAAAAGTGTGGCACACAATCAGGTGGCGCTGAGAGTAAGTGTGAGGTAACTCTACTATGACAAGAAATGAAACAAAGAAATATAAATAAATAAATGTTAACAAGTCTAATGGGTCTCAATTTGGAAACCTTTGGAACCCCGTCATCCCAAAATTTCAAACCCAGTTGCACGGATTTAGCTGTGACATTGCGCGGTTGTCGGAAATCTACTTGTACTAAAAGCTACACCACAACCGGGCGCCACTTGCGATTTTGAGTGCAGAATGCAGGCCGCGGAGGGGCGAGGCCAGGCGAGGCTGAGGTGTCCGGCAGCGCCTCCTCGCTTGCCTTCCGTAGCTTGCCCCCCTCTATGTCGCCGCGGTCTGTCTAGACGGCGGCGGGGCGGCAGCGGGGGGTGGGGTGGGTGGGGGGGATGGTATCGCGGTGATCATGGTTCGGTTCACCGAGGCTCGGCGGCAAGTCGGCAAGTCGCGCGGGCCATGTGGTGCGGCACGTCGCGGTCGCCGTCGTCGTCGTGCCGAACCCTTCCGACCAGTGTGCCAGTGTGCGGGCCAACCTCCCCCCGTCATCTATCCGGACCACGGTGACCACGGTGACCACGGTCCAGCATGGCGCCGCCGACGACGTCTCCGCCGCGGTCCCCGGGGGTGGTGCACGCGGCGCGCAGCCGCAGCCGCACGTCCTCGGCGTCGCGGTCTCCGGAGCGCCTCCCCGGCGACCCCATCGCCGCCGCCCCCGCCATGTCCTTTCTGGCGCCGCCGCCGCCCTTCCCGGGGGCGCTGGCCTCGCCGCTCGCCCACGGTGCCCAGGGCCAGGACGGCGAGCCCGGCGTGCGGCGCCGCGCCACCAGCTTCACGCGCGCCGAGGAAATCAAGGAGAAGGAGACCAAGGAGTGGAAGTCCCGCATCGACAGACCGTGAGTGTTTCCAGGATCGGAGGTCGGCGCTGAGCCTGGTCCCGGTGGGACTGGGGCCCCCAGTGCCGGGTCACGCCAGTGTCGGTGCCGCCGTGGGGCGCACAATATCGTATTCCCAGGGCGGGGGTTATCAGCACGGCGGAGGCTGGCCGGCCGGACCGTGACAGCCGGCTGCAGGATAAGAGAGACGAGACGCGGCACCGCGTTCCCTGGACGTATGCACGTGCCCCGAGGGTCGGGCTGTCAGCCCCAGGGCGCCCAAGCTGTGCCTCGCATATCATGGCGACTGTGGCGGGGTCAGTGCCGCGTCGAGCGCCAAATCGAATCCCACTTCTTGTCCCGAACCCTTGCCACGCACAGTGGACCAGAGGACCGGCGCAGGCGGCCAAAACCCTTGACGCGTTTTGAGCTCCAGAGACGCCGAAGAGGACTCGAACCGAGCGTGTGACCCCACCAATGGATTCGTCGACTCGGGGCGGGGGCCTTTGGACGCCTGTGAGGTGGGCCAGCCCGTTGCGCCGCCGTGTTCGCCGGACCGGCCCGCTCCCGCCGGTAAAGCACGAAGTGTTGCCTGCCTCTCGGCGGCCCGGGCAGGCAGCCAGCAGGCAGCCAGCAGGCAGCCAGCAGGCAGCGAGCCGACTCTGGTGCCGTATGAGGCCAGCCCCGCCCCTGGCGACAGTGACATGCGCCATCAGGGCAGCTGCAACAGGTTAGCTGGTGCGAGACCGCCATCCCAGAGGGTCCCACCCAGATCACCAGTAGCCACCCAATCATCGCGTAGATAGGCGAGCGGCGCGGTCGCTCCCAATAGATGTGGTGAAGGGCGTCCACAGGTCCTCTCGCCTAGCCGGCCGCCGCACAGTGGGCCGCCCACCTAGACCGCTATCGGGCAGCTCGGTAATCTGGCGCCCAGTTCAAGTGGTAAAGACATTCCGCTGCGCAGCGCAGCCAGAAGACCGTTGAGACAGCCAAAATCCCGGACACATTTTGAGCTCCAGAGTCGCTAAATGGGACTCGAATCGAACGTGTGACTCCACCAATGGATTCCTCGTTCAGAGAGAAATCCATTGGTGGGGTCACACGTTCGGTACGAGACCCATTTAGCGACTCTGGAGCTCAAAACGCGTCTTGAATTTTGGCCGCTTCAACGGTCTTCTGACCCACTGTGCAGCGGGGCCCAGCGAGGCCCTAAAGGACGCAGGACCGATCGGACGCCGGACCAGACAGCAGAGTCAACCCGTCTCTCTCGCTGTTTCGCGCGGGTGCGAGAGAGACAGGGCGACGATGGGGTCGCGGCGCGGCACCCCTGCCAGACGCACGACGCGCAGGTTCAAAGATCGACCCGTTGGCCCCCACGGCCTGAATCGCTGCTCCATGATTCCATGAGTCAGACGCCTGCACAGCGGACCAGTGTTTTTCGCGAGTTGTCCCCGAAGCTGCAACAGGAAAGCAGGGATCAGGGCTGGAATGCAGTTGGCGGATGCGCGGACGCCGTGCTCGGCTTTACATAGAACGAGATGAAGCCGAGGCCCTGTTAATCGCGACTCGTTCTACGGGTCCACCGGGTCCACCACCGAGTCCGGCGTCCGGAGTGACGCCAGGTCTTGGTGCCCCGAGTGCTGCTGATGTTTTTGCAGCGGCGCATGCATTCCCCGCCGCGCCATCGCGCCATTGACTGACGGACTGAAAAAGAAAACTGCGAGTGTCAGTCGGACAGGGCAAGCCAGTGCGTGACGGCGTGGCGGAGGGATTACGGGTCTTCGTTTTTCGGCCCCTCCATCATTCATTCATTCATTCATTCATGACATGCGCCCCGCGCCCCTGAGGACGGTGAACCGCCTGAACAGTGGGCAAAAAGTCGCACTTTGCCACTGTGTAAATATAGGCTACAACTGTCCCAATTGGCCCGTCTGACCCCCCAACACCTCCCAACGTCGAAATTTGAGGTCCCAATCGGCCTGCCTGACCTTTCAACAGCTCCCAACGTCGAAATTTCAGGTCCCCATTGTGGCCACAAAGTTGTGGTCACAAACAGGGACGTCCCATAGGAGTGCGTGAGAGAGCACGGAAGCAGAGCAGTGCCGGAGTGCGTCCTTCCCTGACCTGGCCATGGCCGCTCCAATCTACGCCAAACCATTCATCTCCCCCCCCTCCCCCCGCGCACCTGCCGCTGGCTGCCGCTGCAACGCCAACCGGTCTAGACGAGACGGAGGCGGCCGGGCCGGGCCGTCCAGTCAGCTGTCGCTGCTGTCGCTGTGAGCCGGGCGTTGGCTCCGCTACACTTCTCCTTCTCTCGGCTCGTCCCGCCGCGCACCGCTGCACCCGCACCCGGTTGGATTGGCTTGTTGATTACGCTGCGGGTTCTGCGGTCCACGCCAAGCGGGCTGCTCGCTGTTGTGCACAGTGTACCAGAGAGAGAGAGAAAGAGAGAGGGAGACAGCGATGACGGCCGACCCCTCCGAGGACCAGCGCGTGCGGCTGCGCCGGGCCAAGAGCTTCACGCAGGTGGAGCAGTACCTGGAGCAGGAGACCAAAGTCCGCAAGAAGCAGCCCGACCGGCCGTAAGTGGGAGTGCTGTCCTCCGTGTTGTGTCGAGGAGTAAGGTTAGGGGAGTGTTTGGCCCCCCATGCCGATTGGCCCTTCGGTTTGGCCGCCTGGCGGGGCCCTTCACCTCAGGACCGTCAGGGCAACTGTTGCACGAGTGAGACTCAATGACGCCCCCGTCCTCGTTTCTTGACTTGATATTGACGATGAGTGATGCCATGTTGAATCCCTGTTTTCGAAAGGTTTCTTACATCATCAGTTGACTTTGGAAATTTTAAGTCATTACCCGTCATTGGATATTGAGTTATTATTCTAGACTGCTAACTGTGTCTCGTGTTTTTGTTTCAGATGTCATCGTCCAAGAGACTCTCTTTTCTCATGGTCCTCAGGGTTCGACAACTTTGCTGGACTTGTCAACTGGGGTTTCCTTCTCCTATTCATGGGGAGCATGCGTCTTCTTTTGGAAAACTTTATCAAGTAAGTTACAGTTATAGACTTCATGTTATTTTGAGAAGTGCGTCTGTGTCGTGCAATGAGCTCTAAATAATAATCTAATCGAACTATGATGCCGCGTAGGTATGGAATCCGGGTGAATCCAAAGCAGTGGCTTGAGCTGATAACGGGGGATGGAGGGCCTGAAACTGCAACTATCATCATGGTTCTCTGTAAGTTTGGTACTTGTCATTTGGCTGCTTTGTTGAAGCCATGCTCATTAATTTTTTTCTCTTTTTCTAGATTCTATTGTTCCTGTGGTGATCTGTTTACTTCTGGAAAAAGGTCTAGCTGCTGTAAGTATCATCATGTGTAAGAAATTTTAGTTCTATGAATTTTGTGCAGGTTGACGTTTAATAACCTTACACTTTTGCACTGCAGGGTATCCTGACGTCCAAGTTTGGATTAACATCCCACATTGTAAACCTTCTGACTCATATTTTATTGCCAATGGTGGTTGTTCACTCGAGGGCCAAAGCCTTTAGTCTCAGTGAGTGTTTGACCTAATGGAACATCCTATAGTGTTTATGCTGTGTTTCTAATTTAATCTTATTTTTCAGTTGCCGCATCTTCTTTGTGCATGCTGTACAGCGTTTTGTTCCTGAAGCTGTGGTCTTATGTCCAAGTCAATATGTGGTGCCGCAATACCCGCCAGATGACTGCTAGCAAAGCTCATCAGCGGAGACAATCAATTTCAGTTGGAAAATTAGGTACAGATCACACAATTTCCATGAGATTAATTCAGCAAAAAAACCCTAATGCAGTAATTTTTAAATAAAAATTCTTTGCAGCACTACAGGGTCAACAGGCTAAAAGTGCAAATGGTGTTGGAGAGAAAAGCCCAAAAAAAGAATCTGATTTGGCCTCTATTAAACCTGTTCAATACCCTGATAATCTAAGTTTGCGAGACTTGTACTATTTTATCTTGGCTCCAACGCTTTGTTATGAGCTGAACTTCCCCCGCTCTACACGGATAAGGAAAAGGTAATTTGGCAGGTTTTGTTCTTGTAGATTGTTTTCACTTTTTAACTGATTACTGTATTCTATTTTAGAACCAAAAGAACTAAGCCTACTTTGAGCAATATATTAGACGTGCATGTTTTGCTTAGTTCTAGATAGGTAATTTTAGTGGCCTTAATTTTGCATGTTTCCTCTTAGATTTTTGATTAAGCGGTTGCTTGAGGTCCTGATTGGCATTCAAGTAATGATGAGTCTGTTCCAACAATGGATTATTCCATCTGTAAAAAATTCGCTCATTCCTTTCTCTGTAAGTGTGCTGAGTTAATAATTGCGTGTTGGTATCTTTTTGCTAGGGGCTAATTTATTGTTGTCTTTACAGAACATGGAAGCTGCCAAAGCTGTTGAGCGCCTCCTGAAACTTGCAGTGAGCTAACATTTTACTATGACCTGGAGTGTTTGGCTCTTGTTCCTGTACTCAATAGTCCTGCTCTTTTCAGATTCCAAACCATCTTGTGTGGTTGTGCTTCTTTTATCTCACTTTCCACTCTTGGTTGAACTTGATGGGTGAACTGTTGCACTTTGCGGATCGAAACTTCTACTTGGACTGGTGGAATTCTAACAACATTGATACATTTTGGCGTAGTTGGAACATGCCCGTTCACCGCTGGGCTGTGAGGTAAACAAAGTTACTCTGTTTATTCATACACTGTCAAGAAACTCAAGTGTAGAGCATATTTTAATAATTTGTCTTTAATTTCAGGCACTTATTTATACCACTTATTGAAGCTGGATATACTCGAGTAACTGCCACAATTGCTGTGTTTTTCATCAGTGCCTTTTTCCACGAATTTCTAGTCAGTGTTCCCCTTCGTACTTTCAAAACCTGGGCATTCATGGGAATGATGGGACAGGTAAGAACAGTTGGTTATTAATGCCATATTTTCAATTATATTATCTTTTAAATGTTCTAAGTGCTTGTTTTTTAACTGTCCCAGGTACCTTTGTCTCTGATTTCTCGCTGGGTGGAAAAACGATTGGGCCCAAGATGGGGCAACATGACTGTGTGGGCATCATTGATTCTGGGACAACCTCTCTGCATCATGATGTACTACCATGACTATGTTGTAACCCACTTTGGTGAGGCCCTCATAGACAGTTATGGGCAGGTATAAATTAGAGTGAGAAGTATTTATACTGGATTTTCATACTGAGAATAAGAGCAAGTGATACCTCACCCTCTTGCTTTACCATATTTTATTTAACGTGTTTAATGAACTGCAGTGCCATCGGAATCAAAGTATCAAAGACTTGAGAGAGACAAAATGTGATTTATTGCAACCATGAAAGATGTGGGCTGTAGAGGCTGAAATAGATGCTAGATATTATATGGGTCCGGTTTCGAACGGATATAGAATTATCTCTTTGTGATAAGTTATATTATGTTTATTGTTTTTATGCTCTATCTTATGTGGATCTTTATATTGATCAATTTTCTTGTTTTTAAAGAACTCATTCCACACGTGCCATTTGTATTGTGTTGTGAACAAATAGAGTGATGTTTGTATATTTGGTGCTATGTAATCCAAAGCAATTTCTGCCTGAATGACTGTTGATATTTGTGAAAGCCCTAGTACAAACTTTGTTAAAAGATTTTATATTTTTAAATAAATTTTCTAGTTGCTGAGGTTGTGAAATCTTAATGAGTGAGAGGACTTTTTTAGATCATTAATTTCCAATTAGTTCTTATTTGCAAGAAGTTAAAATTTGTTGAAAGCTTCATTGCACCTGTATGTAATACAGCACACAACAGTATGGTTTTTAATGTGAGTTAAATGTTTATTCTGTATTTAACAACTTCAGTGGTTAAGAAACATAGCAAATTAAAGACATTTTTTATTTCCAAGTAATTACGGAACTTGGAAATATTGTCCATTTTTCTGCTCTGGCCTTGTGGCCTAAACGCATAGATTTTAGTTTGAGTCCCTAAAGTGGGACTTATATAAATGTTTTACACGATTTATCCAAGAAGTCTATGATTCATGCTCAGTATTACACCCGTAAATTGTGTTACTGGAAATGGGAGTTGTTTTAAAATTGGTGTGTGTGTGTGTGTGTGTGTTTGTACTTTCTTTATATTCATTCTATTATTGTTTGTGAAATAGATCTCTATTCTAATCTGAATCTGTTCACTTTCTTTACCCTCCCCTCCACACTTATTGCTTTCAGAGGGAAGTCCCCTGGAATCGAAATGAGGAACGGCTGGTTATGAACAAGGAAGTACCTTATTCTAAATGAGCTAGCCGCGGGCGACACATCCGTCCGGCCTGACCAGCATGGGGAGTAACTAAAACTGGTCCTGTGCTCCCCTTCCTTGACCGCGGGTTCAAATACCATCAGAGGTTGTTTTTTTTTTGTTTGTTTTTTTTTTTTTTTGCAATTTTTTTTGCCACCTCCTGTTATGCGGAATATGGTGCAACCGAGAGGCCTGCCCTCAGGCGGGCCGGAGCGACAAGGACGGTCACACCTCGATCGCATCGCGTCTCACGGAGCAAACTGATTCCGAGAGTCGTGTTCGTCGCTATCTCTCCGTCGCACCAACCCCACAGCCCCATGAGTGCGAGAGCGACGCGAAAACGACTCTCGGAATCGGTTTGCAGCATCGCGGACTCGTTCGTGTCGCTGACCTCCGCGCTCCGCCGTCGCCGCCGTCGTCACCTTGAGGGCCTTGAGGCGGCCGGCGGCGTGGCGCGGCGTGGCGGCAGTAGGCGTGCGTGCGCCCGTACGGCCGGCCGTGGCGTACGCCGCCACGCCGCGGTGCAGACCTGCCCGGAAGGAAAGAGCAGAGCGGAGACGGAGAGCGGAGCGAGAGAGAGAGAGGGAAGGAGGGCGAGGGGCCCGGACGCTGACTGGTCCTGCACCGACAGTCGTTCGGCCGCCACCGCGTCGTCTGCTTGCTGCTGGCTCATACCGACCGGACCGCCACAGTGGACCGCGCGGGCCGACTCGCGAGTGCTGAGTGCCGACCACCTCGATATCCGTGCTCTCCATCCTCGCGGTGAGTTGCACCGGGCGGCCCGCTGCTGTCCTAGACGCTCCACGAGTGCGAGAGAGACGGAGCGACTTCCAGAGTGCTCGGAGTGAGTCTGGTGACACGCCGGGCACGCCAGCGTCGTCGTTGAGTGGATTTGCCTGTCTATCGGCCGATCGGCCGGGAGGGAAGCACCAGCCTCGCGCTGTGCGGTTCGTCGCTCCATCTCTCTCGCACGCCCGCGGGACGCCCCGTGAGTGCGAGAGAGACAGAGCGTCGACACGACTCTCAGCGTGCAGTCGGCCTGCAGGGACAAGCACGCCAACGACGGCTTCGCCGGCGCAGAGCCCGCAGCAGACGCCAACCTACGACCACTTACGCGAAGACACGAACTCCATGCAAGCGCTGCACGCCAAAGAATAGTGGTGTGTGTGTGTGTGTGTGTGTGTGCGCGCGCGTGCGTGCGCGAGTGCGTGCGCGCGCGTGTGTGTGTGTGTGTGTGCGCGCGCGCGCGCGCGTGTGCGTGTAGGCAGACGAGGGCGAAGTAACTGCAGAGGGCAATGGACTTCTATTCAGGACGATTTAGCAGCGCCGAAAAATAGACGTTCGTGAGCGGTCGATGCGGAAGGCGGACAGGACAGGCCCTCCTGCCATAGGGTGACAGACAGGGCAAGAGGGACCTGAGGGACCCACGTTTCGGACGGCGCGGTTTGGCGCGCGCGAGACGTCGAGGGGGAAGGGGGGAGGGGCGGGGAGGGGCGGGGAGGGAAGGGGGGACGGCAAGGTCACTGAGGTACCGTCTGGCTCCAGAGACACCCTCCCCTCCCCTCCCCTGTCCAGCCGCACCGCCCAGCATCACACACACACGCACACATTGCAGTGGCTTCCTGGAGCCTGGAGCGGCCTGGAGCTGCCTGGAGCTTGCTGGGAGCGGCCACGCGTCGTCCATTCAGCAGGGCGATGCCGCGCGCCGCGCCCAGTGTCGCTCTGTCTCTCTCGCACTCGTGAGACGCCCCGTGTGGGTGCGAGAGAGACAGGCGGACGGCCGCGGGATCAGGGACCAGGGATCAGGCTGCAGGTCGCCGCTCCCAGCGGCAATGCGAGTGACCAATGGCACACTACCCTCGTGCCTGCAGCGTGAGCGTGCGGGCTCGGCAGGTGCAGGTCCACCAGGGCGAGTCCTGGAACGAAGCACTGCTTGTTCTCGCTGGCGTTGCCTTCCTTTTGTTTCTTCCGAGCGCTGATTGGGGGCCGTGAAGTGGCCTGGCGCCTATGATTCCGGGGGCTCGCTTCGTCGCTCTGTCTCTCTCGCACTCATAGGCATGGCACCATGTCACTCGGTGCGAGAGGTCAGGGCGACGAGAACGCACAGTGGGTCGGAAGACCACTCAAAACTCTAGACGCGTTTTGAGCGCCAGAGTCGCTGAATGGGACTAAAATGGAACGTGTGACCTCACCAATGGATTGCTCTCCAAACGAGGAATCCACTGGTGCGGTCACACGATCGATTCGAGTCCCATTTGGCGACTCTGGAGCTCAAAACGTGTCCGGGATTTTGGCCGCCTCCACGGTCGTCTGACCCACTGTGGGACACCTCTCGGTATCAGTCTGCGGAGGCCGCGAGCGCTTTGAGGCGAGGCCGGTACGCTCGGCGTGCTAACGAGTGCCAAAGCGCGTGGGGTCCGCGTGGGGCACGCGGGGCGCGGCGGCCAGGCAGACGCAGCGCGCGGCGCGCCACCAGGAAGGAGCGCCGTGAACACGCCGTGAACGCGCCCCCTGATGCCCACCCCTACATGATGATTCCAGTTCCAACCAGATCCAGCCCGCCGCCGCTGCCGCCGCCCCGTGCGTCCCCTGTCCGACGGTCCGTCCCTCTGTCAGGCACTTCCCGGACTTCCCTAATCCCAGAATTGGCCCACTTAAACAATCTGTGTACGCTTAGAAGAGACAATCCCACAATCTTGCCTCAAAAACGCCTGTCAGTAGGCAAATAGCGCGACAAAATCATTAAAAATTCCAAACAATCTAACACAATCAAACAATCTGTGTACACGGAAATTCTGAGTGAGGGACCCCTTGATTTGCGCGATCCCAGGCGCGGATCCCGGCGGCTGCATTCTGCCATCGCGGCGCTGTCCTCTGTCCCCGCGATGTCGCGTAGGCGGCGGACAGCGCCGGGACAGCGTGGCCACTGCGGCAAAGGACGCGGTGCTGCAGCGCGGCGAGCACGGCCTGCGGGAGTGGCGCGGCACCAGGCGTGGCCGTGCGCGGCGTGGCGGCGGTGGCAGCTCCCCAAATCAATAAAAGGCCGGGCCTTGTTGAAGGCACTGCTGCGCTGGCTGCGCGGCGCACTCCACTCAGGCCTGCCAACCGCCGCAGCCTTGGCCGCAGCGCCGCCCAGCGACCACCCCTTCGAGAGGAGCGCCTGCGCGCTGCGGCCGCCCACCCCCGCATTTAAGGGCCGCCGCCGACCACCCTCCCCGCGCGGTGGGTTCCATGGTGTAATGGTTAGCACTCAGGACTCTGAATCCTGCGATCCGAGTTCAAGTCTCGGTGGGACCTCTTTTCTTCCAGCGGGCCGGGCCGCGCCCGGAGCGCCGTACGGTGTCCGGGTAGGCAACCCCGCGGCATGCGTGTGTTGCGGGCCTACCTACGCGCCGCTCGCAGGGGCTCGCACGGCGATATTGGCGACATCTCTCTCTCTCTCTCTCTCTCTCTCTCTCTCTCTCTCTCTCTCTCTCTCTCTCTCTCTCTCTCTCTCTCTCTCTCTCTCTCTCTCTCTCTCTCTCTCTCTCTCTCTCTCTCTCTCTCTCTCTCTCTCTCTCTCTCTCTCTCTCTCTCTCTCTCTCTCTCTCGCTCGCACCCCTCACTCTTCGGAATCTGTCTGCAGGAGGAAAGCCATCGTGCTGCCCTTTTTTATGAGTCCCCCTGACGCCCATGTGCCGGTGGATTAATTCTAGAACCTGCCCCGTTACAGAGAGCCGCGCCATGTCGACGTGCACGTCGGAGGCCGACGGCCAGGACGAGCACTACGCCCCGGCGGTGCGCCTCTGCGAGATCGCCAGGCCGCCGTCGGGGAACTGCGGCTTCCACCTGTCCAGGACCAAGTGGGACCCCTACCCCTGGGTCAGCGTCGTGGAGACCGGTTCGGCCGCTCAGCAGGCGGGGCTGCAGGTGCGCGTCGTTGTGCATGGCGCGTTGTGCGTCGCGATGGCCGACGGCGGCCTGCAGGGCGCTCTCTGTCCCCCTCGCGCCCGTCGCGACGCCTCGTGACGCGAGGGAGACAGACCGGGCAGTCTGCCGGCCGGCTGGCCGCCGCGCGCATTCCTGCAGCATAATCAAGTCGCCTTTTATTTTGTGGTATTTTATTGGTGCAGGTCGGCGACTGCGTCCTGGAGGTGAACGGCGAGGACGTGGTGGGCCAGAAAATTAGCGAGATCGCCGCCAGGGTGCGCTCGCGGCCCGACTGCGCCACGCTGCTGGTGTGGAACTGCGGCGCGGACGGCGCGTGCGACCCCGAGGTGCGTCGCTTAATGCGCGATTAAGGTTCTCGCCACACCGAGCTTGAGGAAGGCCCAGTCACGCGGGCGGCTGTGGTTCTCGTTCGCCTCTTTGTTTTGGTTCGGTTCACCCGGCCTGTTGTCGCGCGGTCGCTAATGTCCCCGGGCCAGACTCAGAGTCTCTCCGTCGCTCTCTCTCTCTCTCTCTCTCTCTCTCTCTCTCTCTCTCTCTCTCTCTCTCTCTCTCTCATTCTCTCTCTCTCTCTCTCTCTCTCTCTCTCTCTCTCTCTCTCTCTCTCTCTCTCTCTCTCTCTCTCTCTCTCTCTCTCTCTCTCTCTCTCACACACACACACACCAGTGCGGGACGCCAGGACGCCCCACCAGTGCGATAGAGACTCTCGGAATGAGTCTGGGGTGCGAAACGACGAGAGAAAGAAACCTGTTGCGCGGCGTGTCACGGCCCGCGGCGTCCAACGCGGGGGTACTGTGGTACGTGCCCGCGGAGGTAGGGGTTAGTTGGCGTGGGGGAAGGAAAGAACTCCAAAAATGGGGAAACAATGTCAAGTTCCCTCGCGGTGCACAGTGGGTTAGAAGACCGTTGAGGCGGCCAAAATTCTGGACGCGTTTTGAGCTCCAGAGTCGCTAAATGGGACTCGAATCGAACGTGTGACCCCACCAATGGATTGCCGCAGGCGCTGTGCTGCGGGCCCATGCCCGTCTCCCTGAAGCGGCTGTCCACGTGCGTGGGCGCGGTGCTGGGCGCGCTGGAGTGCCCCGTGTGCCTGGACACCATCCCGCCGCCGGCCCACCAGTGCGGCAACGGCCACCTCATGTGCGCGGGGTGCCGCGCGCGCGCCGAGCGCTGCCCCGTGTGCAGAGTGCGCCTCTGTCGCGGCCGCTCGCTGCTCGCCGACCAGGTGTTCGTCGCCCTCACCGACACCTTCAACGTGGCCGCCGCGCCCCGCGAGGAGCAGTCCGACAAGCTGCGGCAGAAGCTCATGCTGCTGGGGTCCATCCGCAAGAAGAAGCACGCGCCCGCCGCCGCCGCCGCCCCCGAGGTCAAGGTGAGCTCCGCACTGTGGGTCAGAAGACCGCCGAGGCGGCCAAAATTCTAGCCGCGTTTTGAGCGGCACAGTCGCTAAATGGGACTCGAATCGAACGTGTGACCCCACCAATGGATCCCTCGTTTGGAGATCAATCCATAGGTGGGGTCACACGTTCGATTCGAGTCCCATTTAGCGACTGTGCCGCTCAAAACGCGTCTAGAATTTTGGCCGCCTCAACGGTCTTCTGACCCACTGTGCTCGGCAGGGCGATTTGTCTGTCTTCGGCCTGTCGCTCTCACACACGGGACTTGCAGGTGAGCTTCACGCCGTCCGCCGGCCCCGCCAACAAGTTCCTCACCAAGCTGCTGGGCAAGTCGTCCTCCCTGACCAACCTCGCCACCACCGACGACGAGCCCGTCCGGCTGTCCGCCGTGCCGCGCCACCTGTCCATCACGCCGGACTTCGGGCCGCAGCTCAAGGTGGGCGACGAGGTGGTGCACACTGGGTCAGAAGACCGTTGAGGCGGCCAAAATGCCGTTCACCTTTTCGAGCTCCAGAGTCGCTGAATGGGACTCGAATCGAACGAGTGACACCTCACCAGTGGACTCCTCGTTCGGAGAGCAGTTCATTGGTGGGGTCACACGTTCGGTGCGAGTCCCAAATCGCGTCTAGAGCTTTGGCCGCCTCAACAACGGTCTTCTGGCCCACGGTGTGGTGGAGGTCCTCGCCGCGTCGCACCACGCCGCACCGCGCATTCACTGCAATGTACTTCACGTCCTCATCAGGTCAAGTCCCTGTCAACGTCCGAGATCAACCGGGAGGCTGACGGCTGCCCGTCGTCGCCGCCGTCGTCCCTGCCGCCCAGCCCCGTGCTCGGCATGCCCGGCACGCCCGGCCCCGGCACGCCGCCCGGGTCCAGGAGCCCCAACGTCCCCCGCGCCGCCAGCGCCGCCAGCGCCGCCAGCTCCAAGCGCGTCGGCAGCGGGCTGCTGGACGCCGGCTACTTCCCCCTGGGTCGGTCCCGTTACACATCAACATGATGCCTCTGAAGCGCGGCCAATGTCAACTCGATGTTGTTGTGCAGGCTCCTCGCAGCGGCCAGCGTCCTGCCACAGCTCCCTGGAGAGCCTGTTCGAGGCGGAGCACGCGGAGCAGGCCGAGTCCCTGTTCCGCTGCCCGTGGTCGGCGACCTGCACGCTGCGCCTGCCCACTGCCAGGTCATTCACCTGTCCGTCTCGCCCCGTGCGTGCGACAGAGACAGCGCACAGTGGCTCAAAACGGACGAAATCGGAAAAAAAATAAAGAGCGGAAAAGAGTTTTGAAAAAGTCACGGCGATTTTCGACGATTCTGACACAAAATTATATGGGGGACCCGAATCTGGCCACCTCAGGTTCCGGTCGGGTCCGGACTTTTTGATATACGCCCATTTCAGCTGTTTTGGAGAATTTCCAACTATAAATGTGGACCAAAAATAGGCGGGTTTTGAAAAAGTCACGGTGATTTTTGACGATTCTGACTCATAATCTCATGGGGAATCCGAATCTAGCCACTTCGGGTTCCGGTCGGGTCCGGACTTTTCCGTATGCATTTTTTTCTCCCGATTTGGCCCGTTTTGACCCACTGTGCAGCGTGACGGAACGACCTTTCGGCGTGCTGCCTGCTGACCAAGACGCTCTCCTGTCCTAGGCTCGTCTCTCACGGGCGCGCGCACGGCGGCCCGCTGCTGCTGGCGTTCCGGTCCCACTGCGAGGTGGCCCTCCCCCTGCCGGGCCCACTGTGCGTGCAGCTGCCCGACCTGGCCGGCCAGCCCCGGGAGCTGTTCGTGGACACGCGGCGCCAGGACGGCCACGACGCGGTAAGGGGCGGGGCGGGGCGGGGCGGGGCGGGGCGGGGTAGTGGATCAGGGCGTGCAGGGCTTCCAACTCGACGTGTTCCAGCTGCGGGCGTGGCTGGCCGGCTCCCCCGAGGATTGCCGTGCGTGGAGGCTGCGTGTGAGCGCCCTCCCCGAGGACGCCGAGACGACCGCCGCCGCCCACCTCGCCGTCCGCTCGCTGTCCGTGGACGCGCCCGACCTCCGGCAGCACGCTCCCGTCGGCGACGGCCAGGACGAGAGCCCCGCCGGCGGTGACCGCGACCTGGTGGCGCTGCGCCTGTCGCCCCACGCCGGCCGACTGGGCCTGGACTTTGAGGTGCATCCTGTGGACGAGCACGGCGCCGTCCAGGACGCCGTTCAGGACGCCCTCCAGGACGCCGTCGTCGTGGCCGCCAACCTGGCGAAGCGCAGCGCCGTCGCCCTGGTGCGCAACGACCACGCCAACACGGAGGCGGCGCGGTGACGACCGTGACGACGGCCACCCATTCATACCAACCCATCCCCCCCACGTGTAAAAAGTTGTTGCATCATTCATGAACATAGTCCAATAACATATCGCCCTCGTAGTAGTGAAGAGTGCAATTATGTTATATGATATGAAATTTTGACCACGGTTGCTGCTGAAATAAAAACTTAGCTGTTCTCTCCGTTTTTGTCCATTGGCGGTGGTGGTGGTAGGGGGGGGGGGGGGGTTGACAAGATAAACTCGAATGTTGATTCACTTCGAAGCAGTTCGTGTTCAGCGCTTGCTTTCGAATGGGCGCGGGAGACGAGCAGGCTGGGCACCCAGACAAAAAACATGTATACGTCACTTCCCGCATTTAATCCGAGAATTTCAACCAGAAAGATACAGCGCTAATTATTTTTGTCCCGAAAAGACCCTTACAGACTCCTTATTTCGCAAAAGGGACACATTTCACCCCATTTTAAAGTGTTGGTCACCCTGCTGTGCGGCTTGTGGGTGCTGAAAGTAGGCTTATCGACTTTGGTGAGTTCGCCCCCTGAATTGAAGGTGGCGGAATGGAAAAACTCTCTGCTGAAGTGAGGAAAATCGAGGCCATCGGGTGAAGAGATAATGCCAACGAGGCAGATGTGACGCCACGTGCAAGATTCAGTTATGTCACTGTGTAACTAAAACTGCAGTGTGACAGTTTGCTCACCACTTGTGTTCACCAACAATATGGCTTCGTCCAACCGAGGGATCCAGATTGGATCCGCTTGGTTCCAACGGAAAATAAATTTAAGGCCACAACATAGAGGAGTCCATCTAGTCACGGAGGAAATTCTCCGTCAAATGCCAGAAATAGGCCAGTTTTCCGTGGGCTTGTTTCATGTCCAAAGTAAGTATGGGCGACGAGGGGTCACTTAGGTTAGGTCTGAGCTAGTTTCAAGGATTTACTGTTTTGCTATGCTGCACCGAATTTTTCGGAATGTTTTTGGCCTGTTGTTAGCATATGAAATTTGCGACAATTTAATCACCTCAATCAACCTAGAATTTTACTTTCCGCGTTAAAGGTTCTAAACACTTAACCCTTTTTTGCAACAACATTGACAGTTCTCATTGATGACACTTCAACTTTCTTTTCCATTCTCTAGTCAGGAGAACTAAATGAATATCTGATTCAATTAATTTCTTGCTGAACAAGAAAATTCTTTTTAAGTAGGTCCCTCGAGGTAGTTTTATGCCTTTTTATTATCATCATTGTTTACATGTAGAATGCAGGCATGTCCCACATAAATTTCATTCATCTTTTTGTTTACCTCCCCCTTATTGGATGGCTGCAGTCTAGTTTTACCTAATGTTTACATGTTATATTAACTGGAGAATTCTTGATTTTCTAGTTTGTTACATCTTGGTCTGTTCTCTGTTTCAGTTCTCCACACGTCAGCAAGTTTAGCTTTAAATGAAAGCTGGGATCCAGATGTTCGGTACGTCATCATTTCCTTTTTTAAGCTGCCTTACGATAGCATTATTGTTCTCAGAAGACTCCAATTATTTATTACTAGTTATCAGTGGAGCCCAGTAGAACTGTGGTACTAACTGTTATACTTATGTAGTTTTGTAGAATGTACTCACAATGCAGGCTGTAGTGATCCTTCCTTCTAACCCATCATATACTGTACAAACTGTGTATCACCTAATAATTTTTGCACGTATATTTACAGGGATGACATGGAAATGATGTTGAATAAAATAGTGCCTGAGGTGAGAGCTTTTTATCTCTTTCCTAATTTCTTTATTAGTCCTTTATGAGAGGATTTGTTTGGATTACAAGAATATGAGTGTTGACAACATTGATTTGACTTATGTTGCATTAAAATATGCTGTCATAAATTTTTGTGACTAAACAGATCCTTATAGTTTTAAGTTAACCATATTGTAGATTGATCTGGTCCTTGTGTGTAGATTCCACCTTCATTCATCCATTAGTTCATTTCTGTGCCTAGTAGCATTGCTAACATGTAAACATGTGGACTAGAAAATGTTTTATTTTAAATGTTTCAATTAGTACTTGACCTCCCAATTAAGTTCCTTTTCCCCTTTCTGTAAATTTTTGGTATAATTCTACTTTAGTTGCAATGGAAAGTCATTGTCTATTTTTGCAGTATGCTTTATTCCTTTCAATTTCTTGTACAGGATGTCAGTTAGATCTTTGTAGGTCTTCAATTAAATGAAACATGTTTGTTTTTGAAAGCAGCCTCAAATCCAGTGTATATAGTAATCATGGCATTTACTGGACTATTGAGGCCTCATTAACTTGCTTCCTGTCATATTAGAGATGTTAATGGAATTTTACTTACACATTACTTTGATGTGTTAGCAATGCACAGGTAGTCAATGCTTCTTGCTCCTTATTTCTTTTATCTAGATTTTCATATATAATACCAAACATAACTGAGTTTCATTCCTTCAAAATTTCTCACTTTAATTTAAAATTTTGTATCAAGTATCACCTTTTCAAACCCAATATCTGCGCCTATAATTCAGTTTTTATCTTGTCTTGAGGTGGAAGGGCTACCTTGATGAGGAACAAGATTATTAATTCGCACTTTTTGTATGAAACATTTTAGGTCTGAATATTTTCCTCCCTTCTCACTGAAACTAAATTGCTTTGTTCTGAATTTCAGGGTTTGCCATACCGGCATTCATGTGAAGGGCCAGATGACATGGTTAGTCCACATTTCCTTTGAGCTGTGCATTACTCATGGTTATTCTGTGAGGTAACCCCTCCCTGGTTTCTTTGTTCCAGCCTGCACACGTCAAAGCATGCTTTCTTGGGTCATCACTCTCCATCCCCATCACTGAAGGCAAGCTGAATGTGGGAACATGGCAAGGCATCTGGCTTTGTGAACACCGCGACCATGCAGGATCTCGGAAAGTTGTGGTCACTATTAATGGTTGTCTTCGAGACTCTCGAAGTCGCAGTCCTCTAAGTCCAGTTTCTCCAATGGCTTCAACTAGCAGCTAATGTTATCATATTGAAGAATGCGTTGAAAGCGGGCTGTCACTGTGAATGTGCGAGTTGTCACCTGCAGCAGAATCATGGGGAACTATTCAATCAAATACTCTAGTTGTGTAGGGTCAATAGCATCATTTGCTCTTCTGTGACTCTTGCAGTCGCAACTCGCCGCTGATGTCAGGGTTATTGAGTTTTGCAGCTCTTGTGTAGACAGTCATAAGTGTTGCTGAAATCCTTGTACTGTCATTCCAAATGAGTTCTCTGTAGTCATGTCAGTGTTCACCTCTGTGATTTTATCCCACCTAAGTGTAAATTTGCAAAGAGTTTTAGTACAAAGTGTGCCTAGTCAAACAAATGATAGAGTTGTGGTCATTGGTGTGAAAAAGACTCATAAAGGAGTTGCCCAACCCTTATTTCATGGGTTGCCCAGGCTGCACAAGTCCTATTCATTGTCACTTCAAGGATAATGGGTGATTTTTCTGATACCTCACTCGCCGGTGCCTTGACACCACTTCTTTGCTCAAAATCCTGTACTCCCTCCTTATTTGATCTGCGTAATATTTGTGCTTAATTTTTCACTCTTGGTTTTATATCCAGTTGTTGTTGATGTTGTTGCACCCTACCTGTGTAGACGGGGAAAGCGGATGTGAGCATTGAAGTCCATGTGTTTGGCCTTCCTGTTAATTTTGAGTGTGGTCTCAAAGACAATAATATTTCACCCTTACTTCTCTTTGATCAGTGTGATTAAGTCATGTACTTGAGGTGAGCTAGGAAACTTGCTTGTTTAGTTTTAAAGCAGCGCACAAACATGTCTGTCTCGCAAATGGTATGAGATACGAAGCAAGTTGCCATGGACCATTTTAATAAGAAGTTAAAGGCACACTTATGACCGTTAGCCAAGTGCTTGCATGAACAGAGTTTACTCATTTATGCCGTTCCACTTAGAAATACTGATGTTTTACTTATAATGAGATTTTGGGGGTTTGATTAGTTTTGAACCTTACAAGAGCTGAATACTTACAGGTTTAATTTCAGATGTCATTGCATCACAAGGAAGTGAAACCTGCCATTGTTATTGTTAATACAAATTGAGCAACAACCACATTCCATTGTTTTTCTGTGTTTCAACTTTGTGGCATCACATTCATAAAATTGACAACACGCCTGTAACATTAGTAACAAATGAGTTGAGATCTTTGGAAAGTTGTTTACAGTCTAAAGTGAAATAAAGGATATTATTGGAATCTGAGTGTCTGTTCAGTTTGTTTGGTTCAGAATGTTGGATAATTTGTTTCCCCCAAATTATAATAACATAATTATTATTATTATTACTGTACCATAATTTTATGATACTTGTAATGCCTTGGTTTGTGGTTAAGATTTGCTACCAAACCCCTATTTTCCATGGTTTCTCGAGCAATATTTTGAAACGTAGGCAACTTGTCAAACGACAGACGTGATGGTTTCTTTCTGGTGTTGCTTGCTTGAAGACCTAGTTGCTATGGCGTTGGCATGGCTAGAATAGATTCCAGTGAGTATGTCTCCTTTGTTGTTTCTTCCCATGGATGAGAAGCGGGCATGAACAACTTGTTTCTATATGTCGAAGTATATATGAGTGTGATGGCCTGTGGGGGCTCATTTTAGATATAAGCATAATGAAATCAAATTATTATTGTATATTTTTTTGGTTTTTGTAAATTTTTTCTTGATCTTAAATGTGGGTGATTGAATTTGCCAGTTTTCCCTTGAGGTATTGTAATTATTGATCAGTATCAAATTCTTTCTCCTCCAGATGTCGCTTTTCATATATTTTTTCAAACTGCGGCTTACTTTAAGGCTCTTTGGAAGGGTCATATGAAGTAACGATAGAAAGAAAATGGCAAACCTAAACTCTTAAAATAATACTAATAATTAAAAATTGGCCTCTAAATTTCACCCTTTTGGGCTGTACATTGTTCATGCAGCGGAAGAAAGTAAATATGTTATCTAAAATTACTTCGGTTTTATCCTTTCTTCTGTCTTTCGAGAGAAGTTTCCAAAAGCAGCGCACACCTGTTTTGAGCATGCCCAGGTATTAAGAAGTGGTTTGTAAACCATGTATAAATCATTTAGTGATATTTCATTAGGGGTTACTCAAGTTGCCATTCTCTACAATTCATTATACAATTGCGACCCTTAATAGCAAATTCTATGTTACTTAAGACATTCCATACTAAGTAGTTGAAGCTGTTAGGGGTTTCATTGTAATAATGTCCTTTCGAAGGGAATTTTGTCCTTTATAAATGGTATCATTTGCTCATCCAGTGCCATGTATGGCACACAACGGGTAATCTTGTTGCGATTTATGGAGACAAACATTGTATAAACTGTTGTACATTTTTCTAAAATGATTTTTTTTTTTTATGGAAGTAGGGCATAGTTAGTAAGTTGCACTCTAAATATTATTCACGTTTTTATCATTTCTGCCTAGTTTCTCGGGAGATGAAACATTCTGACAGCTAGTACTCTGTACTAATCAAGCATCTATGCACAGGGGGTGGCAAATCGTTGTGACTATTCATAGATGATGTGTGTGTTCGTGTGTGTGCTCGTGTGTCATGTTGTCTTTTGAATAATAATAAGTAAACCTGACAATCACTGGTAATCGATCAAAACTTTTTTTTTTTTTCTTCAACAGACAAAAGTTCCAATCTAGTTTCAGTCTCCCTGTATCTAAAAGATCAGTTGGCATATTGCCTGGTACCCAGTTGTAATATTTTCTATTTTATCCTACTGTGTGCAATTAAGTTGAGTATTTGTTACCCCCTGGAAATACTGTCAGTTTGAGAATGAGGCCGGCTTTAACTTATTTGACAAAGTTAGTGGTTGAAGTACCCCTGACGACTGAATCTTCTTCATTGTTTAATTTAAACTTGTAGCAATGCTTGTTGGGTTTTCTTTAGGTGGCAAGCACTGCACAGAAATTTCTTACGCTCTCTTGCTGAAGCAGAATAAGCTGATCACTCTTACTGTGCTAGTCAATAAGATAAAATGGAGTTATGGAACGTTTGGCCCTCCAAGGAGAAGTGATCAATAACATCTATCTTAAGCTTACGGTCGTTTTCTAGTTCTGTTTATGTCCAGGTTTAACTTAATGAAATTATGCTCAGAATATAAGTGCTGATCCCATAATTTGATTGGTTTTTGTTAAAGGTGACTAGCTGTTCTCTTAAATTTATGTGTTAGATCAATATTAATGAGATCCAAATGCATAGGTTCACTTTTATTATTAAATCATGTAAATTGTTATTTAAAAATATGCCATACAATTTTTTTTTTTAAGAAAAACATAAATGCTCTTGGGTGTTAATGCAATTTGCATCATTGACCCTGTGGCTTGTGATGCTAGTGAAAGGTAGTATCTTCCTTGTCATGAGCTCATGAATCTATGAATCATCTGTTGAGTGGCCTAACTATCACTCTTACCATTAGTAAAACAAAGATTTTGATTATTCCATTTTATTTTTTAATTTGGTAGATGTAGGCTATGTTTAATAATTGTGAGCAATGTCTGTCTTTTTGTTTGTTTCTCAAGATGTGCGAGATCCTGTAAAATGCACTAGTTATTTCATAACACTCACTTTTACTGTATTTGATTCAGGAATTTATTTTTCAGATATTTGCAATGGAGTAAATCCTATTGTGTCTGAAGAAAAATAATGTTCTGTGAACAATAATTTGACCTAAGATGTAATTGAATTTGTTTCCAGGACAAGAATTCTTGTCCCATTCAGACATCACTGTTGGCTTCTGTGGGAACATGTACATTCCTCTTCAATGATGGACTTATGATACTATGCTATGTATGTGATTACTCTTTGTAGTTTGCATTTTTCTTTTTGAATAATTTCTTTAATGTAATACCTATGACCTAGTTCCACCCAGAAGACCAAGTAGTTGAGTTGTAACACTGGCTTGGGCTTGAAAGCTAGTGGAATGCTTTGTACCAAATAGACACATTGAGACTATCGCTATTTTTCATCCCTTTTGTTTGTTAGCGGGGAATGTGGATAATTAGTCTCACCAGTCGACACCTCCTGCCAACTAATATTCAATGCGGCCCTTGTCTTATTTCAAGTATCCTTTCAGAACTTGACTTTGTGTAAGAAAGCATTACAAAAATTTGTAAATTTAATTGCGAATTGGTCCGCTGATGGTGTTTTGTGATGGCATTTGAAATCAGGCATTGCTAGATAAATGTGTCGTATTGGAACATGATGTAAGGAAAGTCTTGAAATCTGTATTATAACATTATAAAGAGCCTGAAGCTTGTGGAGACTTTGTTAAAGTGTTTGTATTCCACTTAAAATAATTTAAAACAAAAATTATTTAATTAAAGCATCAAATTAAGACTTACCAAAGAAAAATGGGACCGGTGAAGATAGTTATTCGATTAAATCCACTAGGTAAGGATGGTTCTGCCTTTCCTAGATATGCTGTGCTTTCTAGACTGTCATCCAAGTCCATGTCCTCCCCTCTCGTCTTTTGGAGGAAAATCAGACATTCCATCCATTCTTCCTTTTCTTCTTCCTGCCTATTAGTTTAAACGAAGAAAAGCAGCAGCACAATGTTGAAAATTATGTCTTAAAACCTACTGTAACATGTAAATAATTGCAAGGACTTCAATATCAGACTGGAACACGATGCACAAACTTAAACCATAAATCATTTTCAGGGATTGTACCTAATGGGCACTCCCAAGTGGTCTGTGTACCAAGGCAGCTAAGTGTTTCATACTAATATTGATTTATAGGACAGTATGATGTGAGATGGTCACCCACTTAGAATATCGTACAGTACTGGAGGCATTTTGAATGGACTGAACGAATGTATGATTTTGGGTCATATGGATCTGGGTTTAGTGCTAACAGTTTCATTTACATATCTAATATTAAATGGAGTATAAAGAGCTATTTGATTCCTTTGTCAAAATATTTTCTTTTGCCATATTTGTGTACTTATTTTGAATAGACCAGCATTCTATCTATATTTCTCTGATCAACTGAACATGTTAGCCTGAGATCACCCCCTTCTGTGGAGCCAGAGGAGCTTTCTTGTCTTTTCATACTTCTATCAATTACTGCTTGGGTTTGCCATGTGTGAATTAGAAAAAAATAATTTGCAGTTCATGACAGGGTTACTTCTGGTCACTTGAGTCACAACAAGGTGCACCCCTTGATCCTCATGTGCTTTCTGAAAATCATACGTTGGTTTGGCCCTAAATTTGCTTGGACCTGGGGCTGCCACACTGCCTTTTACTTCTAGGGTTAACGAAACTCAGAAAAATTTATAAAAAAAAAAGTACTCCCTTGGTTGAAGCCACTAAGCTATTTTTTCTAATTGCACCTTTCCCGCATAATAAGTGAATTGTTTGAACTTTAAGTAACAGTTTTTGAGAGTGTCCTCATCTACGTCATCTATGTACATTGTAACAATGCGCTGTGGTTATGAATCTCAACACTTCTCATGTACATTTAGCTTTCAACAATTGTTGCTTTTGTTGACTTATTGTAAATTACAAGGGGTTATGTGATTTTGCAAGTAAATAAAACCTATTGACTTTGTTACAAAGTATTTAATTTTTTACTTGAAGAGAAAAACAAATCCTTATCTATTTTCATCAGATTGTGACATGACTTAAAACATATTCTGGAGTGAAACCAATACGTCAGCAGTAAAATGGCTGCACTGAAATTATAAAGAAAGTAAATACAATTCGTCTTGGAAATATCTTAAAGTGAGAGGGCTCGTTCGGGCAAATATTTTAACGCCTCCTTCTGGAAGAGCTCTTAGACCTGTATAAAAGAATAATGAATGAAAACAAAGCACTACAGAAATATTCACTATTAATGACTCAATAGGAAAATACAATTTACCTTTTAGGTCCTTTGACAAAGCACCAATCAACATTTATTTTTTGACCCAAAATATCTGAGCCATCCAAAGCTTCACGTGCAGCTGCTGCCTCCTTGTATGTTTGGAACTCCACTAAAGAGTAGCCCTACAAACCATAAATCAATGCAAGAATTAACATACAGATAATCAACTAGCTGAAACATGATTAAATAGGTGAAGATAATACCTTGAGGAAGCCAGTTCTGCGATCCAAGTTAAGGTGAATATTTTTGATCTCACCAAATTCAGAAAACTTATCATGGATGTCATCCTCTTGTGCCTCCTCATGAACAGAGGTCACGAATAGAATCCAGCCTTCAACCGCTATGTAAGAAAAAGAGACAACTGTGTTTAAAAACGCTAATGGCAAATATGGTCAACATAGTACTGCGAATTGTCACATGCACGGTAAAAGTTAAACTCAGCACAGCAAATAAGAAATTACCAGCAATAATGCAAAGAAGAGATATTGACAATTAACTCACATCTCTGCGGTCCTGGTTCTCCATCGTCATCATCAGTTTCCATTGTTTCATAATTGCGAATATCTTCCCTAGCAGAATTCTCTTGCCCAAATCCACGACCCTTGCGCTTACGGACTCGCCCTTTCATACGGGCAATACCCTCTGTAGAAACAAGGCAGATCATAGTTGAGTCACGGTTATTCAGGCAACAACATAACCTCAAACGCATATGAACAAAAGTCGGCACTACATCGAATGATAAGGTTAAGAAAAAGTACACAAATAGTCGAGGTAAAAAAGTTTAACGTTTTCAGTGAAATGAAGAAGAGATATCTTTTAACGGAAAATTGAAGATATACTTGAGCAACTTTCACACAACGCCGGTTGAGCTCAAAAGAAAACAAATAGCTTCCTTACCATCTCCTTCATCGTCGACTTCGAATTCCTCAGCATTTTCAATGTCCAAAACATCTGCCATTTTGTACACGTGAACGATGGAACTTTCAGTACAGATTTGACAAGAAAAACGTCCACCAAGGGGAGAATTTCGCGTTTGCTTTGCTTATCCTTACTTCTTCGTTGGAGGCGGGGTAGGGTTAAGAAGAAGGGGGGGGGGGACAAAACGCCTCTCCTACCATGGTGAAATTAAGGGAAGGCCGTGAACTGCGGAGCGGGAAATTACGAAAAAGGTTGGTCGTAGCGAAAGTGTGGAGGATGGTGACATTCCGAAGAAAAAGCAAAAGAAACACGTGTCCCAGACAAAATACTTTATTTTATAATCGATTGGTTTAAGAAATATTCATTACTGTCAGTTGGTCACAAATTATCATTTCTACAAGTAGAAATGTGTACATGTTTTCACCACATATAGTTAATAACATAATCACACTTAAATCGCAAGGAAAACTTTAAAGATCTGTTAGGAAATCAAAACAATAAACTCTATAAAACAATGTGAAAGACTAGACAAAACAAAATAAGAATAGTATATAATATTATTCTACAACAACAAAAAAGAAAGAGTATTAACAATCACTCACAGCAACCATTTAGAAAATAGTGAGATGAAAAAGTGGAAAGGTTCCAGGTTTAACAAAACCATGTCGACATTTAGACTACTAAATCCATACTGGTTGATACAGTATGTGTTGTGTCTACAACAATCGTCAGAAACTTTTAAGCTGTAGTTGAGGCAGTAACTTATTAGACCTCATTAAATTTGATACTTGTTTTGGTGGAGTTAGGGTGGAAGAAAACTGATGGGATGCCAAATCTGCCTACACCGTAGCATTTTCTTCCTTGAGTTTAGAGATTATTTGAGAATAGTAATCACCAAACACTGCTAGATTATACTTGTAAAGACGAATAATGGAGGCAGTGGTTGACAGAAGTTCAGGTCTTAGAGAAGTCATTCCCGGGGGTACTTGCTTGGGTACATTAGGCAGTGATGCCAGAGACTGGTAAACAAATTCAGTAGTTCGCTCATCTGCAATGGAAAAGACGTCATGTAGATCCAAAAAACTTGTGTGTATGGTATATAAATATGATTACTTACTGACTATTCTTCTAACATTGTGGTCTGGTCTGTGAATGTCCTGAATCAATTCAGATAGAGACTGTTCAAATGCAGCATCTGCTAAAACTGTTTGCAGACCTTGGTTAAATTCAGTTCCTTGGCTAGTATAAGTCTTCAAAATACTGATCACCTGAACAGCTACACTGGGCAGAACGTTTTTAAGCGCCCTTAAAGGAAAAACATACTTGAAGTATTAAGTCAAATACTTAATAATACTACAAAACAATAAAAGTAAAAAAAAAAAAAAAAATTCTTACTCATTATCTTTAACATCTTGCAAGACAATTTTAACATCATTCAGGAGCTTTTCTTTAAGGGAAGTACTCTGTTGCAATGCTGGAAAGGTAGCTCTTGATAAGGTAACAAGCAGAACGGTGCCTGCAATAACCAGTTGGTGAAGACGTTGTCCTAACTCTCTGTGCCTCACAGAATCCATAACAACAGTCTGAAAACAGTGAAAACGGAATATTAAGCAGGAAAATCACATTATGTAAAATATGTGGCACTGGATAAGTTCATACCTCTGGAAATTCTTCTGGGAGGTCCCACGAAAACATCTCAAGGTATGCATTGAGTAAAATTTCTTTCTCTGTACCATTAGGTGTCTTTTCGACGTGCCTCTTAAGCCACTCTTTTGTAATCACTAGGCTGTCTGTGTGGGTAATAAAATACATAAATAATATATAAAACATATTCTGAACAGATTTTTAAAAAACATACAGTCCATCCAAAGATTTTAACATACCAATCCCACCCCGAAGAGCAAGTGCCTCAGCAAATTTTTTCTTCTCATACTCGACACTTTCACCCAATAGATTGGTTCGAAGCATTTGAATACCAAAATTGGCAAAATCCAGCCTCATGAGAGTAAGTGTCTGAAACAGGGCAAGAAGATATGATGAAATTTAGCAAGTTATCAGGAAATATGCCATCCTGTCATGCACTCACCTCAAAAACACCCTTAAAAATATCAATAGGATCAGAGATTTCTTTCAACTTTTGAATGTTTTCATCTCTGGCTGGGGCACAAATTCTTCCCATGACATTTATTATATGCTGTGCATACCCCTGTAAAAACACAAAAATGTGGAAGATAATTTTGTGGTTCTCCCAACAAGTCTAAGAGATTCCTAAAATAGATCTTACCAGAAAGTCTAGAGCCCCATTCTCTGCTTGCTGTCGAATGAAAGGAACATCAATCATTTCATTTATTTCCTGTATCATTTTCTCTTGCTGTGGAAGCACCAGTTCAAGCAATATCTAAAATCAAAAGAATACAACTGTGTCATGTACAACTCGTGGGGTAACTTCACTTCCATCTTCAAACAGAACCACAGCAATACCGTTTTGACTTCCTCCAGGAGAATCATAGCACGAGTATATACAGGTGGATCTTCCTGAAGATCCTGGGAAAGCAAGTCCCAAAATGCTCTGTGTGCAGCATCCTTCACAGCTTTTTCAATGCTGGGATAGAAAAGGTTACAAGATTAAATCCAGAAGACAGACAGACAGCTAAGACATGAATGAAAGGAAGGGAAACCTGTTTTGAGGTGGATTATAAGGTGTCAATTTAAAGTCTTCATCTACAGCAATCTCATGGAAGAGCCTCATATTTGATAAGCCGTTGGCAGCAGACATTATTTCTTCCATTGTCACAAACTGTGGTGGAGATGGTGCGACTCCTGATATGCCGACAAATGGGGGAAGTCGTCCCGATGGCATTCCCAGTCTGGTAATCAGAGATAACCATTCTGATGATTACATACATCTGAGAAGATGATCCATAAGGAAATGTAAATTTGTGCAAAACTCACGCGCTTGTTGTGGAAGGAGGGGGTCTGCCAGCAGCACCTTGTTGGGCAGGTGAGTCATCCTCTTTGTTAGGTGAAGATGCATCATTTCCTTGCTTCCCATCCATTACAAGAAATCTGAGAAACAAATTGAGTCTACAAAAACGCAAGGGTAACAAATGGGAAAAGAGTTCTTGTGGATCCCAAGGTCTGTTTGGAAAGTAAAGTAAGGTACTTCCTAGACAAAGGACTCCAAGATTACAAAACCAAAAATAAAATTGAAAAATAAAGTTGACAAGATGAGAAAAACATTTACAAGCGAAAATAATTCCATAGTTCATTATTAGCAAGCAGGTGGCATCAGAATGCGACAGATACTCAATCCAGTCTGTGATGAAATAGTAAAAAACGAATGCAGGAGGAAATCTGACAAAGCCATTTGGTTTCAGGAAGTTACGCAACAAAACATAATAGAGAAATATCAGCCCGATTCTGCTAATGTAAGAGATAAAATCAAAGCCACTTACCAACGATAGGCACAAATTAATTTTGCTAACAATCACAAGAATTTAGTCTGTTCGTAGAAATAACCCAGATTCCTACTCCTCCACTTCCTGGTTTCAAAACAAAACAGTGGTGTTGACAAGAGTGATTGGCATTCGCTTTCGCAGGAGACTGCCGGGAGGCTAGAAAAATCATCCTGGTATGAGAAATTTAGCGCTCCGCTCTTGGCACTTCCCCGCTTCTCCCCTCTCCCTCTCCCTGCTCCCGCCTGCCCCTCCCGCTGTCACTGAATGAGTCAAAAAGAACAAAACTTATATTTCGAGATAAGTCGCATCCGACAGATACAGAGATGGGAGAGAGAGAGAGAGAGAGAGAGAGAGAGAGAGAGAGAGAGAGAGAGAGAGAGAGAGAGAGAGAGAGAGAGAGAGAGAGAGAGAGAGAATGACACCATCCGTTCGGCTGCAGGCGGATTCCGAGTGGGGGATCTCTCCCTCGCACTCATGGGGCGTCCCTTAAGGGTGCGAGAGAGACAGA
Organism: Stenchaetothrips biformis; assembly: GCA_030522485.1. NCBI lineage: Eukaryota > Metazoa > Arthropoda > Insecta > Thysanoptera > Thripidae > Stenchaetothrips > Stenchaetothrips biformis. Next base: position 8,905,503 of record CM060095.1, on the reverse strand, counting down.
GAGCACTGCGGAATCCGCCTGCTGTGCGATGCGATGCGGCCAACGGAGTGGAATTCGCGGAAAACGACGCGCGTAACCGCAATCACACAATGGCAGCGAGGAGCCTGGCGGCGAGGCGGCCTGATTGACTCCATGACGCGGAGAGGAGAGGAGAGGGCCGGCAGGGCAGGCCGGCATCGGACTCATCGACTTGTTGTTGAGACGTGTGCGTTGCAGTCTCATTGTCTCTGGCCATCTGGTGCGCGGCGAGCGTTGCGCGCGTCTTGCGGCCTCCTCTCCTTCGACCCCGCCAGCGTACGACAGCCCACGCCAGCCGACGCCAGCCCCAGCCCGGCCCCGCCCCCGTCGGCCCCGGCGCACTAGTTGTCCTCCAAGGCTCAACGTCCTCGCCGCCACCAAGTAAGTGGGCTCGCAGGTGCACAGTGGGCCCGAAGACAGCGCAGGCGGCAAAAAGAACTCTGACGCGTTTTGAGCTCTAGAGTCGCAAAATAGGACTCGAATCTAATGTGTGGCCCCACCAATTGATTGCTCTCCGAACGAGGAATCCATTGGTGGAGGTCACACGTTCGCTTCCAGTCCCATTATCGACTCTGGAGTTCAAAACGCGTACTGAGTTCTGACCGCCTGCGCTGTCTTTTGGCCCACTGTGAGGTGGAAGGACTTCCCCTGACATCCGCGATGAGTCACGGCGAGTCGCGCCATCTCGATGGCCCGATAAGGCGGCTGTATTTTATTTTTGGTCCATCTCGGGTAGGCGATTGTAACGCAGGTTGTCAACACAAGCCTCCGTGTGTTGCAGCATGCGCGGCGTGCGCGGCATGCGCGCGGTGCTCGCTGTGGGAGCGCTGGCCCTCCTGGGAGCGCTGGGGGTCCAGAGCGCCGCCAGGCCCGCTCGGCCCGGCTACATCAAGTGCGAGGACAGCAGCGAGTGCGGCACCTGGGAGTGCTGTGTCCTCGGTGAGCACATTGCCATTTTGAGCTCCAGAGTCGCTAAATGGGACTCGAATCGAGCGAGTGACCCCACCAATGGACTGCTCTCCGAACGAGGAATCCATTGGTGGCAGGCGCGGATTTAGGGGAGGGGTAATGGGGGTAATTACCCCCTCCTTAGGTGCTAAATAGGTCGCCTGGAAGGTAGGCAACAATACCTACTTTGCCCCTGTAGGTAGGCAAAAAGCACTGCTCTACCCCCTCCTTGGAAAAATCCTAGATCCGCGCCTGATTGGTGGGGTCTCTCGTTATTCAATTCGAGTCCCATCTAGCGACTCTGGAGCTCAAAACAGCCGGTCTTCTGGCCCACTGTGAGAGGGCTTTGCCGTTTCCCAGGTACGGGCCGCTTCAGCCTGCCGCGCTGCGCGCCGATGCCCGACCTGGGGGAGCCGTGCCGGCCCGGCCGGGAGCGGCCCGAGAACGTGACGCTGAGCTACCCCGACGGCCGCGAGGTGTTCCTGCCCGCCGTCCACCTGCAGCTCTGCCCGTGCACGCCGGGCCTGCGCTGCGACGCGCACCAGGGCCAGTGCGCCGCCGCCAAGGGCCAGGACGACAACGACGTCGACCTCAACGGGCTGTAGTCGCCGGCCCGCCGGCCACCTGACGCTCCAACACCGCGCCGCTCGCGCCGCGGGTGGCGTGGCCTGCGCTCTGTCGCACCCTTACGGGACGAGAGAGAGAGAGAGAGAGAGAGAGAGAGAGAGAGAGAGAGAGACGCGGGACGCCGCGCCGACCTTCGGGAAGGCCCTTGCCTTGGCGCCCTTGGCCGCCCTGGCCGTCTGGCGGTCAATTCGGCGCCCTTGTTGTTGTCCCTCGCGAGCGCGCCGTCTCCACACTCCATAAGACCCCAGGCTGCGTCCGCGCGGCGCGTCGTCGCTCAGCGTCTGTTCGGGACGGAGTGCGAGAGAGGCAGGGCGACGGCCGAGCGGCGGCAGCCATGGGCGGAATCAGTCAGCAGACTCATTGGCGTCAATGGCGCTTCTCGCTTGCTCCCCGCGGTCATGCCGCGTGTCTCAAGGTCGCGGGCAAGGTCAACGGAGAGCCCAGTGGTGACGTCACACACGAGTCACGTCTCCTCCCGAGTACTTGGTGCTCTGCCGCGGCCTCGTCTTTGGAAATAAAAACGAGTTGAAAAGTATTGTGCGCGTGTCATTGATGTTGCTCGTGGCGGCGATACCCCGCGCGTCCCGGGGACTCGCATCCTCCACCACCCCGTCGGCGTCGATACTCCTTGCCTGGGGTGGGTGGGTGGTGGGTCTTCCTGCGTGGCGTCTCTGCCGATTCCGCATGCTGGACGAATGTGAGGAAGACCATACCCGTGTTCTTACTGGGACAGAGAGACTTTATTTGGCATAGGAAATAGAAAAATACAAGGAAAATACTCAAATACACATAGACGTTAGAGATAAATTAAATCTCGTGTCTGCTATACAACATGGAACTATTATTTTCTTTCATGTGAGATTCTTTGGCATCAGTACTGGGTAGGTACAAGAAAGTTGAGAACTTGGACAGGTCCGCCGTTCCTTCGGTATGGCTGCAGAGAGCTGTTGCAAGCGGGCCAGACAGGGATTTATTTAAATGAAGGGACGAAACTATTCAGCTGGACTTCCCGAAGGTGTAGGTCTTACTTAGCAACAATGGCAAAACACCTTACACACCTTGCATTTTTTTTTTAAATACAGAAAATAAAGGTGCGAAAAAAAGGTACATTCGAACACGATGTCCCACCACTTTCCTTACAATCAAGAATTTTTTTTTTTTACAAAACTGCATTGCACACATCGTGCTGAACTCCGTTTGACAAATTGTCTTTGCTGAACAGATCCTGGAGACAAATAATATCTGTCCTTGCTATGTACAACACGGCACTATTGATGCGCCGCGGTACAAACTCGAGAGCGGAGCGGGTGGGTCTCAGACAGGCCTTGTCGTCCTTTGTTCAATTTGAGCGCACGGGCCGTCTTTGTTCCAGGCCCCTATGACTAACTTTTTCAGCCAATATCACACAAGTGACCCACGTTCCACTTATATCTCACTGGCAGCCACCCGAACGTCGCCTCTTGAAATTCTTGAATGCAGCCTTTGACTGCACGGACTAGACCTACAGAATCACAACCTTACTTTTGGCAGGGCATCAGTCATTTTTCTGACTAGAAGCAACATCATAGTGAAAGATTTAAACAGAGATTTATTAGGTCGGTGAATACGACGAAAAAACACAACGGTATCCACAACACCACCGAATCAAACGTTTTTATCACTTTGTGCACTTCAGTTTCTGATTGGGGGACGCGGTCGAGCAGCGCGGGCCGAGAGCAACAGGGTACACTCCCCGCAAAGAGTGCCCGCTCAGACCCAGCCCGGCTCCGGCACCACCTCCTGCTTCAGGTACATTTCGACGACGCGTGGTCGGAAGGGCGGGCTGGGGCTCGGGGGGCAAGGCCGGGGGCAAGGCCGGGGGCAAGGCCGGGGGCAAGGCCGGGGGCAAGGCCGGGGGCTGGCGGGGCAGGGCAGGATGGCGTCCAGGGCGTCGTCGTGGAGGTGGCGCGGCGCGGCGGCCTTGGCGGCCTGCTTCCGGCGGCCCGGCCCTGGTGCTGCCTGCACTGCCTGCAGCCCCTCGTGCTGCGCGCGCATCACCTCCGTGACCACGTCCACCGTGCAGCTGCGTCGCGGCGGCCGGCGCCGACCCCTGTGCGGCGTGCTGGCGTGCAGCGAGTGCGAGCGCAGCAGCGTGGGCAGCACCAGGCCGTCTGCGGGCAGAGAGAGAACGTCATCAATGATTGCATCAAGGGCCGCAGTGTTGGAGCCAGGCATGGGCAGGAAAGTAAAGTAAAGTACCGCGGTACCAGCACCGCGGTACTTTTTTGGGTTAAGTACCGGCACCGCAGTGCTGATGACGCGAAAGGGACCGGTAAAGTACCGCGGTACCGATTTGCGAGTAAAGTAACGAAAAGTACCGTCGGTCCTGTCAGCGGGCGCGCAGCCGCGCACTATTACGGATTGAGCGACACGACTATATTACGCAAGTGCATGCCCCGTCGGGTACCACGGACTCCATGCGCTGCAAACCGCTGTACAGCAGCGCATCCAACAAAAGACCTTGGAGGAAAAAAAAGAAGAAAAAATGGGGGCCCTTCTCCCATGTTGAGAAAAAGTGGGACTCGATCCGTCGACCCCGGTACCGGGAACTGACGCCTATACCACCTCGACAGGTACCTCCCGGTACCGGGGTCGACGGATCGAGTCCCACTTTTTCTCAACATTTTTCGAATGACCCGCTCACTGCGGCTCCATCCCTGCCGCGTAGAGCCCGGCTGACGCGGCATCTACCATGAGCCGTGGTGGCTGAGATCGCTAAGGCGTCGGACTTGAACAGTAAGGTCCGGGGATCGAATCCCAACATGTCAATACATTTTACGACTGCCTCCCTCATCCCAATGCGACTCAAACCCGTCGTCCGACACTCGGCAGACGTGCAGTCGTGATAGCGTAGTGGTCTGGATCATTTGTCGTCCACTATGCTTGGGTGTCTAAAAAGCAGTCCGCTTCGGCGGATTGGCCTCGGCACTGGTTCGATCCCCAGTCGTTCCAGCCACTCGCAATTGGTCGCGAGTGGGTCCATTCTGATTCGTCGGTTTGGAGTTGATAAGTCCTTTGAAGCTGGCCCTTCACACTGCATGTTCGGTAGAGAGCGCCGGACAGCGGGGGTACCACTGTGGGTACCACTGACCACCCCGCGAAAACCAAAGGCTCTCAACCCCCGCCCTTCACCCGGCCCACATCAGATGAGAACCCCTGGGGTCGCCGCCTGGAATGCACCGGTTCCCCCGATCCACCGAAGTTGCAGGCGGTCCTCCCTACTGTGTGGGGAGGTGGGAGAAGGGCCCCCATTTTTTCTTCTTTTTTTCCCTCCAAGTTCTTTTGTTGGATGCGCCGCTGTACAGCGGTTTGCAGCGCATGGAGTCCGTGGTACCCGTGGGTACGTCAAGTACCGTCGGTACTTTCGAAGGTACCTGTAAAGTACCGCGGCACCGAAAATTTCGATAGTACCGGTAAAGTACCGCGGTACCATAGTTTTCGGTAGTACCGGTAAAGTACCGCGGTACCATATTTTTCGGTAGTACCGGTAAAGTACTGCGGTACCGATTGTGGAGTACCGTGCCCATGCCTGGTTGGAGCCGGCCGGGAGAGAACAGTGGGCCAGAAGACCGCGCAGGCAGCCAAAACTCTAGGCGCGTTTTGGCCGCCTGAGCCGGTCCTCTGAGCCCACAGTGGAGCAGAGGCGGCGCGCGCGGGTCAGCAGGGCACGCCGTTCAGTGGAGGAGGCTGTGCAGCCAGGCACGGCGGGCACGGCGGGCACGGCGCGGCTCGCACAGTGTTGGGATTGATTCTGGCTGGGGGCCAGGAACATCCTCGGCTCCTCGCAGCGCCGAGCGACTTGCCGATTGGCCCACGTGGGCCCTTCCTACGGGAGCCCCCACACCCCCACGCCCCCTCCCCTACACGCTGTCCGCCACCGGACCAACACCTGGTGTAACATTCACACGGGAAAGAAAGAGTGCCGGTGTCCGGCCGTGCCCGTGCGGGGCGCCGTGCGGGGCGCCGTGCGGGGCGCCGTGCGGGGCGCCGTGCGGGGCACCCCACCCTCCTCTCCATGAACCGTTTATGCAAAGTGTCGGCGGTGTTTTAGCACTCCGGCGCGCGGCCCCGGCTGGCTCCCCCGCGGCCCCCGGGGCCATCAAGACTATCCAGGCGATGGATGTTTAACGCGCAGATTTGAGTACTCACGCTGGTTGGAGCCGCCGTTCTGAAGCAGCGCCTCCAGCTTGCTGGGGTCCACGATGGGGCCGTCCAGACCGTCCAGGCCGTCCAGGCCGTCCAGGCTGGCGGTGCAGGATGAGCATCGTTACAGCGAACGTCAACCCGCCAACCACCCCCCGCAAAACGACCGTTGGAAGGGGCATCGGTACTCACGTGTCCATCTTGGTGTCCGCCTCCCCCGCCGCCTCCCCCGCCGCCGCGCACGCCGCGGGGTTCGGGCTGCTTCTCATGGGCAGGAGCTGGAAGCAGAGTGGCGAGTTTACAACCACGAACACGGACTTGTTGCCCGCCAGACGCGTTTCCAGTTCCAGAGTCGCTGAATGGGACTGGAAGCGAGCGTGTGACCCCACCGATGGATTCCTTGTTTGAAGAGCAATCCATTGGTAGGCCACACGTTCGATTCGAGTCCCATTTAGCGACACGCTTGGAGCTCAAAACGCGTTCGGAGTTTTGGCCGCCTGCGACCCAGTGTGGGTCAGCCGGGCTGTCACCTCGAACAGGCTGTTGCTGTGGCGGGTGCGGCGGTAGCTGGACTGCTGCTCCGCGCCGTCCGCGCGCTCCGCGCACCCGTTGCGCCGGGACCAGTTGCCGCGCCGGATGTTGTAGCGACTCTCCTGCTTCTTCTTCCACTGCTCCGGGATGGCGAGGCACGCGAAGCCGTGGAAGTCGCGGTACACGGTGTCCTGGCCGAGCAGGAGGAAAAGGGAGGTTAGGTGAGTCCTTGTGGTTTTGGGCGTTGGTTTTGTGTTCAGTTGGAGGCGGCCGTGGTACAGCGTGCGATGGGCTGCCTGCCCCACGGGGGTCGCGGGGCGTCGCGGGGCGTCGCGGGGCGTCGCGGGGCGTCGCGGGGCGTCGCGGGGCGCGGCGTCGAGCCTGTCCTGTCCGCGGCCCACTCCACTCACCCAGAACGCGTCGCGGAACTTGTTGGACATGCTGTGGTAGAGGATGGGGTTGATCATGGTGGACATGAAGTAGAGCACGCCCGACAGGTAGGTGATGAAGTTGAAGATGTTCTTGAAGCGCTCGTTCTCCTCGGGCGTGTCGCCCTGGTGCATGTAGACGGCCACGAGCCGCTGCGTGTGGAAGGGCGCCCAGCACATGAAGAAGGTCAGCACCACGGCCACTGAGGGCAGAGAGAGGACAGGTTGGACTCGGGCCGACTCGGGGACATCCACGGGAAAAAAATGGAAAACTTGAATAATAGGGTCCGGCGATCGACTCCCAACAAAGGACAGAATAGAAACATGAGAAGGGTGACTGATCCAACCGGGCAATAAATTTCGTCAGAGGTAATCTCGCTTAAGTGGCTATTGGACCGGCCGCCTGCGAAAAAAAGGGCACTCTGCGAGAAAAAAACTACGGAAAATCCTGTTAATTTTCTCACAGCCTCTCCCCATACCCAAAACAACGGAGATCTCCGTCTTATTAGAAACGGAGATCCTCCGTTGTTGAAAAAAAAACAAAAAAAAAAAAAAAAAAAAACAACGGAGGATCTCCGTTGTTGAAAAAAAAAAAAAACAAAAAAAAAAAAAACAAAAAAAAAAAAAACGGAGGATCTCCGTTTTTTAAAAGACGGAGATCTCCGTTGTTTTGGATACGGAGAGAAGCTGTGAGAAAATTAACAGAACTTTCCGTAGTTTTTTCTCGCAGTGTAGAGAAAGAGGCAACGGAGTCCGAGAGCGGGAGAGAGAGGGAGAGAGGGAGAGAGAGCGAGAGGGAGAGGGTCTTGGAGAACGAATTGCGCGTGACGGCGGCCCCCGAGCGGCCCTGCTCGCCGACAAGGTAGGGGCGAACAACTAAGCTCGCGGCGTTCGGCATTCCGAATCGAAATTCGAATCGGATTCGACAGAGCCCGTCGCCGCCCTTGTCGCCTGTCTGTCGTTTTGGTGCCCCCTCCCCTCCCCTCCCCTCCCCTCCCCCCTTCCCTGCCGCCGTCCCACTTCAACGCCGCAACGTGTTTTCAGAGTGCGTGACTGTCAGCCACCGTCGCTGGTGCATGCAGTGCTTCCGTTTATCTTGAAAAGAAATATTTCACAGAAGGACAGAAGTCAGAGGAGAGGACCCGTAGTGCTTGCGAGCAGTGTGGGAAAGAAGATTCAAAAAAAGAAAAAAAAAAAACCAGCCATGCGCACCATGACCAGACATTCATTTTTCATGACATCTTTCTGACTCGGCCTAACATTTAAAATTTTAAACCCCAAAAAAATACAGCGTTTAAAAAGCTGGGATTTGAACTTGGCCCCGCCCAAACTGCATCGTCTTGGACCGAAGTGCTTTGTTTCCAGCCGTTCCACATGCCGAGCGCTCGCCTCTCGGCTCACCTGAATACCATTAGGACGCGCCTCCGGCCTCAGCCAGCCAGCCAGCAGGCAGGCAGCCCCGAGTCGTTTTGCTTTTACGATTTGCACGCTTTGCAGCCCTGCCTTGTGAAATAACCCTCCCGACGGGAATATAGTGATACTTTGGCGGCGGTCTGGCGAGGTCCCTTACCTGGAGCCGAGCGGCAAACAGGTGCAACGGAGAGCGATGGCGCTGGGCCCGGCCGCACAGTGGGCCGGGAGGGAAGAGGGAGCGCGAGTGTCTCTGCGCCTCTCTCTCTCTGCGCCTCTCTCTCTCTCTCTCTCTCTCTCTCTCTCTCTCTCTGTTGGCCCGCTGCCCACCGGGGCGGGCCGTGCCCGCAGAGGGTGGCGGTGGCGGGCAGGCGCAGGCCAGCCTGCCTTCGCGATAAAGCAAGAAAACAGGGATAAAATAAGAAAACTCCCCGCGAGCGGCGCGGCGCCGGTCCCGAGGCCCCCGGAGGTGTAGCATGTCGGAAAGTGGGGAACCGAGGCGGAGGCGGGGGACGAAAAAATAATACCTTATAAGAAGTAGACGAATGCAATTTGAATTTTAATCGCCTCGCTCGTCAGGGGCGGCTAGCCCAGCCAGCAAACCGCAGCGCGCCTCCCAGAGCCCCCCCCAGCCTCCTCGCGCTGTCTCGCTCGCACTCATGGGTGCGAGGGAGGCAGCGCGATGGGAGCGCCTCTCGGAATCAGTCTGCAGGCTCGGCTCGTGAGCTCCAGCAGCCTCTGCCGACGCCAGCAGGGTGGCGGAGGCTAATGATTCATGCGGCTTGCGGTGCGGTGCTTGCCGTCGGCTCGTGGCCGTTGTGGCCGTGCCCCTGGCGGTCGGAGGCGAGATGGTCCGTCCCCACAATCGTCCTTTACCTGCACCTCGAGGCGCATTTCAACCGCAACCTTAAAGACGGAATTTTTATTTTTTAAAAAATATTTTTTTAATTATTTTTTTTTTTTGCGTGGCAAAGGACTAGCGCTGGGCAGACCTGGGCTCGCCATCGACGGCGACCCTTGGCGGCGGCCTGGCGGCAGCCGCCTCGGCGGCGGCCCTACTTGGCGGCCTTCCCCTCGAGGCCGCGGCGCCGAGGCATAGGACAGGCAGGTCGAGGTGCCAAGAGGGCGCGTGATATGTGGCGTGCGTCCTGCTAGCCTGCCCCGCCGTCGCGTCGCGTCGCGTCGCTCGTTCCTTGTTCCTCGTTCCATTGTGCGGGGCCCCGGCCAGCCCGGCCGGCCTGGCTGTCCGAAGTGGGGCCATAAATGTGGCAGGCAGCCCCGAGGCCCCCGCCCGAGGCGCCCAAGGCCGGCCCCCTGTCGAATGTGTCGACGGGGGAGCACAAAGCGGCACGCCGGCGTCGTCATCTTTATATGCCGGTCGCCGGCGAAGTCGGGGAAGTCGGCGGCGTTACGGTGGACGGGTGCTGGCGTCGGCGCTGGCCTCGTAAACGCGCGTGCGGAGCCGAGTCCCACAGCGTGGCGGCGCACGGTGGGCCAGAGAAGACCGGCGCAGGCGGTCAGAACTTTTGACGCGTTTTAAGCTCCAGAGTCGCTAAACAGGACTCGAACCGAACGCGTGGTCCCACCAATGGGTTCCTCGTTCGGAGGGCAATCCATTGGCGGTGTCAGACGTTCGGCTCGAGTCCCATTTAGTGACTCTGGGGCTCAAAACGCGCCTGGCGTTCTGGCCGCCTGCGCCGGTCTTCTGGCCCACTGTGCCGCGGGCCCGCGCCCCTCGCCTCCAGACGCGGCCGTCACCGTCCACCGCGCTCCGGGCCTTCTCGACCTCCTCCGGGCTCCGGGACGCGGCCGTCGCCGTCCACCGCGCTCCGGGCCTTCTCGACCTCCTCCGGGCTCCGGGACGCGGCCGTCACCGTCCACCGCGCTCCGGGCCTTCTCGACCTCCTCCGGGCTCCGGGACGCGGCCGTCGCCGTCCACCGCGCTCCGGGCCTTCTCGACCTCCTCCGGGCTCCGGGACGCGGCCGTCACCGTCCACCGCGCTCCGGGCCTTCTCGACCTCCTCCGGGCTCCGGGACGCGGCCGTCACCGTCCACCGCGCTCCGGGCCTTCTCGACCTCCTCCGGGCTCCGGGACGCGGCCGTCACCGTCCACCGCGCTCCGGGCCTTCTCGACCTCCTCCGGGCTCCGGGACGCGGCCGTCGCCGTCCACCGCGCTCCGGGCCTTCTCGACCTCCTCCGGGCTCCGGGACGCGGCCGTCGCCGTCCACCGCGCTCCGGGCCTTCTCGACCTCCTCCGGGCTCCGGGACGCGGCCGTCGCCGTCCACCGCGCTCCGGGCCTTCTCGACCTCCTCCGGGCTCCGGGACGCGGCCGTCCGCGCTGCGCTAAATGTCAGCGGCGGCAGGGCGGCAGGACTCGCGAGGAGGTGGACCGGGTCCTGGGTCCTGCGCGGCGTGACGGCAAAGAGCGAGCGAGACGCAGCACACATCGACCGGCGGACTGGTAGAGCACCGAGGAAGGGATGCCAGCGCCTCGCTGCACCCCACCAGCATCCCCATCCCCCACCCCCACGCGGACTAATCTCGACATTAGCGTGCAGCCGCGGATTTCCTTCTCTCTGGATTCATTTCGGGTGTACTGTGCTTTGTTTTCCAGTTTCTTCCCCCTTCCCCTCCTTCACTCCACTTTCCTCGTTCTCATTTTTGCTGAGTAGGGGCCTCGAATATTTCATCTTCAGCACCTTGCGTGCGTGCGTGTGTGTGTGTGTGTGTGTGTGTGTGTGAGAGAGAGAGAGAGAGAGAGAGAGAGAGAGAGAGAGAGAGAGAGAGAGAGAGAGAGAGAGAGAGAGAGAGAGACAGTGCGTGCTGGTGTTTGTCAAGGCGTCCGCTGTGGTGCGCGTCCGAGCGCCCGCGCAACGGAGGCTAGGCTACCCGGCGCGCTGGGGTGCGTGCAGACGAGCGGGTTGCCTACCCAGTGGTCCGCGGGCGCTTGGCGGCGGGGCGCGCGGCACGGAGCCCCTTCTCCACCCGGCCTGCCCCGCCCCGCCCTGCCCCATCCCCGTCACAGGCACGCTCGATCGCAGAGCGGAGCGGTCCTATCCGAAACCAAGGCGGAAAGGGCACAGCACTGGGGCGGGGGAGGAGGAGGAGGAGGAGGAGGAGGAGGAGGAGGAGGAGGAGGAGGAGGAGGAGGAGGAGGAGGAGGAGGGCGCTGTTGAACAACACTGGTGTGCTGCTACCTCCCCGCCCCGCCCCAGCCAGGACTGGCACAGATCTGCAGAATCGTGACTCGACATGACTGGGCTCGGAATACAAATACCGCTTTCCGCTCGGCTTGCTGCACTGCATCCTCCCCGCCCGCCCGCATCAACACGAAGCCCACTGAGCACACCGGGCCACTCCACATGCATTGCGACTCTCCATTTTTCAACCTTCTTCTTTTTTTTTTTACGGTGCTCATCGTTTGTCCGACCTTCTTTTGTCTCACCTGGCCAAATTACACCTGCCCTTGAATCGGCTGAAAATTTTGTCCGACCTCCGTTTTGTCCGACCCATTTACACCGCCACGGGGCGTCAGGCTGCAGCTGGAGAGCAACGCGGCGGCGCTCAATTGTTCCAACCACCCGCGGCTGAGAGAGAGATGGAAGAGCGACAAAGACGCTGCTGAGAAGCAGTCCGGCGGCGCGAGGCGGGCAAGCACGCCGTGCCGCCGGGCATCCGGGCGGAAGGCACGTGTGGGCACGTCGCATACGCTGTTGCTCCGGGCGGGGCGGGGCGGGGCGGGGCGGGGCGGGGCGGGGCGGGGCGGGGCGGGGCGGGGCGGGGCGGGGCGGGGCGGGGCGGGGCGGGGCGGGGAGGGTCCTGAAGGGGCGCGGCCCGCGCTGCTGCAGGCCAGGCGGTCGGAGCCGGGCCGAGCCGCCCGTGCGGGGGATCGCCGGCCGTCCCGCCGCTAGAGTTACAACCGCGGTTACAACGCGAAAACCCTGCGGGGAGATACCCCAGCCTGTCACGGCCTGCCCCAGCCCCAGGTAGGGCGTACCTCCCTCCACCCCCGGGCCGCCGTCATCATTCACTCCCTGCGTCCCTCTTAAACCTTCTTCTCCTGCCTACCCCTCCGCGCACCCTGCCTGCCCTCTCCCTTCCGGGAAGCCACAACGCGAGTGACGGGTCTGGCGGCGCGTTGGCGCGCTGGCACGCTGTCCGGGTGCAGAGGGAATGCTAGATTAAGTATCATGCCCCGAGGCCGGCGCCGAGGCCGTTGCAGTGTCGCCAGCGGCACGACCACGGATGAGGACAAACAGTGCCCCGGGAAGGCCCCCCCCCCCCAGCGGCGATTGGCTGCGTGGCGACGGCGGTCACGGCGGAGGGACGACGTGGTCGCTCACATCTTGTGGCGGCGGCGGTAGCGGTGGTAGCGGCCCCTCGGGGACGAGGACGACGAGAAGGCGGTGCGTGGAAAGCGAGGGCAGAGGGCCGCAGCACATATTGAATTCCCCTCCCCCTGCAGGCCTCCGAGTGCACGGAGCAGAACGGACCTCTCTTGCTCCGAGTCCATTCCCTCCATTCCTCGGGCCATCAGGCCGACGTGTCGCCCGGCCCGCCCAGAACGCCTGCCCGGCCCCGCCCCGCCCCGCCCCGCCCCGCCCCGCCCCGCCCCGCCCCGCCGCCAACCGCAGGGAGGTAAGCGGCTTTCCGTTGCGACTTGATGCACGGGACCCTTGGGGTCGTCCAGGGCGCGGGGGGTGGGGTGGATGGACCCGGCCTGAGAGCGAGAGACGGAGAGAGAGAGAGAGAGAGAGAGAGAGAGAGAGAGAGAGAGAGAGAGAGAGAGAGAGAGAGAGAGAGAGCGTCGGGGCCAGATCTGGCGCGTCTGCGAGCAGCATGCGGCGTCACCCCCTATAACACACACCCTTACACCTACACACACTCACACCCAGAGACTCTCAAATCCCGCTGCACTTCCGCGGGAAGCCCTACTGCCTGCCTGCCCGTGGCCCTGGGCTGGCCTGGGCTGGCGCGGGCTGGCGCGGGCTGGCGCGTGGGTGGCACATTCCTTTCAAATCCCTTTTTCTCCGCTACTCTGCAGGGCGTCGCATTGCACGACGCCCTCTCGGCCTCCCGGGTTTCGGGGGACCCGGTGAGCGCCGGCGTCCCGTCCTGCAGACTGATTCTGAGGGTCGTTTTCGTCGCTCTGTCTGTCTCTCTCGCACCTATGCGCACCCAAGGGCGCGAGAGAGACAGAGCGACGGAAGCAGCCCTCGGTATCAGCCTGCTGGGCTGGAGGAAGGATTGTTGCTGACGCCCGAGGCGCGAAGGTCCAGAAAGGGGTCCGGCCGCTACGGGGTATTACTTCGAGCCGCGACGATGTAGCCGAGGTCTCTGGCGCGTCGTTCGACCGTCACCGCCCGGATGAAGAGGGAAGGTCGCGCGTTCGATACCACCTCTGTGCCCGCACCCGGATAACGCCACGCTCTGTTTTTTCTAATTGTCAAGTTGCTCCTCTTTTCTCTCTTTATTCTTTCTTGCGTGGCCTTCGGAAGGGTTAACCGTGCCGCCGGGCCACGCGGCCATCTGCGGGGCTGGCGCTCCAAACTTGAATCAGGGTGGAGCACTTTCTTCAGGCAGTGGCCGCCCAGCGCCGGCCAGCCAGACGGTGCCTGCCTTGCGGCCTTTCGCGACAATGGACACTTAACGAGCGGAAATAAATTACTGGCGGCGTTTACAACTGGCAGAGCGCCTGAGGACACGGACGGAGACGCCGAAGAAGAAGAAGAAGAAGGGAGGGGGGGATTGTGGTGGGGGAGGGGACAGGGGGCGAGAGAGCGATGAGGGTCAGTGAGTTATGCGACAGGCTCCTGTATGATTACGATAATGCAGCCGATGTGCACCAGCCCATAAACTCGACCCTCTGCCCAGTCTGTCTGTCTGTCTGTCTGTCTGTCTGTCTGTCCGTCTGTCCGTCCGTCCCCCTGGCAGAGGGCGCCACGCACGCGGGAGCCATAGCACATGGACGCGGCCAGAAAGAGAAAGCTGATATTCAATTCCGCGCCTTTTGGCCTTTTTTTCTTTAGCCCGCCGCGCTACGGATCGCTGGATGGGAAAGCACGCGTGTGTGCGCTCACAAACAGAGAGAGAGAGAGAGAGAGAGAGAGAGAGAGAGAGAGAGAGAGAGAGAGAGAGAGTGTGTGCGCCGAGCCGCCGCGCTGCTCTTACTCTCACTCACAAAGGAGCCGGGCCGATGCGTGTGGAACGTGCATCTGCACATCAAACGTCTTGTGAGTGTGTGTGTGTGTGTGCGTGCGTGTGCTGGTGTTTGTGTGGGAGTCCCCTTCGACATGAGGAACTGTTTTAAGCCCACCTTGTTTACAGACCGTCCCCCCCCCCCTACAGCGTGGTGACGCAGCGAGTCGTAGCTAACTACGTAACTAACTGCCTAACTATCCCCTGGGGCCTCGCCGGAGCCTTGCCGGAGCCTCGCTGGAGCCTCGCCGGAGCCTCGCGCGGATAGCCGATGGCAAAGACAACCCATTGCCCGCATTTTGATCGATGTGGGCCGACTAAGGGGAGACGAGGACCCGGCGGCGGGCCGGCCGGGCCCACCCCTTCTGTGTTATCGCTCGGCATCCCCGGAGAGATGCACGGCGCTGCGTGGCGCCGCTGCCCCCCGGGCCCTGTACCCCTCCCTCCCGCCGCGGCCCTTCCCTTCCGCAAGGCCCGCACGGCCTACCTCAACGCGGGGCCCCGAAACAGCGCCGCTGAGCGCCTCCCCCCCCCTCCCCCGCCGTATGTCACGCCCGCTATGACGCGTGCCCCTCCCCCCTCCCCCCCGGTCCCCGCGGCCCGCCGCGGGCTGGCAGAACGATGGCCCATTGGGCCGCGCTAGCCGCGCTAGCCGCGCTGCAGGCGGACTGGATTCCGAACACGCTCCGTCTCCCTCGCACCTGCACGGCCGTGCACGGCACGCCGCCACAGTGGGCCAGACGGAAAGCAGT
>CM060095.1:8588234-8889407 GCA_030522485.1 Stenchaetothrips biformis | reverse complement strand
CGTCAACGCCGGCCAGCTTTTTTGATTGGCTGCCGTGAGTCACCGGCTGGTCGCCGGGTCGGCTGGCCGGCCTGGCCGCGCGTGACGTTTGAATCGCACCGCCGGATCGGCGCTGGTGATGGAGATTGAGGCGGGGGTGGCGGACCATGCATCGACGCAGACTCCAAATGCGTTTCGGGTATCTGCCAGTCTGTCGGTCCGTACGTCTGTCTGTCTGTGTGGCTTGGGAAGCTGGTAAGGGGGCAGGTCCCAAAGGGCTTGAGGCTTGCGTTTGTCATCCGTCATCTCGCTGCGATGAGGTATACGAGGCGGTCGCTGCGGACTGAATCCGAGAGTCGTCGTTCTCGTCGCTCTGTCTCTCTCGCACTCACGGCGTGACCCGTAGACGTGCGAGAGAGACAGAGCGACGAAA
The DNA here is from genome assembly GCA_030522485.1 of Stenchaetothrips biformis. Taxonomy (NCBI): domain Eukaryota; kingdom Metazoa; phylum Arthropoda; class Insecta; order Thysanoptera; family Thripidae; genus Stenchaetothrips; species Stenchaetothrips biformis. The sequence continues at coordinate 8,888,995 of CM060095.1, read as the reverse complement.
ACGACGAATCTCGGATTGATGCTGCTGGTCCGAGGAGGATGGTCGGCGGCGGGTCGCACCGCTGGGGGGTCCCGGCTGGTCACGGTGCCGTGTGTCAGCAGACTGATTCCGCTAACTGCAGTCGACGGTTCGGACGTCTTCGAGAGGAGTGGGGGGGACCCGAAGTCGGTGCCGACCCCTGTCGGTCCATGCAGTGATCGGGCTGTGCGGCTCGGGCTGTCCGCGTTGCGTTCCTCAACTGTTTTCGTTTTTGTGTTTGGCGTGTGGTCGGTGCCGTGAGCTGTGGGTGGACGTGATTAGATTTCTAGAGAGGTGGTCAGTCCGCATTATTATTTCTCAATTATGGGTAAGTTGGTCAAAAACAACAAAACAGAAGGGCTCAAGTACGTAGTTGTAGTATTATACCCACGGAAAGTGCGGCCAACCGTGATACAATCGCTTTCGATTACGCGGATGAGGCCATAACCTCTAAAAGCCTCTGAAGCGGCATGCAATGTTTCGTCATTTGAGAGTGACCCGGTGTCCCAGTTACCCCATTATGTCCATTATCAAGAAAAACCTGCCGTCATGGCATGCACAACCCTTTTCTATTAGTCGCAGAGGGATCCGTAACTGAAAAATTCACAAAATCCTGATAAATGAGCACGAAGCGGTACTTCCCCCTCGTGGCTTGGGGCCCTCTGCACCAACCTTCAGTTTGTTTTCGCGTTCATGCGGAGCGCTGATCATACCAATTTCATTTCCTTTTTGCTGTCCTTGTGTTTCCTTAATGCACCGTTGCATCGCAAGTTCTACTTCTAACAAACCTGCAGTACCGCCATCATTCCATTGCGACACCAAATTACAATCACTGCATGCTTTCCAATTCTGCTAGATATATTCTTTGCCTTTCATGGGTTATCATTCTACTATATATATCCGGTATTGTTGCAGATTCAATCAATCCTTCTGATTCTCAATGGAATGCGTTACTGGACTATGTGGAACCAGACCCCGAAATGGCCATTAACCAGTTCAGTAAAGTTGGGGCCAGGGCCAGGAGTAATGAAGAAGTGGGAGTCGCTGGCGATCATAGTGAATGCCGTGGAGGGGGCGACTTGCATTAAGACTGGGGATCAATGGAAATCGGTGAGTGTGGCTTCAGTCCTTTGTCTAGTATAAAAAGCATGTTTTTGATCTAATTTTCATTCATTTGTCTATTCAGTCCTGGAATTCATTAAAATGCCGGGCTCGTAGGGCCCGGAGGACACGGCCTGACATAAGTGAATTGTACCAAAGAGTCATAAGGATTGCTGGCCCGGGAACTGCTCCTGTAAACCCACAGGTACTTGTCGCCTCACAAAACTTTCTTGTGTCATTCGTAGATCAAATTTGTAGCATGATTGCACAATGTTCAGCTTTTTAATCCGTTTGCAGCTTGATGAGGAGGCTGAAGAGGATGTCCAGCAACAGCACCCTATCCACAACGCTAATGACCTACTGAACCTATTTGTTCTGGATGGTCCAGCGCGAGCAGCAACTTGTAAGAGGATGTCCCTCAGGTTGTCATCGCTCCCCTGATTGAGCCTCCGCAAGCTGCAGGTCCAGCGAATGGTCCAGAAGAGCACCTTGTTGAGAATTTCCCTCAGGCTGCCTTTGCTGCCCTTATGGAGCATCCACAGGCTCCTGTCGAAGCGGACATCTTTAACCATGAGGTGAGGCCAAGAGCTCTTGTAAAATTGTAATAATATTTGAACTGCTCTATTTTTGAGGTATGTGTATAATTTGCAGGTAATTGAGGAAGGTGAGGAGGTCCACGAGCAACAGGGCCTTGTCCCAAAAGAAGCCAATGATGCATTGGACCAATTCATTTCGAATAAGCCATCAGTGGACGTGGATGATTCAAGTGCTGCTATTGGTCCCTCTCTTCGGTCAGCCTCAAGCGGTCAAACAAGAAAACTTCTTTGGCCTTGACGAGGAGTTACTTGCTCTGGTAGTTGCCCTTGGTTACATTCTTGGAATGACATGGCCAGTTGTCAGTGCTGCCATCACTGATGTGTTTCATTTCTTTTGCAGACTCCGGTGAAATGCAAGAAAGTGATGAGGACACCTCCTTCCCGCTCAGGTGGCAATCCCATGAAGAGGATTAGCTTTGGTGCCTGTCGTACTGTTGTTGAAGCAGACATTCAGGTGGGTGAACATAACTATGTGCCTCTTTGTTTTCATCACATGCCCTGATATTATTTTAATGATCTCTCATTTGGTGCTGTAATCATTTTGTGTGTTGTAATGGTTGTTCTCTCCTCCTTCTTTCAGATGCATGAGCTTTGCATCAAGACGGAGCAGTTGCTTGCAGATACTGGGTTGGATGCTGCTCGTGTCGAAACAGAGCCAGTGGTCATCACTCTGGAGGATGTGAGTGCCTTTGCAGTAATTATGAAATTGCCGTATTTTGCTTATTTATATGGATGTGCCTTCATTAACAAATTTCCTCTTTCTTTTTTTTTTTTTTCACAGACTCCGATTGCAGCAATTAAACACGAATTTGCCACTCCTTTGGCGTCCTTGGGAGCTGTGCCAAAGAGGAGACTGGCGTTTGAAAGGAATGATCAAGTGATCGCAGTTGGAGATGTATGTATATGTATTGAATTATTATTTGATGACACTTGTTAATATTTTGACCTTAATCTAAAAACCTGTTTTTGTTTCTTGTTTTTTTTTCTAGACTCCTGATGTGATAGCTAGTCAAACTCTTCCCATGTCACCAAGCAGCTCTCCCAATGTTGGAAGGCGTGATTTGAATGATAATCTGCAATGTCTTGCTCAAGCTGTGGCTCAGAATACACAGGCTGTGAAAGAATTGACAGCTCTCTTCCTTGAAAGGAAGTCCAGCAGGTCTTTGTAATAATTTTTATCGGTGATTTTCAATTTTGTTAACATCATTGACCGAGCTCTCATCCATTGGAGGCATAATTTTTTTATTTCTTGTTCCTGTCTTCAATGGACTATTGAGACTATCATACAGTTAATGATGTGTCAGATTTATTTTTTATTTCATTTTTAACTGACAGCATGATGCACCTACCATGCTCTAAAAGAAAGTTTTTGTTTTTTACCCTACTTGAGACCATCATACAGTTAATGGTGTGTCACATTTATTTTTTATTTCATTTTTAATTGACAGCATGAAGCACATACCATGCTCTAAAAGAAAGTTTCTGTATTTTTACACTACTTGAGATTTTTTCTTGTGAGATTTTTATGTTCCCATTTGAATTGCATTGTATCTCATATGCAAATCTAAATGTTTCATTTTGTGTTCTGTGTTATTACTTCTGTTATGCTGATGTATCGAAGAACTGATTTGCTACTTTTGATTTCTGGTGTAGTATTCTAATTCAGAGTTGCCTGGCCAAGTTTTTAACTTTGTCTTTTGTTTGGTGCTTTTTGTATTGATGTCCATATTTTTGCTAACTGCTTTAGTAGTTCCAGTTTCATAAGTAATAAAAACACTTGGTTTCATCAATGTGCTTTTTATTTCCTGAACTTTATCCATAGAGTACATGCTTTTGAAATTTGGAAGGAGTGGGTTCAGATAATCGATTAATACTTTCTGCATCTTTTTCTTATATTATGGCCTGACTCTAACTTATGTCCTATTGCTCATGACACAGGAAATGAATGAAGACATGTCTCTAGAAAAAAAAATTATACTTGTGGTCATGAAAGTAATACACATTCAATAATAAAGATACTTCAATGTACATAACAATGGTTGGATTTACAAATGATCATACCATACATCCCTTATGTAGGAAATATCCTCACACAAAAATTTATGAAGTCAAGTTGTAAACTTGTTACACAATCTTCCTCAATTAGGTTATTCTTTCCAATAAATATGTACTTATCATACTCCATTTCAATACTAGCTGTATTCTGCATGTAAAACCATTGTTTCTTAACACCGAACAATTCAGTCATTACAAGTCAGTACAATCAATGGTGGTATCCATATTGAACAACCGTACAACAAATGAAGTAGACATTACTGCCTCCTCCTATTGACATACTCGATAAGAGCTTGCATTTCAGCAATTCCACGCATCTGTAAAGCGAGGGGAAGTTCTCCTTCCTCTGCTAAAGGGATGTTACCAATATCATTGTCAATTTCATAAATAGGTAATGGGTTAGGAACCCTTCTCTCTAAGCAAAAGTTGTGAAGTACACAACACGCATTAAAAATGTTTCCTGCAAATGCCGCATTTCTGTAATTTATGCTTTCATCAACACACAAACATCTCCATCTACCCTTCAACACGCCAATGCACCTTTCCACAACATTTCTGCATCTGCAATGCAATTGTGTGTAGTGAAACTCAGGGGTGCCGCGGGCTGCATGTGGCAGTGGGACATGGAGCCATGGAGCAGTATGGTAGCCAGAGTCTCCTGCAAGATATAACAAAAAAAAGACACATTATGAACTTCCCATTTCAGACCTCATATAGGTTTTGTACTACATGCCCCCCATCAAGTTACAAACTAATTTTTTATCTCCAATTAGATTTAAACTTCCTACAGCTGTTGAATGTACCGTTCCCTTTTTTTTGTTTATTGTCATTGTATTTTATTTTTCAATTGAATTTAATACAAAAAGGAAACAGTCTATGCTGTGTTGGAATAAATGATATTAGTAATTTGTTGAAAAGTCTGGAAAAATGTCATGTGGGATTTTGAAACCCACTAAAAATCTTGACTTCATATCTATTGATACCTATTGATGTTAAACGGCTGTAATGTTCAATCAGTTCACATACCAAGCAGCCAGCAGCGGTCCTCCCAATAAGCCTGTTCTACCACGGGTCTTGCTGCACACGAATTCCAAACATAGGTGTCGTTGCAACTGCCAGGGAATCTTGCATCACAGTTCATTATATACATGTCACTATCACAAATCTGAAAAATTAAAACAAGACCTGTTGTTGCCGCAGCTCTCATTATTGTTAATATACTTGGGAACGATTGAACTCACCACCTGACAGTTCAGAGCCAGAAAGCCTTTTCTGCTATAATATGCTTGACGTTCATTATTATGTGGCAGATATGTCAGCCTAACCAGCGTTCCATCTATGACCCCAAGAACTCTGGGCAGGCCCATACGTTCATTTCTTAAAAGAAAAGATATAAGTAGAACAAAGTGTGTGCGGGTTTATAAAATATATTTTTAATGGGAATGTAGGTTGACTTACCGCGCAATAATTGGAGCCCTTTCTTGGGCTGTGAGGGGAAACCTGATATAGTGTGTCAAAATGGTGGGATGGTTTAGAGCTTCGGTTATCTCATGGACGTATCGGCTGACTGAAGGCTGGCTGACACAACAGTCCACAGATTTGCCTACCATTCGTTGATAGCTCCCAGTTGCATAAAATGAAAGCGCTACCAACAACTACAAAAAGAAAAGAAACAGATGATGCATTGAAGAAACTTACAGAAATGACTTAGTAAGACAGTGACAATAAATGAAATGAACGGAGTGAATTCAACAAACCTTTGAAAGGAGTGGTGTTTGATTGGGGCTTCTCCTTTGAGGAACGATTGGTCGGATCTCATTCAGGAGTCGTACAACTGCATCTTGTGGCATACGGTAGGTTTTTATGAATTCAGGAATACTCATCCGTAGTGGATCTTGCAGGTCTCTAATCCTGAATCTGTCATGAAGTTGCAGATTAATTCTGCGTCTGTGTTCAGCAGCAGCATCGTGAGGCCTTCCCTCAAAATAATCAAACTCTGAAAAAATAAAAGAGGAAAACAATCAATGAAGGGCACTGAGAATTTTTGGAATACAGTTAAAGCGTTAATGTGGGTCAATCAACAAATAAGAAAGTTGGGTATTACAATCTGCCTACAACCCATAACCTAATTGTGAGTGTCAATGAAAACGAGACAACAATAGTACTTTCTATGTCATGGCTCGGACAACAGTCAACTCACCCATGCGTAAAGAATATGGTAGGTTGGAATATTTACTAAACAAATACAATGTCAGGATTTCATGTAGTTCTTATTGGTTCTTATTCAGGCGGCGGCAGTAGAGTCCTCAAGGCGGCAGAAGATCTGATCGCAGCTCTTTTCATACTTTGGCCAACCGAGCAGCATGTAAGGAATACGGGAACATTAAATACCGTTCGTGAATTAAATAGCGATAATAAAACAAGAAAAGTGACTAAAAGATTTTTATCAGAAAAATAAATTATTCACAGGGCAAGAGTTGTATCTGATTAACACGAGGGCGTGAGGGGAAAACACAATTAGTACCAGTAGGTTGGTAAAGACTTTTCCTGCCCCTACTGCCCCAGGCGAGGGAGGTACAAATGCTGAGAATTTAAGCTCCTTAACGGCCTTACTCTGAAGCTAGTTACTGGTCGAATGATCATTGAATTCGTAAAAAAAATTAACTGATCTCAAAATAGTACAACATTTTTATCCCCTCCCTTTCAGTAGCTTAAGAGCCATGGGATTACCGGTTTATTAATGGAGATTGTTCCAAGTCAAATGGTTGAAAATTAAATTTATTTACAACCGTCAAATGCAAAAACACAGTAATAACACAGAACACAAAATGAAACATTTAGATTTGCATATGAGATACGATGCAATTCAAATGGGAACATAAAAATCTCACAAGAAAAAATCTCAAGTAGTGTAAAAATACAGAAACTTTCTTTTAGAGCATGGTATGTGCTTCATGCTGTCAATTAAAAATGAAATAAAAAATAAATGTGACACACCATTAACTGTATGATGGTCTCAAGTAGGGTAAAAAACAAAAACTTTCTTTTAGAGCATGGTAGGTGCATCATGCTGTCAGTTAAAAATGAAATAAAAAATAAATCTGACACATCATTAACTGTATGATAGTCTCAACAGTCCATTAAAGACAGGGAACAAGAAATAAAAAAATAATGCCTCCAATGGATGAGCGCTAGGTCAATGATGTTAACAAAATTGAAAATCACCGATAAAAATTATTACAACGACCTGCCGGACTTCCTTTCAAGGAAGAGAGCTGTCAATTCTTTCACAGCCTGTGTATTCTGAGCCACAGCTTGAGCAAGACATTGCAGATTATCATTCAAATCACGCCTTCCAACATTGGGAGAGCTGCTTGGTGACATGGGAAGAGTTTGACTAGCTATCACATCAGGAGTCTAGAAAAAAAAAACAAGAAACAAAAACAGGTTTTTAGATTAAGGTCAAAATATTAACAAGTGTCATCAAATAATAATTCAATACATATACATACATCTCCAACTGCGATCACTTGATCATTCCTTTCAAACGCCAGTCTCCTCTTTGGCACAGCTCCCAAGGACGCCAAAGGAGTGGCAAATTCGTGTTTAATTGCTGCAATCGGAGTCTGTGAAAAAAAAAAAAAAGAAAGAGGAAATTTGTCAATGAAGGCACATCCATATAAATAAGCAAAATACGGCAATTTCATAATTACTGCAAAGGCACTCACATCCTCCAGAGTGATGACCACTGGCTCTGTTTCGACACGAGCAGCATCCAACCCAGTATCTGCAAGCAACTGCTCCGTCTTGATGCAAAGCTCATGCATCTGAAAGAAGGAGGAGAGAACAACCATTACAACACACAAAATGATTACAGCACCAAATGAGAGATCATTAAAATAATATCAGGGCATGTGATGAAAACAAAGAGGCACATAGTTATGTTCACCCACCTGAATGTCTGCTTCAACAACAGTACGACAGGCACCAAAGCTAATCCTCTTCATGGGATTGCCACCTGAGCGGGAAGGAGGTGTCCTCATCACTTTCTTGCATTTCACCGGAGTCTGCAAAAGAAATGAAACACATCAGTGATGGCAGCACTGACAACTGGCCATGTCATTCCAAGAATGTAACCAAGGGCAACTACCAGAGCAAGTAACTCCTCGTCAAGGCCAAAGAAGTTTTCTTGTTTGACCGCTTGAGGCTGACCGAAGAGAGGACCAATAGCAGCACTTGATTCATCCACGTCCACTGATGGCTTATTCGAAATGAATTGGTCCAATGCATCATTGGCTTCTTTTGGGACAAGGCCCTGTTGCTCGTGGACCTCCTCACCTTCCTCAATTACCTGCAAATTATACACATACCTCAAAAATAGAGCAGTTCAAATATTATTACAATTTTACAAGAGCTCTTGGCCTCACCTCATGGTTAAAGATGTCCGCTTCGACAGGAGCCTGTGGATGCTCCATAAGGGCAGCAAAGGCAGCCTGAGGGAAATTCTCAACAAGGTGCTCTTCTGGACCATTCGCTGGACCTGCAGCTTGCGGAGGCTCAATCAGGGGAGCGATGACAACCTGAGGGACATCCTCTACAAGTTGCTGCTGCGCTGGACCATCCAGAACAAATAGGTTCAGTAGGTCATCAGCGTTGGGGATCGGACCTAGCTGCAAATTTAAAACACACATCAACATTGTGGTGTCATAGCAGTCCAATAATTATGTCCAAAGGAAAACTTACCATGCCGATGGGCCCCACCACATGCCCAGCAGCTTGCGGAGGCTCCATAAGGGGAGCAGCCTGAGCATTGTGCTGGTTTAACTGCAACTGATGAACGCAACTATGAATGTTGTGGAAATAATGCTAAATATTTGATGGAAGTATGACACAAACAAAATTATTACCTGCAATGGGTTTACTGCAGCAGTCCCTACAGCTGCTGTGACACCAATAAGCTGTATGATTGTTTCATAGATTGGGCGCAATCCAAGTCCAATGACCTCTGGTGGCGGTCCTCCACCTGTTCCCATGATGTATCTGGCGCGTTCACGGTACGCTGTCCTTGCTCTCGACTTCAATCCAGTCCAAGCCTTAAAAATACCACAGATAAAGATTAAAATGGAAGTCGAGTTTAACGGCTTGGAAAGCAAAGAATGAACTATGTAGACATACTACACATACCGTTTTCCACTGCTCCCCCGACTTTCGGACTCCTCCAGGAACTCGATTGACGATTTGAGACACTTCACACCACTTGCGCTGCACTCTAATCACTCCATTAGGGGCAGTGAATTGCCCACATAGCAGTTCTCGGTCCTGGCTGATTGTCTGCACCAACACACGCCATTGTTCATCGGTTGCTTGACCTGCATGGACAATTTAAGAGAGTAGCAATGACTTAAAAGCGACGACGGGAAAACAAACTAAAGGTCTTTAAAGGTTGGTGCAGAGGGCCCCAAGCCACGAGGGGGAAGGACCGCTTCGTGCTCATTTATCAGGATTTTGTGAATTTTTCAGTTACGGATCCCTCTGCGACTAATAGAAAAGGGATGTGCATGCCATGACGGCAGATTTTTCTTGATAATGGACATAATGGGGTAACTGGGGACACCGGGTCACTCTCAAATGACGAAACATTGCATGCCGCTTCAGAGGCTTTTAGAGGTTATGGCCTCATACGCGTAATCGAAAGCGATTGAATCACGGTTGCCGCACTTTCCGTGGGTATAATACTACAACTACGTACTTGAGCCCTTCTGTTTTGTTGTTTTTGACCAACTTACCCATAATTGAGAAATAATAATGCGGACTGACCACCTCTCTAGAAATCTAATCACGTCCACCCACAGCTCACGGCACCGACCACACGCCAAACACAACTAAACGAAAACAGTTGAGGAACGCAACGCGGACAGCCCGAGCCGCACAGCCCGATCACTGCATGGACCGACAGGGGTCGGCACCGACTTCGGGTCCCCCCCACTCCTCTCGAAGACGTCCGAACCGTCGACTGGCAGTTTGCGGAATCAGTCTGCAGGCCGTCAGGCACACTGTGCTGCCTCGGCCTCCTCGGCGTGTTCGTTCGGGAGGATCACGAAACGCAGTGAGTTACGCGAGCTGCCAATCGGACAGGCACACTCACACACACAGACAGACAGACAGAGACCGACTCTCACACGCAGAGACAGACACACACACTCACACACACAGACAGACAGAGAGAGAGAGAGAGAGAGAGAGAGAGAGAGAGAGAGAGAGAGAGAGAGAGAGAGAGAGAGAGAGAGAGAGACTGACTCTCACACGCAGAGACAGACACACACACACGATGTGACGGGGATTGGACGGCGACGACGCCCACGCCACCACCGCAGCGCGGGGCGGAGTGGAGTGTGAGCAGCGGGGCGAGGAGGGGCAAACGATGCTAAGGAGCGCACAGTATTGTTGTTGTGGGAATGGGTCCAGCCTGCTCCGCCTGCTCTGCCCTGCCGCTCGGCCCCACAAGTCTCCGACGACGGTCCCTCCACATTCACGTTCATTTCCCCTGAATATGAATCCCCGAGCCGGAAGTGGTGATATTTATTATTATTATTCCGAGCGCCCCGTTGGTCTTGGAAAACCTTTAAAAGGCTCTTACGGCTGGCCCGGCTTGCCCTCTGGGCACTTGGGACGGCTTGGCTGTTGGACGGACCGAGCGGGGGGAAGGGGAGGGGGAGGGGCCTTGACTTTAATAATCCTTTCGGGATCAACCGGCCGGAGCAGAAGGAAGTTACTAACAGGCGCGAACAGCGGAAAAACGGAGCCGTCAGGACTGGAACCCGAATCCTCTGACTAATTCCTCTCACGCGACTGCGTGTGTGTATGTGTGTGTGTGCCTGTCCGTGTGCTGTGTGCGTGAGCGCGGCTCTGCCAGCCTGTCAGGTTTTCCTCAGAGAGTGTGGCTTCATGCGATATTGGCAGTCGGTGCCGCGCTCCGCGCTTCTAAACTTCGCCGTCCGTCCGTCCAGCGGGCTCATCTGTCTCTCTCCCTCCCCTACGGCCGCCCCGTGAGTGCGAGAGAGACGGAGCGGCCGGCCGACCCACGCCGTCCCTCCGTCCGGCCCGGTGCTTGCTAATGGGTTGTAAAACCAACACGCACTGTGCAGACCACGCAGACACGCAGACGAGAGCGCACCCTGGCGAACCGGACAGGCCGGACAGGCGAGCTGGCAGTCGGTCGGTACGGGGCACGGGGCGGGCGTCCCTACGTCGGCGGGCAGGCGGGCTGGCAGCGCTGGCAGCCGCGCAGGTCTCGTGTGGGCTCTGCTCGCTCTGTGGCAGCGTGGGCTGGTGGTGCACGGGCGTGGTGGTGGTGGTGGGGGGGGGGCAGCAGCCCTCAGCGGGAAGCTCAGCGACCTTGCTTGGAGAAGAACAAGAAGACGGCGTTTTGTGGCCGGGATTGTTGCCTGGAGCGCATGCATGCAGGACGCCCCGGTGATGGGTGCGGGGCCCCCGAGGGATTTGGGGATGGGGGGGGGGGGGAAGCCGCTGTAAGAGTAACGCTCATCACGGCGACGGGCGGAGGGACCGCCCCTGGATCCGCATCTGGCACAGTGGGCCAGACGACCGCTCAGACCGCCCCTGGATCCGCATCTGGCACAGTGGGCCAGACGACCGCTCAGGCAGCCAAAACTCTGGACGTGTTTTGAGCTCCAGAGTCGCTGAAAAAAACTCGAACCGAACGTGTGACCTAACCAATGGATCCCTCGTTCTGAAAGCAATCCATTGGTGGGGTCACACGTCCGGTTCACGGCAAAAGTAACGCCTGGGGTTCCCAGGCGCATCATATGGAGAAAAGGGCCTATTTTCCAGGCGCCGCGCCTGGGAATCCCTGGCAGTACTTTTGCCGTGTTCGAGTCCCGTTTAGCGACTAAAACGCGCGTAGAGTTTTGACCCCGTGAGCGGTCTTCTGGCCCACTGTACTGTGCCTGGACGCGCACCTGCAGCTGCGCGAGCCGCAGACGGCTGGATGGCGCGTGTTGCGGCTTTTATTATGCGGGAAAGGTCGGTCCGCGACGCGCGCGACGAGTGCCACATCCAGGCCGGCCGTCCGTCCTTATAAAGGCGTTTCACTGCGTTTTCTCGAGGCCGCGACTGCCACCCTCGTCTGGGCGGCGGGCCGTCCCCCCAGGTGGGACGACGCCGTCCTGGCCGTGAGGACGACGCCTCCGAGGACGCGCCGCCGGCCGTATGGCGAATGGCGGGCAGCAGTCTCTCTCTCTCTCTCTCTCTCTATCTCTATCTCTCTCTCTCTCTCTCTCTCTCTCTCTCTCTCTCTCTCTCTCTCTCTCTCTCTCTCTCTCTCTCTCTCTCTCTCTCTCTCTCTCTGCGCCCTAGCGACCTAGCGGAGCGAGAGAGTCAGCCAAGAAGCGCGCAGGGCCCTTGGACGCGAGCCCGGTCCTTGGGGTGCGCGTTATCTCTCATCTCCAGCAGTCCCCGCGCGCCGTTTTGTGTCCCATAGACGCAGGCGTGTGTGTGTGTGTGTGTGTGTGTGTGTGTGTGTGTGTGTGTGTGTTTTGAACCCGTACTAGCAGTGGAAAAGCCATCAGCTCCTTGGCAGATTGAATGCTGGAGATAGGATATACGGGGTGCTTCCATAAGCCAGGGCCCCTGCTCTGAGATAGGGGCCTCCTGGAGGTCATCGGGGCTTTGTGAGAGAGAGGCAGTGTGTGTGTGTGTGTGTGTGTGTGTGTGTGTGTGTGTGTGTGTGTGTGTGTGTGTGTGTTGGTAGCCCTGGTCGTGGCTGTGTTATTACGCTCATTTTCTATTTTATTTTACGGTGGGCCTGCTCCCACTATGCGGCGTGAGTGGCTTTTCCCGCGCGGGCCGTGCAGGCGCTGCACTACCCCAACCGGAAACGCGGGGAAAGGAAACGAAAGGAAAGGGCCGAGTCGGTTTCCGGTGTAGCGGCTGCGATCTGGACGGCTGCGAGCAGGGCTTTTCCTCGCCCGTTGTCCGGAAACTCGATTTATTTTTGGGCTTTTTGGCAGTGTGCTGCCGTCCTCTCTCCGCTTCGGGGCGATTTGCACGCGACGCGACCTGGCAGTCATTGACGTGTGAAATCCCCGATGCGCTTGAATCGCATCGTCGGACGCTGCCCGGTCCAGCGGCCGGCCGGCCACGCTGACAGACAGACAGACAGACAGGCAAGGTCGTTGTGGGCGCTGCGCGGCGCTACGCTACGCCAGTGCATACCGCGTCTGACGGACAGCCGGCCGCTCGAGCGTTTTCACACCATGTTGGCGGGATGGGGCGATTGCTTGCACAGTTGCAGTACATTGCAGCACCGCCGTCCGTCATGCCGGGGGCCTCGGTGGGGTGGGCCAGGGTGGAGAGAGAGAGAGAGAGAGAGAGAGAGAGAGAGAGAGAGAGAGAGAGAGAGAGAGAGAGAGAGAGAGAGAGAGAGAGAGAGAGAGAGAGAGATATTCTGACAGTGAGTGCGTTCAGTTTTTAAAACCATTGGGGGTTAATGAACCATTTAAACCAGGGGAATGAGTAAGATTTTTCGCAATAATTGGGCATGCATGTTTGGCGTTTCTGGAGACAGACGGACAAACAGACAGACGTAAGGAAAGAAGAAGGCGTTTCGGTCGAGGCCGTTGGGCCATTTGGCCGTGTAGGCAGGCAGGGGCTGTGCTGTGTGTAGGACGTGGTTGCTGCGCAGAGCGCGCCGGGACTTCATCCTATCCAGCCGCGCGCGCTGCCTGCCTGCCTGCCTGGCCGCCTGGCCGGCCGGCGGCTGGCGGCTGGCTGGTTAGTAGCAGCGACGTGGCAACACCGCACGCATGGCCGTGCCTCGGCAACGCCGCTCGCCGCCACGCCCTGTGGGCCCAAAGCCTTCCACGCTGCAGCCCTGCAGCCCCAGACTCCCGCGTCACACACACACACACACACACACACACACACACACACACACACACGGCCGTGCACACGTGTGTTTCTGAAGCTGAGCGTTGTCACGGGCGCGGTCTGCGGTGTCGCCGTAGCCGTGCTGGCCCTTCGCTAATCCGCCGTTCGCGGAGACCGTCTGCCCTGCGGAGGAGGAGCCCAGCCGCCGCCTCTGTCGCACTCATGGGGCGTCGTCGCCCCGTCGGGGTGCGAGAGAGACAGAGCGACCAAGCGCTGTCTTCGGGGAACCGTACTGTGGGCCTTCCATCTTCGGGGAACCGTACTGTGGGCCAGATGACCAGTGAGGCAGTCGCGGACTCGCTAAATGGGACTCGAACGGAGCGTGTGACCTCGCCAATGGACTGCTCGCCGAACGAGGAAATCTACTGGAGGGGCCCCGAGTCGTGTTTAGTGACTCTGGACTTCAGAACGCGTCAAGAGTTGGCCCACTGTGAACCGGCCCGCTGGAGACTTGAACGCGGCGGGCAGGCGGTCGCTTTGCGCCGCGCGGAGCACTCTACTGTACCGCACCGGCCGGCGTCGTCGGCTCCAGGCGTCGCGGCGGCATGACGACCATGTCCTCCTACGGCCACGGCACGCATCACGGCGCGCACAGTTTGTCTTGGCGCAAAAAAAATAAAAATAAAAAAAAATGCGAAACTGGGTCCGTCATTGGCCGGCGGGCGGTGCGGAGGAAGTGGAGGAGGAAGGGACAACAATGGCAATGACCCGGCGTTCTCTTGCGTCCGGGCCGGCGGCCGGAGGTTCGGGGGTGCGGCGGCGACTGTGCATCGCCGCCCCACCGGGGCGCTGGCCGGATGCAGGCAGCCCACGGCCTCGTCACGGCCTCGCCATTCATCGCTAGGACAACGAGTCCGTCAACGTTGAGCCGTCTGTGTCCCCCTAATCGCGGGGCCCCGATGAGCTGACGCAGACCGATTTCGAGAGTCGCTTTCCGTCGCTCTGGTCGCGCCCGCGCGCACAGCACGCCGCCCCGTGAGTGCGAGAGAGACAAAGCGACCCTCGGAGTCAGACTGCGGGGACTGTAGGGCCGCGTTATCCGGCGGAGAGCGGTGAGGTGCTGTAAAGCCGACGGCTGCGGCGCAGCGCAGCGGACGCTGCACGTGCGAAACGACGCCACGGCCGCATCCCCTGTGTGTGTGTGTGTGTGTGTGTGTGTGTGTGTGTGTGAGCGCGTCCCTGCAATCGCCCGCCACTTGTTCCCTTCACCTGATCGTTGTCCGGTCCGGGTCCTAAAGGTGTACGTGCGCACTGCGTGTGTGTGTGTGTGTGTGTGTGTGTGTGTGCACTCTAAGTGCGTGCGTGTGTGTGTGTGTACTCCTCCTTATGTTGTCACGTAATTAGCGGCCCTCTCAAGGGCAGGCTCCCAATTAAAAGGGCGTGTGTGAGTGTGTTTGTGCTCCCGGTCACTGCCCCTGTGCTGCCGCTTTGGCAAGTCCGCGCTGCGATGCCCAGGTAAGGCAAGCCGCTCTGTCTCTCTCGCACTCATGGGGCGTCCCGTAGGGGGAGAGAGAGAGAGAGAGAGAGAGAGAGAGAGAGAGAGAGAGAAAGAGAGAGAGAGAGAGAGAAAAGAGAGAGAGAGAGAGTCGCCGTGTCATTGTGAGAACGCGCGCCGCGTCGGCAAAGTTGCATTTTTACTGCGTCGTCGTGGAGGTGTTGACGGTGTAGCAGCGCCCTGCCTGGCGTCAGTCTCCGGCGACGCGTCGCTCATGGCGGGACTGGCAGGCCGGCAGGTAGACGAGACATTAAACCTCAAAAGGTTGTAGATAAGATACACGATACGGCATGATGGGCGCGCGGACGCAAGGGGGACGCATCCTCGGCGTGTCACCCGTTATCTCCTCCTCCTGGACTCGTAAACAGACGAGGTTTAGGGTTCGACTCCCGCCAGTCCCGCCTCCCCAATTTTATTTTATTTTTTCAAAATGTTTCTCTTCAAAATTATTTTTTTTTTTAAGAAAAATATTTGTTTTTTTTTTTTGCTTGTTGTAACCACTTGCGCTTTGCACTGCGATGAGTGTACCGGTGCTAAAATAGCGCCGACTCACAGGGTGACGTCACCCGCGCGGTTCTCTGGAGGCTCCGGTGGGTATGCACTTCCACTCACCGCCACTACAGTGTAGGGGCTAATTCCGCCTGTGAGTCAGGAAGTGGTGCTCCGCGGAGCGGCAGGGCGAGTCGCTGTGTCTCTCTCGCACCCCCAGGGGGCGTCCCGCGAGTGCGAGAGAGACGGGGCGACCAAGTCCAGAGTCGGCCGGCACGCCTCGATTGCTTCGGAGAAAAATACGGGGCCGCTTGAGCCGTCGCGCGGGACAAAGAAGTCCTGTGCGGACTTGAAATCGTGCAGGCACCAAATAAAATAAATAGAGGAAAGAATGGAGGCGAAAAAGGAACGACAGAAAGAAGAAGTGGGAACTTTTAGTGTTACTTCGGCATTGGGCCGGTATCTCGAGTGTCGCCTCGGTCTCATTTCGCGGTGTGCGTCTGTGTGTGTGTGTCTGTCTGTGTGTGTGTGTGTGTGTGTGTGTGTGTGTGTGTCCGTCCGCGTGTCCGCGGGACAGAGTGTGCCTGCCTTTTCCCGCGCTCGTGGGAAAGACGGGAAAGCACTACTTGTTGTCCTCGCGCGTCGCGCCGCCGTGCCTTGCCTGGTGAAAGGCGGCCCGGAGTTTCCCGCCACGGCCAGGACGCCATGCCGTCGCCGTCCTGGCTCTCGGCCGTCGGACGGTGGATCTCCCCGCCGCGCCGCCGGTCGCCCTGCTGCACCCAGAAAAATGATTTCTTGAATCAAGTCAAATGGGGTAGGCAACCCCACGGCGGAGTGGAGCGTCCAACGCGGAGCGCCCGCGGCGGCCGGGGTAGGCAACCCCACGGCGTGCGCGCGCCGCGGGACGGTGCTGCCACGGCGTTCCCGCGACACCCCGTGGAGGGGGCCACAGCGCGCAGCGCGCACCCCTAGTATTTATTTGTGGCAGTGTCCACCGTACACTTGCACACTGTTCCCCACTGGGATACTGGATACACACCTTGGGCGCGCCTTACGGCCCGAGAACGGTCTGCGGTGTGTTTAGTTAGGACTTGTACTGCCCTAGGTGTTGTTCGTGGCCTGCGCGTTCGTGTGTGAAGGCGTGTGTGTGTGTGTGTGTGTGTGTGTGTGTGTGTGTGTGTGTGTGTGTGTGTGTGTGTGTGGTGGGCGTCTACGGGTGGTCCCTTCAGGCCTAGGGCAAGACGCATCGCATATCGCTGCTGCGCCCTGTTGCCCTGCCGACCCACGCGGAGGGCGGTCCACTCCAGTGAGTGTGTGTGTGTGTGTGTGTGTGTGTGAGTGTGTGTAAAAGCGAAAAGACATCCCCGCTTTGCTTCACGCCCGAGAACAATGACGCGGGGCGATTTGCAAGTCAAACTGGTCGAGGCTGGTCGGGGCTGACCGGCCGTGTTGCTGCAGCCCCTCGTCCAGGCCGTGCTCCAGGCTGGACTGCGCGGCTCTGGTTCAACTGCGGGGAAATAACTGGAGTGAGTGAGGGGATGCACCGCAGCCTCCGAAGAAGCCTCCCGAGTCGCTAAATGGGACTAGAACCGAACGTGTGGCCGCTTGCGCCGGTCTTCTGGCCGGCTGTGCGTTTGGTTTGCTTAATGGGCGGACTGGGCGATTCATCATTCATGGCCAGCAACGCTCGCGCCGCGCTCCAAAGTGCCTGCCGCAGCCGGACTGACCCGGTGAGGTGAGCACTCTGCGCGCCACTGGCTGCCACCTGGCTCTAGTGGCTAGTGCATGTGCTGGCTGGCTGCCTGGCTGGCTGCCTGGCTGGCTGCCTCGTGAGCGCCGCGCCGGCCGCGTCGTTTCTGCGACTATATCTCGGTAATCCGACAGAATAAATCGTTTCGCTTCTAATCGGCGATTCTCTGAAGCAGCTGCCTGCCGCTGCGTGTACTCATTCTTTTATTTTCGTTTTCTTAATCGGCCTTGTCCGTTTTCCTCGGTTTATAATCTCAGCCCGACGTGCTGCCGCTCTGCCGCTGCCCTGCTGGGAATAAAAATTTGAAATGCGCGGTGGCGGCGGGAGTCGAACCCGTGCCGTTAGCCTCGCGGTGGAGTCGTCATAATTTGACCATTAGCTGTGTCGTTGCGGCGGGCGGGGCGGGGCGAACCCCTTTTCCCGATTCGTACGTGCTGCATGTTTACGGCCTCGAGGTTCATCGCCGGGAACAAGTCGTCGGACCGGCCTGGCCCGCAGCCTGCTTCCGAACGGTGCTCTCTCTCTCTCTCGCTCTCCAGAGAAAGAGAGAGAGAGAGAGAGAGGCGAGAGCGCTGTTCAAAATGAGCCTCCCAGCCCCGCCAAGTACCCTGTTTTGCTGCCCGTTTCCCATACTTTTGGCCCAATTTTTTTTCCCCGGTCCGGTCCGGCCCATCACCTTGTTGGCCCGGACACGCTGTTCTCAGCTCGTATCGTGCGGCGAGTGAAGATCCGTGTGTCCGTCCGCCTGTCTGTCCGTCCGTCCGTCCGTCCGTTCACCCAGCGATCGCCCACGGAGAACAGAAAATCAGGACGCGCTAACATTCACACTTCTGCAATTAACGTTATCGAGCTGCGCGTGTTTGTGCGCCGTTGGCGGTGTCGGCGCGGCATCGCCGCGTCACAGTGGGCCAGCGGCCGCCGATAGCGCGGCCCGTGACCCCGCAGGGCAGCGCGCAGCGACCACGCCGGTCACTCTTTGTTTATCCCCGACTTTGATTTTGCCCGCGCGCTCCACGTCGCCGTCATCGTCGTGGTCTTGACGGCGGGCTGCGGGGGACTCGCTGTGCTGTGGCTCGCGGCCGGACGAGTGGGAACGCAGCGCACACACACTCTCTCTCTCTCTCTCTCTCTCTCTCTCTCTCTCTCTCTCTCTCTCTCTCTCTCTCTCTCTCTCTCTCTCTCTCTCTCTCTCTTTCTCTCTCCCTCTCCCTCCCTCCCTCCCTCCCTCTCCCTCTCTCACTCTCACACAGACACAAGCACACGTAAACAAACCGACGCGCGCACACGTCGTCCAAGCTACCGAAATTGGCCGTGCGGGGCTGGAGTTGTCCTCCGTCCAGTTCCAGTTCCAGTGATTCTATGCCTGCCTTGCCTCGCCCGTATTGGGCCGGCTCGGCTCCAGTCTCGACTCCAGCGACTCACGGTGGCGCCGTCCGGCGGACTCTGGCGGTGCGCTTGAAGCATTCCTCGTCTAGTCAAAGACTGTGCCGCGCGCGCCGTGCACTGTGCACTATTCGCTCTGGTTGCAGGCGTTCCAGGAAAAGGGTTGGGTCGGTTGCAGTGGGCCGGTCGCAGTCCGGCCGGCCTGGATTTCGGAGCCGTCGTGCGCTGTTCCAGGTTATTCCAGGCGGCTGTTGCAGTGGTTGCGGCGCTGGCCGTTTTCGGTTTTCGATCACTGTTTTCCAGTGTAATATAAGAACCGGGTGAGGGGCTGGAAGGGCTCGCCTTGCCCAGCCGGAAACGAAAAGAAGGATTGTTTTCCCCTCCGGTGTTTGTCCAGCGGGGCCGATGCGTACTTACGGGGCGGAGGACGGGTACCGGTCGGGTTATAGACTCGTACATTGTTAGGCGTGTGTTTGGAATTACGAATCGAGGGGGGGGGGGCGCTCAGTCCAAGCCCGTGTGACAAGCATGACAACCAGACCCGTCAGGTGCCGCCATGACCGCCAAGCCGTCAAGACCGTCGGGTCTTGCTGAGGAAAGCAGTGAAAATCCGCATAGGAAAAATTACCTGTCGACTTTGGAGAGGGCATTCGGAAATATGCAGTCTTAAAATTTGTAATTATTTTAGTTAGTATCGGTTTGGAAATCTGTTGGGATGACAGTGGACGACATTTTTTTCCTCTGGCCGTCCCGTTCGGGGCGGCTTGGGGGCTCGGCTTCACATTTTAAACACAATGGGCCGTTCGGACTGCCATAGGCCTTTGTCGCCCAGCAGACACATGACCTCGCATTTAGGCCCTTTCCTGCCCCCTCGGCGCGCACGCTCTTCTGGCCCACTGTGCGCAGGGCCCGCACGGGCGGGAGACAGCCGACGGCGACCCTCCGCACAGTGGGCCAGAGGACCACTCAGGCGGCCAAAATTCTTGACGCGTTTTTGAGCTGCAGAGTGGCTCAGTTGGACTCGAACCGAACGTGTGACCCCACCAATGGATTCCTCGATCGAAGAGCAATCCATTGGTGGGGTCACACGTTCGGTTCGAGTCCTGTTCAGGGAATCTGTAGCTCAAAACGCCTCTAGAGTTTTGGCCGCCTGCGCTGGTCTTCTGGCCCACTGTGCTCCGTGTGGACGCCGCGACGCGCCGCGACGCCACATGGCGATGAGGAATCCGCTTTTAGCCGCGCGATCGCTCGCCCACCGCGGGTCGCCGTGTGTGTGGCACACTGTGGCGCCGCGGTTGGCCCGTCGCTCTGTCTCTCTCGCACCCCTTCGGCGCGTCGGGCGCGAGAGAGACCGAGCGATGCGGCGCGTTTTTTGGAATACCGCTCTGCAGGCCCGCACACGGCGCGCGGCAATCACATTTCGGAAAAATGGTTTGCCGGCGCGACGTCTCAATGTCAGAGATGTCTCCGCTAAAGACCAGTTCCGCACATAATCACAGTTTTATTTGTTGCTGCCGTCTTCTGGAAGGTTGGCCGTGGGGTTTCTTGATTTTGGCGGCCCCGCCCGTTTTGGTTTATCGGCCGCCGGGCAGCGCGATAATTAAACAGGGAGACGGCGTCCTTGTCGTAGTGCAGCAGCCGCAGCCGGTTTCCCAAAGAATGTGAATGTAAATCTGAATCCGACTCGTTGTTTCAGGCCATGGCGCGGCGCGCGCTGTCGCTGCTGGCGCTGCTGCTGGCGCTGGCCGCGGAGGCCGTGTTCTCCGCCGCGCCCTCCGCGCCCGCCCTCAACGACCCCCCCACCATCCAGTACCAAGGTGAGTTTGGGTTCGGTGTCGCCCCCCTGGCGGACCCCTGGCGGACCCCTGGCGGACCCTGCCCGCCCCGGTGGCTCCGGTGGCGATGGAATTGATTGGCTCAAACTGGCGCGAAATGGGTCTGGCAGGGGCCCTCTGGGGCCTGCACGGCCCCACGACGCCCCACCGCTGTCGGCCCGGCCCGGCGTTTGCGGTTTTCAATCCGCCCCAGCGCCTCGCCTTGACTCCGTCATGTTTTTACTTTTTATTTATTATTTAATAATCAATTTTGGACTCGGCCGGCCAGGGGCCCGCAGTGTGCCGTTGCCTCACCCTCCCCACTTTTTTCGGGTTCAGCCCCCTTCGTTCGGTTCCGGTTTCCCGGAGTAACAAGAAGGAGGGCCCGTCTCTCTCTCTCTGTCTCTCTCTCTCTCTCTCTCTCTCTCTCTCTCTCTCTCTCTCTCTCTCTCTCTCTCTCTCTCTCTCTCTCTCTCTCTCTCTCTCTCTCTCTCTCTCTCTCCCTCTCTCTCTCACACACACGCACTCTCTTTCTCTCTCTCGCTCTCATTCTCTTCCTCTCTTCGTGTCCTTTCCCGCCGGTTCATTTCTCCTTCCTCGAATCGGTATCAGAAACACCCAACCCATCCATTTGAATGAAATTATACATGTGAGAGGTGATTGGGGTGTGCGCGTGTGTGAGTGTGAGTGAGGCAACGCCCTGCCCTGCACACGGGAGCCGTCCCGCCCCGCCCCGAACCTGTCCAGGTGCCGGCAGCCCCACCCCGCCCCGTCCCGGCACCACAACCACGTATATGAAATTTTTACCTTATCTGGTGCAGTTTATCCTGTGCTCGCGGTGCTTGTTGTTGTCTCTGTCGAATCGAGCAGCGCCATGGATATCTGTGTGCAAGAGAGAGAGAGAGAGAGAGAGAGAGAGAGAGAGAGAGAGAGAGAGAGTCATAAATGTGGCGGCATTCCGACGCGTGCCTCCAACCCCTTCTGGAGGCCGGAAGAGCGGAAGCGTGGCAGATGTCCACACACGCAGCTGTGGGGCGGGGCGGCGGAGGGAGGGACCCGGACACCCTTTGCTGCCCGCAGACAGACGCGCGTGGTGGACACAGACAAATCTGGGAGCTGATGTATCTCCAAACCACACACTGTAAGTGGGGGGGCGTCCTTATGCCGCCGTCTGGCGCGATGGCGCCTCTGCCCCTTCCCCCCCCTCTCTCTCTCCCTCTCTCTCTCTCTCTCTCTCTCTCTCTCTCTCTCTCTCTCTCTCTCTCTCTCTCTCTCTCTCTCTCTCTCTCTCTCTCTCTCTCTCTCTCTCTCTCTCTCTCTGTGATATGTGGGCCCTAGACGACGGGTGTAGCCCCGGGGGCATATGTGTACACGGTCCATGCCAGCACGGCCCCACTGCTGGCCGCTCCGACTCGGGGCCACGCCTCGGCGTGTGGCGCATCAAAAGCGGACTATTGAAGCCATCGAGGGGGTGGGGTGGGGGTGACCATCAGCGGGGTCGCGACACCGCGCTGCCCTGCCTGCATGGCCGCCCGCCCGCCCCGCCTGCATATGACGCGGAGGACAAGCAAGCCCTCAAGTGCTTGGGCGAACCGCGCGCAGGGAAGCCCCTGGGTCGAGTGAGAGGTCGCAAAAAATAAATTTAAAAAAAAAAACTAAATAAATTAAAAATGAACGTGGCAAAAGAATCGATGAGAAGACCTGCACCGGGGAAAATTATTGTCAGTAGCAAAAACGATGGCGGAAGAAAAGAGGGGGGGGGGTGAAAACGGTTTCCAATCGGGTGTCTTTGTTTTCCGCGCTGGCTGACTCGCCGCCAAGTCCCGTGAACTTTAGGCCGAGGGGGGGGGGGCAGCGCGCGGGGAAGACGGGAAAATAAACGGTCATAACAAAGAGTTGGATTGGCTCGCCGGCGATGACAGGCGGACGGACAGACAGACCGGCGCGTCACGCGCGTGACGTGCACGTCGTCGTGACGGACGCAAAGGGCGGCGCGGCACGCCGCCGGAGCAGAACGAACGAAGGGAAGGGAAGGGCCCCGGAGCGAGTGACAACGACGAGTATTAAAAATAGGGAAATGGTGCGGCGCTGAAGGAGGCGGGCGGGGCGGCAGTGAGTTGAGTCGGGCGGTCGGGCCCCGCCGCGGGGGGAAGGCCGTCGTCGACAACGGCACGATGCAGTCCGAGTTGCCAGGGGGGGGGGGGGAGTTCACTGGCCGGGCAAAGCAGCCTGTGGACTCGAGTAGCAGAGTCACTCGCAGGGGCCGTATGGCGAGGTGAAGTGACCAAACCGCAACGAGCGCAGTGTGTGCGTGTGTGTGTGTGTGTGTGTGTGTGTGTGTGTGTGTGTGTTAGCGCGCGCGCGGTAAGGTAAAACCCGGGGGGAGGGGGTCCTGCCTGCGTGTGCTGCTGCTGCTACAAGCGTCGAACAATATGCTTAGGTGCGCTAGAAAGCAGCCGCGGCAGAGCGCTGAACACACAGTGGACACGCTCACACGTTTTCGCCTTTCGTTGTTTGTCCAGGCGGAAAGGTAAAGGCGCCCCGGTCGTGAGCTCGCGCCGTCCCGGCAGCGCACAGTGGGCCGAACGGGCCGGAGGACCCGTGGGGGCGGTCCAAATCCCGGACGGGTTGTGAGCTGTGGACTCGAACCGAACGTGTGACCCCACCAATGGATTGCTCTCCAAACGAGGACTCCATTGGTGGGGGTCAGACGTTCGGTAATTTTGCACGTAACGCGCGCACCACTCAGCCTCCCTCCTCCTTAGAGTGCGGCACGGAGCGGCGAAGCAGAGCAAGATGTCACCCGGTACATATACAATGCGATTTACATACTGCACTCCACTACACGCACACAGCCTGTTGCGATTGGGCGCGCGAAGTGCTGCACAGGCTGGTCGATGCGGAGGCGACCTCCATGCCGTTCGATTCGGCTTGTTGGGCCGCAGAGGCAGAAGAAGGAAAAGACAGAGGGAGAAAAATCGCGTTACGTGGGTGCGGGGGCGAGGTACGCTGTTGTGAGAGAGAGAGAGAGAGAGAGAGAGAGAGAGAGAGAGAGAGAGAGAGAGAGAGAGAGAGAGAGAGAGAGAGAGAGAGAGAGAGAGAGAGAGAGAGAGATAGGGGGTCTGAGTGTGCGTGTGCCTTACACGCATAATGCGCGAAACGTTGCCGCTGACGGAGAGAGTGAGGGCGGACCTGGCAGACCCAATTTACGCCCGCTTGTAAAATACGTCGGGTTGTGCATTGTGTGGGCCCAGTGGGCCCGCTGCGTCCCGGCCGCCCTGCTCCGCCGGACGACAAGGAGGTTGTCTCCTCTTCTCCAAGGGCGGCTCCGGATTTATGTAGCTGACTCGTTTGGGGGCGGGGCGGGGCGGGGCGGCCTTTGACACGTGGTTAGGAGGGCCGAGACCAATAAAGCGCGGGGAAGGAATTGAGAAAGGCACTGGCGCGCCGGAGAGAGGGAGGGGGCTGCGGCGGGGCCCAAGTCGGGCGTGGCGGGGCGTGGCGGGGCAAGGGGGTCTGGGCGGCGTCGCGGTGCCGGCACCAAGCCGTCGCGGCGCGGGCCACCTCCTCGCGGCCCTGCCCGCCTGGCGGCCAGCGCGCGCATCAGGGAAGCGGCCAGCACACCCCAGATCGCCCTTCACTTTTGCCCCCCACCGCTGCCCTCTCTCGCTCCCTCTCTCTCGGCCGCGGCGAGCGGCGAGGGACGCGCGCCGCTCCCCCCTCCACTGCCAGGACGACGCGCGCCGCGGCGAAAGGGAGAGAGGGAGGGAGGGAGGGGGGCGGTGAAGGTGGAGGCGGCCTGGAGCACGCAGCCTGGAGGTGCTCCTCCTGTCCAGGCTGTGCTGCGTGCTGCACTATTGGGCCCGGGCGGGGCGGGGCGGGCCCAGCTGCAGTCTGGGCGTCACGTCGTAATGTCACCGTGTCGGTGACACGCGCGGCGCGAGCGCAGATCCAGAAAAGGCGGGGGAGGGGCGACAATTTCCCCCCTGACCCCTGCATAACCGCCTTACAGGTAGGCATGAAGCAAAACTTTGTCCCTGTAAGTCAGCAAAAAGTGCTACTGCACGCCACCGGCAGACCGCAATAAAAAATTCTATGGCCGTGCTAACATTTTCTATACTCGAGCTCCAATATCTGGATAGCAGTCTCTGCAAGTCTGTTGGCGCTGGCAACGGCCGGCAGCCACGGTATGCCGGTGCGGTAGCAACAAGTGCAAGCAGGACAAGCCGCATTCTGTGCAGGCCGTGCCCTTGCAGGCCCTCTCCCCCCGTATTGACATTCCTGCAACCGCACACTCAGTCCTCGCTCCAGGACGTCCAGGACACACTTGAGGCCCCGGCGCCTTGTACGGCAGCCCGGCAGCCCGTCCGCCCGCCCGTCCTCGACACGCCCACCGGGACACCAGGGGGACGGAGTAAAAATACACGTTTCCAAAAAAGGGGCACTTGGCGGCGTGGGGCAGGGCGCGACGCCAGTGTAACGCCTCAGCTGCCAATCTGGCGCTTTTTATTTACATTTCATTTTATTCAGGCTGTCTTTTATATTTTTTAAAAAAAAAATTTTATTTCGTCTGTCACAGATTTGATGGCCAAGGCGGACGTCTTCGTGGACAAGGGCAGCGGCTCGTTCTCGGAGCTGCTGTTCGACGTGGGCCGCGAGCAGGTGGTCGTCGGTGCCAGGTGAGTGTGGCCGTGCCGGCCGTGCGGTCCTGGGTTCGAATACTCCCTCTTGGTTTTGGCTTTTGGCCCTGCCTGACGGCATCCTGACGCGCTGTGTGGCCTCGGCAGGGACGCGCTGTACCGGCTGTCGCTGCGCGGGCTGCTGCGCTTGGAGAAGGCGCCCTGGCCCGCCCCCGCGGACAAGGCGACGCTCTGCCAGGTCAAGGGGCAGTCGGAGGCCGCCTGCCACAACTACGTCAAGGTGCTCGCCGCCAACGGCAGGAGGCTCTTCAGCTGCGGGACCAACGCCTTCTCGCCGCAGTGCACCTGGAGAGAGGTGCGTACTGCACGGCCGGGTCCAGGGACGCGTTCGCCGGGGAGGTGGCAAAAGTTGCCTTCTCACGGGCGACTTTTTGGCCTTCCTTCGCCCAGCCCCTGGATCCGCGTCTGGCAAATTGTGACAAAATTGCGCGTCGCGCTAAGAGTTCTATTCTAAACTTGGGCGTGGTTCGTCCCCCAGATGGAGAACGTTAACAAGGTCCTGGAGAAGGTCCCCGGCGTGGGCAAGTGCCCGCCCAACCCGCGCACCAACAGCACGTCCCTCATCAGCTCCACGGGGCAGTTCTACGTGGCCAGCACCATCGACTTCAGCGGCACGGACGCCGCCCTGGTGAGGAGCTTCGGCACGGCGCCGCTGCTCCGCTCCAACCAGTACGACAGCAAGTGGTTCAACGACCCGCAGTTCGTCGGCTCCTTCGAGACCGAGTCGCACGTCTACTTCGTGTTCCGGGAGAACGCCGTCGAGTACATGAACTGCGGCAAGGTGAACAGAGCAGCGCCTCGGCGTGTTTGTCGTGTTGTTGTTTGTCGGAGGCCTTTGTTCTTACTGGTTTTCACCCCCTGTCAGGCTGTGTACTCTCGCATCGGGCGCATCTGCAAGAACGACGTCGGCGGCTCGGTGATCCTCAAGGACACGTGGACGACGTTCGTCAAGGCGCGGCTCAACTGCTCGCTGCCCGGCGAGTACCCGTTCTACTTCGACGAGATCCAGGACATGTCCCTGGTGGACAACCACAAGATCCTGTACGCCACCTTCACCACCTCCAGGTGAGAAAAGAAGGCCGCACAGTGGGCTGAACGACTAGTCGCGGAGTCATAACCGACGGTTCTCTGCCCACCAGGAACAGCATCCCGGCCACGGCCGTGTGCGCCTTCAACATGACGTCCATCCTGAACGCGTTCGCCGGGCCCTTCAAGTACCAGGGCCACTCGTCGTCGGCCTGGGAGGCCCAGACGTCGCCCATGGGCTCGCGCCACTTCGACTGCGAGAAGGTGCAGCCGGACCCGCGCTCGGCGCACTCGATGCAGGACTCGTCGCGCTACCAGCTCATGGACAACGCCATCCAGCCCACGGCCATCCAGCCGCTGTACCACCGCCGCCTGGAGACGCTGGGCCTGGTGGCCGTGGACGTGGTGCCCACCAAGCACCACCCCGGCGTGCACGTGGTGTTCGCCGCCACCGAGGAGGGCGTCATCAAGAAGATGTCGGTGATCCCCGGCACGCAGGAGACGTGCGTGCTGGAGGTGTGGCGGCCGTTCGCCGGCGACGCGGCGCCGCGCTACCGCAAGCTGCAGTTCCTGCGTGAGACCGAGTCGCTGTACGTCGGCACGGAGCAGGGCGTGATGCGCATCCCCGGCGCGCACTGCGGCCGCTACAAGACGCGCAGCACGTGCCTGGCCGCCATGGACCCGTACTGCGGCTGGAACGAGCTCAACGAGAACTGCGCCGCCGCGCCCAACCGCGACCCGACCGTCGGCTACTGGCAGCAGCTCCCGCTCGCCTGCCCGGACCGCTCCGCTCGCGAGGAGATCGGTAAGGCTGCGGGTTCGAATCCCGGCGCTGGCGGACGACGGCAGGTTTTAGTTTTGTGCTTACGACGGACTTGTTGTTCCAGTGGACGGCGGCTGGTCGGCGTGGTCGTCCTGGACGCCGTGCCCCGTGGTGGGCGACGCGGACGCCGTGGATTCGGACTCGGCCTGCTTGTGCCGGTCCAGGCGCTGCGACAATCCGGCGCCCGCCAACGGCGGCATGCCCTGCCACGGCGAGGCCACGGCCGTCACCAACTGCACCGTGCACGGCGGCTGGACGCCCTGGTCGGCCTGGTCGGCGTGCTCGCAGACGTGCGGCCTGGCCGTCAAGACGCGCACGCGCTCCTGCGGCAACCCCAAGCCCGCGCACGGCGGCCGCATCTGCGTGGGCGAGGACCGCAGCGAGATCTACTGCACGTCCAACCCGCCCTGCCCAGGTGAGGAGCCCAGCGCCCAGCGGCCCGACCTCGACGTGGTGGCCCAACCACCGACTGCTTGTGTCTCACTGACCGTGCCTCCCTCTGCCCGCAGCCAAGCTGCCCCCGCCGCAGGACGGCGGCTGGGGCCCGTGGGGCGCGTGGACCGACTGCACGGCGCAGTGCGGCGGCGGCTTCCGCGTGCGCCGCCGCGTGTGCGACAGCCCCCTGCCGGCGCACGGCGGCGCCGAGTGCCAGGGCTGCCCGCTGGACTACGAGCCCTGCAACGCGCACCCCTGCCCCGAGACCCGCAAGCTGTCCGCCTGGACGCCCTGGCTGTCCGAGGCCACGCCCGGCCCCGGCAACGCCAACTGGGGCGGCACCTGGACGGAGAAGCGCTTCCGCTTCGCCTGCCGCGCGCAGACGGCCGACGCCGCCGCGGCGCAGATGCGCGTCACGCAGTCCAAGGAGGAGAAGAGGATCTGCAGCGTCAACGGCTGCAAGTCTGGTAGGTGTCCCTTTTCCCACTTTCGACGCTCTGTCTCTGTCGCACTCATACGCGACGTACGGCCCGTGAGTGCGAGTGAGACGGAGGCGTTGCTGATGATGGCCTTGTTGGTGTGCTGCAGATCGCGTGGACTCGGACGACGTGTGGTCCGACTGGTCCGAGTGGTCGGCGTGCTCCGTCGAGTGCGGCGGCGGCCACCAGACGAGGACTCGGACGTGTGAAGGCTCCACCGAGGACTGCGAGGGCTCCCCCAAGATGTCCCGCCCTTGCAACATGCATCGCTGCAAAGGTGAGCTCATGCAATACATATCCAGTTTCTCGTTGCCCCTAACTTGAAGTGCAAAGTGAAGAATTTTATTGGTGATCTTTGGTAAATTTTTCTAATAAATTGGTCCTTTTCCAGGCGAATGGTCTTGTTGGAGCGAATGGACTCCCTGCTCGGTGTCCTGTGGCAGCGGGATGCGCCAGAGGACCCGCCATTGTCTGAGCATCAACAACAGAGAGCTCTTGGGCGTCAACTGTGAGGGCCCTTCAATTGATCAGGAACCTTGTGAATCACCTAGTTGTGAATGTAAGTATTCGGGAAAGCAGGAATATTTTTTTTTTTAATTTAAATCTAAATTTTTAAAAAAAGCAGAAAATTAGGACTACTTTTCTGCTTATTTTTTGCGTATTTGGTGTTTTCATTGTGGTGTCTTTCTCCTCAGCCCTTGTTGGTTGGAGTCCATGGACTGTTTGGTCTGAATGTGATGAGAATGGTGATCAACATAGAAGACGTAAATGTGTGACGCCAGGCCCCAATGCCTGTCAGGGCCATGACTTCGAAACAAGGATGTGTTTAGGTGGATTCCGGAACGGTAAGTTACAACTTGAACCTTGTAACTACAGGAGAAATTTTTAGGTAACTTCATAGGGCTTATGGGTCTTATGGGTGACTTCTTTTCGGTTTCAGATATCAACATTCTTCCCGCCAAGCAATTAGACTCGCAGACTGATGGGTATTTGTCAGTTTGGACTATCTTAGGCTGCTGCTGTGCGGGCTTCATCTTAGGTGTCTTGTGTGCAGCCGCTGTCTGGTATTATCAGAAGCGTAAGCATATTCCTCATATACCTAGTAGTCCTTGCTACATGTCTACCAAGCAGAACCCTTATGTAACAGTTCCCCTGAAGGAAGCTATCAGTCTAAAACCTAAACGCACTGCATCATTTTCATCAGCCACCAGCAATGTTTCACACAAACCAATGGTGAATTGCAACTCACTGAATCGTAATTCTCTCAATCACCCTACACCAAAGTTGTTCTCTAAACCAGTTGATTATGAAAGCTCAACATTAAAACGTAATAGCCATAATGCGAATGTTCGACCCGATCTGGAACAGGAAAAGTTTTATTAGCTACCTCTGATATTGATGTGCAGAAGCAAGTTCAAAGCAAGGCTTTGTTAGTATGTCGAGTTTTTTTTTTTTAAATCATACATCTATTAAGAAATCACTGAAAAGACTGGAAACTTTAGTGATATTATGAATTGTTGATGGAAACAGAGGCAGTCAGTGCTGGATTCATGACTGCCTTATTTTGCTGAACATTGTTGTTAAACTTATGTGATACTGAAAGTAAACCACATAAGTTATTGGGCTAAAGGATTTTTAACATCAAATTCGCAAAAGACTTGAGGTCTGTATTTTATCTTGCTGTCTGTTAAACCACAGCTGATTAAAAAAAGATGCTTCGTTTTCTTGTAAGTCTGTGGCTGTATGTAGTAAATGTGCATTACTTAGTATTTTTTCTGTGATGCATGTTCACTTCATTTCAAGACAATTCAAAATCGATATTTTATTTTAAATCCTTTTTACCTTACCAATCTTGACATTAGTTTTAAACCATCAGTCTTTATTTTCCTCTTTGCTCACCATAATGTTAATGTGTTCCATTGATAGTGGCAGCCCCATACTGTCTAGTCCCCTATTTTATTATTATTATTGATTGTTAGACTGTTGACATTATTTTTGTTAAATGTTTGCCATTGTAGGAATTGAATGTTTTAAGATCATGTGCGCGCATGTGGCTGATGCAAATGAAAAGTTAGTGTTGGGAGTAATTTTTTTAAAATACTTTCTTGACGAGTGTTCATACCATGATCAGAGATATAGTGACTTATTAACAATTGACTGTGACACACATGTGCCAATGTCCAGTATACGCCATTGTAAGGATATTTAGGTC
Source organism: Stenchaetothrips biformis (assembly GCA_030522485.1). Classification (NCBI taxonomy): domain Eukaryota; kingdom Metazoa; phylum Arthropoda; class Insecta; order Thysanoptera; family Thripidae; genus Stenchaetothrips; species Stenchaetothrips biformis. Next base: position 8,858,671 of record CM060095.1, on the reverse strand, counting down.
TTAGGATGTACAATTGCATTCATGTTTATGATTGACTTTAAATGATTTTTCATTTCTGGTTGTACATGTATGTTGTTTTCTGTGTAAATAACAATCCGGAGATAAAAACAGATGCATGAAGATTTTACATGGCAACTGGCAAATGTTATTTCTTCAAACATTTTTTTGTCAGATATTTTATGGTGTTAGTTCTGGGTGAAGACCGTTTTACCCTCATAAGCAGCTCTTGAACTGTAACCATTCTCACTGTCATGTTAGATTATTTTTGTGTTAATACTGTCTACTGAGAGAGTACAAAAACAATTTCCTTCAATTAATTTATTTCCATAATATTGTGATATTTAAGTATGTAGGTAAGTAGCTCTCTAAGAACTAATCTGGAATGACTAAAGCCAGTTGGCTTCTATTTTCATCAAATAATCAAATGATGGGAAATCATCAATTTGGTATTCATTTACAAAAGTAGAAAGAATCAACCCTGTTGTTCATTTTCATGTGTAGTGTTACACGCCATTTACGCCTTATAACGAGATTAGAGACTTTGTACTTATTGTATATATTTATAAATGCAGTTTTTCCGTTTCATTCAAATTGACTGGCATTAATTGTTAGGTTGACTCATATTGAGTTTTTGTAAATAGAGAAAATTTTATATGTTGTATAATTTTATTTCTTTAAAAGTTATAAAATTTTAATTAAATCTCGGAAATTTGACTCTGGTTCGTATTTATTCCGCCTTCCCTCCCCTACATTGTAAATGTGACTGCGATGCCGGCACTAGTACGCGTCCTGGACCCTCTGGATCCAGGACAGGTAGTTGTGGACGCGGGTGAAGATGGACGGGAAGGGAACGGAGCCGCAGTCGCTCAGCCCCCAGGACACGATGCCGATGATGGTGGCGGCGGAGCCGTCCTGGCCGCCCTGGATGAGCGGGCCGCCGCTGTCGCCCTGCAAGAAGCCAGTGGTCAGTGGCCTTGCCGCCGCACGCACAGTGGGCCAGAGGACCGGCGCAGGCGGCCAAAACTGCGTGTACTCACGCTGCACGAGGACAGGCCGCCCTTGTCCAGCGGGCCGACGCACAGGTTGGAGTCCTTGATAAGGTCCTGAATAACCGGGTCTTCCTTCTTGACGAAGGCCACGCAGTCGGCGTGGGAGACGACGGGGAAGTCGGCCGTCTGCAGCTGATTGGGGTACACGGGGTGGGACCCGTCCATGCTGGTGCTACCCCAGCCGGAGAGCGTGGCATTGCCTGTCGACGGCGCACAGTGGGTCACAAGTCAGAAGACCGTTGAGGCGGCTATTATTCCTGTTCTCCACGCAGTGTACCTGACTCCTCGGGCGCGGCCTGCGGGGGCAGCGCGGCCAGCTTGACGGTCTCGGACAGCTTGGCGGGGCGCGCCAGCTTGAGCATGGCGATGTCGTAGGGGCCGACGCCGGCGTTAATGAAGTGGTCGTACTTGGCGTGCACCAGCATGCGCTCCACGGCGATGCGCTGCGAGCCCGCCGCCCTGACGGCCAGGTTGGTGATGCCCAGCACCACCTCCACCTTGGTGGCGCTGTTGGGCACGCCGTAGACGCAGTGCGCGGCCGTCAGCACCCAGCGGGCGGCGATCAGGGTGCCCCCGCAGATGTGCTGCGGCGCCGAGTTGATCATGAAGGTGCTCGGCACCGTCACCTGCAGCACACCAGGGTTCCTTTCACACTGAGAGCTTTGTTTATTGACATCAGGAACGAAAACTTAAGTGCCTGTGTCAAGGTTGGACAGACGAAACACATTTTGGTCCCGGACACCAAAGTTTGGGTTCCAGGCATGAAAAATTTCCGTTTCAGCGTTAAAAAGTCTGACGCCTGGAACCGAAAATTTGGTCCGCAGACCAAAGTTTTCGGTCCTGATGTGAAACAAAATTTCTCAGTGCACTTGGCGGTCGTTTTTCGGAAAGCAGCGTCAATACCCCCACCCTCAGCCTTCCATTGGTTAGGCGTGGACCCAGGGAGGCCCCACCCCCTTCAACCCCTCCGTAACCCCTGATCCCTGCGAGTTGGAACCACCCATCGCATCTAGCCCCGTGGCCACGTGGTCACGTGGTCGTCGGCGGCTTCGGATCGGATGACCTGGCCGGCTGAGCCAGCGGCTTATCTTTCGATAATCTGACGGCGCGGCAGTGGCGAAGCACCGCGAGCCAATTTTCAACGGGAAAAGGGAAAAGTCGTTGAAAATCGCAGAAGGTGGCCGCGCCTGCTTACACACGCCACAGTCCGCTCTGTGCTCGCGCGGCGCTCACCTGCATGGACGCCTGGTGCGGGAACTGGCCCGGCTTGGCGTCGTGGCCGCCGACGATCTTCAGGTTCGCGTTGTGGCTGTCCGCGCGCGCCACGCCCAGGGGGATGGGGAACGTGGCGTACCGGTTCTGGGAGGACTTGACGGCCACCTCCTTGACCAGCCCACCTGCGCGCCAGTCACAAAAATCACTTCTTTTTTTTATTTGCCGCTGTGAGCTGATTTTAAACCAGTGCTTTCTAGATCTTTTTCGCTCTGTTTCTGCTGCGCTCACGGGGTGCGAGAGAGACAGAGCGGCGGCTCGGACTCACCCCAGACGGGGCCGGCGGAGGCTGCGCAGGCCAGGGCGGCGCACAGGGCGAGGACAACGCTGCGGCTCGGCGCCATGGCGGGGAATGGCGCCTCAGAGCCTCCGTCAAGGTGTGACAGTGTGAGTGCCTGCCTTCCACTATCAGGGGGCTCGCTGGCCAAACGAGTACCCTGTTCTAGGACCGCTCGGACTTGCCGACCTCAGGATGACGATGGTCGTCCCGGCCTTCTTGCGCGTGGCCGTCGTCCGTCGCCATTGCCCCTCGCGCCTCCCCTCTCCTTCCTAGCAACGTTAATTGGGCCTCTCCAACAGAAGCCCTTATCTAAAACACCGCACTGCTGTCGAGAGATTAAGCCCCACCGCGAGCCGTGACGCAGGACGGAGGACGCGTCAGAAATCATGCTGGGGTCACACGTTCGGTTCGTGTCTCATTTAGCGACTCTGGAGCTCAAAAACCCGTCTGTCATTTTCACTGTCTCCAACGGTCCTCTGTCCCACTGTGGCCTGGCCGCCGGGAGGACGCAGGCAAAGCCGAGGGCTTTTCAATGCCGACTGCTGACGGCCAGCCGGTTGAAATCGGCTCAGACGCCCGTCCACCGAAAACACAGCTTTATCTCAACTCGAGCATTGGGCGAGCCATAAGATCATGACAGAACACAAACATATCCTATAAGTAAGGGTCGACCATGAATCAGGCGTCAGCGGGACCTACGGGATCGTCGTCCGCCAAAAGAAACCCGCCGCGTCGTGTTCACTCGCTAGCGCTGCTGCTTCTCAGTGGAGTCGTTGCGAGGAAAGTCAGGCCAAGCGCCTGCGAGCGTAACATAGGCCAGAAAACAACTGGCGTGTCTGGTGGGTGGCCTACCCGGCAAGGCGTTCTCGGGCCAGCAGCCTGCTGGCAGCCTGCTGTCAGACTGCTGCGGCGCCCGAGGGGTCGTTCAGTGAAATCTCTGATCCCCCTGCAGACTGGATTTTTGGTTTGTTGACGACGGCCTGGCCGATGCTGTTCTGCTAACTGACCCAGGGGGCCCTGCACCGGAAATGGCAATGAAGAAACGCCAAGCCACCGCCGCCGCCGCGAAGCGAGCACAGTGGGCGGTCGCCTCGATCGTGGCCGTGCTCGTCGAGGCCGAGGCCAGGGGACGGATCCAGGGAAACACTGTGTCTAAGCGTCTGAAGCCGCAAACTGTTAATATTCGGACCGGGGCGCATTGGCTTAATTGCTCCATCCCCTTTCTCGCAGTGCATTTAGCGATCTTAACTGATCCGCAGTCTGCGTTTGAATCGCGTCGTTATGGGTTCCAAGAGCAAATGCGCCCATGAAGTTGTTCCGTTTTTGAGCGATTCTATTCTATGCCCGAGGCACTTGGTATCTGTTTCACGCAAATTTGTTAATTTGGTATCAGACTTTGTTTCCATTTTGGATAAGTGGTGATTAGGGGTCGAGTTCAAATCACAACAACCAACCGTCTACAATGCATAGCAGAGGAATTCAAGCGAATTTTTTTTTTATTTCTCATGATGTGTGACATCCATGCGTGATACTCGTAGGTCCGTGTTCGGTTCGCTTGTCGTCCAGGTTCTTTCGGGTCCAGCTCCAGGTTGTTCGGGTCCGGTGGGAACGTGGACGCATATACCCGTGTCGACGTGAAGTCCTGAGGTGTCCTGAGGCCGGCCGCGGTGGCAACCTCCCGGGAGTGGCAACCTCGTATTTGGCTTGGGAGTGACGGTGGCGCCGCAGTGACACGGGAGTGACGCCCCAGTGACACGGGGGTGACGCCCCAGTGACACGGGAGTGACGCCCCAGTGACACGGGAGTGACGCCCCAGTGACACGGGAGTGACGCCCCAGTGACACGGGAGTGACGCCCCAGTGACACGGGAGTGACGCCCCAGTGACACGGGAGTGACGCCCCAGTGACACGGGAGTGACGCCCCAGTGACACGGGAGTGACGCCCCAGTGACACTGCGCGGCGTCAACGCGTCACCGCGTCGCGTCACCGGGAGAGAGGCTTGACTCCGGTGGCGGTGCTGGCGGTGCTGGCGGCGCGGCGCCCTAGTTGGGCTTGGCGGTGGTGGTGGGCATGCCGGTGGGCACGGCCTTGGCCAGGGCGAGGATGTTCTCGCGGTGCTTCTTTTCGGGGTCGTACTTCTGGAGGAGTTTCTCCCAGTCGGCGGGGAAGCTCTTCTGCATCTTGGCGACGATGGTGCCGATGATGATCTTCTGCTGCTCGGTGCACTGGGAGCACTTCTGCTGCAGGGCGTTGGGGACGATGGCTGCAACCACAACAAGGGAGCGGTGAGTTTGGCTTTGGTTTCGGTTATTGGCAAGTTCGGGGTAGGAGAGAGGCCGCCTGTTCGCCGTTAAAGAGGCAGACCGACAGCGTGATTGCGGTTCCGTTTGGCGTTTGCGGACGATGCGGCAGATAGCCACAGCCGAGCCAAGCCGATAGCGACGCGTACAAAATTAAAGCAAAGCCACACCGAACTGACAGTGTGAGATAAGCAGCGCGGACTCGGTCAACACGTGCACACGGAACACAGTGGGCCAGAGGACCGGCGCAAGCGGCCAAACTCTAGACGCGTTTTTAGCTCCAGTGTCGTTAAATGGGACTCGAACCGAACGTATGACCCCACCAATGGATTCCTCGTTCGGAGAGCAATCCATTGGTGAGGGTCACACGTTCGGGTCGAGTCCCATGAAGCGACTCTGAGCCACTGGCGGTCACTCACCCTGCAGGCGCTTGGCCGACTCGTTGCACTCGCCGGTGCCGAGGATGCACTTGACGTAGGTCTGCACAGCCGAGTCGTTCTTGAGGAGGGCGGCGACGTCCACGCCGTCGAAGGTGGCGGCGGAGGAGAAGCCGAGGCACAGGGCGGCCGCGAGGCACAGCCCGACGACGGTCTTGGTCAGCATTGTCTGCAACAGGAACGAGACGCGCCGGTCAGACAGCGCACCACCGCCGGCCGGCGTCGCGGGGAGCAACGTCTCCGCCAGCGCGCACGCGTTGGCTCCGCAGTGGGTCAGAAGACCGTTGCGGCGGCCACACTCCCGGACACGTTTCGAGCTCTAGAGCCGCTAAATGGGACTCGAATCATCGAACGTGTGACCCAACCAATGGATTCCTCGTTTGGAGAGCAATCCATTGGTAGGGTCACACGTTCGGTTCGAGTCCCATCTAGCGACTCTGGAGCTCAAAACGCGTCTCGAATTTTGGCCGCCTCAGCGGTCTTCTGGCTGTTCCACTGTGCAGCCTCTCACGCGGCTGCTCCCGACTAATCCCATGCTCATCATCGGCGCGTGAGAACGGCTAAGACGAATGTTAATCGCGTCGACGGCGACGTGCTGGGGCTTGGTGCCGGTCTGACGGCGACGTGCTGGGGCTTGGTGCCGGTCTGACGGCAACGTGCTGGGGCTTGGTGCCGGTCTGACGGCGGCCGGCTGGCTGCTACTCACGGTAGGCGTGTGGGTGACGGTGCTGCGAACTCGCCCAACACAGACTGGAGTGTGCCGGTCCGACCGTGCGTTTTAAAGAGCCGGCCTGGCGGGCTGGCTGGAGACGAGCCGTGGGAGGGGGCGGGGCGGAGCGGGGCGGAGCGGGGCGGAGGGCGGGCGGTGAACACGGGGGAAGGGGATCTAGATCCTTCCCTAAAGTGGTCCTTCGTTGGGCCGCATGGTTTTCTCCACTGCCGAAGGGAGTCAAGGGAAGTGTCTGGAACCCCTGTCGCCCTGCCCCAGGGGCGTGCACAAAGGGGGGGGGGGCGACCGCCCAAAAAGGCGCGAAAAGGTATACTTATGAGGCAGTTTTTGGCGTATAACCCCTAGAAGTTAGGCCAGCGGTCCCGACCTTGGGGTCGCGACCCCACTTTGAGTCGCAGAAAAATATTGCCGAGGAAGGTTGGGAACCGCTGAGTAAGTCTCCCAAACAAAAGGTCCCACCGCCTGTCCCTCCCGAGGAGGCGAGCTGTGCACGCCCCTGCCCTGCCCGTTTGAGGGACAGCTTCCAGTAGCCCTCAGTTCTGATGGTCGGCTGTACACACGCGATCTCGGGTTGTTTGGCGCAGTGCTATCAGTCTAAAAAAATGATGCCGTTGGGAGCCGCTTTGCGCATCGCATGGGGTACCAGGTACCAGGGTTAGGTTAGGTTAGGACTAGCGGCTCACGCGCTCAGCGCCCTGTCCCGCGGCCTTTCAATGTCATTTGGACAAACGTAGTGCACAGGGGAGTAAGCACGCTGGCGGTAAAGCGACTGCGGACTCTGTCGCTCGTTCTCTCACGCGCCCACTCGGGACGCCCCACCAGTGCGAGAGAGACAGACTCTCAGAATCAGTGAGTCTGCTAGCTAGCCCGGGCTGCCCTACAGGCCTGCCCTAGAGGCCTGCCCTACAGGGACACGCGTCCAAGGGCTTACGTAGGGTCAGACTACCGGACACGACCATTATCCACTTGTCGTGGATCAGGGCGTTACCCTCTCAGGTCAGGACGGCGTCGAGCGACGCGGCCGAAGCCGAGCGGGGGCCTCCTCACCTAACGCCACCTCCCCCTCCCGCCATGCCAGCCGACGCATACTGCATGGAGCCAGTTCGTATTTAGCGTGCGGCCTCGGGTAACACAGATAAGCGCACGGTGCGTGAGCCGGCCCACTGTGCGCGCACCGCGGCCGGCTGGAACGCGCTGCTCCCTAGGGGGAGCGCTGCGGAGATTCACACTGTCGTTCTTTTCGTCATTTTTCATTTTGCCCCTCAGTGAAAACATTCCGTCCAAGGCTGAGCCAGGCTGAGCGGTGGGGACGGACACGGACGGTGGCCGTCTGCCCGCGCTTCCGAACAGAGCCGAGCGGGTCAAGCGCCTGCCCGGTCCAGGATAGGCAAGGCACGGCAGCCGCGCCCGCCCGGTAGCCTGCCGCCGGTCGACAGGCGTTCCGCCGCCGCCACACAGTGGGTCAGAAGACCGTTAAGGCGGCTAAATTCCCGTTTTGGGCCCCAGCGTCGCAAAATAGGACTCAGAATCGAACGTGTGACCCCACCAATGGATTCCTCGTTCGGAGAGCAATCCATTGGTGGGGTCATACGTTCGATTCGAGTCCCATTCAGGGACTCTGCAGCCCAAAACGCGTGTAGAATTTTTTTTTTAGAATTTCGGCCGCCTCGACGGTCTTCTGGCCCACTGTGCGCCACCCGGCATCACTCTCACTCCCCGACTCCGGCACCAGCCGCCACATCAGTGCGCCATATCGTGCATGGTGACGTCACCATACACGATATCGATATAGTGTATTGGTGACGTCACCATACACGATACGCCACAGTGTGCCACGAGTTCGCACATTATACCACCGAGGCGGCTCGCTTAACTGAATGATTACGCCGAAATGACGGTGGTCCGGCCCGGCCGCCCCCCGCAACGCGGGCCGCCTTGTTGCCTGCCAGCCTGCCGCCTGGAAGGGCGAAGAAGCACTCGGCGATTCTCTCCCAAGGACGCGCGGGGAGGGTTCTGCTAATCGGGGGAAAGGGAGGGGGGCACTAGCGAGGGTCGCTAGGGGGCACGGAACGGCGTCGCGGTTCGAATCGAGAAGGAGTCTGGGATGGCGGCGCGTCCAGTGTCGAGTCCAGCAGACGTCTGGAAGTCTCGACCCTGGATTACGAGCGAAAAGTCGCCGCGTTAAAATGGGGGTCCGTTCAATTTTGTCATCTTGGCCCGTCGTCGTGACTTTTGATCTTAGACCTCCGCACCGCCGCCTCCGCATGACGCGTGCGCTGCCGTCGGCGAGGCCCTTTCGGAACCTGTTTCGTGTCGAACACGGCAACTGTGAGAATCACCAGACAAAAAAATAAATAAATAAAAAAGAAAGATAACTAAAACACGTGGCTGCGAACCTGGTCAAAACTGAACTTCATCATTACAAACTAACGAAGTTTGTACTACTGATGAAAGGAACGCACGAACCGACTTTGGTTCGGTTCTGAGCCGGTTCGCGTCCAAGTGTTTGCTCCTATTTTGTGTGGGGCTTCCCCCAAGCTTCCTCCTCGAAAGATCGTCTGTTTGTGCGCTATTCGTGGCTCCAAGCCCCGGCTCGGACCACGGCCGGTTTGTTGTCACAGCGCTGCGGACTGGCTCCACGCTTGACGCACAACGCGGCCATCCGTTGCGGCGCTCTCGGATATGGGAACATGAGGACACGGCAGCCACAGATGAAACAAAAACAAAATCAAAAGCGAGTCTTGGGTTGCCAGCCACAAACATGGAAGATGGACGTGATGACCGGGCCGTGGTCCGGACAGGGTCAGGAGGTAACCGGTACACCTTACCGGGTCTTACTGATGGTACGCGCGTCATGGACGCGCAAGGTGGGTCACTAGTTAAGAAAGACCCCGAGCGCTCTGAGCCAGGCTGGCCAGGCCTTGGAGCGACAGCAGGAGCAGCTGGCCTCTGGGTTGGTTGAGGCACTGAACAGCGCGGCAGTCTCTTTAATCACTTTATTGAAAATACAATGCAAAATGACAAAGTAAATATGGCATCCACATTTGGGTACATTCGTGTGCTGCTGGCCTGTTAAGGAGTCCAGCGTAGAGTAGTATTCACATCCTACTTGTACATAACATCATCATTTACAACACATGTACACACTTTAATTACTTACTGGTTCAATGGGTGAATGAAATGGTTCACAAATCAAAAGTTGACAGGAATGAGATCAGAAAAGTACCACTACCACAAGGGTTTAGGACAGAAATGACAGGGAGCCTAACTAACCATGATATGGTATGATTAAAAAAACCTATTTTAATTATTTTTTTTAGATGCAACCATATAATTTGTATACAGTTAGCCAAGGCAATGGAAAATAAGAACACAAAATGTGACTTTGTTCACTTGTTGAGTTAAAACCAGAAAAAAACTGTGCAAAAAATTAAGCTACAGGAAAATTTGCAATAAACAATATTTACAGGAAAGAAAATAGCTACAAAATAAATCACATGTGTTAAAGACAATTCTATTGGGACATCTTCATCACACATACGCACACACACAAACACACCAAAAACAATAAACCTGGAATTTGTTTTTAGAATCATGTTATGGCAAAGGATGTTAATGAAATAGTCAATTTTGAAATGGTTGGGTAGTTCTATTACCACCATGTGTATGTCTGCCACAGGAAGAAATAAGGGTGTGTGTTAATAATTTTTGTCAACTCTTCTCTACAATGTGGCTGTACTAAGGTTCAATAACAAAGTCACATCTGACAAAACGGGGCGTCAAATGGGCTGCATCTTTGAGCTTTAGTGCAGGCAGTTAGTTTGCACTTCTTTACCAAAGTCTCCAGGAGGAAAAATAACAGGAAAACAATGTGACAACCATTAAAGTTAGAACAGAAAATACCCATTGAATGCTTACTAAACTAGCCTTAATCATACTGACTATGTGCTTGTTATTGAAATAAGCATACTCCTCTAGTGATTAGCATAGAGCAAAAAGCACCAGTAGAGTTGCATTGTTAGCAACCTTACTGGTTGAAAAGACTTAAGACTACATTAAACCAATAAAATCCATCCAATTGGAGCATAAGAAGCATCAGTTCACGCAATAGACATCTATTGAGTTTTTCCCAGATAGAGGCAATTAGATGTGCATATCCACCCAACAATTGTGTGTGATGTGCATACCCACCCAACAATTTTTTTGTCATCTCAAACAGATTACTAGTAGTGAAAGAAACTCATACCAAGAGAAAAATAATTTAAGAATCCTAGGTATGAAACACAACAGAATGCACTTGGTAACCATCTGCTCTTTCTTATCAGCAAAATCTTACATATGGAAGGGAGAAAAAATCCATTCGTTTTTCACTCCTCCTCAGAGCTTAAAGACCTTTGGTTTGATTAGAAACACACTTAAAGAACAATCTTACAATGGTGACTACATGACACTACTGTGCCCATAAGAGGATTAGAACATACATTTGATAAACCACATAGCCTTTTGGATGTCCTCTGAATTATTTATTACAATGTGAATGTATTGAACATGCTGTGAAATTTATCTGTTGAAGAATACTGAGTAAGAAAGCATACAATTTTGTTTAGGGATGGAGCTCACATGGGTTTCAATCAAAACAATAATATGGAAAGGAGGGTGGAGTGACACCCCTCCAGCAGATGAAACATACAAGGTTATAAAAGCAGCCAACAATAAGAAATATGCAAATTCCATAAAAATGGTCCTTTATATCCTACTTTATGTAATTATTAACGATGAGATACAAGTAAAAGTATCTACAAGTCATTTGTGCATTGCATATTTCATACAATATCAAAGATACACTTGAGCAAGTAATAATTTCTTCAAAAGGAGAAAATGCTGGAGCTAACAACTGATTAATAATGAAAGAAAACCACCACGCTTGAATGACAAAAAAACAATGACAGACCATGTGCAGCTAAGCTTGTGTGTCTTTTTAATGAAAAGAACGCAGAGCATTGCACATTATTGTCAGATATGGATAGAATGGATTCAATCTGTGATTTACAATAATAGTGCATGCCTCAGCAAATGTGTTTACTAAACCCACTTGAGCATGTTAGAGTCTCATACAGGGAGTGCAGCTTTACTACAATGGAATACAGGTGAAACGAAAACCTTGATAATAATATAAGCTAGACCCATTTCTAAAAAATAATAAAACATTTATCAAAACTATCAACCTTGAACACTATTACCTTTGGAAGAAATTAGCCAACAGCCAAGGGAAGACTTAGTCCATTCATTTCCATGTCACCAATTTCTAGCATAAATGCTAAAAACAACAGAAATATCTTAGAGAGGAAGAGAGTTTTGGTTCCACAAAGCCATTTCCTTTTGTTTCTTCATAAAAAAACCATACAAGAGCAGAGTTCCGCCAGAAGAGCTCCATTGACCATCATGTACAAGTACAATTGTCAGAATGTGCTGGCAAAGTATGGCATACACAAGAAAATTTGTTCGTATATGTTGAGAGATTAAGCGGAAGCAAGCAAGGATCACAGATACAGGGTACAGCAATGCCTTTTCTCAAGAAATAGCGAGGGTACTAGATGAGAGATGACAACAAAAAGAAAACAATTTGTAACCAAGCTGAAAACCTACATTGCAATAAATTCTGGAAAGATCAGCAGTGAAAATTAAGGTTGAGACTGAGTTGCAGCATGTAAAATATTCCTTCCAAATTAGAGAGGGAAAAAATAGAGACAGTGCTGCACACTATTTGAAAAGCAAATATACAAACAGTCTTAGGTATATGGAGCTCATCACTATTTTCTGTAGATGCATGGTTGTCTCACTTTCAACTGAGTCATGAAAACAAGCTAAAAATCATACAGGATTCATACAGGACAGTTTGCTCTCACAATTAACACAAATGAAAGCACACATTCAAGTCTTTTATGTTTGATAACCCTACACATATCCTTAATAGAACAAAAAATGCATGTGACAAAGAGGTAATACTGTAAGTCAGTGAATCAAAGTAAAAGAGGAACAATTCAAATCAAGGAAAAGAATGTTGTACAAACACAGAACAGAAGAAGAGAACTCAAACCTACACTAGATTTCACTACAGATTTTAAAAATTTCAGTGTGGCAACTACTTTTCCGGATAAAAAAATCCACAGCCACAAAATTACGGCATCCTAGAAAATCATTGTTCACACAATAGGAATTGTTTATTACAATGCACCACAACTAATGGCACATACTTTGATTTAAAAAAGCGAGATAGTCTCCAATTGTCTTTAAATATGCTAGCAATAGTATAAAACTCATTCACTGTGGCAATGTCATGGTTTAACACTCACCATATCTACTAAAATTGAAATTACCAATGAATTTACACATAAGTAGACACTGATTATTTACACACAAATCATTAACAAATGCGCAAAAATAACCATCCATAAATAATATAAACAGATCTTGCAAATAAAATTTATTTCCCCCCTCAAGTGACTCACTCCTACACTTTACAAAGCATAAATAATAAAAAATAATATTTATATCAACATATAATTTCTGTAAGGTAAGAAACAAATAGGAAGAGCTGGTTCAATAAAATGGCATTCATTGAACATATGCATAAAAAATTGAAAGAAACATGACGCACATTAAAAAGCAGGTATGAACGTATTTCGCTTTACCAAGCTTGATTCCCTTAAGCACTATCAAGCCCACTCTTCAAAATTAACCACAACTGATACACCCAAAGTTATGCTATACATCTCCGAGACACCTCACAAGGGAACAGGCACCGGTACCAAAATAATAACAAACAAGGAGAACCTGAACAGAAATCAAGCCGCAGCTGTAAATCATAAGCTACATGGCAGATCCCATAATACAAAATTTCAGAATACCAGTTCTGATTTTTCAACCCCAAATTTAAGTAGATAGAAAAGTAGTTCATAACACCAGTTACCTAAGTAGACACCAAATAACTCACATGGTCCCAAAACAGAATTTTTAAGACAAGAAATGAAACAGCAAAAGAGTGAAAGAGAAAGCTTGAAAACACTCAAGGGAATGCGAGTACATTAGACTAAGAAACAAAAATAAAATATGTGTTTGTATATTTATAAATATGTATACATAAGTATACATTCCAATTCATTTATATATCCTATGTATACATAAATATAACGAATATCTTAGCAGGATGAGAGGTACTACTGATAACACAGCAACACTCAAACCATGTAACACAGTCTATACATGACAGGTAAACAACGTACCCTCATTCACTATAAAATGTGGCCGAATTCCATATGGCAGGCTTCCACTCCAGCAAGCGATAAAACAAGTAAATGCTTTCCTAGCAGATAATAGGAAATTATTTTATCATATTAACGAGCAACATATTCCCACCAATATTTATCATTAATCACAATACAATTAGGATATACTATACTGTATAATATTTGATAGGTTTGGAACTCGCACCCCCAATACAATATTAACATTGAAGACAATGTTTCAGACAGACTTCTCAATGCAAATTCATATTAAATATGAAACTTATAAAAACATTCACATGCCACAGATGGGCCTAAGAGCAACACAAAACTGCAAGAGGCTCAGTCAATGCCTAGGCAAGGTTTCCAGAAGGCAACCTCCATTACCGTCTCGCAAGTTCTTGCTTGATCACTGCAGAAGAACAAACCAGTTAAAACCAAGAAAAAAAAAGTTAATCAATAATGTTTTACTTATTGATTAAATAAAGAATCATAAAGACTGGCTTACCATTTATGAGGTCCTGCTTAAATCGAGACATTTCTTGTCGCATCTCTCGAATGATCTCTTGCTTAAGAGCATCCAGATCTCCTATAGAGCCACCATTAGCATCACCACCATTAAGGCCATTGACCTTAGGCACTAGATTCTCTTCAGATGATGAGCCGAAGCGCTTACGGCCCGGTTTAGGTGACTCCCCACCATTGGCAAGTTTACCACCACTATTTTTATCCCACTGCTTCTTATCTTGATCGTCCTGTAATAAAAAATCCATCAGATAGGGTGAGGTCTCTATAAGGTGAAACAGATGAAAGTAGAATCATATGATATTGCTTACCACTGGATCAGGCTCCTTCTTTTCACAAGCAGCGCGTCTCCTTGCTAGAGTCTTAGCCATTTCGTCCATCATACTCGCCATTCCCATAGGGCTCCTGCCTAAAGTGCCATAGTTGCTGCCACCACTGCTGGTGCTTGAACCACTGTTCTCTGCTGGTTGCTATACAAATAACAGTAACATTAGGTCTCGTACAATTCTTGACACACCTCTGAAAATAAAAGTGAACAAAACAAAATGAAAATACCTTGTTTGTATTTGCGTTGGCCCTCTTGAGGCGGGCACTTTGAAGTTGGGCTGCAAGTGAACTGGCATCCTGGCCGTCTGAACTCGACGACCGGGACATGTTAGGGGGTGGAGGGGGCGGGGGCGGCGCGCCACCCCCCATCATGGGTGGCGGAGCGCCCACCATCATAGGGGGCGTGCCCATCATGGGGGGCGTGCCTCCCATCATGGGCGGAGGGGCCCCCATCATAGGGGGCGCGGGGGCGGGAGCGGGCGCGGGGGCGGCGGGGGGTGCGGGCGGCGCGGGGGGCGGGCACGGCGCGATGCTGGGCGCGATGCTCAGAGGGGGTGCCTGGGGTGCTGGCGGCGCCGACGAGGTGCGGTGGTGTCCTGGGGGCGTTGCTGCCTGCGGACTGCTCAGCACTGCAGACAAACAAGACCACGTCAAATGTAACCGACATCAGCACACCTCCGTTCGGACAACGGCAGCCTTTCAGGAAGTTATGTGCTTACTCTGTGACTGCTGTGACATGCGGCGTTCGATTTCCATATTCTGGGTCGATCTACAAAAGAATGGAGTTATTAATTTTTCAAAATATGGAGGATTGTTAACACAGGACAGTGATGTTGAGCCAAAGTACCTGTAACCACCCATATCATCTTCATATTGACCATTGCTTTGAGCATATTGCTGAGGTGGGGCAGGTGGAGGAGCCGGATTTCGATTGACACCACTTGCCAGGACCTGGAATTTTTGGAAAGCAAGAAAACAAGGTTAGAGCTTATTCTAAACCAAAACATCCATGTTTTCTACACTGAGCACAGCAATTACCTCAAGAGCGTGAAGCATAGCTCGGGCAAATGAATCTGCATCCTCTTTACTGCTGAAGTTAAGGCCATAAACATGTTTGTTGTCTCGCCATTGATGGAAAGTTTGCGTTGCTTGATTGTACTTCAGGCCTTTCAGAATGGCACAATTTATTACGACCTAATGGAGAAATTAAACTATATGAGACAAACCACATCAGAAGTGTACAACGATTTTATTCAACAGAACACTAACTTCATGATCCTGTAATTTACGGCCGACAACTCTAAATGTATTATGGATCTGATGGTGGTAGATGTGCACTTTCGACATTCCAGACGTCCCTCCACTGGGAATCCACTTTTTGTTGACATCATCGTACACCATCACAGACGCTCTTGCAGAAGAAATACTGACTTCACTGGAGGGCAGAAAGACATATCGAGCATTAGCAATTTCTCAAGAGGAAAACACACAGATATGAGAGATGGGGCTGTGTAATCTTCAGAAACACGGCAAGACCAACTGTGCTAACATTGTCCAAGTTGTCGTGACTTTTCAACACAATGCGCTAACTCACACCTGTCCCCCCACCCCGCAATGAGTCACCCCATTGAGCGTGTCACACCTGCCCAGTGAGGAGGCCATGTTTTCCTTAGACACACCTCAGGCCAAGGACAGGTCCTCGGCGGTGGCGAGCTGCAGCAGTGCACCGACTCTGCCACTGCACCCAGGGAGGCCGGGCACACCATGCCACCACCCACCAAGCAGGCCAAGGGGAGGGGGCCACCCTCGGCGAGCCGGCCCCGACCCAGCCGCGCCCCAAACCAGCAACCCAACAAACCCGTGCGCCCGCGGCAACACCCACGCTCCCCACCGAACGGAACCAGAGACAGGGCCGCCGGAAAACAGCAGCAGGCTCGGGTCCACTGCGACGGCGACGTAAACAAATCCAGACGACACGACATGACCCCGCGGAGTGGCAGAAACAAACAACAGCCACAGCAGACGGCGCCCTGCAGATCGGCGCCCCTGGCGGCGCCACGGACACCCCAACGCCCCCAGGCCCCGGCCAGGGCCCCCGCGGCCGCCCCTTGACGGCGGGGCAGGCCCCCGCGGCCCGCGGGCCCGAGTTGCAGCAGATATCGCCCAAGACGTAGGCATTGCTGGAAGCCTACCCAGGGGACCCGCAGCGCTACTCACGTCATTTTCGGGCGATCAAGCGGCGGTGTGGCGGACGCCCATAAGCATATCACTCAGCCAACAGTCTCGTCTGGGGACACGAGCAGAAACAGGGTCGAACGGACAGTTTTCACGCGGAAAAACGGCCTAGGGCAGATACATTCCAGCGAAGTGTCTCCTCTTCACGCCATCTTTGTTATCGACCTGCCTGCAGTCATCCTCTCCACCCCCACCCCTCCACACTCTCGCTTTGAGTTCGATGCATCGAAGCTTGCCACGAGGAAAACACCCCTCCCCCTCCACCCTTCCGCCCCCACTTGCCCCTCCTGTTGTGGTTATTGGCAGACGGGTGCGACTAGATGGGAAAAGCCAGTCGCTTATGGTCAGACTGCATAGGCAACATGCAAAAATAAAAATAAATCTTAAAACGCGTATTTTGGTCAGTTAAGTTTTAAATTTGTGCGCAAAGCAGCTAGTTTTAGTTCCTTTTCAGATCCGAATCGACCCACTAACACTTTACCGCACCAAACAGAGCAATCAAAAACGCTTTTAAGCGGATAGGTTGGCAGCAATTTTGGGGCTGCCCGGGCTTAAGCCCGGGCTGCCCCGCTGCCCGGGCCATGTTGTTTGCATCATCCCAGCATCATCCCGCTTTCGATCGGAGTCACTCTTTGCTGTCAGCCCCGGAACAGAACTACTTATATCGTCTTTCCTGCGGACCGACTTGTGTGCAAGTATTCGAACATGCCACGAAAGAGGGTCTGTGTGTACAATGGTTGCACGAGTTATACAACGGATAAGAAGAACGATGTTCATTTGTACAGCTTCCCGGCTGATGTTGAAAGGTTAGTTTAAGTTTGATACTTTTTTTTGATAGTATGCCCAGTGCACTAGCCACGTGTTGTTTGAAGCAGAGTTTGGAAAGCCTACAGTATTCACTTATTTTTATAAAATTCATTATTTTTTCTCTTTAGGCGAGCAGTTTGGGTGAATTGCGCTGCGAACCCTGATCGCCTGACAGATCTTGGCTGTACTTACAGAAACACATTTCTGTGCGAACACCACTTCGATGAAAAGTGGTTTTTCGACGCTCGTAAAAATAAATTAAACACTGGCGCTGTCCCTCGGCCATATGGTTCGTATTTTTGACTTCAAAGAATTGTGTGAACTTGTGACAGTGTTGTACTAACCTCTCACGTTTTGCTATGTTCAGTGCCTCCATCGCCAAACCCTCTGAACTCCATCACAAGCAACATATTGGTTGAAACTCCAGTCCAAGGCCTTGCATCTCATGACCCAGATCCATGTCCAGTTACGCCGGTGGTCATCAACAAAGAGAATGTTGATCCAGAAGTCCTGGCTCCAATGGATGGCTCGGTGGATGTTGGAACTCCAACTCATATTAAGACTCCATTTAAACTCCCTCTTCGCAAGTTGGGCGACTCAACTCCACTTGGTATGTATCCGCAGTGTTCATCTTTTGTACCTGCTTCAATTGCAACACTTTACGAATGTTTGTGTGTTTGCTGTGTTTAGCCAGGATATCTCGAGTTGCACTTCTCAGCGAGTCTGGGGTCAATCCAGGAGATGTTAAGAATTCTCCAAGGAAGAAACGAATGATCATCACAACTCGTAAGTATCAGCAATGTGCAAAGAGATTAGAGAGGCAAGTTTCAATGTTAAAAAGTGATGTAGCGGGTCTTAAAAAGTTACTTGCCACAGAGAGTATCTGGAGAAGGTTAGAAACTTTGACATCCCCTGGTGTTTGCCTCTTGGTTGAGAATGATTTAAAAAATTTTAAAAGACCTCCAAATGGGAAGAGGTACACTCCTCGTTTCAAAGCCTTTTCTCTAGCTGCATACAAAAGAGGTCCAAAGCTGTACAGGTACCTTCGTTATTTAATGAGTCTGCCAAGTGAAAGGTCAGTTAAGAAATGGCTCGCTGACATCCCTATTGATGTTGGCATTTGTCCGCTTGTCATGGAGCACTTAAAAAAGCAGGTAGCTTCGTGGACTCCATTAAATAGGAAGTGCGTTCTAATGTTTGATGAGGTGTTTCTAAAGGCATGTTTGTTTTACTATCATGGCAAAGGGTACGTTGTTGGCTATGAGAACTTTGGGCATGGGAGAAGGACAAGTAACGTAGCTGACCATGCTCTAGTTTTTATGGTACAGGGTGTCCAGAAAAAGTGGAAGCAGCCACTTAGCTTTTATTTTGTCAAGGACACCTGCAAACCTATCATGCTTGCAGATCTAATAAAAGAAAATATTGCAGCTCTGCAAGCTATAGGTTTGGATGTTGTAGCCACAGTTTGTGATCAGGGAGGCTCCAACAGAGGTGCCATTTCTATCCTGAGGGAAACTTGCCCTGAAGGTGAATATGAGAACGTTTGCAAGGTAAATGACAAGTTAATTTCTTGCCTGTATGACGTTCCTCATATCATGAAAGGCATTAGGAACAATTTCATGACCAGCGACATAGTGACACCTGATGGAACGGCTAAGTGGGATCACATCCGAACTGTTTTTGAGAAAGATAGGGATCTTTTCAGAATGCTGAATAAATTGTCGGATTCTCATATTAATCCTAAAGGGAGAGAAAAGATGAGGGTTATAAAAGCAGTTCAGGTGTTGTCTCGGACCATGTATGCAGCGATGAGTACCCTGAGGGAGGTGAGCGAGGGAAAATTTCTGCCAGACAGCAAACCCACCTCAGAAGTGATTTTTAAAATTAATAAATATTTCGATTTGACTAATGGGCCAAGTGGGGAGAAGGATGTCTCTGGGGACTTCAGAGTAAATGTAAGTGCCACATCTTGCCACCATGAGGAATGGAAACAAATGCGTGCTGATTTGCAGAAGTGGTCCTTTACAAGGAAGTATGGCAAAAGGGCTGGGTCCAGTCACCGTCCGCCCAGCATCACTTCTTGGATTTCCAACATTTTACAGTTTCAGAGGATTTGGAAAAACTTGAAGGAGGGTGGTGCAATTTACATGAATCTTCGACAGTTCACCCAGGACTCCCTTGAAAATTTTTTTGGAATCTGCAGGCAGACTTGCGGGTGTGGAACTGATCCCGGCACAGTCCAATTTGTGTCTGCATTCAAGACTGCCATTGTGAGTGGTATGTCAGCCGGGCCCAGAGGGAAAAATTGTGAGGACGATGGCAATGTGCTGATCTCTGACCTCTCATGCTTCCTTCAGTCTGCTACTGCTAGTCTCCCTGCAAATACTGAAGAACCCACTGAAAAGCCCCAAAAAAGGGTTACCATTATCCCTGGAGATAAGCCAGATGAGCTAAAGTTTGTTGAGGGTACACTAAGTAAGGTTGAGCGTCAGGCCCCTGCTTATGTGTGTGGTTTTCATGTGAGACAGGTCATTCACAAGGTTGGGATTTCACAGTGCCGAATTTGCCTGTCAGAATTGAAGGCAGATGAACTATCACAAGACCACACGTTTACCAAATTCAAGGACTTTGGTCGCATTCAGCGGCTTCTTGTGTACCCAACATCTGCTGCGATCAAGGCTTTCATTTCTGGGAGGCACAATTTCTTGAGGGTCTGGAACCGCCAAAACAAAGCACATTCCCTGGATCTCAGGAAAATTGTAGAAGCCAATTGTGCTTTGGCTGATGATTTCGAGTGGCTGACCTGCCCTTTGCACAAAGAGAAAGTAAAAAAAGCCCTAATTGAGGCTTTTACAAAAATGTTCATAAGAACTCAAGTGAAAAGGCTGAATGAGAAGCTAAACATTCGCTTCAAGCGTAGGAAGGCAGGAGAAGCCAAGGCCCCAAGGAATAATGTTTACCGAGGTTATGAGGAGGAGGAGGATGTGGGTAATGTGGATGATTGGGAAAATTCTGATGACCCTCATGCAGACTGGTGATCAGGGATCAGTTGGAAATTTCCAACAGAATGCTCGTGAAATTGTGTATATATTGTTATATATTGTGCCATATTGTCTTAAAATAATTTCAATCTAGTGTTTAGTTACCAATGACCTATTTATTACACCAAATACATTTTTTTACAGCAATTTCTTTGATATATAAATTTAATGGAATCCAGTTCTGTCTATTAGTATTTTTGTGTGTGAGCAAAGCGTGTGCTGTGTTTCGGCCTAGCTTGTCCCACATTTTTGAATGCGTGATAAATGTGCCATTTTATTGATCTCTTATTTGTTTTGTCTTTTTAATATTATTTAAAGTTTACTGTGTGGGCCAAGCATGTGCTGTGTTTCGGCCTAGCTTTCCCGACATTTTTGAATGCGTGATAAATGTGCCATTTTATTGATCTCATATTTCTTTTGTCTTTTTAATATTATTTTAAGTTAACTGTGTGGCCAAAGCATGTGCTGTGTTTCAACCTAGCTTTTCCCAAATTTTTGAAGCTGTGATAAATGTGCCATGTTATTAATCTCTTTTTGTGTGTTGTTATTTTTAAATATTGTTTTTAGTTCACTGCATTACAGGAACAAAAGGCATAAACACATGCTTTTCAATGGTTTTTTTTTCGGTTTTACTCTGCTTTTAAATTGTGTTTCAGGTATCCCTTCATCAACTGTTGGGAGCCCGCAAGCCAATAAGACGTGGACAGATGTGGAGCCATACCTTCGCCAATCTACTCTGAAAATGAAGTTTCAGCATGACAACCGTATCCTTTTTGTCCCTTACTACCGCGAGTTCGAGGCCGTAAGGGACCTGGGTGTCCTAGGCCTCCATCGGGCGAGGCTGGCGAGAGAGGGTAGGGCGCGCCTGCAGGCATTAATGCTTGCAGGCGCGCCCTACCCGCCCGATGGAGGCCTAGCGGTCCCCGAGGACCGAGAGGAGGACCTAGAGGAGGCCCTCGAGGGCCAAGAAGAGGCCCTCGCGGACTTGCGTGCTGATCAGAGCTCGTCACACGCCAAAATTCGGCTTTCTATCTCAGAGCAATAGCTTGTCACACGCCAAAATTCAGCTTTCTATCTCAGAGCTATCTCAGAGCAGGAGCTCGTCACACGCCAAAATTCAGCTTTCTATCTCAGAGCAGTAGCTCGTCTCACGCCAAAATTCAGCTTTCTATCTCAGAGCAATAGCTCGGCGCACACCTGGCTTCGTAGCAAGTGACGTTTTTGTGTTTTTCTGTAATTATCTCTACAAACTTTAGTCTGTAATAAAAATATTGAAACTATTTGAATTGTTTAACTCCTTTACCTATTTTCTGATGTATGTACACATTTTTGATCAGGTTTAAGGCCTACCGAGCAAAAACCTGAGACCGTGGGGTCCGCACTCAAGTCTCCCGCCCAAGCAGGGTGACCAAAAACCACCAAAGTACTGACACAAAGCCAGGGTGCTAATACAATATCACCCGCATTTTCGACTCTCACAATACAACATAACACTTTTACTATTGAAGTGCGACATATGGCAGAAGTGAAGTCTGCAGCAGAATACCTTCATAGGAAGGCTAACTGCGGTCAGTAGCTTGTTAGGTTGGTACCTCGGTCTGACCAGATTTAGTGACTCGCCTCTCCGCCAGGGAGTGCGGCGTCTCCCCCTACTTATATTGTCTTTGGGTTATTGGCAGTTATTGGTTCCTGCTCTTGGGCTGTGTTGGTTGTGTTTCGCTCAATTTTCTTTATTTGGCAGATTTTGTTCTTGTGTTTCAACCAATTTTTGCGCCCAAGATGCCTCCCAAGCAGCGTAAAATCGCTATTATGGGCTATCGTTCTGTTGGTAAGTTAAAAGAGCCCTCCAAACATGGTGTGGTTGGAGGTTAAATGTGTTGCCTCGCTAAGCCTATGAAGATTTGCGCAGTTTATATTTCTGACCTTGTCATCATGGTTTTTGTTTTTTCCTGCTCGGGAATTTTACTGCGATCCTTGTGGCGTTACGCCCCTAGCCCTGTGCAGGATGCCGCAGCCGCACTCGGTGGCCTGCGTGGTGGTGTGGTGCTGAAGGCTCAGTAAAAGCATTGTTGTTGTTTTCGAGATGGCAGCATGCCTAGAGAGCCCTTCGAATTCATCGAGTTGCGCCCTGAGCAATTTGTTGACTGAATTGTTTCTGAGGCCTCTGCCACTTATTCCATCCATCTACCGTGCAACTGCGACCTGATGCCTCCCCAGCACTTAGTGTCCACTCATGAAAGATAACACTGATAAGGTTTAACATGGTTATTTTACTTTTCAGGTAAATCATCACTGAGTATTCAGTTTGTTGAAGGGCAGTTTGTCGATTCCTATGATCCTACCATAGAAAATAGTGAGTATGGATTTTTCATGGAGGAATACAGGTAACTTTGCCAATTTGTATGTTTAATCAATTTATCAATTTTATTTGATAGCTTTCACCAAATCTACTAAAGTTAATAGTCAAGAATATGAAGTCAAGGTTGTAGATACTGCAGGTCAGGATGAATATTCAATTTTCCCTGCTCAGTACTCAATGGATATCCATGGGTATGTCCTTGTATATTCGATAACATCAGAGAAGTCGTTTGATGTTGTTCAAGTTATCTACGAGAAACTGCTGGACATGACTGGTAAAGTACAGTAAGTATTATAAAAATGTGTAATGTTTCAAATGTTTGACCCACCTCTCATATTTGTTACTTTATTGACTCTTGAAATGATGATGTGTTTTTTTCCTGTAACAGTCTCCCAATTGTTCTGGTTGGAAACAAGACAGATTTGCACATGGAGAGAATGATAACCTGTGAAGAAGGGAAAAGGCTCGCCGAATCTTGGAAGGCTGGGTTCCTAGAGACATCTGCTAAACAAAATGAGTCTGTTGGAGAGATTTTCCACACACTCCTTTTGGAGATTGAAAAGGCAAATGGGAACGTGCAAGAAAAATCTTCTTGCATTATTTCTTGAACACCGACTATTTTAACAAGAACTTCTCTCTAGGACAACAATTCCGTATATCGTATTTAAAATATCTCTTTGCTTCAGTCATGATGTGACCATTTTAATTATTTGTTTTTGGTTTTACTTACAAATGGTTGTAGCTTTATTTTTTAAATTTCGTTTTATGATGTCCACAAAACCATGAATATCAGCACAACTGTAAGAATAATGCTGGAGCTAGAAACGTAAATGTTGGAGTGACATAGCAATACAGATTAGCAAGTGTTATTGCTGTGCCATTCCAACTGCAGAGTTCTCTCCATTTGAATGTTGGGCTAGGGGCTGAATGACTTGGTCATATGTTATCATATTATGCTGTCAAGGACCTCGCCTATCCCAATTTTTGTCTGTAGTAGCCTCCCAATTCACGAAAATAAATTCCAAGCACGTGCAGGGTAGTAAATGTGCTTCTTTGATCTGGATTCTTTTATATATCTTCTGAGTTAAAAATGTGCCAACTTTAATGTAGCCCACCCATATTTCTTGTTTTCTTTTCCTTCAATTTTTTTGTTACTTGGCTGTACAAATGGTATTTTAACATAATTCAGTTTAGGGATAGTGTAGGTTCCATGGGTCCATTTTATGTAAGTTTTTCTTGATGAATCTTCCTAAGGTTACTCGCGAAGTTTCTTTAGACACATGCATTTGTTTGACTCCGATCAGAAGACATTTTTAATTTCAATGTGTAGAGCTTTAATATGCTTGCTGATCTCTGACCTCTCAGTAAAATAAAATAACATTATACTCTCATGTGAACGAACCAGCATGTCCCTTCTTGAAACCTCAAGGCTGATAATAATCATTTCAGTGTTCATAAGTTGTGGCATTCTTGCCACTTATTCAGCAATTGCTTGATTGTTCTTCATTTTTCATGTTTTATTACTCTTGTTTATATTTATGTACAAAGTGTAAGACATTTAGGTTTGTGTGCATAATGTCTTGTCAAATGACAAAATAATAACCTCATTGGAGACCAGATGTACCAGTGAGTTTAGTCATGTCTATCCAAAACTGTACTCTGTAAATCATCCCTATTGAAGTGGATGTTTAGAGAATTGGTGTAATCACCTATTGTATCAGGTCATGTTCCTTTTACATCCATGTGAGACTGTTCCAAAATGTCTGTTTTAAAACTTGACAAGTGCACAATATTTCAAGCTAAAAATAAGGAGTGGTCCAAGCATAATTTAAACTTTGGCACTATGTCTCTAAACAAAACTTACAAGTTCATGCAGTAGATCAACAGGGCGTTGAACTAGATTAGAGTGCTTGATTTTATAGGGTGAGTATTTCTGATGTTACTGTGCTTATTTGCCGTGGGTATGTGGTTCTTGGATGCAGACAACTCTGTTTCCTGATGCAACCAAAATATTTCAATGAAAAAAATGTTGTAGCTCTTTTTTTCTTGTTTTACTGAAATAGCAAAATAACCTGTTGTCTCTTGAAGGTTCTATCTGAGCAGCCACTTATGTGATACATTTAATTAAAGAGTGAATGTTCAGTTAAAACCCAAGCTCACTTGCTTTACAATTGTGCTATTTATAGATGTGCTGTTCTCCTTTTGATAAATTTTTTCTGTGAACATCTAGTTATTCTAGATCCCTTCCCTTAGCATTATTTATCTGAAAAACAACAAAAAAGATATCAAATTTGAGTGATACAGGCTTTCCTTGCAAGTTTTGAATGCTTTATAATAATACAAAATTATTATCACGAGTGAGGGAAGCAATAATGAATTCTTTTGTACCATGCATTGTTTTCTTTGAGTGAGTGATATAGTAGTTCTGGGCCCTAGAGTCGCCATGTCTTTGTGCTACTACCTTACCCGACGGTAATACTTGTAATAATTTTAGATAGTCTATGGTTGTTGGATAATTTCTGTTATTCGCCTTATTTTAGGCGGAAACTATGTAAGGCAATATAATTGGCAGTGCTGTGTGTTATGTGTGTGTGTGCGCGCGTGTGTCAGTGTAATTATGATCTTTGTTATCTATTGTACATTCTTATGCATTAAAGGGTTGGAACTAAACACCGTACTTCGGTCTGTGTCCTTCTGTTCCTCGGGCAAACGAGGTCGGGCTGCTCCCTGTCCGGCTGCATAATCGCGCTCGAGGCCCGCGACGACGCTGTCAGACGAGGGAATCCCCACGCATCCTTGTCTTTTTTTCGTTGATTTATCACGTCGCTTTATCACTTTCGATGCCTCGCCTGCTCCACTGAGGTCTGGATGGAATGATGATGAGGTCGCGGAATTTGGGTCAGAGTCCCCCTTGGAAATTCTGGAGCTCAAAACGCGTCTAGAGTTTTGGCCGCCGCGGTTGTCTTGGGGCCCACTGTGCGCGGTCTTCCCCGCGGCCGTGCACCCCGCGGCCGTCATTCGTCCATTGGTCATTACCATGAGGACAGGACCGGTCCTCGCAGCGCGCCTTCCTGGCTCCAGCCGCTCCAGCCTGGCTCTGGCTCCAGCCTGGCTCCGGCCCGGCTAGGCCCGGCCGGCGGCGCGGCGAGCGGCGGCGCGCGGCCAGTGCGCGGCGGGCAGACCGGCCGGTCTGCCGGGGCGGGCGGCAGCGCGGCAGCGGGCAGCACACGGCGGACGGGGCCCCGGGGCCCCTCAGGTGGCGTGGTCGTGTGTTGGAGTGAGTGGACTGGTCTTCAGTTCCCTCCCCGGCGCGTTCCCTCCCGGACCGCATCCGCCGACGTGCAAGCCAAGCCTCCACCAGCATGCCGACCTTGATCTCGAGGGCGGCGATGGCGCTGCTGCCCGTCGTCGCGTGTCTAGTGCGTAAGTAGGCGTCCAGAGTGGGCCGGGGTGAGGGTCCTTAGGTGTCCTGCGGCGAGGGCGCGCACAGTCCGGCAAGCCCTCGCGCTCCCGGCGCCCCAGTGCAGGGCCGAGGGGTGACGTCAGACGATGCGTCCAGCTAGACCGTGACAACATGTCGCGACGCCGTCTGGGAGCATGACCCGACCATGACCCGGGCGGCCGCGCTCCCCGAGTCACAACAGTCCTGTCGTCGTTTCCATCTTGGATCATGTGTTCTATCTGCGGTTCAGTTCGGCACGCGGGCCGCTTGGGCGCGGAGTCGCGGAGCTGGCCGCCCGTAATCGCACGCCCCGGGGTCATAGACGGGTCGCCGCGGGCTCCTATTCTCACATTCTGCCTTCCCGACTCTCAAAAAAAAAAGAAAAGAAACAAGTGAGATAAATGATGAAAAGAATGATAAACAGTTTCTTTGGTGAGACTCGCTCGTGATTCTGTCATTGCGCCGTCTTGGCAGCGTCATGGCGTCGATGGGCGTGTGCCGGAATAGATTCCACTCCACCATGGCGGTGCGGCGCCATAAGGTGGCGGCCACCCGCGCGAAAGTGGTTTGGCCGCCGACAAGAGATTGGCGGTGTCACCAGCGCCCAGGTGCCCGGGGCGCGGGGCGGTCTGGGCCGGGGAGGCGGCAGCAGCAGCTCGCGGCCGTGAGCATCCATCCACCACGTCATCGACCCCTAGAACACGAAATGCTCACCTTGATGTCAATTTGATATCAATATGACCGAATGTAGTCAAAATTTCGACAGATAAGGCATCATTTTGACATCTTTTTGACGTCCTTTGACTGCTTCGTGAGTGTCTCGTGTTCTGTTGGCGTCGTCGAGCTGCACGTCCGCCTCCCTGACGCCCCCGTTTGGTTCTTTTGGCAGTGTTCGCGGCCGGCAGCCCCGCGGCGCAGCGTCCCGGTGGCCCTAGAGGAGCCGGTCCAGCGCCCCGCAGGCAGGACGGCAACGTCCACAATCGCTTTGCCACGTACTGGGGCGCGTCCGAGTGGCAGGACGACGATAGCGCTCTCGGTAATGACGGCCTCGACGACCACGCCGCCCTTCCCGCGCAAAACCAGAACCCGCAAAGGCGGGCCGCCGAAATTTTTTTTCCTCCCAAGCACAGGGTCCCCAAGCAAGCAAGCTTCGGGGGCGGCTTCGGCTTCGGGGTTGGGCCTGGCCCTAACAACGATGGGTTCGGCGCTGGCAACCCTGGGTTCGGCTCTGCAGACGGTTGGCTCGGCCCTACAAACCCTGGGTTCGGCTTTGGGACTGCTGGGATCCCTGGCAATGGGTTTGGACAGCCTAAGGGACCAGGGTTCGGGAACGGCGGCGTAGGGGCCAGCAGCCCCTGGGGTTCCTGGGGTGGCAGCAACAATAACAACAATAAAAATCCCGCAGGAGGAAGTAACGGACTGCAGCAGCAGGGTGGTGGCTCGGAAATCAACTTCGGCCAGAACCCGTGGCTGAGCGGCGTGGGCGGCGGCAACAACTGGGGTGGAAACAACAACAATCCTGGAAACAACAACTGGGGTGGCGGCAACAACAATCCTGGAAACAACTGGGGTGGAAGCAACAACAATCCTGGAAACAACTGGGGTGGAAGCAACAACAATCCTGGAAACAACTGGGGCGGAAACAACAACTGGGGTGGAAGCAACAACAACGGCCCCGGAAACAATAACAATCCTGGAATCATCTGGGGTGGAAACAACAATCCTGGAAACATCTGGAGTGGAAACAACAATAACAACAACAATCGCCCTGGAAACGTCAACAACAGTCCTGGAAATAACAACCGGCCGGGCACCAACAGGCCAGGTAAGCGTCTAAGCGTCACTTCCTCGCATCTTTATTTATGAATCCGCCGCAAACGCCGACCGCATCGCTTATCATTTCTTGGCTGCGGCGCTGCCGCGCTGCGCAGGCTCACGGCCGACCGCCACCACGACCACCACCACGACGCCCAGGCCGGCCAGGCCGGCCAGGCCCAGCAGGCCGACCAGGCCCAACCCCATCGCCATCGGCGGGGTCCGGCCGCCGTCCACGCCGCGGCCGGACTGCGGCTGCAACTCCACGCAGGAGTACAACCCCGTCTGCGGCACGGACGGCGCCACCTACGGCAACCCCACCCTGCTCCGCTGCGCCAGGATCTGCGGCAACAGTAAGTACGAGTTACGAGGGCGCGGATGTAGCAGGGGTTTTGGCAGACGCGGATTTAGGGGAGGGGTAATGGGGGTAATTACCCCCTCCTTGGGTACTAGATAGGCCGCCTGGAAGGTAGGCAACAATACCTACTTTGCCCCTGTCGGCAGGCAAAAAGCACTGCTGTACCCCCTCCCTGGAAAAATCCTAGATCCGCGCCTGGGTTGCCTCATGGCGTCTCGAAAGCCCACCGAAGGGCAGACATTAAGCCGTACTTTGTAAGTAGAAGAAAGGTGCTGCCTTGCCTCCCCTCACGAAAAGCCGTCTCTGGATCGGCTCCCGCAAGTACCTGAAGTACCGCACGACGGACGACGGCGTCCATGCCGGGCTTTTGTCATCGGCAGTGAGCCAGCCCGAGGATGCAGTCGCGCAGCGCCTCTGTGAGTCATGACGGAAAGTCGTTGGCACGGCGCAGACACTGACGCAGACGCGCCGACATGGCGGGCGTGTCTATGCCGCTGCACGTGCCTTGGGGATCCCCCTCCGCGAAAGTGCAGCCTTCGTCGTCCCGAAAGTACGGCCCACTGTACAAGTATCGCCGAATCGCCGACCTGTCGGATCGAGTTGACCCGGGGCCGGGGTAATGACAGAGTACAGTGGAGTGGTCTCAGTCTCCGTGGGCGGTGCCGGCGGTGCCTGGAATCGCGCGATGCCAGGGCACGGTGCGCACTAGCGCGGCTCTGCGTATGCGGCTGGGTATTCCTGAGAAGGCGCCGCCGTTTTCTTGGATCGGTTCCACGGAAGACGAGTCACACGTATTTTTAGGCCTTTCACTTTGCTCATCCGCTGTGTGTCCGTGTCCGCAGATACGCTCCGGCAGAAGCACCGCGGCGCCTGCACCGTCCCCCCGCCCACCAACAACAAGTGATGGCCTCCACCCTGCCGCACTCCCGCTATCAGTATTTATTTTGCCAACGGGCAGGACTGCGAGTTGGAACCCCCAACTCTGGAGCATGACCGGACCGCCGGGCGAGGGGCTGCAGTCGGTTGGATTGCCTATCGGGCAGGCGCCCCGGCTGCAGACTGGGGCGCCTCCCCAGTAGGCAACCCAACGCGCTTGCGGCCCCGTCCCCGCAGAGTGCGCGCGACTTGAGTGTAGTGCTTGTTAGTGAATGGGCTTGCCTGTCCTCGCCAGTTTGCAGCTCTTACCGTAAGTTAGGACGTAAGTGTACGAAGTTCATTGAAAAAATAAAGAGTCAATTTTCCATGCCGTTTGTCTATTTCTTCCAGACATTCCATGATGGGTATTGGGAGACAAAACAACACCAACTGTACTCAAAAACCATTTACTGGCGGTATAAAAAATAGCACATTATTTAAAAATCACAGTAAAGTTATTCAATAAATAAAATGTATACACTCGAAGCGCTCTCAGGAAACATAATACGGTCATCATAACTTCAGTCGAGACGATCAAAACACGCGGTCACGGCGGCCAGGTCCGCGTCTTCTGCGTCACTCGGCGGTTGCTTGGCTACGCCGGCTGCGCCAGGCTACGTGGGGACGTCCTGGCGGCGTTTGCACACGCCGAGCCGCACGTAGGTCACGTCTGGAAACGAGCAAGGAACACGCTGACTACACAGAGTACACACAAGGGCAACGACTCGGCACGCCCCCCTACACCACCAGCGACGGACGGCCTTCGACTGACTGAAAAGACCGTCCAGCCTGGCAGTATCAAGGCCGAACAAAGCCCCCGGGCGTCGGCCACCCCCAACACACAAGCACTCGTCCGGAGCGAGTCGCTTCGTCCCACCGTCTCTGTCGCACTCATGGGGCGTCCCGTAGGGATGCGAGAGAGACGGACGACAAAACGACGAGTGACCGGCAGTAATACTCACTGGCTCCACAGATGGCGAAGCAGCGCAGCTTCTCCTTGTTCTGGTACGTGTTGCCGTCCGAGCCGCAGACGGGGTTGTACTGGTCCAGCGAGGGGCAGTTGCAGTTGGCGGGGAGGACGGTGAGGACGCCGTCAGCGGGGGGCGGCGTCGGGGCGCCACTGCCTTGTTGTTGTTGTTGCTGCTGCTCCGCAGGCCAGCCCCACTCCTGCCGCGGTCTGTCGCCATTCTGTTGTTGGTCCTGTCCGTCCTGCCACTGCTGCCGGCTCGGCCGTCTGTTCGACCAACGCTGCTGCTGTGGTGCCGCGTTCGCCAGCGCTGCGTCAAAAGGGACCAAAATCAAAAACGCGCCACCGCGAAGCAGGCATGAGTCTCCAGCGCCGCTCAGCGAAGCGCTTTCTTCCCACCCGGCCTCCCCGCGGCTTTCCGCGCTCCGGGCGCGAAGTGCGACTGCGTGCCCCACGCCCACGACAAACTGCTCGCCTTTCCCCTGCGCTTTCACCCAGCATGGCTATAGCCGTGATCGTTTAGGTGTTAGAATCTCGCGATGTGGCCGCTGAAAAGCAGGTTCGAATCCTGGTCACGCCCGCTGCTTTATCGACGCGGTTCGCGTCGCTGCACTCCGATCGCCCCGTGCCCCGTTTGACCGCCGGCCGAGCGAGGATCGCTTCGTCGCTCCGTCTCCTCGCACCCCTGCGGAGAGCCCTGCGGAGAGCCCTGCGGAGAGCCCCGTGAGTGCGACGGAGACAGAGCGACCAATCGACTCTCCAGAAACGGCCGACTGCCTCGTTAGCCCGAGTTCAAAGACCGCAATCAGTACAATCTTTTTGCGCCGTGGTCGGGCGTCCAAGGAACACTGGCTGCGGCCCGCGCTGCACCGTGCATCGCCCAACACCCGAGACCCTGACCAGCCGCACGCAGCCAAACACCTACCTAGGCACAGTCCCAACAGGAGCAGAGCCGCGTGGATCTTGTCCATGATGCTGTCGTCTTGTCTCGTCTTCTCTCGGCGAAAGTCGGATGGCACAGGGACGACACTGCGGGGCTCGGCGCGTCGCTGCTGAATGCCTTGACCGGCAGGAACGATCGAGTATAAACACTTCCCCTCCACCGCCTCCCCTCCCACCCCTCTCCCGGCCGGTGATTGCGGGGGAAGGGAGGGGAAGGGGATCGCGATACGGCGAGCCGCGCAGCCGCGCAAGCACCTCGTGAGCGGGAAATCCTAAACAGATCTGTTGGTGCCGCAGAAGCGGCATGAAATTGGCCACAGAGATGACGCGATGGACGCGGTGACGAGACGAGCAGAGAGGACGGTTCTGCAGTGAAAGCGAGGAGCCGGGCGACGAGTGGAGAACGGCCTGTTATCGGCGCGGGACTACGCGGGACGGGCCGACCGGCCGGCAGCCCGGCAGTGCGTGTTGGCGCCGATGATACGGCGTGCCGCGGAAACCAGTCTGACGGGACCGGCGCGGCTCGCGACGCGTACACTGCACTGCTCTGCCTCTCTCGCACTCATGAGGTTTCCCGTAAGGGTGCGGGAGAGACAGAGCGACGAGAGCGGTGCAGGGCGGCCAGCCACTTTGCTCGTCCTGCTGCAGCTGGCTGGTCTGCCGGGGGCGACCGGGGCGGGGAGGGAAGGACCAGCGGCACCCTCACGTCTTTGCGGCACTCTCGAGGAGTCCCGTTGGGATGCGGGAGTGACGCGACGGCTGAGCCCGAGTACAGCACGAGGGGCGCTGGGAGCGAGCGACACTACGCAACCCGCTGTGTTGGTGTTTGCCCGGCGAACCACGTGCGCCGTCACGTTTCCTAGCCTCCGCGGTCCGGTTGCCATGGCCACCGGACGAGGGACGTCACTGTTATCGTCACCGGGACCGGTCCGGCCCCGCCAGGCCGCGCGGTCGAAAGCAAAACAACGAGGACGAAGCGACGACGCTGCGCTATTCCACTTGAGCATGTTGGTGGAAACAACATGAGGGTCGCGATCGGGCCCATACCGGGAGCCGGCCGACCCCCGCCACGGGCACGGGGACCCCACGGGGACCCACCCCACGGGGACCCCACCCCACGGGGACCCCACCCCACGGGGACCCCACCCCACGGGGACCCCACGGGGAGGAGCCTCCCCTCCCCTCTCCTCTCGCTTGTCCGAGCGGTGATGGTTGAAAGAAAAAGGGGAGACTTTTTTTTTAAAGGGGGTAATTTTAATTAATTAAACGGTTACAGGGTTACTTTTGGTGTGTAAAATTAATACAAAATAGTTATTAATAGCAAAATACAGGGCATGTACTAAATCATCTCATGATCATACTAAAAGCAAAAGCAAGGGATAATCAAGCAAAAACAATAATTTATTAACAATGAAGAAAATTGGCTCAATCTGAGGTTTCTCTCCCCTATCACTGACTCTCTTTTATTTTGCCGCAGTTAAGGAAGGTCCGGGAGCTGAGTTGAATCTTTTGAGGCTTTTGCTCGAATGATCCCGAGGCTGGTGCAGAAATACGGTTGATATATGTATACCGGAAACCAAATCCAATGATACAGTTCTCCCCTGCTTTATCAGAGTGTGGGATGACTGTCAAACGAAGAAAAGCCTTGTTGGCCCTCCTATGAACTACAATCCTGCAAAAAAATTAGTATATTACTATAAAAGAAAACAAAACAAAAACATGAGGATGTTGTTTTGAAAGCTTACTGTGGGTCATCATGGAATTGTTGTGTGTCACTGGAATCATCGTACTCAGCAGTATCATCTTTGGGGGCTAGAACTATTTCCACATCGGCCGTTGGCAGGTTGACATTTCCAGTCACAGTGATATTGACAGGCCTTGGGTCCTCCATCACTGGTGGGGATCTTGTCAAGGATGAGAGAGAAGGGGGAGCTTCACCCTACAGGAACCCAAATATCATAATATAAATTAGAAACACGATAAGAGACAAAAGTTGCAATTAAATGTTGAGCAGAATTTAGAGGCACCTGTGGTACTGAAGAGTCTGTGGTGACCTCACTGTGCTCTTGAGCCTCTGCCTCAGCTTCCTCAAGTGTGATGAAGCTAATAGTTGTTGGTTGCTGTGACGGGTTGCTGAACACAATCACCATTTCGCATTCTTTAGATCCAATCAGAGGTTCAACAGACACTAGACGCACCTCAGGCACATGGAAACTGAAAGTCACAAGTTGTTTTGAATTAACTACCAGTCATGCCATGTGTCACAAGTATTAAAAAAACAAAAACAAGCGAAGAAAAGAAAAAAAAAAAAAGAAAAAAAAGCACTGAAAGTTACCTTGCAGCATGTTGAATTTTAAATTTGATAGAAGATGGGTTCAGATCTGGTTTGCTGACATTATGCTCACAACCTCTGCATCGTTGAGAGCGCTTAGTACAAAGGTGTTTACATGACGGAATAAGGTCCACAATACTCGCAGGCTGCGTTTCTGGTTGAGCAAGCCGCTGTGTCAAGGTAGTCACTAGATAAAGAGACAATCATTAATTTTTCATCTTATTACAAGTTATAAATTTTAAAAAATAAATATGCCTAAAAAATCTATAGTACTAGATAAAAAATTACCTTGATCAATATCCAATTCTTCCGTGAAGATACTCTCAGGCAGCGGAGCCACTTCCTCCTTTGCAACCGCAGGCTGGAACTCTGCAAGGTTGTCTCTGATTGTTGAAGGGGCTGGCAGCTCTGGTGGAAGCCCAGCTCGCTTCCGGACATGGGCAGCAGTAAGTCCCTTTGTGAACACAGTACAGAAATAATGATGAGTGCGATCAAAAACAACTTTTTTAAAAAACAGAGTATAATTGTATGAGTTAAAAAAACCTACTGGATGGTGGGTAAAGGTACGTCTAGACCTAGGAGTGAATTTCTTTTCCCGTTGTTCCCTTTCATGCCTTTCCTGCATTCCCAACATTCGGACATACTCCAGCAAAACATTGATGCGCTGAACATTGCTTTCTCCCTTCTGTGACCATCCGTTGGCAGCTGAATGAACAAGTAAATGAATATGTTATTGAAAGGCCTAGAATGACAGTTTAAAGATTCAATTTAAATAATAAGAAAACACATCTTACAAACAGTCTGGACTGCTTGGTCGGGCAACCCCACATCCCTGGTGGTCCACCGACAAAAGAAACATGAATGATAATATTTTTTCAGTGAATTAACTTTGTTTGGGTCATCAGGGTCTCGAACAGACACTGTGGTCGCTCTTACTGCCAATGTGTTTAAACAATTCGGACAGTCAAAGCATGTTTGACATCTGTGTTTCTTCAACCTGGCTTCAGCCGATGGGAGTATCTCAAGGCAGTTTGAACAGTAATGCGAGTCAACCTGTAGAGCAAATAAACACATGCTGTGAACCAAGAAGTTAACAAAAATATATAACATAAACAACATTTAGTTGAAAGTTGGTCTGATGAAGAGTTATCGTCCGATGTGACACTCACCTCATGACACACACAGTAACCACATCTCAACTTCAAACAGTGTCTGCAGAAGTACATGAGTGAAATGGGCTTGAGCTGACCACAGGTGCAAACATACTGCACAATATCGCTTTGGAACATGAGCGCCATAGTGAATCCTGTCATCATACTGCTGTAGTGCCACGAAACATGCAAATAATCTAACCTAGGTACTTGCTGTCACTGTGCAAGGTTGTACGCGAATTCAAAGCCCATGAGCCGAAAAGACACAATGGATTTTTGACATTCGGGCGATGTTCCCCTTTTACATTGGTTCATCACATTATTTAAGCTAAAATTCGTACAAATAACATAAGGCCCGTCATTCCGCAACTCTACCGTTCTAACTCACTACTCTAGAACGATGCATCTGAATCTGAATGTGGTGCACAGGGTTTGTGCCACTATTAGCAGTTCATGGAATCATCTAATGTCTGAGCGGATCGTCGTTTTGGCCCTTCTTTTGGAATAAAAAATTATTTTTTTTAACGTCCGAACTAAAAAAAATCTAATTGAATCAATGATGTTCTCAATATTAGGACGCTTTCGTGCAATTTCGTTTCTCAAAGGTTGGTGCACTGTGCTACAAAAACAAAAAACAGCCCAAAATCGGATGTCAATTTTTTTAAGGTGTCATCCGGAACAGACGACGAAAACTGACGAATACTTTGACGCCCGAGAGTTGAAGTCGAAGTCTTGTGAAATGGCAGCCCCAGGCAAGCCGAAGGGCCTCCAGGGCCTCCTTGGGGGCATCTCCCTCAAGCCGCTCACCCAGGAGAATCTGCTGTTCCACTATGCTCCCATGGCCGGAGCGGCGAGCTACACAACTCTTTCTATCAGCCTGTCCAACCCGAATATGTTGAGAAGGTTAGCCCTTGTCAAGTGACCTCTAACCTAACATCCAGGGATTGCTGCACAGTTTCTGGAGGAAAATGCTTTGTGAACTTTTCAATGACAAGTCCTACATTTGAGTTATTATTTTATTTGCATATCTCATTTCAGGCTCTTTCCCACAAGGGACATTACCAATGGTTTGCTCTTAACTTCTATCGCTGGCACTGCACTATACATTTATAAGCGCCCTCATCTTGAAAAACTCTCCAATCAGATGAGGATTACTTATTGGTAAGTGCCCAGAGGTTACAGATTACCTGTTGAAAATTTATTCATGTTGTTTCTACAGTCTTTAAACTTAACAATTCATTTACAGCATTTATGGAGCCAGTATGCTGAGTTTGAGCTCCATCCTTATCTGGTCCATCTTAAGATATTATCTTCCTGATAACTGTGTTGTCCACACTGCAACTGGAGTTGCCACGAGCATTGGACTTCTCATCTTGGGCAAGGATTATTTAGACTTAGTTGACAAGAAGTAATATATATATATCTACTGTTATTATTTGTCAGCAACACACTGTGGGTGGAACTTCCAGATTGATTTATTTTAATAATACCTCATATATAAAAAAAGATACATCCAATAGCTGAATGAATAATCAAGCGTCAGAGTTAAGACCTAAATTTCAACAGCTTGTGTGTTGCAGTACAGTTTGTGAACTAGTCGAGGAAAATGTCAGATCACTAAACTATTTTGTTAAATAATTATGTGTTTTGTGATGAATGTGTCTGTGGACTAGAATGGGCTTTGTGTCGTCAAAGTAATCTCGGTTGTATCATTTTGTTGTTTTTTTTTACAAAAAAAAAAGGGAGGAAAGTTTGCTTAAACTGTTGTCCTTTTTTTTATCCCCGAATTCCATTACCTAAGAGGAAATGAGCCGGTATCAACACATTTGACGAGCGCCGTCTGACAAACGTGGTTCTTCTCCAGCATAAAACCCGAAACTGAAAACGCAGAACTACTCTGTCCGGCACGCGACCGCGTTTGAACTTGCCGCCGCCACTGAAAGGTGACAGCACCACCGCCCGCGCGACAACACGAAACGTTCCTCTCATTCCTTCACACGCACGCCCCTAGAGGTCGCCACGCAGAGACGCTGCTGTGTAACGTGGTCACCCTGCTGTTGAAGATCTTCTAGTCGGGAGATCCGCTCGTCGGGCACATGTGAGTACCTGTGCGGTCTTTTGTTCGCCTATTTCATCGGTACCTTACGAGATTTTGCTGAATTGGAGGTGATATTCTGTCTTGTGAAGACACAAGCTGCTCGAAGTTAGTTCCCGCGGCCGTTGGATGTCTACCGTGCTCAAGGTGTAAACCGGTGCATTTGACGCAAGTAGGCAGCCTAGTGAAAGCAAAGCCTGTTTCCCGCCAGCAGTGCGTAATTTGAGCCGAGGCGCAAGTACATTCCGCGCTGGAATAGTGTTCGGTGAGGGATTCGCTGCCGTGCGGCGTTTTACTGTCAAAACCGATGGCGCCGCTCTCCAAATGTCGGGAACGCGTTGCTCTAAGTGTGCAGAGGCTGGGCGGTGCGGACTGTACCATCACCGCCATGTGGCACCGATTCGGGAGGAAAGTGAGGCAAATGTTGACTCTGGCGAGTCAGCCCGTCCAAATTGAGCACCGTGCGTTGCCGGCGTGCCCCGTGAGGCGGTGCGGGTCCACGGGGGTCCGCGGCGGCCCGCGGGGAGAAGGCCGCTGCCGCACCCCGCCGTAGGGCCGTAGGTTAGGGTAGCCCCCTTTGCGCGGTGCCTTGCTGGTGAAGGGTGACAGGGCATGTACTTGTATTTATTTATTTTGCTGGGCTCAAGTGGTCCGCAATCTAGGGAGCTGTCCGTGGGAGCCCTTCGTGGCTCAGCGGCCGAGCACCCTTTGATAACGGGCCGTGCGGGCTGTGTTGGCTGCCACGGTGGTCTAAGCCTTTTTTTGCCAGGTTGTGTATGGCCCACGCTCGCCGAGTGCGATCTCGTAGGACGCGGTCATGGTCGTCCTTTCGGGGGCGAAAGGCACTCTGCCTGCAATCCCTTACCTTTTTACGAGCTGGTCGCGTCATCAGGCATATTTGCTGTATTTGCTTGCGAATCAACTCTTCATTCCCTTTCATTAGAGGTTATGTGGGTCTTTTTATTGTTAGCTTTTTTTTTAAAAAAAATGAAATTTTGTTGGCTTGTTGCAGACTAGTTGAGGAACCGAAGCACAACAACAGAACCAAAAATGGCAGAAATTGAAGACACTCATTTCGAGACTGGCGATTCCGGTGCCTCTGCTACCTTCCCCATGCAATGTTCCGCCCTGCGTAAGAACGGTTTCGTCATGTTGAAGGTATGTTGCCCATTTCTGTTCTTACTTGGCTCTGGCGTTTTACATGTACAGTTTCTAATTTTCTCCCTATTTTCTAGGCTCGTCCATGCAAAATTGTTGAAATGTCCACCTCCAAGACAGGCAAGCACGGTCACGCTAAAGTTCACATGGTCGGTATTGATATTTTCTCTGGCAAGAAGTATGAAGATATTTGCCCCTCTACCCACAACATGGATGTTCCCCATGTCAAACGTGAAGACTATCAGGTTATTAATCTTTTGTCAATGGTTCATTAGTCATTCATTGTCTGTTGGTGATTGTGCTAATAATTTATTTGTTTGTGCAGTTGACAGACATTTCTGATGACGGGTACCTCTGCTTGATGGGTGACGGTGGTGACCTTAGAGAAGATTTGAAGATCCCTGATGGTGAGCTCGGTGTTCAGCTGAGAGCTGAATACGACGCTGGCAAGGAAC
The DNA here is from genome assembly GCA_030522485.1 of Stenchaetothrips biformis. Taxonomy (NCBI): domain Eukaryota; kingdom Metazoa; phylum Arthropoda; class Insecta; order Thysanoptera; family Thripidae; genus Stenchaetothrips; species Stenchaetothrips biformis. Next base: position 8,820,395 of record CM060095.1, on the reverse strand, counting down.
TTCTGGTAAGTTGTATCTCTGCACATTACTGGCTCTTCTTTGCTCTTCAGAGGAGGTTCACCATGTAACTTACTCGTTTTCTGTCACAGTGCACTGTCCTGAAGTCCTGCGGTGAAGAGTGTGTGATTGCCATCAAAACCAACACTGCTCTTGATAAATAGGTGACATCATTGTTCTAATTGTGAGCATATAAGAACAGGGGTGGCTTTGGAGTCATTGTGACTGTCGTTGGAGGTCCTTGCCAATTAAAATTTTGCTAAACTCTCAATTTATTTATTGAGAGATCTCACATTTGTTTCCAATTGTTTTAACTTTGGAAGTAATATTGAAAATGTTGCCAGGACAGAGTTGCTGTATATTTATGTGGGTTTTTAATTCCTCGATAGCTTTTGTTTTAAAATTTTTCTTTTTTACTACTGTGCTAGTTTTGGTAGCTAAGTAAATATACTTTGATTTGTCTGGGAACATTGTCAATGAGATTGTGCTGGACTGACAAATAAGCTAATCTAAGGCAAAGGTGGGTGAAAAGAACTTACTGACTTAAACTGCAACTCCATTATTGTTATCAGCTCCTCACAGCTGAATTATTTTGAAACCGATTTCTTTTTAAAAAAAAATAAAATTATGGAAGTACAAATAAACAATGGCTTGACCAAGGACTGTGACCTAATAAATGCTAGACACAAGTGAAATGCATTGTGCTGAATCCTGTCAATCCCACACAATAAGTGATGTCTCGGTGATGTATTGTCTTGACCATACTTATTAGTCTTTCTTCTTGAGTGCCTGATGCCTTGGTGTAAAGCTTATTTTGAATGTGCCTTTAACTCTGAACTATGGTTATTCTAACAAAATTACTTCATTAGATTCTCAGTACTTCATCAAATATTTGACTAATGTGAAATAATAGACACATGCCTTTTATCAACTGTTTCTACCCGAGATTCTAGCCTTTGATTTGAATGCATTTTGGCACTAGAATGTTTAAATGTCTGATCTGAATTTTTCAGTCAGTGTACATGTCGTGAGCAATATTTATACACCAAGTACCACAATTCGTAGTGGAGTACTGGTTAAATGTATTCTGGGTTTCCCCAAGAGATTGGGTCGTACAGGTGAACTAGGGCACTTTCATTTTGTGTTTCCAATGTTAATGTGATTTCATACTTTGCTCATTATGCGTGTCCTAGTTTATATTTTGAATGGAAATAAAGGGTGGCGATAATCTGACATTGCAGTGGTTTGTTTTGAGAACTTTCATGCGGGCTGCTACTTCCGCAATTATTCGAGTTAGAATTTGTTGGCTGATAACCAGCCACAGTCATGACACATGGAAGTTAGCTTTAACACTAACAAATTTATTTCTTTTCTTGTCACACATTACACAACTTAAGCAGGATTAGCTTGCACAATCTAGTTCAATTAAAGTAGCAATCATGATAAATGCTTAACAGCAAGGAATTATAATACCAGGTACTTCAGGAAAGGTCACTTAAAACTAGGATCATACACTATCAACTTCAGTAGTTTTCATATAAATGGGCAAATGAGCAGTAAAATAAATCATAAAAAGAGAAAACGCTCCCAATATCACAGTACTGCAGATCATTCATGATATTAACAATGTGGCCACCCCAAATATACTTTGAACTATGAATCATGAAAGGGGCACACAATTATCACAGGTTTTAGAAATGTTGATTTGAAAAGAGGAGAAAAATGTTTAACAAGGAAACACAGATTGCTTTTCAATTGGGCAACAAACCTCTAGCTTCGTCATAAAGAAGGAAATAGAATCATTTTGGTTCAATCCTTAAAATTTTATACTCACCGCTCAGCAATGGAAAGAGGGAGGGATAAAGCTCATTGCAGGTGCTAGTTGAACACTCTTCATTAACTTTAAATCTCATAGTTACGGAATTTGCTGACGACATCATTTGGGGGTTTGGAGTTCCACTGCAGGGAGCCTTTGGGTCCCCATTGGATGTTGGCGCCTCCCTCAGAAGCCCGGCGCAACGCTGCCTGGTCCACTGTTTTGGTACCCGAAGCTTCCGAGGAATTCCCAGGCAGCATCCTGTCCTTTGTTTTCAATGTTGACCAATGCATGGACTGGGAAAATAAATATTTTAAATTTTTACTTGGGTGTAAATTACTTTAAATTAAGAGGTATTTAAAAGATAAATTTATTTTACCTGATGAACATGCTCCTTGACTCCAAGCCACTGCTGGTAACTTACTGCCATTCCACAATTGCGCCATTTGTCATAGTTGCTCCGCTTTTCTGGATCCAGAAGAGTCTCCTTGGCCATCTTAAGCGAGAACACAAAGCAATCAGGAAAAATGCAAATAGAGCAGACATCTGATTATATGAAATGGTAAAAAACCTGGAGCTGCTGAAACTTGGCTTCTGCTTCTTTGTTGCCAGCATTTTTGTCCGGGTGGTAAAGCAGAGCTCGCACCTTGTACTCCACATTGATCTGCTCCGGCTGAATGAACAGGACACGAGAACAAATCAATGAATGACAGGACCCATGGCCTTGGGGAATTCTCCAGCACTGACTAGAGATTGCCACATCCATGGCTAAAGCAGCAGCATACCGTCGAGTCCTCATGGCACCCCAGGATCGTGTAGAAGTTGTCCTCCGATTTGGGGTCAAAGTTGAGGATACTGTCCACGAACGTCATGACGGTTGTTTCTGACTCCTGCAGGGAAGGGAGACAGTCCTGTCGGAGCGCCCACGCAACAGCTGCAACAGCTGGATCGACGTCGACTGACGTCATTCGCTGGGAAGCTGCCGCTGGAGCCAACATAAAAAGATGAGAAGTTCTCAGAGCGGGTGCGCGATAATGGAAGATGAAAGCGACTTTTTTCGGGCTTCTTCGCGCCTCCAAGACAAACTAGATATTTATTTATTTTTCCATGAGAGCATGGTGTCTCATCGGCATACCGAATCTTATGATTGCGTGGATACACCGCGATGAACGGAGGATGTACACAGTTCAGAAACTCGCACTGTGAAATTCTCATACATTCTGTCGAGCGGATTGCCCACTTTTCAGGGAGTTTAGGCTACAAAAACAGTGCTTACATATCTTAATTGATGTTTTGTGCCATTATGTTGTAGAACTTTAAACATTTGAAATTTTTTTATTATATTGCACCGATTTTTCAAGTAGATTCTCCCTCAACATGTTGTACTTAGAAGACTATCTTGAGAGTAAGTTGGTTTAAATGGGAAGGAAAGAGGTTAAGTTGATGTTTATATGTGAAAGATGAAATGTTTTGTTGTTTATTTTAACTGAACATTGTGCCCGATTGTAAAAGGTAATATCAAGACATTGCTACTTTGCCTTTAATATTTATATAATCATTAATTTTATTTTTCAAATTTTTGTTTCATTTTTTTTTTTTTTAATTGACTATGTTTTTGAAATTTTTACAAAGACCGTCACAGCTTCTAATTTATATTTTATGGAACTCAATTATCGTTTTAAGTTTCACCCATTCGGGCTTACTGTATGTTGTTGATACCCCTTCTTATTATTGTCTAACATGCAATCATATGTTATTTAATTTCAGTGATTGAGCATCTCCCTCAGGAGTTGCGAGATCGTTTCACAGACATGCGTGAAATGGATTTAGGTGTTCAAAGTAAGTTGAGGCAATGAACATTCATTTGGTCTTTTGCTAATAAATCCTGGTGTTTCTAATTATTTACGTCCATTCATACAGATTCCATTGATGGGCTGGAAAAGAAGGTGAAAGGCTTCTTTGCCAATGCTAAAAGACTCCCAAAGCTTGAAAGAGATGCTGAAAATGATTGTATTCGTAAAGAATATTACAAAACTTTAGAGGATGCAGGTAATGATTTTCTTAAAATTTGGACCGTTCAAAAATTTTACTTGATAGCAATTACTGACATCCTTCCATTTTATTACAGATGAAAAAGTACAGTTAGCAAGCCAAATGTATGAGCTGGTTGATCGTTATTTAAGACGTCTTGATGCTGAGCTCTTCAAATTTAAAATTGAGCTGGAAGCAGACAATGCTGGAATTACGGAAGTCCTAGAAAAAAGTTTGTTACTGAAAAGTTTTGAAAGTCATTTTGCCCCCAGTTTATTATTGCGAGTGGTCTCTCTTACTTTGATCTGTCTCAACAGGATCTCTGGAGCTTGATGCACCGCCACCCAGCAGTCGAGAGAAAGAAAACCGCTATTCTTTTGGATCTAGAGCATCAAGCACACATGGGAAACAGAGTATGTGCTGTGTTAAGCGAGTGCATCACTTCCACAGATTTTGCATGCCAACACCAACACCCTTGGAGCAATGCTGATCCTGCCATAACCTTTTCCAGAAAAACGTCGCGACTCGAGCGCTGTGGGAAGTGTCGGGGGTGGCGGGGCGTCGGACGGCCGCAGCTCTAGTCACAGCTCGCTCCAGCACGGCCATCGGGACCACCACGGCGGCCACAGCCACCGCGAGAGCCACTCCAACCACGCGCACCGCGACAGCCATGCCCACCACGGTCACCGAGACGGCCACGCCGGCCACCGCGACGCGCACAGCGTCCACCGCGACAGTCACGGCAGCCACCGCGACGCCGGGCATCGCGACGCCCACGCCGGCCACCGTGACGGCCACGGCAGCCACCGCGACAGCCACCGCGACAGCCACGGCCACCGGGAGAGTCGGGAGGGCCGGGACGGCCACCACCGAGACCACAGCGTGCACCGCGACCACGCCCACCTCGTGCACCGCGACCACGGCCACGGCCAGGCCGCGCACCGCGAGAGGGACCACAGCGCGTACCGCGAGTCGCAGGCCCAGGCGCAGGCGCAGGGCGGCCACACGTACGGCCTCAGCGCCGGCATGGTCCACAAGGACCGCGACCGGTCGCGAGACGCGAGCAGAGACCGCGATCGAGAACGCGGCGGTGGACACTTCGCTCAGAGCCATCAGCACGCGCAGCAGCTCCACGGCCTCGGCGTCCTGGAGCGCGACGCCGGCGGCGCCAGGGCCGCGGCGCAGCAGCAGCACGCCCTCGGCCACGGCGGCGCGTCGCCGGCGACCTCGACCAGCTCCGGGTCGCGGCACCAAGACCGGCACCAGGAGCGGCACCAGGACCGCCTGCCCGACCGGCACCAGGACCGTCTGCAGGACGCGCACGGCGTGCCCTACGGCCTCGGACACATGGGTGCCGGCGGGACAGCCATCGCCGCCGCCGCTTCCCAGGCCATCGCCGCCACACAGCAGGTGAGAGGGAGAGAGAGCACCCCGCTAACGCTGCGCCTTTCGTATGTCTGTCTGTCTGTCTGTCTGTTTGTCTGTCGATGCATTGGTTTGGTTGGATGGCTGACTGGCTGGCTTGTCAAGGTTATCACGTCGGCTGATAGGTTTTCTAGTTATTTTTGGGGGGCAGCGTGTGCTCTGGACAGCCCACCTGCTTTTAAAATAAGAAGCTCAACAGGTTTTTCTGGGTGCGTTGAGTTGTGTTGTTTAGTTGTCAATCAGAGGTAGCATATGCAGAACACAATATCGTGTTGAATGAATTGGATGGCTTGGTAATTTTTCCTATGCCGCGCTACTTGGTTAAAAATTATGTTATTTCAAAATTATTTTGCAAATATTGCCTTTGGCACTCAATGACTGTTTATTAACAATTATTCTATTATTCAACTTTGCACGGTAGAGGCTTGTTTTGGGTGAAGGTATGACTTTGTGGCCTCTTTCATGTAGCATTTATGCTGATCAGAATTTTTCTATTTCTGTATACTGCTTTTTTGGTGAAAGAAGCAGTAATAAGCAGTTATTTGAGAAAGGGTGTGAATGTGTGTTGTGTGTGTGTCTTTAATTTCTTTGTTTCACTCTTGTTTTGCTCCTTTATTACTTCAATCCCCCATACTTCTTTAAAGAAAAAGTCCAAAAAGTTAATTTGAAAAGAGGAAAAGGTAAAATTTTTCTATACATGAAATTTATTTTGGTATGGCAGATTGAGAGGAGTGCCCAAGGGGATGCCAAGGAGGTAAATATCTGTAGCTTTCACATAAGCTTAAAATATCAGGTTTTTTTTTTTGTCTTTTTTCTTGTAGTCTGTACTTGTTTGTAGCTTTGTGAGAATGCGTGCTTGTGTGAAAATGTGTTAGTTTTGTTTTGTTTTATTGTTGGTAACCGCTGTTGTCTTCACGTCAACTTCCCTGCTCTTTTTCAACAAGGGACGATTGTATTTCTGGTAGTTTGCCAGCTTGGGTGATTGAACGAACTCCTTTTCTTCCAAATGCCAGGTGCTATCAATACAGCATTTAATCCTCATCATAGATGAGCTTGCTTTCAAAACAGGCGCCTAGAGCTTAATACTGTCAGTAGCTTCCTAAAATGCTTCCCTTATTCTTGCATGAAAATTTACACTTTTTTTTTTATTTTATCAAAATTATTGGCTTATTATGTAAAGGGAGAATTTTTGTTAATGTTACATCTTACATCTCTCCCTATCACAAATTTTTCATATGGAAAGATAAAAATATCTGTCAATATTTTTAATTTTTTTTTTACAAATTCTTTATTTTTCTTATTATTGCTTAGGTGTTATGATTGATATTTTGATCAACACAATCATCATCATTTGCCTTTTCATTTGTAGATGCAGCAAGGTCGCCGCACTGCAAGTCTCAAAGCATCATATGAGGCCATTGGTGGTTCGCATTCCCATGATTTTGCAATTGGTCGTGAAATTGCTGGAGCTGCCCAGACTGCTCTTGCTGCAATACATGATATCCCTAAGAAGAAAAAGTGAGTTGAGATCATGCTTGATCTGCTAAGCATACAAACTTCTGGTTTTAACTTCCCAAATTTTTGCTCCAGGAAATCCAATGCTGCCAACTCTGCACATGCTCTGTCATCGAGCTCCTCAGGCTTGGGATCATCATTATCAAGTCAGCAGGGCTCCTCCTCAGCCAGTCTGTCTAATGACCTGATTCCTTTAGCTGGAGATGTAGGAGATGAACTAATGGACCCCAACGGCGACGGACTTGGTGATGGCGACAACCCAGACTGGACTTACGATCCAAACGAACCACGATATTGCCTTTGTAATCAAGTTTCATACGGTGATATGGTGGCTTGCGACAATGAAGATGTAAGCATTTCCCCAACAATTTTGATGTGTTCCCTACCTCTCTGGATTTTTACCCTTATTTCTTGTTATTTCTTGCAGTGTCCGTTTGAATGGTTCCACTACGCATGTGTTAACATCACTGCACCCCCAAAGGGAAAATGGTACTGTCCACAGTGCTCATCATCCATGAAAAGAAGAAGAAAAAACTAGCATAAGGCCTCCCGTAGGGATAGCCCTACGGGAGAGAAAGGAAATCGGCCCTCTAAAAAGAAGAAAAAGAAGAAGGACTCTTCACCACCACCATCCTCTGAAACAGCCACCTCAGAAGTCGAAGATTCCAAAACTTCTTCCCCTTCAACCACTCCCCCTGGAGCTGTTTCTCCCAATGGGTCTAGTCTCGAGTCTCCCACCTCTGTGGAAACTGGAGCATCGGGCGAGAGCAAGGCGTCTCTTGTAACTTCCAATCATAGCAAATCTTCTCATGTGCCCTCACAACCAGAAAAAGGTTTACGTGCTGCACCATCTCAAGGGAAAGCCAGTACTAAGCCATTAGCACATGGAAAGAATAACTCTAAATCTTCCACTGTTGCAAAAGTTACACCTGGGAAAACTTCCACAGAGAATGTCAAAGCCACGTCAAAGCCAGTTACAGGTGGAAATTTTGCCCTTACAGCTTGCTTAGCTGGGAAGGCCTCTACTCATGGGAAAGCTTTATCCAAAGCATCTTCCAGCCATAAGAAAAGTTTTCACAAGGTTCCAAATGAGACAAAGATTGTCCCTAAACACTCTGTCCCTGCAAAATCTTCTTTCTTGTTGTCCCCTAAAAAGATTCCTCTCGTGTCCTTAGTGCTTCCAGGGTCTTCCCTGGGAGAAACAGTCCGCTCACCATCTGTTAAAAAAACTGCAGTTGCCAATCCCTCTAACCAGAAGGTTGCCACTAAGGTTCCTTCTGTGGGTAAAGCAGTTTCTTCAAAGACTTCTAAAAGTAAAACTTCAAAGAATTCGTCCTGTAAGGTGGTGGGCCCTCATTCTGTTGATGAGATGGACGCGGCTGCCGTAGCAGTAGCTCCTGTAGAGATGGGCCATTTCTAACTTTCTCTTGCCTTAGGCTTATCCTTTTCTTAAGAATTTCTAGGATATAAAAATGTAAAAAAAAAAAAATTAAAAAAAAAATGGTTGCTGTGATTGAAATTATGTCATCTTGCAAGTAACTGGTGAAAAATTTGCCATTGTGATGGCGTAAATTTTATGTAACTAGTAATCCCTCTCATGTCATTGTATGGTGAGGTATGACTTCTGCTGCAAAGCTATTAGCTGCACATGCCAGCAGGTTTCTCCAGTTCCTTTCGTAGTGTCAGAATGATTAACTAAAATACAAAAAAAAAAACAAAAAAACTTATGAACTGTTGACATTTGACGATTACAGTCACAGTCAGCCTCTTTTTTAATTACAACAATTAGTCTAAGTACTGTACCTGCTTCTAAGGAGAAAGATTTTACGTCAACATGATGAAGTGACCTATGAAGGTAATTTAATTTACATTTCTTATCTTTGTTTGAAATCATTCATTGTGTATGGATGAAATAAATTCAAGTCAAAACACAGTTAAAAAAATAAAATAAAAAAAAATCAAACTATGTAGCTATTTATTTAAACCAATGTACAGAGAGGGAAAAAGCAATAAAGGAGTTATAATGCCATAGAATCAAATTTCGACAAATGCGACAAAGAGGTGCACTAGACTTTGTTTGGCACTGAAGTTACCTTACTTAAAGCATTTGAAATTAATTAATGATGTAAGTCAAGTGTTCCCAACTATGTAGCTGTTGAAACTTTGACAGACTTAGGTGTGCAGGTGCTTAATGGCTTTCCCACTAAGCATTCATGCATATAATTTTTCAACATTTTTCTCCTCTTCTATCTATTTTAGAAGACAAATTCAACTGTACCTTGTTGTCGTCATTGTGTTTGTTGTAGAGAATAAGTTCGATGTTCAAGTCATCAGGCTACATGTCATACCAAATAAAATTTCAGCATACTACTGTCATTTCACCAAGGATGCATTTTTGTCACCCCTTCGACCCGGTAGCAACAAAATTCATAAATGACGGGCCATGTGCCCGAAGAAGGGCAGACAGTCCCAGTGGCTCTGTCGGTGCCGGTGCCCTGCCCCAACCAGAAGACGGCCACCACCATCACGGCCAGCCAGCGCAGTGCCAGGCGCCTCGACCGCCGCGGAGTGGAGTCACAAACACGCAACACACCGGCTCCTCTCTGTAGTGCCTGCCCCTTTCGGCCACAGGAGGAGGGGAGGGCTCTGCCGGCAAGCAGCGCGACGACGCGGGGCCCCCACTGCCCCCACCACCAGGCTGAGCGGGGGCTCACTGGGGCTCGCCGGCTGGCTGCTGGCTGGCCGCCTGAAGGCAGTCAGGGCTGCCTGATGCTGTGTGTAGGCTGGCTCCGCGGCTCGCGTCGCGAGGCGGCCAGCCAGGCAGGCAGCCAGCGCCAGCAGCCAGTCAGCCGTCAGCCAGTCAGCTTGAGGTCCCCGTCGAGAGCGGACGTGAGAGCGCAGCGCTCCGCGGCAGCGCGAACTAGTCCGCGACCGCGAAGCCGAAGCCGCGACTTGAAAATACGACACGCGAAAGCCCGAAAGCCCCCGCCGCGTTTAGTCGTTCTGCCGCGCCTTCTCACCCCTCGGAAGTGAGGTGCCACGGCCGGCGAGCTGCTGTTGCATCCGTCCAGGATTACCCAGTGCTTCGCGTCGCCGCGGAGTGCGCCGTCGAAGGCCGAGAGCCCGTGGTGTTGGTGCAACCTAGGTGCCGTGCCAGGGCCGCGCGTGAACGCCGTGGACGTCAACAAGTGCTTCAGGCTCCCGAGGCAGTGCCGCACAGACCGACCGCGCAGTGAAGTGAAGTGAAGTGACGCGAGTGTCACAGGTGAAAGCCCAGCGCAGCGGGCGGACTGACGTGAATCAAGATCCCCGCTGCACTCTTTTTGGATTTACCCGCAAGCGCACTGCCGGGGCGCTGCCGCCGCCTCGTCGCCGTCCTGCGAGGGCGGCACCCTGGTGAGCATCCTGGCCTGCGAGGGCCTGTCATCGCGGTGGTCGCGGGCGGGGCGCGGCGGGGGCCCCGGAGGGGGCCGCGGGGCGCAGAGCAACAGCTGCCAGACGCGGTGCGCGGTGTGCCCCCCGAAGGCCTGAGGGGCTCTGGGGCGTGGCGTGACGCGGCACCCCGCCCCGCCACGCAAGTGTAAGACCAAGGCTACGGCGGGGAAAAAATAACCAGCCGTCAATGTCGTCGACGGGGTGCTCGCGACGTGACCCGCGGCGGCGCCGTGGACTCCAGTCGAGACGTCCCCGGTAAAGCCAGCAGCGGCGGCAACGGGAACGGGGGGAGAGAGAGAGAGTTCTCCAGGCCGCCTCGCCGCTCGCCACTCCAGCCGCTCCGGCGGCGGGGCTGCGGCGGGGCTGCGGCGGGGCTGCCCGGTGCGCCGTTTCCGCGACTCGCTGGAGGAGCTGGAAGCCGAGCGCCGCTAAGGCGGACAGCGCGCACGCTGTGCGCCACGCCAGGCTACGCCAGGCTACGCCAGGCCCTCGAGGTGCCTTAGCGGCGCGCAACGGAACGAGTCGAGCTGCTTTTCGTTCTCATGCAGGGCAACAAGGGCAGCGCACAGTGGGCCAGAAGACTGGCGCCGGCGGCCAAAATTCTAGACGCGTTTTGAGCTCCAGAGTCGCTAAATGGGACTCGAACCGAACGAGTGACCCCACCAATGGATTCCTCGTTCGGAGAGCATTGCATTGGTGGGGTCACTCGTTCGGTTCGAGTCCTGTGTAGCGACTCAAAACATGTGTAGAATGTCGGCCGCCTCCACCGGTCTTCTGGCCCACTGTGCAACGGGAGCAGTGCTGCTCGCTACGCACTCCGGACTGTTATTTGTGTTGGGCATCATAGGGTCCTCGGCCTGGCTGCGCTGTCGTCGCTCTGTCTCTCTCACACGTATGGGGCGTGGCACGTCCGGCGTGCCGCCAGGGTGCGAGAGAGACAGAGGGTTGGTGCGCTGTACGGAATCACTCTTGAGTTACTGCCTTAGCGACGATGGCTGCTCGCCGCATTTAGCGAGGTCTGGTCCACTGTACTCTACACTAGCTGTAGCGGGGTGCAGGACTGAGTCCAGGTGGTTAGGTTAGGTTAGGTCAGGTCTGGTCCACTGTACTCTACACTAGCTGTGGCGGGGTGCAGGACTGGGTCCAGGTGGTTAGGTCAGGTCAGGTCAGGTCTGGTCCACTGTAGTACTCTACACGAGCTGTGGCTGGGTGCAGGACTGGGTCCAGGTGGTTGTTCGGACGCACACTGCACGGCGCGGAGCGCGGACAGGTGCGAGTCTGGCTTCCTCCAGCACCACAATGAGGAGGGGACGCCCAGGCCGGCTGTGCGGCGTCGCAGGCTGCGCAGGCTGGCTTGCTCGGCGCGGTTCCACGGGGTTTCTGGTTTCTTTATTACTGGCGGCTGGTCGTGGGAGCGACGCCGCCGGGGCTGCGGGGCTCGGGGGCCCAGCCTGGCTTATCACCACTTCTCACCCGGACCGAGGGGCCGAGTGGGCCGGGTCGTTCACCGTCATTGACACGACATGGGGAGCCTACCCCTCTCCTCTCCCTTTTTTTGGGAGGCTCGTTCATTATCGTATGCATTTTTAAGTGGACGGTTGAATAAGCTCGCTCGCCTTAAGCATTTCATTTTTAAACACTCTCGGCCTTACATGGAACGTGTCGCTGTTGCTGCACTGTTTCCGACGCCTCCTAAATTACGTCGAAGTCTCGCTTCTAGAGACGTTTAGGACCGTTGAGGCGGCTAAAAGTCTAGACGCGTTTTGAGCTCCAGAGTCGCTAAACGGGACTCAAACCGAACGTGTGACCCCACCAATGGATTGCTCTCCAAACGAGGAATCCATTGGTGGGGTCACACGTTCGATTCCAGTCCCATTTAGCGCCTCTGGAGCTCAAAACGCGTCCGGAATTTTGGCCGCCTCAACGGTCTTCTGACCCGCTGTGCACCGGACGCCCTGTCGATGCGGGGGATGCGTGGCGCCTCGCCGTTTGTCTCTCGCCATTCCTTGCGTTTGATAGTGAGTCGAGTTCGGCGCCGAGTCTGATACGCATCTTGCGGTCCCGCTGGACGCGGCCACGCGGCCCAGTGGCTCTCGGAGAGAGGTACGCCCGTTATCGGCGAGCTGACTGCGAACAGTCTGTCCCACTCGCAACCGTCCGAGGCGCCCCTCGAGTGCAAGTGGGACACAGGCAGCAGCGCCGTTCGGCCTGCGCAGTCTGCCTGCTGATAAGCCAGGCCGCTCGCCGGTCCAGAGAAGTGTCCAGCTAGCCTCGCGCCAGCCTTGGACTTGGACTAGCTTCGGCCTATGATTCGCAAGGAGACCAGGTCCCCAATGCGTCACCCAAGAAAACTCGCGAGTAAATTTGGAGACGGCGTTGCGACGAGCGCTCGCTTTGTTGCGCCAGGCTCTCGCTTTGTTGCACCGAGCACCCGCTTTGTTTGCGCCAGGCTCTCGCTTTGTTGCACCGAGCACCCGCTTTGTTTGCGCCAAGCACCCGCTTCATTGCGCCAGGCTCTCGCTTTGTTGCACCGAGCACCCGCTTTGTTTGCGCCAAGCACCCGCTTCATTGCGCCAGGCTCTCGCTTTGTTGCACCGAGCACCCGCTTTGTTTGCGCCAAGCACCCGCTTCATTGCGCCAGGCTCTCCCTTTGTTGCACCGAGCACTCGCTTTGTTTGCGCCAAGCACCCGCCTTGTTGCGACAATTACTGGTTTGAGTTACGTTGCGCGTGGCGCCGCCCCCAGTCACCTGTGTGCCCGGGCAAGGCGGGCCGGCCGTCCCCGCCCCCACCCTCCGCGGCCGCCCCGACCTGCCTCGCGGTTGCCTTGACTGGGCTTGGCGGCCTGGCTGCCTGGCTGCCTGGCTGCCTGCCTGCCTGCCTGCCTGCCTGCCTGCCTGCCTGCCTGCCTGGCGGGCCGCGGGGCCCGGCTGGGGCAAGCTGGGGCCTGGTAGGGGCCTAGCGCCGCAACACTCCTCGCTGCGCCGTGCCGCCGTGCCGCCGTGCCGAGGCTCCAACATTGGGGCCATGCCGGCAGGCAGTAAGTAGGCCATGACCACGGAGTGGTATAGTCCGCCCGGCGTAGCCTGGCCATGGCCTGGCGTCGCGGCGTCGCGTCCCCCTCCTCGTGAATGGCTGCCGGCGACCGGCTGTAGGTGGGGCGGCGGCGGCGGGGGCGAGCCGAGCCTCATCCTGATAGTGTGGTCACCGCGGTCACAATGGGCAGCGGCGGACGGCCGGCGGACGGTATATTAGCTACCGCCGGCTATGGCGCCCAGGGAAGCGGCCGCACAGTGGGCCAGAAGGCGGCCGAAATTCTAGACGCGCGAGCTTCAGAGACCCATTTAGCAACCAAGCTCAAAGCGCGTCCGGGATGTATTGACCGCCTGCGCCGGTCTTCTGGCCCACTGTGGGCCGTGCCGTTCTGGTTGCGTTTTTTCGCGACTCTGCTGGGCAGCTGGGCGCCCCAGTCGCCAGTGCCGGCGGACGAGGCGTGGACGAAGACGTTATCTCCGAGAGGCACCATTCCCATTCCGCCTTGCTTTGGCAACGTCGCGGAACTTTAGGCTCGCCGGCGGCGGCACGGCGCGGCGGTGTCGTCGCACGCAGTGGCACACGCAGCGGCACACGCAGCGGCGGGGGCGGGGCGCCACACCTGCCAGTGACTTTCATTGAACGCTTGCGTCAGCCGCGGCGCTTCGGCCCGCTGTCATCCAAAGAGTCGGACGCGGTCGGCGGCGGTCTCGACGGGGTGGGCCGCGGCGAGTACTGTATGCACAGTAGCAGCGAGCCGCGCGTGGCTGGGGCAATGACTTAGGCCGCCCGCGCGTCGCTCGGCCTCGCAGTGGAACAGCCAGAAGACCGGCACAGGCGGCCGAAGTTGTTCTTGACGTGGTTTGACCTCCAGAGTCGCTCAATGGGACTCGAATCGAACGGGTGACCCCCACCTTGTTCGGAGAGCAACCCATGGGTGGGGTCACACGTTCGATTGGAAACCCACTAAGCGACTCTGGAGCTCAAAACCCGTGCGGCATTTTGACCGGCTCCACCGGTCTTCTGGCCCACTGTGGGCCTGCTCGGCGTATTTGAGTCAGTCACCCGAAAACGCGCACTGCTCGCTCCTCGCCGTGACATCCCTCAAGCCTGGCGGTTCCGAACCGCGGTTCCGTCGCTCTCTGTCGCACTCATGGCGCGCCCCGTAGTGGTGCGAGAGAGGCAGGGCGACTGCTTGCTCCGGCCCCGTTTCCATGAATGGCCGAATGGCTTCGCTTCGGGTTCGGGGCGGTTGGCGAGAAGGAGGAGACGGCAGACGTGGCGACGAGCTGGACGTGGACGGGCCGCGGCCGCGCACACGCGTTCACCTCCAGTTGCACAAGCGCCCCGCCAGAGGTTTGCAATGAGCGGCGCTGTCCGGCTTGTCGTGGTCGTCAACATTCCCACATGCGGGTTAAACTTGGCCGGGGATTCGAAAACGTCGCATGCACGATTCGTGTGTGGTGCTAACGGTGTTGGTTTCTCCTTTTCTTTCTTTTTCTGGGTCGGATTCGGCGGACTGTGTTCTGACGGTATGGCTGCAATAAAGCCACTCCTTGCGCGCCCAAGCAGTGGGCCAGAAGACCGGCGCACGTGGCCAAAACTTTGGACACGTTTTGAGAGTCGCTCAAGGGGACTCGCACCGAGCGAGGGACCCCACCAATAGATTCCTCGTTTGGTGAGCAATCCATCGGTTGAGTCACATACGGTCGGTTCCAGTTTCAGCCAGCGACTCTGGGGCTCAAGACGCGTCAAGAGTTTTGGCCGCGTGCGGCGGTCTTCTGGCCCACTGTGCAGTCCAGGCTCGCAGGGATTTGCCTGATTTGGGTCTGCGGCGCGGCGGCCTGCCCCGAAGGGTGTGGCCAGGTTCGGCACTCCGAGTAAGGACGCATCAAATTTGCATGCCCTCATTATATTCGCCCTGCGTGCCTTTGGACACGTTCTACTCGGCCCTTCGTGCCTTTGCAATTGCACGCGTTCATCACTTCGGCCCTGCTTGTGTTTGGACGAGTTCGGGAAGCCTTGCGTTCAGCTTCCCTCCCCGTACTTTGCGCCCTCCTCGCTGAGCATTGCGATCTGTGCACACACACACAGTGCACGCGCACTCACGAACTAAACACACACACACACACACACACACACACACACACACACCCACCCCCCTACGCAAACTGAGTACACGCGCGCTCTCATACACACACGCACTGCTCCGATTCTCGTGCTCACTTTCCCCGGGTGGGTCCGAAAGTCGCCGAGTTCCGGGCGGCTTTGGGCAGCGCAAGTGAACCGAACCCGTTTTGCGGGCGGCCGGGACGCATCCAGAGCCGTGCCGATGTGGGCGCTGCAGTCAGCAGTCCGTTGCACAGTGGGCCGGCCAAAATCCCGGACGCGTTTTGAGCTCCAGAGTCGCTGAATGGGACTCGAACCGAACGTGTGACTCCACGAATGGATTGCTCTCCGAACGAGGAATCCATTGGTGGGGTCACACGTTCGGTTCGAGTCCCATGTAGCGACTCTGGAGCTCAAAACGCGTCCGGAATTTAAACGGCCTCAGCTACTCGGAGTCAGTCTGCGGCGCGACACGGCGTGCAAGCGTGCAACCCGTGACCCTGGCGGCTTGGCGCGACTTGGCGTGCAGTGCCGGTGTGCCCTAGACCCTGCCGGCGCGCTTCCTGGCGCAGCCTGGCGCTGGCTAGTGGACTAGTGGATCACACCCACACCCACTCGACCGACTCTATCGACATGTGGCGGGACCGCCCCGCCCCCGCCCCCGCCCCGCCCCGCGCGCGACCAATAAATGCGGATGCAGTCCGCTTGCATGCAATCAGCCTGGCCGTGCCGCCGTCGGCCGCCGTGCCGTGGGCCGTGGGTGCAGTGTGAGGAGGGGCTCCCGTTTCGCGACTCGCGGCCGAAGCGGTGCCGAAGACGCCGAAGCGGAGCGACCAAGTCGGCATGCCGTCGCGTCATTCAAGGCAGGAGAAGGCAGGGCAGGACCGGCCGTCTCGGAGCTGAGCCGCTGAGCCCCCACCACCTGCCCCCACCTCGCCGCGCCAGCCGCGCCAGCCGCGCCAGCCGGGCCGCAGAGAGGGGCGGTGTTGCCGCGTCTCACCGACCCGAGTCTCCGAGTCGAGAAAGCGCGCCAAATGCTGCTGTTGTCTGGCTGTCTGGCTGAGCCGCGCGCTCGGGGGATGCTCGACATTCCGAGACATTTTTCCGGGGAGGGGGGGGGGGGAGATGCCGGGTGAGGCGACGGATTGAATGAGCGGGCTCCGTGTGGATGGCGGCGGGCGATGGATGGGTCGCGAGACTTCTAAAGCAGCGGGGGCTTAGCGGGGCCGCCTGGACCAGCCGCAACGCGGGCATTGTTTGCCTTTACCCTCCCACTTTTATCCGGTCGTTTTGTATTGCAGTGTTCTCCCGAAGTTGCTGTACTGACGCCATTTTGTTTCTGCTTTGATTTCAGGCCGACTTCTGGTGAAACATGGACATCTCAAGTCTGTAAGTTGTTACAGCAACGCACCGGCGTAGCGGTGTTATTTTACTCCCGGGATGAGGTACCCCTGGGTACACCATCCCTAGGGATAATGTATGCCCCAAGGAGTACAATACCTCTAGGGTTTATGTACTCCCCCTCATCTAAGGGGGGAGTGCAAAATCCTTAGGGCACATGTACTCTCCCCCCCCCCCCCCCGGTGGTAGGGGACCTTGGGCTTATTTATGTATCCCACCCTAGGGGAAGTACATGTGCCCTAAGTGTGGTGTATACCGGGGGGGGGGTCACCAAGGACGGGAGTGCTTCATCCCGATGACACCTGCCCTACAATTTGCCAGATATAAGGGTCCCAAATTGTCATCTAATCGACATGTTTGTCTGCAGAGCGTGTAACACTGACTGGCCCGGTGGAGCCCCCTCGCCGCTGCCTTGACCGGCCACATGTACTCCAGCGAGTACCCACACACGGCCTACGCCACGGGCTACCCGCCCCTGCAGCCAGCACAGCCAGCGCAGTCAGCGCCGCCGCCCCCGGGGCAGCCTGGCCAGTCGGGCGGCGGGCATGGCGCGGCGCAGCTGGCGGGGTCTGCAGCCGCAGGTGCGGCCGGCGGCTACGAGCAGTGGCGGGGCCTGCAGGACCAGCAGCCCGAGTGGGCCGGCTACAGCGCGCATCTACAGCACCATCTAGTGCCGGCGGCGCCGCACCGGACGCAACAACATCAGGAACACCACGTGCATTCCGCCACGGTCCCGCACCCTACCCAACACCATGTCCACGCTTCCGCGCCGCACCGGACCCAGGATCACCATGTTCACCCTCCTGCGCCGCACCGGACCCAGGACCACCATGTCCACCCTCCCGCGCCGCACCGGACCCAGGACCACCATGTTCACCCTCCCGCGCCGCACCGGACCCAGGACCACCATGTTCACCCTCCCGCGCCGCACCGGACCCAGGACCACCATGTTCACCCTCCCGCGCCGCACCGGACCCAGGATCACCATGTCCACCCTCCCGCGCCGCACCGGACCCAGGATCACCATGTCCACCCTCCCGCGCCGCACCGGACCCAGGAACACTACGTTCAGCCACTGGCGCCGCACCGGACCCAGGACCACCATGTCCACCCTGCGGCGCCGCATCGGACCCAGGAACACTACGCTCAGCCCCTGGCGCCGCACCGGACCCAGGACCACCACGTTCAGCCCCTGGCGCCGCACCGGACCCAGGACCACCATGTCTACTCTCCCGCGCCGCAACGGCAACACCGACCTCAGGAGCATCACGTTCTCCCAGCGGCGCCGCACCGGACCCAGCAGCCCAGCCCGCTCACTCCCCAGACTCACCAAAACCTGCCGCAGATGGCCGCCCCGCAGCCGCACTCCTACCCCCGCCACGACGCCTACCAGATCAAGTCGAGCCAAGCCGCCTTCCCCTTCAAGCAACCCCTGCCCACCTACGCGCCGCTCGCGGCCACCCACGCCGCGGCCTACCAGCCGCCAGGCCTGCACCCGCAGCAGGCCGCGCCGCCGCAGCCGTCCAGACTCCAGCCTTCGCAGTTCCAGCCCGCGCCGCAGTCCAGCGCCGCGGCACAGTACTCCTACCGGCAGGACCGGCAGGACCGGCAGGCGGGACTGCTCCAACAGCACCACTCCTCCATCATCCAGTACAACCCCCAGTACACCCCCAGCAGCAGCGTCCAGCCGTTCGCCTCGTACCCGCAGCGGCTGCCCGACGGCGCGCGCCACTCGCACGCTTCCGCTCCTTCCGGTTCGGGGCAGCCTGCTCAGCGGGCACCGCCTGCGCTGGCCGCGCCGCCGCGGCCCCACTCCGTCCAGCCCGGCCGGCCCAGCACGCCGCAGGGCGCGCGGCCGCAGCCGCCCCTCACCCCCCACCCCAGCTACCCCTACCACCACCCCACCTGCAGCTGCCCCGTGTGCCGGCCCGGCGACACGCCGTACGGCCCCTTCGAAAGGGGTGAGTGCCAAGCCTCGCAGCCTCCGCCAGGATGACGTCATACCACTCGCAAATGCCTTACGAGGTCGGCCTAATGTTGTTGTTGTTGTTGTTGTTGCAGTGTCAAGCTTCAGCTCGGGCAGAGGCCCCGGACCGCACCACACGCCGGCGAGCACGAGCGTGGGGGCGGCCCCCAGCCCCGCCCCCAGCCCCGCCCCCAGCGCCGCCCCCGCGCCGCCGTCCGCGCCGCCGCGCCTGGAATGCGAAGTGCCCGCCAAGAGGATGCGCGCGGTGAGTCCCAGTCAACGCGAGCCACTCATGTCTGTGTACACAGGCGCCTGCCGTGACGTTGACGTACTTTGTGGCCTTGTTGCAGGAGGCGCGCGTGGAGACCGTGTCCCCGGTGGACCTGTCGGTCCGCACCGTCCGCCGCTCGGCCGACTCGACGGCATGGCGCGCCGAGGCCGAGCACGACGGCGACGTGCAGGCCTGCGACTCGACGGCGCCGCCCAGCCGCGCCGCGCCGCGCACGGCCGTGATGCCGCGCGTGCCCTTCATGCCCGACTTCAGCGTGGCGCACTTCCACCAGCAGCGCGAGGAGCAGGACCAGCTGCGGCGGCAGCGGCGGCAGCGCGAGGATGACGAGCAGCAGCAGCACCCGCAGGTGTCCCTGCCGGGCGTGGGCACGCTGCCGCTGCCCTGGCCGGCCATCGCGCGGCCCAGCCTGCCGGCCAGTGGCATGCCGGCCAGCGCAGCGTCCTCCTCCCACGCCGCGTCGCACTCGGCGCTGCTGCCCAGGTTCTCGTCCAACAGGAGCTCGCTGTACCCCAGCAGCTCTGCGCCCGCGCTGCCTCCGCACGCCGCCGACCCCACCGGCTACCTCCTTCCCTCCCTCCGCTCGCTGCCTCTGGTCCCGCCCCTGGCTCCGCCCGACGTCGGCGTCCCCGAGGCGCCGCGGATTCGCACCAAGGCCGAGATGAAGATGGTGAGCTAGAGCCTCCACCCCGCACAGTGGGCCAGAAGACGGCACAGGCGACCAAAACGCGTCTTAAGGTTTGGCCGCCTGAGCCGGTCCTCTGGTCCACTGTGACTCGCCGGGTCGGGCCACACGCTCCAACCTTGATTCTTTTTCCCGTTGCAGCTCGGCGATGCCGCGGCTGAGGCCGTCCGGTCCTGGCTCGCCACCTCCCATCCCGAGATCCCCGCTGACGCCAGCGACCACCCCTGCGAAGCCTCCAGTGAGTACCACGATCACCGTGTGTTTGCCCATGACGATGGCCCGATGGCCCACCCCACCGCTTCGGAGCAATGAGCCGCTAACGTCACCTCGTGTCCACAGCCTCCGGCCTGAGCGCCCCGACCCTCTACGACGAGCACCTCCTGGACTCCGCCGAGGTGACGGCCCGCGTGGCCCCTGACGCCGCCCTGCCCACCCTGGGGCCCACCCTGGGGCCCACCCTGGGGCCCGCCGCGCGGTACTCCGTGCTGAGGAGCCCCGGCCAGGACTCGGGCCTGGAGGGAATGCCCCGCCTGGAGGCCATGGAGCCCGCCGCCCCCACCGCCCCCGCCCCGAATTCCATGCCCGTCTCCGCCCCCGCCGCCGTCCTCGCCCCCGCCGAAGGGTAAGTTGAGAAAAATGGGGTCACCGCACATGTGCTGAGGGTATCGCTACTAGTTCCTTTTATTCCAGGTCACTTGCTCCCGTCCCCGTGGAACCCGTAGCCCCGGAAGCGTTGCTTTCGACGCCAACGTCCTCCGTCATGGTCAAGGCCGCTCTGACCCAGGCAGCAGCAGTGGCATCGGTCACACCCGAGGTACTTCCACAAGCAAAATCGCCAGTAAATCACCATCCCATAGCCTGTACAGTTTTGTAACTTTTTTCTCTATTTCAGAATTTCAAAGAAGAGGGTGACGATAGCCAAAGTGCATGGGCTCAATCGTGCCTTGATTTTGAATTAGAGCTAGGAGCTAGTGAAACCAAAAAGACTTCCAAGGGGTGGTTTCAAAGCAAAGTCCTCAAGGCTGACGTATCTTGTGATAAAACTCTAGATTTAAATGTTGTAAAAAAGTTGTCAGTTAGTCCTGATTCTTTAAAGAATGTTTCAAGAGGCCAGAAGACTGTAGTGTCCAGAGCAGATTCTTCCAAAAGTGCTGTGAGTGAAACCAGAACATGTCCTAAGAGAAAGCCTAGGCCTCTGGTCATTTCTGACAGTGAAAGTTCAAAATCATCAGTTGATAGTGATGATGAACCTCTATCTAGAAACAAAGCCTGTCGGTTATCTTCAAACCAAGACAAGGATTGCCCTAAAAGTATTGTTCAGACTCGGTCGACCAAACGCAATAATTCTAAATCACCTGAAGTCAAGACCAAAAAGTCTGTTAAGAAAGAGACAGAAGAAACCAAGAATAATTTTTGTAAAAAGCTGTTCATTGCTGAAGCGGTTATTAATAAGTCTCCCAGAAAAACAAGAAGCTCTTCATCGAAAGGGAGCCCCCCAATTAAAAGGCAGCATCTCGAGTCTGGGTCATCAGATAATGAGTCTATCACTCAGTACCTTAACAAAAACCTAAGTCCAAATACTCCTGTCGAGACGCGAAGAATTAGACTGAGAACAAAGGTTGTTGAAGTTGAAAAGGCTTACTGCCTTCGACCCAAAGGTGATGGGTCAGATTTCCGACCCGGCTGGGAGGAGGAAGTGTTTCAGTATAAGCGGTCCCTCCGAATGCCCCACATGTTAATTAACATGTCCAAAGGAAGTGCTCTTTCAGAGACACAAAATTCTAAGCCCCCATCTATTTCCTCAATGAGTGAATCTGCCTTAGAAGGCTCTTCAAAGAAACATTGTCGAAAGCAAGAGAGTGAAGTAGATGTATCATCTAACTGCCTAGATGTTGAGTCTGAAGATGCTTCATCTTCTGTTTCCCTCCCTTTTATTAATAGGAGAGGTAAGAAACGTAGCATTATTGACCAGCTGGTTGAAAAGGTCTCCAAAGCATCAGCAAGCAAGAGTATTGCTGGTAGTCAAAAGACCAGCCAAAATTCATCGGGGAAATCAACGAAGTCCACGAATGCTGTTGATAAGTCTAAAGCCAAACAGGCAAGTTCAGATGTCAAAGAGACACCCACTCCAAATCAAGAAGCTAAAGTTAAAGTTAATTCGCCAAGAAAAAAAGATTCTATTCGTGCAGTTTTTGGCACAGAGAAAACACCACCGTCTAAGACTAAATCACAGGTCACAGAAGAAAATAAGAAGAATAAATCAAAATCAGTTTCAACAAGGAGGAAAATTGAAAGTGTGCCTATCAGGCAAATGTCCTTGAGGAAACGTAATCTGGTCATACCAAAGCCATCTGGAAGGAAAAGTTCAAGAACAGGTGATATTGAAGGGATTGTCTTGCGGCCACGAAATGCTCAGCAAGTGGCCACTTCTCGAACTGGGTTAAGAACTGCTGCCCTTGTCAGAAGAAGTAAAGTTGTTTTGAATTTAAAGAACAAGAAAAATCAAAACATTGAAAGAAAACAATCTAGAGATGGAACTGATGAAGATGTTGATAATGATGACAATGATAAAAGCATTATCAATGCAATTGAGAGTGCAAGGAAGAGTTTACTGAAAGATGATCCTTCATCTCAGACAACTATTGTCAAAAAGCGTGTCATACGAAGGAAGTTCCGTTCAGGCTTTGACTACATACGGAAAAGTAAAAAGAAAAAAGGGAAAAAAGAGGATGACAAAAAGGCACCAGTTGAAAAAGAGAAGGTAATATTATTTTAGGTAATTTTTATGTATTTTATGGTATATTCTATAAGGGCCTAGCTGTCATGATTAAAATATTTTTGTTTTAAAATTTTTGTTAAAGGTTGTGCCAGTTGTTGACAGAATACCATTGACTGAAGAGCAAATTCAGGTTACTTTACGAAACTGGGTTATTAATCGTAGTCATGGTGATACTGTCTTGCATAGAGCTGCCCGTCTTGGATATGCGGTAAGTGATATGCAAATAGTTTGGTTGGATTTTGTTGTTGAGTTATACATTACTTGACCATCTGATCTTTTTTCCATCAGGAAGTCGCCCAATATGCAATTGACAAATTGAAAATGTCTCCCTGTGTTGCTGACAATGCTGGCTACACACCACTGCATGAGGCAGCAAGACGAGGCCATGTCGACCTGTCCAAAATTTTACTGGAACATGGAGCAGATGTTAGTTGCAGTGCTATAGGTGGAATAAGGTAAGTGTCAGTCTATAAGCCTTTTGAGTCCTGGTCAATAATTTAAATAACTCTCGACAAATTCTCCTGCATTTTGTATTCATTTGTTCTTCTGATGTTTAGACCGTTACATGAAGCTGCAGAGTCTAATCAAGTGGAAATGCTGCGCTTATTACTAGAGTATGGAGCTGATCCAACACTCGCCACCTATGGGAATGATACGCCACTTTCTATTGTTGAGCCGGATAGTGCAGCCTATGAGCTTCTGACTCACCATTTAGCAGATGTTCAAGGCCTAAATGCTCCTCCATGGAAGTACCATGGGCCTTCAAAAATATTTGGTCAGTCAAATTTACTGTAAATGTTATTGGCCATATTAACTAATTTTTTCCCCTTATTAACTTCTTGTCTTCCTTCTCAATTTTAGATTTGGTCACTTACAGAGGTGATGTTGCTCTCCAGTCCCCTCCATCCTTCGAGAGTGATGCCGACAGTGAAATCAATGTGTTTTCCTCTGAAGTAATACCGCCTCCCCTTTATACTTTCTATGGTGAACCGACTTCTCAAGTATGGGTACTTGAAAAAGATCTAATGAAAGCGCTTAACATCTCGACCGAGGATGAACTCTTCTGCCGCTTGGCTGTGCAACCTGAAGATGAACCTACCTCATCCCAAAATGTACTGACCCGAACTAGAGAAGTTACAATTGATGATTTTCTTCAGAGAACAAAAGCAGTCACTTTTCCTGCGCCAGAGAGCAACTTGCCTCTGTCAGGATGTAAGACTCGCTTAGTAGAATTTAGCAATGAAGTGCGAGCTCTTCTAAATGAAGAAGTAACTACATTACTTGGATGAAGTGCCTTAACTTATTTTATGATTTCTGTTTCTTTATTCTTTTTCTTTTTTGTTAAGTTTGAAACAGAACGAATAGAAACCTTTGAAAAGTAATTGTTAGTGTTGATGTAAGGGACTTTTTCAAGACTGAAGGTGTGAAATATTTAATCTAAGACATCTGACGGTGCTTATAAACTGTAAACGTGCCTGACGGCCTCTTGATTTAAAATTAAGAAATAGGCAGGAGTCAAATTAACTGTCAAATATTTTTTCTACAAGTATTGCTTGTCTTTGTTTTCTTCCTCTTTGCCTTTAAAAGAAACATTTAGCTTTGTTAATATGAAGACTTTGTTAATAATTTTGTTCTCTATGAATTTCACAATCAAATTTTGGACAAGTATTGGTAATTGCTCACACACTTGCAATAATGTTGTACATGTATTTTTATCTTCATATGAATCTAGTCAACTTTCTGTACGCTCTTGTAGATGGGAACTGAGTCAAAGTTTCTTACAGACATCCTCTTATTAATACCTGTCTGCTTCATCCACGTCCTCTTCAAACTGTATTTTGCCATTAAGTAAACGGGTTTTCAATCAATTGTGTCCTGATAGCAGTATCAAAGATATTAATGTTAAATACAGTAAAGATTTTGAAATGTGTCCAGAAATCGTATCTTGGTGCAATACATTTAAGCTATCACTGTCACACCGGTTAACTTTTCTGAATTCAACCCTTATTTTGTGGAGGGTCACAACTATGGGGCCTTATTGATCTCTCTCTCTCTCTCTCTCTCTGCTTACGGTATCACAGACTAGAACGAAAATATTGTCCTATTTGTTGTAATTAAAATGCTAAGCTCTACAAACAGACTGCATTGTAACAGCATGTCAGTTTGACCTTAGTCAGATTGTTGTACTTATGTTTCCAATAGGTGTAAGAATTGTTATTTTTGTGATATATCATACGGTCATAACAAACGCATTTTGTTTTCTCCCTTTTGGCTTGAATGATTAAGATATTAATTTCACTGTGCTAGATTTTCAATAAGTTTCTTTGTTATTGTTTATGTGTCTTTAGAGTTCCTTCAGCAAACTTTTATCTCACTTCCGTTCTGAAGTACCTGTACTGATCCCATTCAAATCTTATTTGTCAATAGACTATTTCTTTAGGCGAGTAGAGACCTTATTTTGCAATGACTTACAGAGATATTACAGAATAACTATTATGACTAAGTAAATGCCGTTGTGTGTAGTGCATTGTATCAAAGCAGGGACTTTTTCTTCTTGTTTAATAAATCTATAGTACTAGTCTCCTAAAATACTTGGAAGAAATATATTCTGATAGACATTCTCATTAGGCATGTACAGGCTCTCTTTCACACAAGTTTATTTTTGTTCTTTGTGAATATGTTTTCTGTTTCTCATGTATTTTGTTCTGTTTTTATTTTTGCGACATTATTGAGTTATCAGATTTATGATGATTTATTTTATTACTCAACTCAGTGCTTCATTGTGTTTCCAGATGCTTCCCTGATCATTCTGGAATAATAACTATAGACTTGTTAATAAATAGTGACTTTTGTTGTATGACAAGTGTTTATTTTCTTTCAAATTTTGTAGCTATGTTATTGTATACTGGCATGAAATGTGATACTTCTTTAGCCTAATGAAGAAATATTATTTTGTGTTGTGCTCTCAGGGATAATGTTTTGTTGTCTTATCTGTTTTAACTATTATAATTAATAAATGTTTTTATTACATTCATAGCGAGAATCTATGTTGCTTTGATTTCCATCCCTTTTTTCAAGAGCTCGGGCATCAGGATTTGGAACAGCCATTCTCACATCAAATAGAGACCACTGGACACCTGGCATATGCTTCTCACAAACATTAGCTACTTTCATGGTCAAAAAAATCTAAGATGGTTAATTACTCTGGAATCTGAAGACGCTTATGATCGTCTGCAAGGCCGGCAGGGAGTGGCGGAGGTGGCGCGATGGCCGTGGTGTTGAGAGGGGACGCGCCGCGTTCGACTGTACAGGTACATTAGGGTACCATTTCTACCTTCTCGCAAGTCATTTCTACTCTCTGTCTTTCTCGCACCTTGCCAGGATGCCCCAGGAGTGCGGTAGAGACAGAGGAGCGGAGCACTTTGCACTTTGATCAGGCGTGGCGAAGCGCCCCTGTGGCTCGAATGGTGTCCACCGACGTCGACGACCCTATCGACGTTGCCGCTCCCTCGACGTATTTCTTCCAAGAACTGATAGCCGCCGTTAGTGCAAGAGAGACAGACAGCGACGAAAATGGAATCAATCTGCAGATAAAGTGACGTGCGGGTCGGGACTCGATCGGTGGCCGATTGATTCTCTTCCCAGTCCCCGACAACGAGTCCACCGACCCGGTGTAGCCCAGGTGCAGCCATGGCGCGTCTCCTGCTCCTCGGTAAGGCCCGCGTGTGGTCGCAAAGTGCACAGTGGAAGGGTCAGAAGACCGTTGCGGCGGCCAAAATCTCCGACACGTTTTGAGCTCCTGAGTCGCTAAATGGAACTCGAATCGAACTTGTGACCGCACCAATGGATTCCTTCGTTCGGAGAGCAATCCATTGGTGGTGTCACTCGTTCGATTCGAGTCCCATTTAGCGACTCTGGAGCTCAAACCCGTCCAGGATTTTGACCGGCTCTACTGGCCCACTGTGCGTCGCGGGGAGTTGAACTAAGGGCGGATCCAGAGACGGGTTTTGCCCACCTTTCAGGGGTGAGCTACTTTACCTCTCCCTCAGGCCGACTGGATCCGCCCTTTAGTATAGGCATGTGTTGCAAATACAACAGAAATATTTTGTCGAGACCTCCACCAAGGGACATTATAGGGTAAATCCGGACACCACATTCTTTTAAAGCAGTGCATTTAAACCTCGGCGCAGCTCTGGCGAAAGCACTTAAGGCGGTGAACTATCTGCTCGGCCACTTGTCAGACAATCACAGCAATCCGCGCGCGTTGGTTCGTCGGGGCCGCTGACGTGCAGCGAGTAGGGCCCGCGGACCGCAGGGTGACTCACACTCCGCACCCAGAAAAATGATTTCTTGAATCAAGTATAATATTTTTCTTGATTAAAAATACTTGATCCAAGCTAAACTGAGAGTCAGATCAGTACTAATAGGCTTTGCAATCATTCAACTCTGAACATGCCAAGAATATTTCTACTTCACTCAAAGCAGAACTTTACTTCGGCACATTAATGCAAAAAATTACTTGAATCAAGTAAATTTTACTTGATTCAAGAAAGTTTTTTTTCTGGGTGCGGGTTCGAATCGCTTACTGGCGTCTTCTTTTTCAGTGTGTCTAGCGGCCGCAGCCTTCTCCGTGACAAACGCTGCCGCCACCGTTGTCCCCACAGACGTCCCCACAGACGCCCCCACAGACGTCCCCACAGCCGCCCCCACAGCCGCCCCCACAGAAGCCCCCACTGACGTCCCTACAGCCGCCCCCACAGCCGCCCCCACAGCCGCCCCCACAGCCGCCCCCACCGCCGCCCCCACAGACGCCCCCACAGACGCCCCCACAGACGCCCCTACAGCCGCCCCTACAGCCGCCCCTACAGTCGTCCCTACAGCCGCCCCCACAGCCGCCCCCACAGCCGCCCCCACAGCCGCCCCCACAGACGCCACGACGGTGGATCCCCGCTGCCAGCCAGCCTGCCCCCACAAGGAGGCCGGCAAGGTGCCCAACCTGTGCCGGTGCCAGGCCTACTTCGAGTGCGACAAGGAGGGCCACGCGACCCCCATGCTGTGCGAGGCGTGGCAGAACTTCGACCCCCAGACGCTGGAGTGCATCGTGTTCGACGAGGTCGACTGCGGCTGGCTGACCACGGCGCCGACCACCACGCCCGCGCCCCCCACGCCCGCGCCCACCGACCGCGCCCCCCCGGTGCCCGGCTGCGACTGGATGCCCCAGTGCCCCGCCACCGGCGAGTCCAAGCAGGGCATCCCGTGCAAGGACTCGTGCGGCATCTACATCCAGTGCAAGAACGGCGACTGGACCGTGCAGAAGTGCGGCTTTATCCAGCGCAAGTTCGACACCGAGCGCAAGAGGTGCGTCGCCTGGGGCGCCAAGTGCGCGGCCTGAGCCGTGCCTGAGGGCGGGGCCGCGGGACCGTTGTGCCGATCGAACTGTTAATAAATAACTTCACCAGCTTCTTGTTGCCTCATTCTCCTTTCAAGAGCTCCTCATGATGGTCGTCATTTCGAGTGGAAATGAAGAAACAGCATCGGGGAAGTAAAAGCGATTCAGCCTACAACGGGTTGTCGTCAACCTGTACGGCCCAACAAGTCAGCTGCTGTGTCTTCTTGGCGTTCCTTCTCCATTTTTTGTCATAAACTCGACAAACGTCTCGGAGATGCAGTCGGTTTGGGCGCCGCAACACCCGGGGTGGGCGCGTGGACCGCCTGCCGGGTAGGCAACGGGAAGGCTCGCCCGTTTGGCGGGCCGGCCCACCCCGGCAGGCTGTGCAGCAGCGGGCCGGGAGCCTGCCGGGGGCGTGCCGGGGGCCAGGGTGGGGACGTTCTCGCGGCGCTGCAAGGCCGACGGCGCCGGCCCGCCCTGCCTGCCCTGCCTGGCCGCCCCATCGGCGAGGACGCGGCGAAGGCCGTCAGCGTGCACGGGCAGCGCCGCGCCGCTGGGCGGATGCTGCTGCTGCTGCTGCCTTTGGCAGGAATACCGTCGTCTCTTTTAAGCAGCAGCTTGGGAAAGGGGGAAGGGGGCATCTGTCACATGTGGCTGCTGCGCCCGGCCGCCCCCCTCCCCTCCTGCTCATTGTGGGGGCCGCGGGCAGCGGCATGGCAGGTCCGCGGCGTCCGCGGCGTCCGCGGCGCAGGGGAGCTGTAGCTTAATATAGTTAGGCTGGCCGCCTGGTTGCCGTCGTCTCCACGACCCCGCCGCGCCCCGCCTGTCGGCAGAGGCACCAGAGAGGCACCGGGTCCGCGGCGCCCGATGCTGCGCGACGACACTGGGACTCGAGGCGGGACGGCGCGCGGCAGCGGTAGCGGTATGGCGGGGACACTGTAAGCACGCCGACGGCGGACGGGGCGCTATTTCGACATCCAGAACTAAGGGACTCGACGCGCTCGGAGCGAAGCAAAGGTGAGTGCAGCGTCGCGTCGTCGAGGTGCTCGTCGTGGTGAGCGCTGGACCATCGAGACTGACGCGCTGCACGCGTTGCAGGAGGCCATCATGGCGGACCAGTCCTGCCTGACCGTGTCACTGTTCGTCATGGCGCTGACGTGCTTCATGGCGTCGGTGGGGAGGCGGGTGGCGGTGCGCCGCACGCGGGGCCGGCCGCTGGTGCGGGGCCTGCTGCTGGAGGCCATCGCCACGGCCGAGCTGTGCGCGTGCTGCTTCGAGCTCATCATCGGTGAGGACGCCACGTTCCCGTTCCCAGCAGATTAGAAAAACAGCAGGCGGTTAAATCTCTGGACGCGTTTCGAGCTCCAGAGTCGCTAAATGGGACTCGAACCGAGCGCGTGACCCCACCAGTGCATTGCTCTCCGAACGAGGAATCCATTGGTAGGGTCACACGTTCAGTTCGAGTCCTGTTTAGCGACTCTAGATCTCAAAACGCGTCTAGAGTTTTGGCCGCCGGCGCCAGTCTTCTGGCCCACTGTGCGGCAGCGCCACCGGATCCATCTTTCCCGCGTGTTATCGTTCCCAAGAAAATGAAAATCATAAAAAGAGCGGCCGGTCGGACAGTGAGCGCCACCGCACCTCACCGCGCCCTTATCTAATCGCGGTGCTCCCGATCGACGCATCGACTCGAGGACTCGCGCGGCCAGCGCGGCTGCCCAGTCTCGCGCGTGTCTGACGGCGTGCTTCACGTGCTCGACGATGCTGTTGCAGTGGCGGACAACTTCGGCGTGGCCGCCTACGCCGCCGTGCTGTTCGTGCTGACGGTGTGGTGGTCCAACGAGTGGGGGGAGGCCACGGCATGCCCGTACACGCACCTCGAGGACGTCCTGGACGGCAAGACCGACGTGAGGGTGGCGGCGCTCAAGATCTGGGCGCAGCTCACCGGCGGCGTGCTCATCTTTAGGTGAGCGTCCCCGCCGTCCCCTGGTCCTGCCCCCCTCATCGTCAACCTCCCGGTGCTGACCGCCTTGGGCGCGTTCCAGGTACATCCAGGTGATCTGGTGGCTGGAGCTCTGCGAGACGCACAAGAACCGCGCCTTTGAGCAGTGCACCGCGGACCTGCAGGTAAGCGGGCTCGGCCCCTGAGAGTCCTGGGCACCGGTGACCCCAGCAGGAGGACAGGGCCGGCGAGGCGGAGCGTGGCGGCCGGCCGCCCTGGCCGTGCTGCCCGTCTCTTGGTTCCCCAGCGAACGCCTCGCCACAGCGAGAGAGCCACCCAAACACCCGGCCGCGCCGCTCACTGCCGCCCGGATAAGTCATGTGGCGGACAAGGACAGCGGACTCGTTCCGTCGCTCTGTCTCTCTCGCACTCATGGGGCGTCCCCTGTAGGTGCGAGAGAGACAGACGACGAGGTGACCTGGCTGGTTCACGTCCACTATGCATTGCCGCGGCCGTTGTCCAGGTGCCCGTGCTGCTGGGCGCCGCCATCGAGGGCGTGGCCACCGCCCTGTGCCGCATTGCCTCCAGGGCCATCGCCGACATCGAGCCCAAGTTCGCCAGCATCATCGAGTCCTTCATCGGCACTTCCCTTGTCGTGGCGGGTAAGGGCAAGGGCCGCTGCGCTCACGTGCGAGCACTAAGTACCCTCTCACAGTGGGCCAGAAGGGCCGCTGCGCTCACGTGCGAGCACTAAGTACTCTCTCACAGTGGGCCAGAAGGGCCGCTGCGCTCACGTGCGAGCACTAAGTACTCTCTCACAGTGGGCCAGAAGGGCCGCTGCGCTCACGTGCGAGCACTAAGTACCCTCTCACAGTGGGCCAGAAGGGCCGCTGCGCTCACGTGCGAGCACTAAGTACCCTCTCACAGTGGGCCAGAAGGGCCGCTGCGCTCACGTGCGAGCACTAAGTACCCTCTCACAGTGGGCCAGAAGGGCCGCTGCGCTCACGTGCGAGCACTAAGTACCCTCTCACAGTGGGCCAGAAGGGCCGCGCAGGCGAAAAAAAAACTCTTCTGGCTCACTGTGCCTCTCTCTCTGGTGCTGCGTGCTGACTGGTGGTATGGTTGCAGCCTTCCACTTCTCGGGCGGCTACTTCAACCCCGCGCTGGCGACGTCCCTCAAGCTGGGCTGCAAGGGCCACACCACCTACGAGCACCTCATCGTGTACTGGGTGGGCGCCTGCGCCGGCGCCGTGGTGGGCACCCTGCTGTACAAGCAGCCCATGGTCAGGGAACGCATACTGGGCCCCGAGCGCGCGGCCAGGCTCAAGAAGGTCCTGTAGGACCCGGCCAAACAGCTATCTGTGATTAATGCAATTACCTCCGTCTCTCTTTTATTTTTGTGTAAATTATTTGTTGATTTGTTTTAATGTGTTTAGGCTAGTGTGTTATGCTCTCTAATATGAACATTGTGATTTCTTTTCTTGTGGTATTTTTAATTTGAGATTACCTAATTTGATGGGACCTAACGAGTTTCGCCCAAAAGAGGCCGATATTTTTGTTTAGATGCCAGATGGGAGAATCCAAAGACTCCAAAACAAAGGTCATATAAATGTACCAATTTATTTGCAATAACACTAGATTTTAAAATACCTATAAACCTACAACAATTTGTATTTCCTAAACACCATTGCAACACGTTACTTTCTTTTCATCTTCACCAGTTCTTCCTTATCCATTGGAGAAATGATGGCTCCCATTTTCGTGGTTACCGAGGGTTTGATCAACTTACGATGAGCAGTCTGGGGAATGAACGTATTGCCAACAGGAGCCCGCACACTCGCTTCATAGTCTTTAACACTGGTGAAAGGGAATGGAAGATTGCTGACCTAAAGTGGATCAAATACAAACCAATGAACCATTATGAAACAAGGAGAACTAATAAAGGAGACAATGGAGATGAAAAAAAAAACCCTTACCTGATGCTGTCTTATGGGTTTGTCCTCATTTTCGTTTATTATTAAATTTCCTTTGTTTTCATCTCGCCGTGGAGGTGCTTCCGGCATTTTCACCATAAATCTGCTCTGTTTTCTCTTGCTTGGCTTTATGTTGTGGCCACCCCAGCAGCCCCAACCAGGAAGGGAAAGGTTGATGTCCTCTGGTTTACCCTTCTCTATAGCTTCTTCCTTCTCTTTGCTAAAACAAATAAAATAAAAATAGGTTACAATTTTTGGTGTGCAAATCAGATGAGTGAGGAGGGGAGGGGAGGAAGCGATTTAAGGAAGAGAATTACCTGAAATCAGCAACTACATCATCATCAGCAAATGCTTCAGAAATGGTAAGGTGCTTCTCATCTTGCCCACCCTCTGCATCACTGTCATCTAGGCCTTCATCACCTCCAGTAATTTCATCAGGGAGGGCAGTTTTCAGCTTGACATCTACAGTCTTCATGAACTTGTTAGGATCGAGCTCGGGAGCTGCAGCAGATTTCTGATTGAAAAGTTCGAGAATTCATTATATTAGACATGTGTGTAGTCATATAAATATGTTAACAAGTAGCATTACGACATTACAATATATTTACCTCGCTCGTCAAAGAGGAAGCTAGTTTGATTTTTTCAGCCAGTTGATCAGCAGCCACATCCTCAGTGCTGTCACCGATGCCTTCATCAAGTTTTTCATCAAGGTCAATTTTGAGTTTCTGTCGTTTTAATTCTAAGAGGCTTGATGGATCTACAGCATTTGACCTCCTCTTTTTAGAAATACTGTTCCCCATTTCTGCCTTTAAGCCTGCAATTTTCTTTTGAGCCTTGGCTGTCATCTTCTCATTAAGATCTTCAAACATATGATGAAGAAAATGATCAGAGGTATCAAGTGGTGTAACAGTCCAGCTGCCTCCAGAGGAGACGGCACTGAACATTTTGCTATCTTCAGACTGGGTTTTAAGTTTCTTTT
The DNA here is from genome assembly GCA_030522485.1 of Stenchaetothrips biformis. Lineage (NCBI taxonomy): Eukaryota > Metazoa > Arthropoda > Insecta > Thysanoptera > Thripidae > Stenchaetothrips > Stenchaetothrips biformis. The sequence continues at coordinate 8,787,635 of CM060095.1, read as the reverse complement.
TAGGCACAGAACTTAATTTTTTGCCATCCCCGTCTTTGGCTTTAAGTTTCTTTTTAGACACAGAACTTAATTTTTCATTATCTTCAGACTTGGTTTTAAGTTTCTTTTTAGACACAGAACTTAATTTTTCATTATCTTCAGACTTGGTTTTAAGTTCCTTTTTACTTTTAGTAAGAGCTTTGGTCAGAACTTTCAGTTTTTGAGGCTTAGAAATTTTCTGGATCCCATTAGGAATTTCAGAGTAAGATTCCACAGCACTTGCTATAAGCGCTTTAGCTTTAGGATCCAGGACTACTTCCTCAATATCTTTATCAAGAGAGGCTTCTGACGTATTTCCATTACTGATTGCTTCTTCAGAGTTTTCTTTTGATTTGTTTGCTTTCTCCTCCCAGTATTTCCTGTAACCACTGAGAAAAGCATCAACATCTTCCTCTGTTTTTGTCTGAGACATCCAAGGATTGTCTGAGGGAGCAACATTATTATCGGGGGACTCATCATCTTCACTGCTTTCAGACTCCACTTGGATCTTTTGAGTAAGATCCTTGTTAAGTTGCAACTGCTCGGACAAGACTTGACGACTCTAAAAATAGAAGAACTTGTGAATAAATAAAATATTAACTCTAAGAAGTGGGGGTTGGTGATATTTTGAGAGACAATACCTCCTTGTCAAATTTAGCACGAACTGCATGATTTTGAGCCCATTTTCCAGTAGAGCGATGGCGCAGAGAAGCTCTCTCCAAGACTCTTTGTTTTTCAATTTCAGCCAACCGTTCGAGAGCAGCTTCAGGATCCTTTTCCTGAAGTTCCTCAAATTCTTTGATTTGTTTGCGGATGTGTTCACGGCGTTCAAAGCGATGAAACCTGTAGCACAGGAGTATGTAGTTGGAATATAATGGCATACAATAGAGGTAATTACAGTCGTCGCAGGTACTGCCATGGGTTGACCTACTTTTTGCTCTTGATTTTGTTCTGACGTTGGGCCTTTGCATGGCGGTACGATTCATGAACTCGTAATCGTACTAATTCTTTTCGGCGTTGCATCATTTCTTCAAGACTCAAAGGAAACTCTTCCTCTTCCTATTTTGAACAAGTAATTAATCAAGGATGTAACTGTGGTAGTTGCATTTTGTATTTATAGTGAATATCATTGATCAAATTAGTTTTCAGAAATTCAAATAAACTGCTAAAAAGAAACAAGACTCACTTCTCTTTCTTTCTGAACACATTCACTACCATTAAGGACTGCGGCCATTTCTCTCTCTAGCTCAGTTGCTCCCTGGAACATAGTACACACACACACCAAAAATAAAATGATTCTGAAGACGTTACACTAACTAGATCTTATTAATGTAAATGATCTGTACCTGATTCGGGTCCAGAAATTCCGTGGGATCAATCTTATTGATTGCTGGCCTATTGAGTGGAAATACAAGATCATCTGACACTCGATTCTTTATGACTATGGGATCCCACTGAGCTAGTTGTTTTTGTACATTTTTAAATGATACTTCTCGCTTTATCTAAGACAAGAAACCACAACCACAGTCAGACAATACTTGTCACATGACTTATGCATAATCAGACAGAATAGTAAACAACAAAACTTACCCTCTCTGCAACAGGTTTCTCAAGAGGTTTGGGCAGGGTCCTAGTTTTTCTCTCAGTTGCCCTAAGTTTGCGGACAATGTCTACTTGATTTGTGTCTAAATTCAATGATTTAGCCAGGTGACGTAAATTCACAGTAGTATCAACACTGTCTTCTCCTTTTGAGAGATGAAATTCAGACACCTGCAAGCTTGGTTCTTTCCTCTCTGATGGAGCCACCCTAATCAGGTATACAAGAGAACATTAGGTTGAGAATATGTCAATACAAAACTTCATGAATGTGACATTAAAAACGTACCGCTTGCGCTTATCCAGTTTGGATATAGCAGCTAGTAAGCGCTTGTGCTCCTCATCTCCAGCATCGTCAGAGTCCGAATAGTAATTAAAATCCATATCCTCAGTTTCGTCCATACTGACAATCAAATCCTGTAAAGCAAATGCGAATGAATGCAAGTGGTTGTCCCTGACCAAATATTGCAACTATCGAGAAACAAAAATAAACGGATGTCAACGGTTGAAATTTATTAGGAATGAGAAAAAAACAAACTGAAACACGAATGTAAAAGTCAAAACTTAAAATTTATAAAGACAAATAAAATTTGTAGCTGCTTCAACGTGGAACAGCGAGGTTAGAACACACACGGTGCAATGGAGCTCGGGCAATCCTTCCCTTTAAAAAAATCAAACTGATGGATTGTGTATACAGTTACCTTTTACAGGAAAATTGAAGATGAAGAGATAAATATGTTCCAAATCTATGAACTACAAGTACAAACAGACGGTCTTGTCTTGAGGGAGGACGGTGTGGAACAACACGAAAACAGCGTGCAGGAAAGTTCCCATACTTGTGTGGAGGACTACTTGGTATGCGATGAGAAATTCGTCGGTCAAAACGAGAGTGGGAAAAAAAAAGTGAGAGGGAAATACAAGTCCAGTGACTTCTGTGTCTACTGCGTAACTGCATCGTGTTCCTAAGGTCGCGTCACACTGGAGAACTCTAGAGTCCTACAGCTTTGCAAATTTGGCCGGTGCTCCCCGAGGAGTACGAGTTGGGAGCGCTGAGGGTGTCGGGCTGCGGCGGCGTCGTCGAATCGCGTTGCAAGTTCACTAGCAAGCTCAGCTAAGTCAGTGCCAGGTCTAGGGAGAACGACATCGTGAATGACGCGCACTTTGAGGTCAGCGCGACGAGTTTCCTTTTTTTTTTTTTTTTTTTTTTTTTTTTTTGTTTTGTTTTATGCTTTGCTTTCTTTTCTATACAGGTTCAATTCCAGGGTTTGAGCAACAAACAACACAGCAACGTCTTTTATATCTTCATTTATTTTTATTTTTTTTTATTAAAAAACTGTTTGTTGGAGGGTGACGTCAGCTGCCGGAGGTGGGGGGGAGGACGCCGTGCACGGCGATCATGTGGCGCTTGAGGTGGCCGGTGCGGCTGAGCACGGTGAAGCACACCGGGCACTGCGTCGCGCCCTTGTGGACGCTGCGGTGCGAGGACAGCGAGTTCTCGCGGGAGAAGGACTTGGAGCACACGTTGCACACGTACTTCTTGGGGCCGTCGGCGCCCCCTGCAAGCACAAGGCACCGGTCAGAACACAGCAAGACCATCACCACGCTGCTGAAAAAAAAAAAAAAAAAAAAAAAAAAAAAAAAAAAAAAAAAAAACTACTATTACGTAAACGAATGATGCACTAAAGACTTTCTTGCAGAGAAAAGAAGAGCAACAAAAAAATCGAAAGAACAGCCAAAGGAAGAAGGTAATGATGGTTTAGAATTTTTATTCGAAACAAAAACAAAAATGATCTTAAACAGTTGAAAATATGCGTGGTCCAGTTGGCCGTTAAGGGCGAGTAGGTCGAAGAGCAGAGGTGTCTCCATGAACCATGTGCATGTGTCGCTTCAAGTGGCCGGTGCGACTCAACACGACGTTGCATATGGGGCACTGTGTTGTTCCTTTGTGGACGTTGCGATGAGAGGATAAAGAGTCTTCACGGGAGAATGTCTTGCCGCAAACGTTGCAGGTGTACCTTCTGGTCAGCCCTGCAAGACGAAGCACACAGTCAGTACTGTAGACAACAATGCTGATTGCCTATCGGAGCATTCTTTGAGTCAAGCTGAAACTGTCATACTGTATGGAGGTGAAGAGAATAAAGTCGGTTCAACAACAACAAAAACAGCAAAGCAAATACAAATTACTTCATATATTGAGAGATAAAGAGAGACAATTAAGATAATACTGAAATCTTCAAACAAACGCTAGTTGAAATGACTTAAAAAAGAGAACATCGGCAAAATTGTCATAAAAAATAGAAGTTGACAAAGAAATACACAATGCAGGATTAACTAAAAGACTAAATACAAGAGAAAATGACTAGGATGAGGAATCATGGAGGAAATGTGCAAAATTCTTATCGAGTAAGTCGTCACATAGAGCTTATCCATAAATAAAATGATTCAATTCTTTGGAATTCTTACACTGAACATCTTACACTATGAGATCCACATCAATGCAGAACTTTGAAAGGCGAAACGACAGACATCTCAACGACGGAGTGATAATCGCGACACGTCACAGGTGACACATTGGCAATAAGCTAATCGAGTGGCTAGACGAAAACAAAAACGACGACGGCGAAGAGACAAAGACATGGGCAGAGAGAGAGAGAGAGAGAGAGAGAGAGAGAGAAAGAGGCATGTCCAGCCGGCCGAGCTCCTTACGTACGGAGGGTGGGCTCGCCCGCCGGACGCAGGAGTCGAGCGGGCTGGCCTACCCCGCCGCAGCAAGGCGCCCCACAGTGGGCCACAAGACCGGCGGAGGCGGCCCAAACTCCATACGCGTCTTCAGCTCCCGAGTCGCTAAATGGGACTCGACTTTTAGCCGCCTGTGTCGGTCTTCTGGCCCACTGTGCGTCCTCAGACGCCTCTAACTCCAGCAGCGAGCGTTAGATGGTTGCGATTGCGGGCGTCCAGATCGGGCCTAGGCTTGCTCGGGCTGCATGTTGTGCACGGCGGCCAGGTGGCGGTACAGGTGGGCGCGCCTGCTGAGCACGGTCTGGCACACTGGGCAGCGCGTGGCGCCCTTGTGCACGCTGATGTGCTGGCGCAGCGAGCGGCGCACGTGGAACGTCCTGCCGCACAGCAGGCACTCGAACATCCCCTCCGCGTTGCGGTGGCCCGTCAGCGTCCCGTCTGCAACACCAGGCAGGCAATGAGCGGGCGTAGCAGGGCGGGGCGGGCCGGCCGGCTGCACAGCACTGCACAGTGGGACGGGGGGAACACAGCAAAAGAAAACGGCATAGGAGCAGTCAATTGGCTTTATTCATGAGGCGGAGGCGGCGCGGGCGGGTAGTACATGGACAGCTGGAGCGGCGGCACCTCGTGCACCGTCAGCAGGTGGTGCTTGATGTACGACGTGCGGTTGAAGACCTGGTTGCAGATGGGGCAGCGCGACGTGCCGCGGTGCACGCTGCGGTGCTTGAGGAGCGAGCCGTGGTAGTTGAAGCCCTTGCCGCACACGAGGCAGTGGTGGCGCTTGCGGCTGGACGGGCCAGACGGGCCGGCCGCCAGCGCCGAGGGCAGCACGCCCGCCGAGCGGGGCTGTGCGGACCGTGCGGGCCGTGCGGGCGCAACGAGAGGCGGCGGCCGCGGCATCGGGAACGCCTCCGTCCAGCACCACGGCGACGCCGCGTCTGCCAACACAAGGCGGTGGGGTGAGCGTGCGGCATGCCCTGCAAGGTGCGCGGCGGTGCGCGGCGGCCGCGTCTGCGGGGGCGGAAGGGAGAGGGAGCTCGGTCAGGCCAGCGGGGGTTGTTAAGGCACTCTTTTATTGTAACGCGAACAAGGTGTACATTCAACAAGTCAAACGAGGACGCGGAGGACGGCCTCCAAGGCCACCGCTAGGAGCCCTCCATGCCGTGCAGCGCGCCCAGGTGCTGCTTGAGGTAGAAGATGCTGCTGAGGACGGCGTGGCAGATGGGGCATTCCGTGGCGCCGCGGTGCACGTACTTGTGCTTGGCCAGGGAGCTCGAGTGGTTGAACGACTTGCTACACTCGTCACACGGGTACGGCTTCGGCGCGCCATCGTGGCCATCGTCCACCACGGCCAGCACATGCCCCGCCGGCCAACCTGCGGACAGGGGGTCGTCTATAAAAACCGTGGACAACACTCACAAGGCGCCTCACATAGAACAACGTGTGTACCACGGAGGACTGGACCGACAGTTTCACAGTAGCGTTCATCGAGCAAGGTGTTGGACGGTCCACGGCACATACAGACGCCCCCAGCCGCAGGTGGAGCCTGCGCCGCAACCAGGGGGGTTCGGGCCGGCGGGGGGCTGGGCAGGGCTGGGCAGGGCTGGGCAGGGCTGGGGCGCTACTGGCCGTCCTGCGGCAGGTCGGCGTGCACGGCCACCACGTGGTCCTCCAGCCGCTCCCCGGGCCCCAGCTCCTCCTGGCACACGGGGCACGACACCTTGCCGGTCACGTCCACGCCGTGCACCGCCACCAGGTGCCGGCGCAGGTACGTCTTGCGGTTCAGCACGACGCGGCAGATGGGGCAGGTGGTGTTGCCGCGGTGCACGTTCCGGTGTTTGTACAGCGAGTCGCGGATGCGGAAGCTCTTGCCGCAGAGGTCGCAAGCGTGCGGCAGGTCGGGCTGCGCCGCGGCGGCCGTGGCCTGGGCAGCCGGCTGGCGCCGCGGCGGCAGGGGTGGCAGGGGCGGCAGGAGGGGCTGGGACCAGGGGAGCAGGGCGGCCGCCCCGTCAGCCTCGAGCACTGCAACATCACGCGTCCACGTCACACAACGCCGCCAACGCCGCCCGGCGAGCCGCCCGGCCCCACACCCCCACTAGGATCCACCACTGGGATCCCCCAGGCCCTCGCTGGACACCACGACCACGCTCCGCTCGGTGTCCGTTTGGACCGACGGTGCGGGTGGACGCTTAGAGTCACTCGTTCTGAGAAAGGGCGGCACGACAGAGACAAGAAGAGAAAGACACGACAGTGGGACATGCTCAAGGAAAGACTCGGCAACAATACCAACGGTGTTTATTGTGACAGGGCGACAAGTTTCCAAAGCAGCGGATGCCATACGCTGCTCATCCCATTCACTTACAACTTTGGTAAAAAAAACACTCACAATCTACTTCAAAATCCTCAGTACAAAAAGTCCGACAGACAATGCGGCACGATTTTCTAAAAAACTTTCTTTCTTTAGTCACAGAAAATTGAAGCGACCGTACAGAGTAACAATCATAAAGAAACGGCGCGGTTCCAGCGGGTTACTTGATGCCGTGGGCGGTGAACAGGTGGCACTTCATGGTGTACTTGCGCGTGAACAACACGTTGCACACGGGGCACTTGGTCTTCCCCTTGTGGATGGTCTTGTGGTGCGCAAGCGAGTCGTTGCGGTTAAAGGAGCGGCCGCACGTGTCGCATATAAAGGGTCCGCCCGGGCCCCCGAGTCCCGCTGCGAGGCGGCCTGGCCCGAGGCGGCCCTGGCCCTGGCGGCCGTGGGCTTGGCCGTGGCCCAGGCGGGCGGCGCTGGGTCCCAGAGGCAGTTCCGTCGCCACCCACTGCAGCGCTGGAGGCAGGACAGGCAATGCCGTCAGTGACATGACGCCGGCAGGGTCTTGCACCCCCAGCTCTAGGTGGCGGGGATCACGCCGCCGAGGCCGGAGGAGGAGGCAAAAGCAAATCCTCAGAGGTTTGTCTCGCTTCATTCAGTGATTAGAAAAGTTTTTGCGTTCCTTTCAGCAGCGGATGTGTGTGGTGGTGGCAGATGTTGAATCACAGCCAGCGGTTTCAATCGAAGGATGTTTTATTCACAATCAAAACAATCGTTGGACAAAAATCGTTCTCATGCGGGGGTGCCATACTGCACCAACTATAACGAAGTAATACTGACGTAAACTAGACTACTGTACAGAACTATGGCTAGTGATCAGGGTGGCATGACTGCTCAACAACACTCATAATTTAATGAGAATGTGGGTGACATGAAGACACGCACAGACTATGGCTAGGACAGGGCTTGGAAACGACAGGTACAAAAATACGTTCCATCAATTCAAAAGAAAAAGACCTATAGAATCTATAGACAATGATTTCGGAAACGTCAAATTTTACAACAACCTCAACAGCTGATCAATGGAACACTACACTTTCACGAGGAAAACTTATTTGAAAAATTGCAACCGATTTTAATATCCTTCTCAAGGAAAGTAGTCTCTCTTTTCCGGCAGCGCGGCCTGTTGGCCCGCCTGTTGGCCAGCCTGCAGCGCGGCCTGGTGCCTGTCGTCGTTGTGCACGGTGTTGAGGTGCAGCTTGAGGTTGTACGCGCGGCTGAACACCTTGTGGCAGATGGGGCACACCGTCTTGCCCTGGTGGCAGCTCATGTGCAGCGCCACCGAGATGCGGTGCGCGAACGTCTTCTCGCAGAACTGGCAGGAGTAGCGCTGGCGCCCGGCCAGCTTGTGCGGCACGGCGCGGCTGGGCGAGGTCTGAGCCATGGACAACATGGGCATAGGCGGCACCATCGGCAGGCCCCGGGGGTACTGCCAGCTGGGCGGGCCGGGCGGGCCGGCCGGGCGGGGCACTGGCGCTGTGGAACACAACAAGGCCTTAGTAACGCGGCTCACTGCTCCGGCCTGCTCCGCCGCAACGCCGTGCTCCGCCGTCCTGCTGGTCCTGCACTGCGTACACGCGGCGGGGCGCAAGTCAGACGCCGCTGCTGGCCTGGCCGGCCACGCTGGCCGTCACGCCGTGCATGAGCGCCAGGTGGATTTTCATGTCGTGCTTGCGGTTCAGCACCTTGCCGCAGACGGGGCACGTCGTGGAGCCCTCGTGCGTCTTGCGGTGCTGCATCAGCGACACGGGGTGCGCGAAGCCCTTGCCGCACGTGGCGCACACGTGGCTGAGGACGTTGTTGGACCAGGCCGCCGGCCTCGCCTGCCTCTCGCCGCCGGGGCTCTGGGGGTCGCGGGGCGCGGCGCGTGGACGCTTCGACGACGGCCTTGACGACGGCCTCGGCGAGGGCCTCGACGAGGGCCGCGGGCCGCGGGGCGCCTGCAGGGCCACGAGAGGAGTTGGGCGGAGCTTGCGAGCTGCGTCATACAAGACAGGGTCACACCCTTCGCCCTCCGAAACTGCATGTACCAATGTCATGAATTTAATACAATGATAATAAAAATGCCAACAAATAAAAAATAAATTATTGGAACTCTATGGAAGGCGGTATTTAAAGACTGCTAATTTAGCTCCCATACGAAACTTCGTGACCGAGCAGGGCTTTCTCTGGCAACACATTCCGCCAGGAGTGTTAAAGACTTGTTTGCACAAAGAATGTGCGTAGAGCGACCACGGCTCGAGGACATCGGACAACCGTGTTGAGTGCAGTGAACAGACGCGTGAACTGCCCTGCAGAGACGCCAAACAAAAGACCCATGCCGGGTTTCCACCACCGCCAGCACCGCCCGACCCTCAGCAACACACACTTCACCTGCTCGCTCCACGCGGCCAAGATTGCGACCAAAAAAAAAAAAAGTTGGCTTTATTGCGTTTTGAACGGTTTTGAACCTCCTCCGCTTCACGTCCAGTTCTCATCTCGCAGGGCAAACAGGACACTTTTGCAGTCGTCGGCGAGGCCCTTCGGGTCCTACAGTGTCCAGGTCGGCAAGTGGGCCAGTCCTACAGGGCTCAGGACGGCAGGTGGGCCATGGAGGCCACGGCGAGGTAGGGGAAGGGCATGGCGGGCAGCCCCCGCTCCTTGTGGAACTCGTAGAAGCAGTTCTTCCTGCACAAGGTCACGTCGCACTCGAGGCACTTGAAGCGCGTCTGGACGTACGAGCCGCGCTGCGTGACGCGGCCCTTCCGCCGACACTGCAGGCACGTTTTGCCGTGGCCGTCGGCCTTCGTCAGGTTGTGTGCCTTCTTCGCGTCCAGCAGCGACATCGGCCTCCTGGACAGGGGCCGGACCCACCGCGGCCCGCCGCGCCCCCGCAGCCGCGCGCGGGTTCCTGGGGGACCTGGGAAACCAAGGGAGGGAAAGACTTAGACAACGCTGTCGCCGCTGGCCTCCAAGCCTCCGAGCCGCGCCCATGTGCAGCGCGCGCACCGGGCACCGGCCACTGTCTGAGACCGGCTGGATTTCAGGGCCATAAAGGGGGTGGGGTAAACGGCGCTAGGGGGCGGCGCGCCGGGCAGGCTGACTGCAGCATAGGGGGTCGCTTTCAGAGTTGGAGAAGAGTGCCAAAGCCAAGAGATTCTACTGCAAGAGACTAACTCGAGTGGGCGTTTATTTGGGGGCACAAAATACAGAAGGTCGAGTTACAGGTGCTAGGGTCTGGACTTTAACTTGCTACATAGTGGCTACACATTCCTCCAGGTGTTGGTCACAATGTCGGAGCCACACTGTCAGCTGGATATTCAAGTTCACAAATAGGCCATGATCATGTCGAATAACAGCAAGAGAATGATCTGACTAGGAGTGAAAAACAATCAGGTTTACGTAATTGGAACACAGTGAACAGAATGTTGTAGACAGAACCTAAATAAAATGACAACACAAAAAAAATCTTTACCCTTTTGTCTGATATTAAATAAGCACTGACTTGCTGGCAATGCCATTAAAAGTCTTCTTGACATGAGCTATCAGTCACAACAAATATGAGAGCACATTCCACTACTATTTTCTGACTGACTTAAGTCTATAAATCTATATTGTGTACATGTCTCAGGTGCCGCTTCATGTTACTTCGTTGACCAAGGACAATATGGCAGACAGGACATTTTGTCACTCCGTAATGAGTAGGCATATGGTTGTATCTAGAGTTGCGGTGTTTGAAGGACTTCCCGCATATTTCACAGGTAAAGCCGAACTGTTGGGGCTTAGAGGCTTGCTGCCCAGGCCCGGCATGTTGACCTCCACCTAAGCAAGTAGTTCACAAAATTAATCAGTGAATAAAGTATTGACATGTAAAAGATATGATATCCTAACTGAACTTCCAAGAAAAAATCTGGATCCCCAAATTCAATCAATTGGTACTCTGAGTAAGTAAGCTCACAGTGCTTAATACCCATGGATCAAGTCTCATTTTAAAATGTCACTAGAATTTTGAGGGGCCACAGTAAATTGAATTTACTTCCTGTGCGGAGATATCTCCCCAATGTAGAGGATGGGAACGAACCAGTTAAAATTATTATGCTCACCTAATTTAGATCAAAGTTAATATTGATGGTGTGGTATCTTTTCTCAAGAATTTTTGGAGGGATGTTCAAAAATATCCAATCAATTATTTAAGAGAATTTAAGGTTCTCCAAATGCCTGTGTGTTTCCAGAGTGCAAAATTCAAGCTACCTTGAATATTTGTTCAAGTATTGTCCAAAACCACTAGCAACAAGGGAAGTTTTGCTTCCAGAGGCACAAATATTTGTTACATATTGTATTTTAAAATATTCAAAACTTATTTCTTAGTCCTAATGACAAAACAGCCTTCATATTTAGCATAACTGAATGATTTGGGAAGCTTGTATGAAAATGCTATTTTACATTGAGTATAGTTGAAGACTCACCTTCAAAACATTTTCTTATGTACAGTTGATAGCAGCACTTTTAATCTTCTTCATAAAAGTTTTGAATGGTCCAAAATTTAACAAAAAATGATAGCCGATGATAAAAACCTCATTAACTCATTCCTTGCTAGAGCAGGATCAGTTGTGTTGTGTTGGAACAAAGCAGTGGGTAGGAGAAAATAGAAGCTGACAACCAGAAAACCGAAGAGCCAAAGACATCTACAAAAAGCACGTCTCTAGTGCATTGAAATCCAACCTTCTCAGACAAGAGTGACCACCACCACCACCACATCCGCTACAATGGGAACATATCTAGACGCATGACAGCCAATACATGATAGCAATATTGCTGATTGAGCAATTCCACAATTTCAACAGAAAAATTTCATAATGATAAAATATGAAGGAGAGAACCGCTGGAGAAAGCTTTGCTCAATCTGAAGCCCGTTCTCAGAAATGGGGGAGATAAATAAGCTCGCTTCAATTAAATCCAACAATTAAGAAGTGCAATTTTATCTTTGAATTTGACAGTGAAGATTTTGTTAGAACCAGAGCCTGAACTAGTTTATAAACAATCAAGATTGTTTCAAAAGTGAGGTTTTAAAATGAGCTGCAAGTAACCTATTGATCTATTTTTCACCTGCATTTTAGAACTTATTGATTAAACTAGATAAGCCAGATAGTTAACCCACAGCAGCAATTATTTCATCAAAATTTCCATTTTTAATGTAAGGCTATTTTTGAAAAAATTATCTGTTTCAGCTATCTGACTTTTCTAGTTGAGGAAAAGCAGCATCCCACGGTAACTTAGGTAATGACTGTCAGTTCAGTTCTTTTGATTGATGTGTGTCCCTGCCAATGTCAAAGGACAAAGGAATATTTGACATAAATTGGCATAATACAGGTGAAATTAAAAATAAATTGCCATTACAAAATTCGGTGGAGTGCTGCTGTTCCTCAGAAATTCAAGGAAGTTTACTTAAAACTCACCCTGCAAGGAATCCTGTGAGCCTTCACTTGATGGACCAGCTTTGCCCAGGACTTGACCTGAAAATAAAATTGACAGTAAGTAACAAGAATTCAGACAAAATTAAATGATTAATTTTAATGACAAAATCTTACTTAGTTCTGCAGGTGTCATCGGTTCTCCTGTTAATTCTCCTCCTTCACTTGATCCAGCACCAAACACATCCATTGCCTCTTCTTTGCTGCCAGATGCTGAAGGAATACTGTGTTCTAGGTTGTCTAATGCTTCTAATGTGTTTTCTTCTTGCTCCGTATTATTATAACTAATTTGACCAGACTCGGCATCCAAAAATTCAGGCATTTCTACTTTGACTTGAGACATGACTGGTATTAAATTTACTGTATTATTGCTTGAACTAGGTTGAGGTTGCCTTCTAGATTCAGGGATATCTGTTCTTTTTACATTGCTGTTAGGCTGGACTGGTGCACTCCACTTCTTGCGTTTCAGAGGTGGTGATGAAGGACTTTGATTTGGTGGAGTAAACAAATGACTGTTTGTATTACTGCTAGAACGCTTATTTTCTACAGGTAAAGCCTCTTCACTTATGGTGTCAACATTAGAGTCTATATTTTCTTCCTGTAAGAAATCAAAATTAAATAATATTACTTGTGCCTCATGAGTAGCAGCAATTGATTTAACTAAAATGATACGTACGTTTAAAGTTTCAGCTAGGTCTTGTCCCGCACCATCTGTCAGCCCTTGAACAGCTAGCAATTCAGCTGTAGTAAGGAAAGACGCTAACTGTTCTTGAACAACATTAACTTCACCTTGATAAATAAAGTCTATCAATGCCTCCAAATCGGCAAACTTAACATTACGAAAAATTATCACAGGGTGTTGGCATGGGTTCTCCTGCAAAAATAATGCCAAAGTTTTAATAACAGATACTAATTTAAAGCACTGAACAGAGTACAGAAACATATGCTTATCTTGGCTTAAAGTGCTCACCTTAAATAAATCTTTGAAGTAAGTGCTACATGCTGATAACAGCATTTTATGAGCCTTAATTTTTTTACCTTCACAGCTTAATGTGACATCAACAAGATCTAGATCTGATCTTAATGAGTCAAAAGCACTTGTTATGTGGCGCAAATAATTATTCCAGCGCAACGAGAATTGCTGAGAGGAGCCCATGTTTGGTAACCGCTCAGAGATCAGTCTGAAATAAAAGATCAGTAAATGAACAAGTGTGCAACAAAGTAGTGGAAAAGACTGAATGATTTTACGTCATGAAAGCGAGTCTACTTAGTAACTTGTACCAAAAATATACATAAAATTTTGAAGACTCAATTAGGAAGGAACATTGGAAAACAAATAAATGAAAACAAGTGGAAGCAACCCAAAAAAGCTAAAATCAATATATTACGGCTCCTACCAAAAACTATGAGGGGAAAATCACGATATTCGAGAACAAAGTAAAAGAAGAAAGTTTCCAAACTTGAAAATAGAAAACAACCAGACAATGCAGGGGGGACGCCTTTCAGGGAGGACGTGGAAAGCAGTTCAAAGAGTCACAGAAAAAGGAAGCAGGACGAAACAAACAGCTGCACTGTACTCGGCATACCTTATCACACCGGGTCCGCCTTCGCCTTTCTATGGGAAACCGCTCAATCAGTCAGAGAACTGGGATTCTGTCATAACAGAGAGCACCCGACACACCGACGCTCCACTGCGCTCCACTCAACGCACAAGCACAAGATGGCGCCGTTCAAACCCTATCGATTCGTAGCCGCGTTCGAAAAAAACTGGCTCCTCTCTCGTACAACCTTACACGTCTCTTTACGAAACAGATCAGACACAAATCACGTCGAAGAAAGACAAAATGCATCAGCAGAAGGATTCGTGGCCGACATTCACAGCGGAGCCGGGAATATGAAGTTAAGGCCGCGAGACAGCTGCTCGTTTGACTTACTTCTTTCGGATCGGCGCGCTCCACTCCACGGCGCGAAATTCAAAAGCAGCGCCTTACGACCCAGTGCCTGAGTGCGAGAGAGACGGAGCGAACCGGCCGGCAGTCCGTCCCCTGCGATGTCTCAGCATCAGCAACGACTATAAACGGCTCTGAATCAAAACGGAACTAGGCCACGAGCGACAATAATTGGTACAGTCCTAGGTTAGGTTAGGTGCGCGCCTCGCCGCCGCCGCCCCCGGAAGGGGCGCAAGGAGTAGCGGGTGGGGTGGGGGGGGGGGGGAAGGGAAGCCCCCGCGGCCACCGCGCCGCCGCGTCCCGCTCGAGGCCCCAGAGGCACGGAGGCCCCCGCACAGCAATCGCGCGCAATATGGCACGGGGTGCAGCTGCCGGCTGCGAGCGCTCCCCGCCGTGCTTGGCCGCGACGCGCCCCGACGGACGCCCCTCCTGGACACCCAGGACGCCGTCGACGCCCTAGTGCGCGGTCCCCGCCTCCGGTTGCCTCCGGCGTGAACGCGACGTCGCGCGGCGGAGACGGTCGAGGAGACGAGGCTGGCCGACATGGGGACCCGGAGCACCCGGTGAACAGGTCAGTCAGTTTTTATTTGGCGGGTTAGTTGCCGGCAGGCGCCACTGGGCATAAGTACTGGAGGAGGCGCGATGCCGCGCAGCAAATGTTGTCGCTCTGTCTCTCTCACACTCATAGGGCGGCCCGGAAGGGTGCGAGAGAGACAGGGCGACGGAACTCTGAGCAGAATCTCAGTCTGCTGCATTGAAAAGATAATGCCGGCAAGGCACCAAACCCCTACTCCCATCAAAAAGCAAGGGGCGTAGGACTTCATCTGAGCATTGGACGTTTTCCAATGTCCCGCGTGTGTGAGTTGTCATCCCTCCCTCACCTTCACCTTCACTGGCGGAGTATTTTCGGTGGCGAAATGTCATCGCCGTCGCGCGCTTTGATCACGCTCTGACAGGGCAGAGGACTGTCTCCGAGATTCGTTCCCGTCGCTCTGTCTCTCTCGCACTCAGGGACGTCGTCGCTCTCAGACGCGAGGGAGGCAGAGCGACGAGAACGACTCTAGGAGACAGTAGGTGGGAAGCAGCGGGGCCACGCCACTGTCACCGCTAACTAGATGCAGGACCGCGCCGGTGTGCACCGACGCACCGACGCACCCACACCGACGCGACCAGGCGGCGCGTTGGTGGACGCAGACACACACATAATAAATATATATATAGAAGACATGTATGCATGTATGTATACAGGACACGCACAATGTGCATATGCTTGACACGACGTACTGGATTTATACATACTTACGGAAATATCCAAATAGAAAGACCCCACCCACCAAAAAAAAATAAAAAAAAATAAGAACATGCGGTTGAGAACAAGGGTGGCAAAGGTGTGTCATTATCTCCCCTTCCGTTTGTCCCATGTTGCTTTTATCTCCATTCCTGCGCGTCGCCCCGCCTTTCTGGAGTCGGTGCCGACCGTTCGCCCGCTCCTGCCTCGGCTTTTGCAGGCCGCGCGAAAATTGAGAGAGAAAAAAAATAAAATAAAACAAAGACCGCAAAGATAAAAGTTGTTGATGGGTGCGTGGGAAGCGGTGAAAACCTGGAAGGAAGAAACGGGAGTGGGAATAAATGGGCGGGGTTCAGGGTTCGGGCAGGTTGGGGTTGGGGGTGGTGTGGGGCTGGAGTGGGGGTGGCAACCGTAACGCGCTGAAATGGCGCATCAATCCTAATGCCGCGTGGGGCGGGGCTGACGGATCATTGATGCGCCGCTGTCGGCCCGGGCGACCCTGCCGCCGGAGCGCTCCGCTTCCTCAGAGCCTGTCCGGAATGGGAGGCGTGCAGGGGCGGCTGGAAAAAAGGGGAGGGGGCGCACAGTGGGTCAGAAGACCGTGGAGCCGGCCAAAATCCCGGACGCGTTTTGAGCTCCAGAGTCGCTGAATGGGACTCGAATCGAACGTGTGACCCCGCCAATCGATTGCTCTCCATAACGAGGAATCCATTGGTGGGGTCACACGTTTGATTTGAGTCCCTTTCAGCGACTCTGGAGCTCAAAACGCGTCTAGAATTTTGGCCACCTCCACGGTCTTCTGACTCACTGTGGGTCGTCCTTAGAGCGAGCTGCTGCTCCCCGCCAGCCCCATCTGGCATTCCCTCTGCGTGGTGGCCCACCCCGCCCGCCCCGCACCCGCACCGCTTGCGCGCCGTCCACGCGGCTTTGTCCGCTTTGCTCCGAATTTGAGCGGGCTCACTTCGCCATAGAAGCAGGCGTCATGTTTTCTTATTATTTTGTTTCCTCCAGAGGTTTCCCCTTTTTCACCGCCCCGAGCCTGGTCTACAGGAAGCCGCGGCGAGGGCGTGCTTAAGGTCGATCGGGGCGGCCTAGGGCAGCCTAGGGCGGCGGCTGAGGATTTGCCGCGCTTCACGGCGCCCAAGTTCTGGTCGGTTTAAAAAAAAAAACGTCGTTACTCTAGGAGGAAAACCCTGAAAGAAACAAAGTAACAAGATGACGCCTGCTTACGGCGAAGTGATGCCGGCCAGGCGTCGCTTTGGGACTGGCAGGCGCGGCTGGCGGGGGCATGGCTGGCTGATTGGCTGGCTGGCTGGCGGTCATAGCGACCTGACACCCGATTACCACTCGCCCAATAAGTCAAAGCCAAACTGCCGACAAATGGCGCGAAATATTGCTGGCGCCCGGCCACCGCCCGCGCCAGGAGGGTGGGGTGGGGTGGGGTGGGGGTAGTTGGCGGCGCCGGATGCACACTGGGCCAGAAGACCGGCGCCGACGGCCAAAACGCTAGACGCGTTTTGACTTCCCAGCGTCGCTGAATGGGACTCGAACTAAGAGTGTGACCCCTCCAATGGATTGCTCTCCGAATGGGGAATCCATTGGTTGGGTCACGCGTTCGGTTCGAGTCCTGTTCAGCGATTCTGGAGCTCAAAACGCGGCTCGAGTTTTTGGCCGCCTGCTGGCCCACTGCGGGACGCTCGGCCGTCCCGGCCTGCCTTTAGCCTTTCGGTAATCCCAGCGACGCTGCTTAGTTCCTCGCGGATTGATGTCCGCCGATTGACACTCGGGTCACGAACGAGCGACGCTCCGCAGCCGTCCGTCCTTGCTCATTTTTTTTTCGCACCTCATCAACGTGTTTTTGCCTCCCGGCCACTACACCGGAATCATGAGCCGGCAAGGACCGGCGTGGGCCACAGACGACTTGATAGCCGTTGGAACTCGAGTCCGCGAGCGCGTGGCTGTCGGAATGCGGAGGCATGCGAAGGAAGGACAGCTCTAAGCCGCCTCTGTTCGTCTGCTGCGGTCGGGCCGCTGTCCCCCCCCCCCTCCTCCTCCTGGGAATCCGCGTGAGAACGCGCCGCGCGGAAACGCGTGCAGGGCCTTGCAGCCATTCGGTTCGGCATTCGGCTCTGCAAACAGGATCGTGTGGTCGCTCTGTCTCCGCGCAGGGGTGCGAGTGAGACGAAACGATTATTCGGAATCGCTCGCTCGGCACCTCGGCAGAGCGGGAGAGGGACAGAGCGAGGCGCTTCACGGACTGGGCTATCAGAGGGCCATTAGACCGAACATGTCCACGACGGCGCCACGGCGCACGCACGCCACACGCGGCTACGGTCACAACGCGGTCACACCGTCACGCTGTCACGGACGGGGCTCTGGTCACACCACGGTCACACCGCGGCGTCACGCTGTCACGGACGGGGCTCTGGTCACACCACGGTCACACCGTGGTGTCACGGTGCGGTCCTCGGTAAACGCCAAGCAGTAATTATCTCATGCCAATGTCGCGGATACAGTAGATGGTGTGCGGGGGCGGCGGCAGCCACAGGGGCGTGTTAGGGTGTGTGTGTGTGGGGGGGGGGGACTTCCCAATCATCGGCCTAACGAGGTGGACATGGTGGTCACCGAGCACGGCGCAGCACGGTGCCGAGTCAGCCTGATGCTATCCTGCAGTCCTGCCCCACCACCCCATCCAGTCCGGGCGAATGCCGATTTGGTGAGAAGCACGCCTCGGGCACGCCGCAGTTACGCCCCAGGCACGCCCCAGGCACGCCCCAGGCACGCCCGAGGCACGCGCGAGGAACGCCTCAGGCACGCTCCGGGCACGCCTCACTTACGCCCCGGGCACGCCCTAAGCACGCCCCAGGAACGACTCAGGAACGCCCGAGCAGGAAAGGGAACAGGACGACGTCTATTTTGAGGGGCGCGGCCTGTATCCCATCCCTCTATCGGCGCACAGCGGGCGGGGCGGGGCGGGCCGGCAGCGACGTCATGGAGCTGGCCGAGTTTGTGTTGGCAGCGCGCGCCGGTCCAGGCGGCAGGCGGCTGAGGGTCAGCAGAGGGCCGATGGGAAACAACAACTCGATTTAAATGGACGGCGGCGACGGTGGTGGGGCCGACCGTCCGTCCGCAGGGCCTAGGCGACTACATCCCGGGCTAGCCGCCGCCGGGGCCGCTGCAGCCGCTGAAGGCTCAATCCGGACCGGTGTCTCTCTCGCACCTACACGCTTAAAACCTTGCCAAGTATTTTGACCATACATAGTGCAAACTAATTTACTTTGTTCTACAAAGAAATAGTTCGTAAATTACGAAGTATTTTCTTTTGTAACCTTACGTATGCTCGAAATACTTTGTTGTAACGAGCTGCTTTTCTTTGTAAGGCCTAAAATAGTTTGTAAGGTTTCCTCCGTGTGCGGGGCGCGTCGTAGGAGTGAGAGAGACAGAGCGGCGGAGGAGAAGGAGCGCCGCGAGGGACATGGTCGGCGTTGATTGCCTATAGGACCAACACGCGTCCCGCACCGCGCCGCGCACGTCAAGTAGTCCGTCTGCCTGGCCGCAGGGTCGCCGCAGGCCTCGCTCCCCGCGTCCCGGCTCGCTCGCGGGGGACATGGAGGCGAACGCGACGTCCGCCTGGCTGCCGCCACTGCCGCCGTTGCCGCCCAAGAGGGACGCGCTGGCCATCGTGGTGCCCGTGACCGTCATCTACGCGGCCACCTTCGTCACCGGCGTGGCCGGCAACGTGGTCACCGTCATCGTCATCTCGCGCTGCCGGTGCATGCACACGCCGACCAACTACTACCTGGTGGGTTGACGGTTCACAGTGGGCCAGAAGACCGGCGATCGACCGGACATCTCATATTGATTGTGTGTGAGGAACAGATGAGTCTGGCCGTGAGCGACCTGCTGCTGCTGTCCGGCCTGCCCCAGGAGGTGTACTCCATCTGGATCCGCTACCCGTACCCGTTCGGCGGCGCCTTCTGCGTGCTGCGCGGCCTGGCCGCCGAGACCGCGGCCAACGCCTCCGTGCTCACCATCACGGCCTTCACGGTGGAGCGCTACCTGGCCATCTGCAAGCCCTTCCAGACGGCCACGCGCGCGCAGGCGCCCTCGCGGCGCCACCGCGTCTTCAAGGTTATCGCCGGCGTGTGGGCGGTCGCCCTGCTCTGCGCCGGCGTCCAGGTGAGAGGCGGCGCACAGTGGGCCAGAGGACCGGCGGAGGCGACCAAAACTCGCGAGACGCGTTTTGAGCTCCAGAGTCGCTAAGTGGGACTCGAATCGAACTTGTGACCCCACCAATGGATTCCTCATTCGGAGAGCAATCCATTCGTGGGGTCACACGTTCGGTTCGAGTCCCATTTAGCGACTCTGGAGCTCAAAGCGCGTCTAGAGTTTTGGCCGCCTGGCCCACTGCGCAGCACCAGCCTACCGTTTAATGCGGGGCGGCCTACCCTCGCGTTCGCAGGCGCGGAGCGGCAAGGTCGGCCTGCTGAATATGAATGTAAAGGAGACTGCAAATCTGAATGTGAAAGTTGTTCCATTGTGCGGGCATTGACGTGATAATGATGGGCGCCCGGTCGGCAGAGCGGTACTGAGGCGCGACAGCGCTGGGGGCGCCTTACACTGTGTGCCACCGGTTGCCTGACACTCCGGCCGGATTGCCCGATACTTTTGCAACTGGCTGTAGGTTCGTACGCCCCGCTGTTGCAGACGATGCAGTTCGGCGTGATGGTGACCGACATCCTGGGCCACCAGATGCCGGTATGCGCGCAGGTGCGCGTGCTGCTGGCGCACTCGTTCGAGGCCGCCACACTGCTCTTCTTCGCCGCCCCCATGACCCTGATGTGCGTGCTGTACGCGCTCATCGCCAGCCGGCTGCACCGGCAGCGCAAGGAGGCCGTCGGCCACAGCACGCCGTCCTCGCTGCGCCACGTCGCCGCCAAGAAGCGGGTCATCAAGATGCTGGGTGAGTGTGTGCAGGGTATTTGAACCCGGGCCGCGACTTTGTCGCCGACTTCCCACGGCCGCCCCCCTCCCCCTCCCCCTCCCACGCGGACGGCGCGGCGCGGGGTCGCAGAGTAGGCCAGAAGACCGGCGCAGGCGACCAAGACTCTAGACGCGTTTCGAGCTCCAGAGTCGCTAAACGGGACTCGAATAGTACGTGTGACCCCACAAATGGATTCCTCGTTTGGAGAGCAATGCGTGGTGGGGTCACGCGCGCGATTCCAGTCCCATTTAGCGACTCTGGAGCTCACAACGCGTCTGGAATTTTGGCCGCCTTAACGGTCCTCTGACCCACTGTGCGCAGGGCAGCTCGGCCAGGGCGGACGGCCGGGCGGGCCGCGGCTGCTTTGCATGCTCTAGGCGCTGCTCCGCTGTCCGCTGCGGTCCGCCGACGAGAGGGGCGCAGCCTTGAACCGGCGGACATTACCCGCAGGACCCGCAGACACGGCCGGAATCGGGCGGCGTGTTTCCGCGGGGCAGCAAGGCAGCAACACGCGCGAAGGACAGTTTGGCGAGCAGCGCGGCCGCTATTTGCTGCATCAGGGGCCCATGGCACGGCAGAGGCAGTCCAGGCAGCGGCAGGCAGCGGCAGGCAGCGGCAGGCAGCGGCAGGCAGCCGACCCGCCGAGGCACGGAGCCGCCCACGGCGACATGGAAACCGCGAAACGAAACACCCTCCCCTCCCCTCTCTCTCTGTCTCCGCGACCCGCGAGGTGATGTCACCTTACCCCCAAGGAGCTACAAGTGCGATAATTGGGTGAGAGAGAGAGAGAGAGAGAGAGAGAGAGAGAGAGAGAGAGAGAGAGAGAGAGAGAGAGAGAGAGAGAGAGAGAGAGAGAGAGAGAGAGAGAGAGAGAGAGAAGGGGGTGTAGGTAGGGTAGGTTGAGGGGAGGATACATGAGGCCTAAACTGGGGGACCTTGAGGGAACAGGGGGGAACATGCGGACGGTGCTTTGCATCAACTTCCCCTGCTTTGGCGCCGGTTCCGAGTTCTCGTATGCCTCACGTACGAAATTCCCCCCCCCCCAACCTCCCCCGTCTCGGGCGGGCGAACACAATAAGGCACTTCACGTGAGAGGCGCTGCTTCGCTGCTTAGCATGGCGAGGCAATTTATAAAAAGCGCGCTCGATCTGCCTCGCAGAAGCGGAGGCTGTTCGACACAGCGAGACCGCCAAGGACGCCCCCCACCCCCACCCTAAAAAAGAAGCGCCCAGGACCAAGGACCCTCGTGTTATCGGGGAGGCACCGCCGGGAACGCGAGGCAGTGGCCTTCGGGCAATTTGTCTCCAAAATTCGAAAACTGAGCGCGGCTCGCCGCCTACTTGCGTCACTTCTGACAGGAGCTCCTCTCCCTCTCCCTCCCCCTCCTCCACCGAGGCCTGAGGCCTGAAGCCTGACCCGCTGGTTGCAGCGGCCGTGGTGACGGCCTTCTTCTTGTGCTGGGCGCCGTTCCACGCGCAGCGGCTCGTCGCCATCCACGCGGGCGGCACCGTGGGGCCCGGCCTGTTCGACGGTCTGACCTACGTGTCGGGCGTGCTGCACTACGTGTCGGCCACTGTCAACCCCATCCTCTACCAGCTCATGAGCAGGAAGTTCCGACAGGCGGGAAAGGTAAGGGCTCTGCGACGCACAGTAAGCCGGTCAAAATCCCGGGCGCTTTTTGAGCTGCAGAGTCGCTAAATGGGACTCCAATACCGAACGTTTGACCCAATACCACCAATGGACTGCTCAAAATTGCACAAAATTGAAAAATTAAAAAATTGAGAACTATTTAGAAAAAAATTGCCAAAAATTTCAAAAATCTTTAAAGAAGTGGGAAAAAATTTAAAATTTTTGGCAAATTTGAATTTTTTTTTAAGGGTTTCGCAATTTAAAAAAAATCAATTGCAATTTTACAAAAATTAAAAAAATTCTAAATTTTTTTATTTTTTTTAAATAAATTTTAAGTAATTTTGTGAAACGTACACAAAATTTTTGAGTTGTTTCCCCTTTGGGTCACACGTTTGGTTCCAGTCCAGTCCCATTTAGCGAGTCTGCAGTTGTGGCCGCCTCGCCCACTCCCGGGCTGAGGCATCGACCCGCCGGAAATGGGAAATCTCGGTAATTGACGGGCCGTGGAGGAAGTGTGGCCCTCGGGGAGGATCGCGCGGTCAGCGCGCCGTTCGATGCCGGGCAGGCCGTCCCGCACGACGTGGCTGCGCGCCGGACTGCGGGAGGGCCTACCGCCCAGGCGCGCCCAGGCGTCCTGACGCGGCCCCTGTGTTGTGACTGCAGGACACGCTGGCCGGGCTGCTGCCCAACCTGGCGTGGTCGGTGAGGCGGCGCGCGTCGCGCCACCACCCCCACGGCCCTCGCTGCGGCAGGGGCGGGGGCGGCCAGTGCCGCGGCCACGCCCTACACCGCCACCGCCGCCGCTACCCGCCGCCCGGCGCCCTCGGACCAGTGGGCAGCGAGTACGGCCACCTGGGCCACCTGGGCCTGGGCTTCCGCGTGCTGGCGTCCGGGGCACCACCGCCGTCCGACTCGTCGTCATCGTCGTCCTCGGACGCCGAGGGTGACGGCGACACCTTCCCCGCCACCTCCACCACCGTCGTGGCCTCCGAGGGCCGCGCTCAGAGCCGCCTCAGCCCGGCCATCTGCCCCGACCTGGTCTTGGGGACGAGGGGTGGCCCGGAAGCCTAGACCCACTTCCGGTCCACCTCCGGCCGGCATATCTGAGGCGGGGCGAGCCCCGTCATCCCTGAGTGGACAGAGGACAGCCAGACACAGTGCGGTGCGGCCAGGACATCAAGACTTTGTCAACGTGACGAGCGCCCCGCCGCGGTGCCCCAGGGGAGCGCCCGGGGCGGCCCGGGGCCACACGGCGCACCGGGGGCAGCGACCCTGCCGTGGCCTGCCGTGGCCTGCCGTGGCCTGCCGTGGCCGGCTAGACATTTCCTGGGCGTTGAGCCCCTCTGTCATCACAGGGAGGGGCACTGGGGACGTCCACTTATTTTTGCGCCAGTTCCTGGTTATTTACGGCGTGTTCCTTGCCCGATGCTTTCTCCACTCCTTTGTGTGTGTGTCTCTCTGTGTGCGCGTCTGTGTGTGAGTGTGAGTGTACAGTGTGTGTGCGCGGCTTATTAGAGGTGGTGTACCTTACGCGCGACAGGCCGCTAGTTAACTTATTCAGCTGCGAAGCGACTTAGCACCCAGCTTAGGGAGGCGCCCTGCGACGTGCAGACAACGACTCGGCGTTCCTAAATGTGATTCTAGTGGTATATTTAAATCAATCAATCGTCTGAGCAGAGCTTGTCGCCGGCGTCACGAGTGTCAACAGTTCGGACCTTCCAACATTAAAAACCCCATGGCGATTGTTTCGATTGTTTTCCCTCTCTGCTTCCTGTGCGACAAATAGGCCGCGCGCCTGCAGACTGATTCCGAGGGTCGTTTTCGTCGCTCTGTCTCTGTCGCACCTAGACGGGGCGCCCCGTGAGTGCGAGAGAGACAGAGCGACGACTCTCGGAATCAGTCTGCGCTGAACATGCACGACGGACAGTCGTCAAGATACGGCGCGCGGGGGTCATTCCAGCGACACGACACTCTCTAAGTTGACGTGGCCGCGCTCGGAAGCATCACCTGGCCAGCAGGCCGGGCGTAAACACACACAAAGCCAGACAGGCAGGCAGGCAGACAGACAGACAGACGGACGGACGGACGGATAGACAGACGGACTGGCAGGAGGGCACATGGCGAGTGTCCCGCTAAGTTCCAGTCCGGTCCTGGTTGGTCCTGGTTGGTCCTGGTGACTGGGCTGCTGCACGCCGAGGACGCTCCCAGTGACCGTGCTGCGCGCGCGGACGGCTGACGCGGGGCGGGTCAGTGAACCTCAACAACGCCGGCCTCCGGCGGCCACCTTCTTCGGCGTCCCACTGTGTGCTGATCTCGCCCCGATTGCCTCGGGCGAGTAGGGTATCAGGGTCCCGGGGAACAGGGGCAGCAGGAGGAGGAACCAGGATGGCGCCCCCGCTGACCGTGCTGGCCCTCTGCGCCCTGGCCCTGGCGCACTGCGCCGTGGTGCACGACGCCGACTTCGAGTACCCGGACGTCGAGTTCGAGGACGACGCCGTCGCCTTCGCAAGAGGTCAGCTTACGTACTACTTAGGGGCATCCCTTTTGCGCCCCCTCCCCCTGGATCCGCGTCTACATGTTCGCGTTCACGTTGGACAGGTGGCCCCTCCGCGCGCGCGCCGCGGCGGCCCTGCGAGTGCGCCGACGGCCAGTGCAGCTGCTGCTCCGGCTTCGTCATGCAGAGCCTCATCAACTACGCGCCCCGGCAGCGCGGCTGCATCAACATCACCTACGACCCCGACGACTTCGCCTTCGCCATGGCGCTGTCATTCAACGACCGCGTCCTCTACAAAAACACCATCTCGGGTATTTAATTTTTTTAATAATTTTTTTTTTGTTGGGTCTGCGGTTTTATATGATCATGGCCGGTGTTTGAACCCGCGACCTGTCTCCCGCAGCCAAGAACCCCCGGCCGCTGTGCGTGTCGGTGCCTCGAGTGACGGGCGCCAAGCTGTGCGTGCGCCTCAGCAACGTGTACTTCGTGGGCAGGAACGTGCACGCCTGCGTCGACATGGAGGCCAAGTGGCAGGACTCGCAGGCCTTCCAGGTAAAAGTTAGACGTACCATGAAGCAAGCGGACAGACGCGTGGATCCAGTGGGGAAAAGGACAATATTGGCCCCCTTGGCTCCTACATAGCCGCCTGACAGAACGGCCCGTCCCTCAGGCCGGCACTGGATCCACCACTGAAAGCGCACCCCTGTCTGAGACCCGCTGCCCGCCCACAGATGACCTTCGACTGCATCCGCGTCGGCGCGGACGGCGTCAAGGTCGTCAAGCCCGAGGACGGGTCGGGCATCGCCGTCGGCGTGCCCGTGGCCATCACCCCCGCGCCGGAGGAGTACGACGAGATCCCCGCCGAGCACCCCGTCAACGCCACTTTCGCGGCCTCCTCCACCACCACCACCACGGTCAGGACGACGGCCGCCTCGACGGACGTGGACGAAGAGGAAGAGTGAAGGTGGTGACGTCGCCACTGCTTCTGATTATTAATCCTATTAAAGTTAGACTTGTTTTTACATCGTTCGAATGTACTTTTAACCCTCTCTCTAAACATAAATTGATGGACACGGGGACCGGTGGGGGACTGCGGTGCCCTGAGTGACAGTGTTGTGAAAGTGAAGCGCGTGTCGCTCCGAGGTGCTGCACTGGGATGCCCGTTGGGATGCCCGTTGGGATGCCCGTTGGGATGCCCGTTGGGATGCCCGTTGGGATGCCCGTTGGGATGCCCAGTGGGATGCCCAGTGGGATGCCCGTTGGGATGCCCGTTGGGATGCCCAGTGGGATGCCCAGTGGGATGCCCGTTGGGATGCCCAGTGGGATGCCCGTTGGGATGCCCAGTGGGATGCCCAGTGGGATGCCCAGTGGGATGCCCAGTGGGATGCCCAGTGGGATGCCCGTTGGGATGCCCAGTGGGATGCCAAGTTGAATGCCCAGTGGGATGCCCAGTGGAATGCCCGTTGGGATGCCCAGTGGGATGCCCAGTGGGATGCCCAGTGGGATGCCCGTTGGGATGCCCAGTGGGATGCCCAGTGGGATGCCCAGTGGGATGCCCAGTGGGATGCCCAGTGGAATGCCCGTTGGGATGCCCAGTGGGATGCCCAGTGGGATGCCCAGTGGGATGCCCAGTGGGACGGCGCGCCTGGCGGGCGGGCAGCCCAACGCACTTCCCTGCTTGGCGCGCCTAGTGACCCTCCCGTGAGAGATGCGCCAGAACTGGCCCTGGTGTAAAGTGGTCTGCGCGCACGCCGTGCGAGGCTAGGTATGAGAATCAAAACCGTGAGGAGTTCGGGACGGAATGTGACGTAGACGTAGGCAGGAGCGACTGAGCAGTGGATGTGGAAATCGAACGGATGGAAGATTATACTATTTTTTTTTTAGCTTTTCAAGAATAAGAAGTAAGTAAAGGTATTTGATTGTTTTAATTGTCTGCTCAACGTTCACAACACGACTACTCCGCAGACCACTATTCTCATACCGTAGCCTCGCACAGGGTCATTCTCGAGGGTCGGCCGAGCGGTTTACACCTGACCAATTACAGCGCTGGATTTTCGATGGTCTGGCGCATCTCTCACGGGAGGGTCACTAGGCGCGCCGTCTGTGCGAGGCGCCGGCCGGGAGGCCGTGAAATGTTGCCTGCTTATGGTGACATTGAGTCGACCTCCCCCCTCCCTCTCCCTCGGCGGGAATTTCGCAGGCGCCCCCCCCCCCTTTTCCCCCTTCCGTTCCTCCTGCACCCTCAGCCACCAACGTCCGTGGGCGCGGTCCTAGGAGCACAAACACCCTGCACAGACAAACAAGCAGACTGATTCCGAGAGTCATGTTGGTCGCACTGCCTCTCTCGCACTCAGGGGGCGTCTCTTGCAGGTGCGTGAGGGACAGAGCGACACGACGAGCGACTCTCGGAAGTCTCGGAGACAACAATAACAATATCGCGGCGACTCTGTACAATCAAAAGTTTCAGATTTTGCGTCATCAGCCGAACGGGACTGTCGTCACGTGAGCCTGCGCACCCGATGATGAGATGAGGCAACAGTCCGCTCCCCCCCCCCCTCCCGCGCATCCCCCCACGCCACGTCCGAGCGCTGCTGCGCTGCTGCGCTGCTTCAGCGGCCGCCGATAAACCACTCCAGTCGTCGTCAACTGTGAAGAACAAAAAGATGCACAAAACCGGAAATGGACTGGGTCAGAAGAAAACAGCGAGCCTGGTTTTAGGGAGGGGTGTTGACATTTCCTTGGCCAAAAAGTATTATGGAACAGGCTCAATTGCTTTTGAAAGGGTGGCACTTCGGCAAACGCTGAAACTAATGCAGTGAGTTTAAGTGACCGGCACCATTTCCGTTTTTGTGATTCTCCTTGTTATTGACTCGCCGACGACTGATGCTCGATTGGCCTCGGGCCGACCAATGGCAGCCGCCGGAAGAGGGTCTGACGTCAGGATGACGCTATACCGCCCTGCTGCAACTCTCGGAAGCGATCCGCGGGCCCTTCACACACACACACACACACACACACACACACACACACATACATACACACACACACACACACACACACACACACACACACACACTTACAGACACGGCGGGGAAAGTGTCCCGTCATGGAGCCAGGTCGCGGCGCCGCCAAGCTACGCGAAGCCGTACGCGCCTCTCTCCGATTTTGTTGGCCTATGATTTGTATCGAGTAGTGGCAGCGCCTTGACATGGCACGTGCGTTATCTCATAAACACGACCGCGCCGTGCCGCGTGCTTTTTATTTCGCGGCCGCTGGTGCCGGTTTCGGCGGGGCTGTCAAAACAAGACGGCGCGCGGGGCGGGGCGGGGCAGGGCGGGGCGGGAGGGAGGAAAGGGGTGGGGGCGGCACGGCACGGCGGGCCACGGCGGGCGTAGTGGAGGAACTCATAAGAGGCCCCGCGCGGGCCTGGGCACACACAGACTCAGACCGCCGCGCCGCAGCGCCCCGACCCGCAGACGCCGCAGGGGAAGAGGACTCTCTGCCGACCTCCACAACTAATCATTCACGCACGGTAGGACTAAATGCAGCCCCACGATGGAACCGCCACTGGCTGGCTGGACTTTGAGGCCTGCATTACCCCTTTGGGGACTGTAGGCCTCTAGCCGGACTTGCGCCCGATCGACGCAATACGTAACATTGAAAAACAGACGTTGTGTGTGTGAGTGAGTGAGTGAGTGTGTGTGTGTGTGTGTGTGTGAGTGAGTGTGTGTGTGAGTGAGTGTGTGTGTGAGTGAGTGTGTGTGTGTGTATTCACCTGGCAACAGGTGTTCGTCGTTTTTCCGTTTCTGGCATTTGAAGCCAAGGCGCCGTCCGTCGGGCACACTGCCTTCATCAGCGTAACGCCATAATGGAGTATTCTAGTCAAAGCCATTCGCGCGGGGCGCGGGTTCGAATCCCCGCACCGTCCTCATTTTGTTTCTCTGTGCGGTCGCGTGCGGCGGGTGCCGTGACTTGGCAACTAGCATCGACGATAACCCCAGTGTACTCCCTGCCATCTTGTTTCGTCACGTTATCACCACCAAGGCCTGAAGCAATTGTTCAAGCCCTGCCCTGCAAGACCGATCAAAAACAACAACAACAATCTCGGTTTGGCCACTTTTCCCTGATATGACACGCGTCAAGGAGATGGAGATAAGAAATTGCATACACTCTTGCAGCAAACTCGGTTATTTGCCATATCTCGGCCACGTGGGCAGGTGTCTTATCACACGCATGATAGTCATTCAGACTCAACGACAGACAGATTTTTTTTTTAAAAAAAAGCCTCAGACTGGAGCGAATGGCATACTCCTCATACCAGCCACTTGAGTTGGCGAGGAAAGTCAGTAGCAGATTCAGAGGTGGCCGGGGGGGGGGGAGGCAAAGTGGCACTTTTTGCCTACTTACAGGGGCAAAGTATATCTTTTTGCCTACGTTTCAGGCGGCTATCTAGGTGCTATGCCCCCCCCCCCTTTCCGGTGGATCCGCGCCTGAGGAAAGTGCGCTAAACCGAGTGCACGGGCGGATCCCGATATCATGGTTCGGGAATGTAGATGGCGCAAAAGTAGCGACCCACTGTGCGCTGGATCCTGACCGAGCGTCCTGGCGTGCTTGCAGACATGGCTGACGGCGTGTTCCGCACCCGCTCCCTGGGGCTGCCCGTGGAGGGCGTCCGCGACCAGTACGCCGACGGGCGCGCTGCCAAGGTGTGGGAGGTGTTCATCGGGGACAAGAAGTCCCGCACGCGCCACTACAAGGACTTCCTCGTCGGCATGCTCAAGCGGCAGGGCTGCCGCAGGGTCCTGGACGTGGCGGCCGGCACCGGGTGGGTAGTGGCGCGCTACATTGCACAGTGGAACGGCCAGAAGAAGGCGCAGGCGGACAAAACTCTGGACGCGTTTTGAGCTCCAGGGTCGCTACGTGGGACTCGAACCGAACGTGTGACCCCACGAATGGATTGCTCTCTGAACAAGGAATCCATTGGTGGGGTCACTTGAGTCCCATTCAGTGACTCTTTTGGCCGCCTGCGCCTTCTTCTGGCCCACTGTGCAGTGACCACTTTAGCCCTATTGAACCAAACTCACTCGTTGTTTTCTGGTCGCGACTCCAGGATCGACTCGGTGATGCTGCTGGAGGAGGGCTTTCAGGTGGTCTCCGTCGACGCGTCGGACAAAATGCTGAAGCACGCCCTGAAGACCCGTTGGGAGAGGCGCAGGGACCCCGCCTTTGACAATTGGGGTGAGTCTTTATGTAAAGAAGCAAACACAACAACTAACAACCAAAAAGAACAACAACAACAACAGCAACAGCGATTTCGAACTTCGAACCCTCCTAAGATAACCACCCTATCCTCTCCTCTGCAGTGATCGAGGAGGCCAACTGGCTGACGCTGACGGACGACATCAGGGAGCACATCGGCGATGGCTTCGACGCCGTCATCTGCCTCGGCAACTCGTTCGCGCACATGATGGACAACACCGGCGACCAGAAAGAGCAGAAGTAAGAAAAAAAACTCTTTAAAATTTGGATTGCACGCACAACACAAAGAAATAGCTAATCTGTCCTATCCTTCCCTGTTGAAGAATTGCGCTGGCCAACTTCGAGAAGTGCGTCCGCCCCGGCGGCCTGCTCCTCATCGACCACAGGAACTTTGACCACATCCTCGACAACGGCTCCACGCCCTCCAAATCCATCTACTACAACTGCAAGCACACCACGGACATCCGGACGTCCATCCTGTACGTGGGCACCGAGCCGGCCATCGTCACCATGGACTACCTCATCGACGTGTCGGACCTCGAGGACAAGGACAGCCGGCGTATCGAGGAGGGCGTCAGGTGGGTGGGGGTTGCACAGTGGGCCACAACCCAAACAACACGAGGCACTCACGAAGCGTTCAAAGGACGTCAAAAAGACGTCATAATGATGCTTTTTTTTGTCGAAATTTTGACGAGTGGTCATATTGATATCAAATTGACATCAAGGTGATCATTTCGTGTTCTTGGGGAAGACCGGCGCAAGTGGCCCAAAAAACTCAAGACGCGTTTTGAGCTCCAGAGTCGCTAAATGGGACTCGAAGCGAACGTGACCCCGTCAATGGAATGCTCTCCGAACGAGGAATCCATTGGTGGGGTCGCACACGTTCGGTTCGAGTCCCATTCAGCGACACTAGAGCTCAAAACACCTCTGGAGTTTTGGCCGCCTGCGCCGGTCTTCTGGCCCGCAGTGGGTTGTGCTGCGCGTTGACCGACATGAATTTGTGGTGATATAACGTTCCGTTTATGTTCCGAAACAGTGAATTCCGGCTGTGCTACTACCCCCATCGTTTGAAGAGGTTCACCCAAATGGTGGACAGCGTCTTCCCTTACGGTAGTGAACATATTATTTCTGCGGACTTCAAACAGTTGGGAGAAGTTGAAGATCCAGCCTTTTATATTCATGTGATGCAGAAAGCTGGATAATCTATTCGCATTTGTGATTAAATTTTGTCAGAATAAGCTAAGCAAAAAAGTTATGATAATGTGATATGTTTCTAACCAATGTTACTTGTAAGAGAATAATGATTATTTTGTAATGAAAATTTAGTTGAAACTGCAGTACCTGTTTTGTACATAGTGCCCATGCCATGTAAAATACAAAAAACAATAAGCAACAGATTTCTCAATTAGTATGTAAATATAATTTTAAAAACTTCATAACTCTACCTGTTGTTTTCTTTAATTGTCTCCATACTGCTGGTAAGGTGTGAAGCTAAGAGAAAAAAACTCAGAAAATATAGAAAAACTTTAATCATCAAGAATGGAATCAAGCCAATCATCTAGAGAAACGGAGGGCTGTGCAGTAGTTGTATTGGTCTGAGGAGCAGAGACGGGCGATGCTTGATGAGGAGGTGTCCTTACTGTATCATCTAAAACTGAGTCTCCTGAAAACATTTACAAACATCAGGAAAATATTCATATTTCCATAAACTCTGCCATGTTGATTGAGTCACATACCTTTTCCAACCATGTCGATATCACCCCCAGGTTGTCTGACATTTACTGAATTTGAAGAGCTTACGTCTAGAGCTAACAAACTATCTAAGTCATCGTTAATCACGACGTCATTACTTTCTTGAATTGCAGATCCATTCTTTAACTCTATTGCTTTGTTGATCGAGCCCAGTTCATCCTCTGTGGATTTGCTCTGCGAAGATGCTTCACTCTTGGAAGTGTTAGCAACACAAAGGCTTTGCATTTTCAGAATGCCTTCCTTAACATCTGTTAAAGAGGCAGCATTTTGTTTGGCTCTTGTGGACATGCGTTGAAGATGGCTTTCCTGCAGGACAAAAATAAGATAAAGAATAATAACTAAATAGGAAAAAACCAAAATAACAAAAAAAAATGTGTTCAGAATTTACTTACTGTAAAAATGCTGGAAGGTAAGTTCTGGCGTTGAAGGAACGGTATTGCTGCTAAGTTCTTCTCAACATCCTTGATGTCTAGTTGAAACCATGGCATTTGTAGCTCAGATTTCTCTTTCCCCCATTCATGCTCACGTTTCATTGTTAGGTGGCCACCTGTGCACAACACAAAATTTTTAAAAGAATTTAACATGTTATTTTTAACGTGAAAAATCTCATTGACACTCAACCTGAAATGGGCATCGAAAGAAGTTCTTCGAAGAGTGCTCCAGTCGGTTCAGACTCTTCTTCAAACCTGTTCACGACTGTCTCCTCATATCTGTCCCAATTACTGACCATCTTGCGTCTTGAAAATGTTTGTAGATTGGAATCCATTTCCTCCTTTTCTGTATGTCAGGAGATGAATTGATAACAATATGGTTTGATGACACATTCTCCATCGAGTGAATCACTGCAAATGGGGGATTCTTACCACTGTTTTCATTATCGCTTAGCGCTTTGCTATCCGTTTCTTTAAAGACAGTCTCTTGATTAACATTTTTAGCGACACTTTTCCCACCCTGGGACCCGCTGGCTGCCTGCTTCTTGTTTCGGTCTTTGTGTTTATCTTGGCGGAACTTTTGGGCCCTGCATTGTCAGCAAAAAAGACTCTATCAAATATATTTTCTAAACACGTTAAAATATCATCTACATGTTAGCATAAAGGATAGATAAAATAATCGAATAGGAATGATCATTGAAATAAAATTGACAAGTGAGGTTACATTTCGAGCTTTTCTATGATATTCTCTGATTTAAGGTCAGACTGACGTGGAAACGCACCTAGATTTTTTGGCATTGAAATCGTCCATGGTCTGCAGAAATTTCTTTGAATGACTAAGAAAACATACACGACAATTCAATCAAAGTTGTTAATCGCAACAACAGCTGAGCAGGAGATGTTGGGAGATGTAAACAAAAACAGTGCGGCATCGAAAATAAAACACGTATACCAACATCACGATATCAAGTGTGATTCCGAAAGAATTATGGAGAGGAAAAAGGAAGGCAAATTAAAACGTTAGTGCAAAGAAATTAAATAACTATGAAAATGCTTTCTCGAAAGTTGATTGTAGAAAAAAAAAACGGTGATTGAACCATGGAGCGGTGTCATGGAGCCACGATGGAGCACCCTGCTTTCGAAATGGCGGTAAACTTTCAACTTGCTGCGTGAAGACGTCACGTAGGTAGGTGTCCATAGAAGAAGACTGACATCCGAATAAATGTATTCATGTTTGTTTTTATCTTCCAGTGAGATGTGAGGAAAGGTTCAAATAAATTCACAATCAAGACTGATTGAGTCCCTTTGTTTAATAGAAAGAAATAATCGCAAACCGATCTCAGACTGTTCCTCGATGTGGACCAAAATATATACCAAAATACAACAGAGCTGCTAAAACATTATTGAACGCACACATACAGCAGTTAAGAAAAAAGAAAAAAATGAATAAAATGCTATTTCCCATGTCTTTGCGGCTACGTCGTGCGGACGCCGCGGCCCGCAACACTTCCGGTTGGAAAGCACATCATCGCACAGGGAGGCGGGCCGTCGGGTGGGGAGCAGCCCCTTGCGGAGTGCTCATTTCATGCCCCCGTTTTCGCGACAAGAACAGCCTGTGGTTTCAAAAAACCAACACCTGCCAAGGCTGGCTCATTGTCGTCTGAAGTTTGAACTTGAAGTGCACACATTTGAAGTTCGTGTTTTGACGTTTAGAAGCACTTGCGGTGGACGATGCCGGGTCCGGACTCGTCGTACTCCTGCTTAGAGATCCACATGGTCTGGAAGGTGGACAGGGAGGCCAGGATGGAGCCACCGATCCATACGGAGTACTTCCTCTCAGGGGGAGCGATGATCTTGATCTTGATGGTGGAGGGCGCCAAGCCGGTCACCTCCTTCTGCATCCTGTCGGCGATACCGGGGTACATGGTGGTACCACCGGACAGGACGGTGTTGGCGTACAGGTCCTTACGGATGTCGACGTCGCACTTCATGATGGAGTTGTAGACGGTCTCGTGGATGCCGCAGGATTCCATGCCCACGAAGGAAGGCTGGAACATAGCCTCTGGGCAACGGAACCTCTCGTTGCCAATGGTGATGACCTGACCGTCGGGAAGCTCGTACGACTTCTCCAGGGAGGTAGAGGCGGCGGCGGTGGCCATTTCCTGCTCGAAGTCCAGGGCGACGTAGCAGAGCTTCTCCTTGATGTCACGAACGATTTCACGCTCAGCTGTGGAGGAATGAGAAACGTTTAGTTTGGGTATGGGCATTAAAACGTCACTTCAGTTTACTTCAGGGAAGCTAAATAATGCCGTCATAAGTCGAGCTTCGCATACTATGCGCGCGGGTTGCCTATCCTTATCTTGTGGGCGGCACCCACTGGCCCAGTGGGTTGCCTATCAACGATTCGCAGGCGGAGTGCACAGTGGGCTGCCTATCCACGATTCGTAGGCGGATTGCGGTTACAACCACGCTTTTGACAACTCTACTAACGGCGCCCTTTAACTGTGGCAATCAACTTACCGTTTTGTTGCGGTATTCAACTCGGACGTGACATGTTGCGTGCGTTAACACGGGGGCAACAAGAATAATAGGGATGCTGCATGCAAAATGGAATTGACAAGTTCAGACCATTCAATTACTCGTAATATTTTTTTTATTAATACTGGAAAGAGATAAAAAAAGGGCGTGCATCTAACGACATATCAGTAAAAAAGGGGGCGTCAAAGGATAAGGCAATCTTAACACCATAACAAAAATTGACGTATAAAAATAAGTTAGGTGACATTATGTCAGTCTTTGGAATGCGATGCATTTTGAAGGGCGCTGCACTGCAAAGCGCCTGGTGGAGATGAAATGCTCAGAAGCACTTCCGGTGGACGATGCCGGGTCCGGACTCGTCGTACTCCTCCTTGGAGATCCACATGGACTGGAAGGTGGACAGAGAGGCCAGGATGGAACCACCGATCCATACGGAGTATTTCCTTTCGGGGGGAGCGATGATCTTAATCTTGATGGTGGAGGGAGCCAGGGCGGTGATTTCCTTCTGCATCCTGTCGGCGATACCGGGGTACATGGTGGTACCACCGGACAGAACGTTGTTGGCGTACAGGTCCTTACGGATGTCGACGTCGCACTTCATGATGGAGTTGTAGACGGTCTCGTGGATACCGCAGGATTCCATGCCCACGAAGGAAGGCTGGAACAGGGACTCGGGGGCGCGGAACCTCTCGTTACCAATGGTGATGACCTGACCGTCGGGAAGCTCGTACGACTTCTCCAGAGAGGTAGAGGCGGCGGCGGTGGCCATTTCCTGCTCGAAGTCCAGAGCGACGTAGCAGAGCTTCTCCTTGATGTCACGGACGATTTCACGCTCGGCTGTTGGGGGATTATCGAAATGAGATCATGCAGGAATAAACAGTTTCCTTTGGATGCAGGGGGTCAACGAATACATGCTCAATAGGTATAGAACGGACACACAATGTGAGGAACGCTAACATATAATTCTAAAATTCGATTTTTTTTAAATAAATAACATACCGGTGGTGGTGAAGCTGTAACCACGCTCAGTCAGGATCTTCATCAGGTAGTCAGTAAGATCGCGACCAGCCAGATCCAGACGGAGGATGGCGTGGGGAAGAGCGTAACCTGGAACATGACAGAAACACACACGCGGTCAAACTGTGTTCTGAACCCTTACTAGCGCTCAACAGCAGCATTCGTTTGGTACACACCTTCATAGATGGGGACAGTGTGGGAGACACCGTCACCAGAGTCCAGGACGATACCGGTGGTACGACCGGAGGCGTACAGGGAGAGCACGGCCTGGATGGCGACGTACATGGCGGGGCAGTTGAAGGTCTCGAACATGATCTGAGTCATCTTTTCACGGTTAGCCTTGGGGTTGAGGGGAGCCTCAGTGAGCAGGATGGGGTGCTCCTCGGGGGCAACGCGGAGTTCATTGTAGAAGGTGTGGTGCCAGATCTTCTCCATGTCATCCCAGTTGGTGATGATACCGTGCTCAATGGGGTACTTGAGGGTGAGGATACCTCTCTTGGACTGGGCCTCATCACCGACGTAGCTGTCCTTCTGTCCCATACCGACCATCACACCCTGGTGGCGGGGGCGACCGACGATGGATGGGAAGACGGCGCGGGGAGCGTCGTCTCCGGCGAAACCGGCCTTGCACATGCCGGAGCCGTTGTCAACAACGAGGGCCGCAACATCGTCGTCACACATCTTGGCTGGTTGTGTTTTGTTATTTCACCTGGAACAGACCAAAGAACAAACGGCCGTTACTAAAGTGTTTGGCAGCCGAGTCCACTCCGTCTTGCTTCCGTAAGCGGGCCCAAAGAGGGACGGGGAACTGCCGAACCAAACCGCAGAGTCTAAAAATACGTCGATCCAACGCGCGTGCCTTTAAATTTAGAGCCTCGTAGGGCAGTGGGGATTGGGGAGGGGGTACGGCTGGATCGCGCACAACCATTTTTGGCTGTACGGGAAAATGGGGTGGGGGGCGAACAGTGCACGGAGATCACCCCGCGTTTGGCTACGGGTTGGCAAAAGCTGGGATGGCCGCTTTGAGTTCCTGCACTGGTTTGTTCGAGGGACTTCCCCGCGAACAAGCACGAGAGCTAAACGCACGGCGGAGCTCTGACTTCCCCAGGTTTTGACAAATTCGTCCTCCCAACAAATTATCAAATTATCAAAATTTATGCCTGAGTTCTATGCCTTTAACTTGTCCCTTCCCCATCTAAAAATTACATCTCGTGTCCTGCTCCTTCAACGATAAAGATCCGACCGAAATCGTTTTCAAAAGCTGCAGTCCATCGCTACTTGAACACAATTTCTTTAAACTTATGTTACACTATGAGTACGGCATATAAAAACACCAAAACAAAAGTCTCTCCAGTTTGTGTGGGCATTTGCACTGCAGTCACAACAACCGCGGGGTTGGCCGCAGCACAGCGCGGCAGACCGGCCGGCCCGTCCCCAGCCGGTGCCGACCTAACCTCACTTTCCACTCGTTTCGCCGCTTTCGCCGCGTTGGCTCACTGCACTTGGCTCACTTTTATCACTTGGCACACGAAACTGCCCCACTCGGCGGCACCCACTGGCGCGTCGGGCCGTCCGGGGTGCGTTCCCTCCTCAGCTCGCACGCTGGTCGCAACGCGGTCACTTGCACCACACACTGCGACACACTGGCGCACGGCGTACCCTGAGAGATGCAGTTGGCAGTGGCGCCTGAGTTGCTGTTGTTGGTCCCGTCTTCGGCGTCTGTCTGCGACTGAGCGCCGGTCCGCGCCCCGCTATGTATAGACTCCTTCGAAGGGAAGCGCAGGGGGCGGGGGCACCTTCGACCCCGGGGCCCCACCATGCCCCACCACGCCGCCACCCCCCAGGGCCTCGATGGGGGGGCTACAAATAATCGACACCCAAAGAAGGGAGCTGAATCCCCCCTCTGTACTGAGTGTGTACCTTCGACTGACGATCGGTTCGGACAGCGGGGCGGTGGGGCGCGCGGTGGGGCGCGGCGGGGTGTGGCCGGGGGGTGGGGGGGAGGGGGGAGGTCCACAGGCAGAAGCGGTGGGGCGTCAAGCGCAGAACATTTTTTGAGCACGAATTGCGAAGTTTTCGCACAAAATGGGAGTGTTGCCGCTGAGTCGACTGTTACTCCGATCGTACAAAGGATACATGCATGTCTTATTAATTAAGTAGATACTTCTAATTAAGTGGTCATTGATGGTTTCATGACTCGGGCCGTGGGCAGCCGTGGGCAGCCTGGGCCGACGGCCAGCAGCACGGCGGGGTGCCGCCGCCACCAAAACGCGCCAACCCCTTGCAAGGCGCTGCAAGGCCTTCTTACGCGATTCTTGGCCGCCGATTTCTTGGCAGAATGCCTTCAAGCTCAAGGCAGCGCCACGTCACTTTGACTTGGCCTCGGAAACGGATTTCAGTTTCTGGGCAAGGAGCACTGCACGCTAAATCGCTAAATCGGCAACGGCTGGGCTGAGAGGTTTCGGTTCCTTTTAAAACCTTGGGGTCGCAAACCCTTTTTTGGGTCGCGGAAAAATATTTTGGGGTCGCGGATTGGTCCAAGGGGTCGCCTAGGGCAGCGGTTCCCAACCTTATTCGGCTCGCGACCCAAAAATGGCTGCCAAACATTTGCGCGGCCCCACAGCCAAACATTCGCGACCCCACACCACCTCCCCCCGCCAAAAAAATAATTGTTTATTTTGTACCTATTGAGTGAATACAGTAGCTTTGGTGAAAAAAAAAAGAAAAAAAAGACACAGGGTGTGTTGAACCCCGAAACTCCGGACTCAGAATGATATGTCTGTACGCTCTCGGCCACCGGGATCACTCCGATTGCGGCGACTACAAAGTCTAACATCTCATGTTCGAATCCTGCCACACGCACTCTGTTCGGATTCAGCCTTTCAAACGCACTGGACTGGACGTGACTGGAGCTCAAAATGCGTCTAGAGTTTTGGTTTAATGGCCCACTGTGCGCCGCGTCTCCGGCCCGTGAGACTGTGGGTGGCCGCCAAGCGATGCCGTGTCGCTGCCACGGCAGGCCTGCGGCATCCCCGCCGGCTTACTCATACCGTGGGGCGGCACAACACGTCACCGCCAGCATGGCCAGCACACTCATCCCAGAGGCGGTTTCGTCGCTCCGTCGCTCTTCTCACTCACACTCATGGCGCGTCCCTTGACGCAGTATTCAGAATAACAGAAATGAAATCAACGCACGATAAGGAAAATCTCTGCGAAAAAGGGCGAATTGGCCGGCCCTTCTCCCTGCGGCAGTGGCGCTTCTAGTACAACCTTGACCGCTAAAAGTCCGTGGGTCAAGTCAAGAAATACAAAGCGCACTGATTTGATGGTATAATCATTTCATTGCCTGATCCTTTGTTGTCTTTAGAGTGGAATGAGTGTTACCAATTTCCGCCCGGCCCGGCCCGCCCCGCCCCGCCCCGGCCCGGCCCGGCCCGCCCCACCCTGCCCTGCTGCTGCTGCGGCGGCGCCGTGCAGCCGTATATAGAGCCCCTTCCGTGGTGGGGAGGCGGGGTGGGACGAGGGCCCGTCATTGCCACCCCCACCCCGCCTCGCCCAGTCTTGAGGGAAGGCCGAGTGTCGTTGCTCTCCCTCCCTCGGAATCTGGGAGGGGGGGGGATAAGGAAAGAGGAGGGGGCACCACCCTCATTTCGCTTTCACTGAGGCAGAGTGTGCATGTGCATACACATGGGACTGGCCGGAAGCTGCACGCGTGTGCACGTGTGTGTGTGTGTGGTGTGTGTGAGAGGAGAGTGGAGAGAGAGAAGAGAGAGAGAGAGAGAGAGAGAGAGAGAGAGAGAGAGAGAGAGAGAGAGAGAGAGAGAGAGAGAGGAGGAGAGAGGGAGAGAGAGAGAGAGAGAGAGAGAGAGAGATTGCTCATGAACTTGCCGCGCGTGCTGCCACCGC
Source organism: Stenchaetothrips biformis (assembly GCA_030522485.1). Lineage (NCBI taxonomy): Eukaryota > Metazoa > Arthropoda > Insecta > Thysanoptera > Thripidae > Stenchaetothrips > Stenchaetothrips biformis. The sequence continues at coordinate 8,748,211 of CM060095.1, read as the reverse complement.
CACCCCCACACCGCCGCCGACCGAGAGGCAGGGTGCTGCCCGTCATCTTGCCCGTCCTGAGTGCGTCGCGCTTCGGGTGCGGTCTGTGTGATTGCCCTCTTCCCTCTTCCCCCCAAGGCGCTTCTCCGCCAAAGGCCCGTGTGGGCTCGTGCCGGCACGCCCCAGCCCGTGGAGGCCCGGCCCTTGGAGGGCCTGTCCGGCGGCGGACGGCGACCTTCCCCGCCGAGGCGCCCTACAGCCCGCGCCATTCCCCGAAACGCCGCCGCCGCCGTGCAGCGCGCGTATTTTTAGGAGGGCGGTCCTTAAAAAGGGGCCGCGGATCGGGGCGGCCCGCCGCCGACGGCGAGGTGGGGGGTTGGTACCCCTGCCTGCCAGCCCTGGCTGTGCGCGCCACCGCTGCCAGCCCTGCCAGCCCTACGTTGGACAATAACCCTGACCGTGGCGTTGCACGGCGTGACGCTGTCAGGGCCGTGTCGTCACACTGTCGACTCAGCACGGTGGCAAACCCTGTGTCTTTCCTCTCGTTTTCAGTTTTTGTTGTTTTTTGGAGTTGTTGGGTTGGTGACGGACGCCGCCCAAGACCGGTCACTTCCGACCTTCCGCCATTGACGGTTTGCCGTGCAGTCGCAGCCTTGCGCCGTTTCAATGACAACCACAGAGTTATAACAAAGATGTTTATTCAGAGGAACAGCCTTTTTCGTGAATGATGAATGATAGTTTTTATTACACAAAGCGTCGAGAACACTTGACCTTACTTTTGTAGATGACAACAGTAGGCAGATATTCATGATTGATGATACATGTCACAACCGACATGGCGCGACCTAGCCGGGAGCTAGGAGGGCCAATAGCATATACAGCAACCCAGCCAAGAGGGACGCCAGGTCCAATGCAGATTGGTCCACAATGATGCACACAAGCCCCCTCAGTCCCCTTTTCTGGGTAAAGATGGAAACAAACACTTTTAGAAGCACTTGCGGTGGACGATGCCGGGTCCGGACTCGTCGTACTCCTCCTTGGAGATCCACATGGAATGGAAGGTGGACAGAGAGGCCAGGATGGAACCACCGATCCATACGGAGTACTTCCTTTCGGGGGGAGCGATGATCTTGATCTTGATGGTGGAGGGAGCCAGGGCGGTGATTTCCTTCTGCATCCTGTCGGCGATACCGGGGTACATGGTGGTACCACCGGACAGAACGTTGTTGGCGTACAGGTTCCTTACGGATGTCGACGTCGCACTTCATGATGGAGTTGTAGACGGTCTCGTGGATACCGCAGGATTCCATGCCCACGAAGGAAGGCTGGAACAGGGACTCGGGGGCGCGGAACCTCTCGTTACCGATGGTGATGACCTGACCGTCGGGAAGCTCGTACGACTTCTCCAGGGAGGTGGAGGCGGCGGCGGTGGCCATTTCCTGCTCGAAGTCCAGGGCGACGTAGCAGAGCTTATCCTTGGATGTCACGACGATTTCACGCTCAGCTGTACACGCCAACAAAACACAAATCGTCAGTAAAACGACAAACGTGACGGCGGCCTGGACGACGCCAACATATTAGTACTCTCAAATGACTTGAAATGCAGTTTGCACGTACCGGTGGTGACGAAGCTGTAACCACGCTCAGTCAGGATCTTCATCAGGTAGTCAGTAAGATCGCGACCAGCCAGATCCAGACGGAGGATGGCGTGGGGAAGAGCGTAACCTGGAACATGACAGAAACACACACGCGGTCAAACTGTGTTCTGAACCCTTACTAGCGCTCAACAGCAGCATTCGTTTGGTACACACCTTCATAGATGGGGACAGTGTGGGAGACACCGTCACCAGAGTCCAGGACGATACCGGTGGTACGACCGGAGGCGTACAGGGAGAGCACGGCCTGGATGGCGACGTACATGGCGGGGCAGTTGAAGGTCTCGAACATGATCTGAGTCATCTTTTCACGGTTAGCCTTGGGGTTGAGGGGAGCCTCAGTGAGCAGGATGGGGTGCTCCTCGGGGGCAACGCGGAGTTCATTGTAGAAGGTGTGGTGCCAGATCTTCTCCATGTCATCCCAGTTGGTGATGATACCGTGCTCAATGGGGTACTTGAGGGTGAGGATACCTCTCTTGGACTGGGCCTCATCACCGGACGTAGCTGTCCTTCTGTCCCATACCGACCATCACACCCTGGTGGCGGGGGCGACCGACGATGGATGGGAAGACGGCGCGGGGAGCGTCGTCTCCGGCGAAACCGGCCTTGCACATGCCGGAGCCGTTGTCAACAACGAGGGCCGCAACATCGTCGTCACACATCTTGGCGGTTGTGTTTTGTTATTTCAGGTAGTGTGAGGAACAGACCAAAATTCGGCCGTTACTAAAGTGTTTGGCAGCCGAGTCCACTCCGTCTTGCTTCCGTAAGCGGGCCCAAAGAGGGACGGGGAACTGCCGAACCAAACCGCAGAGTCTAAAAATACGTCGATCCAACGCGCGTGCCTTTAAATTTAGAGCCTCGTAGGGCAGTGGGGATTGGGGAGGGGGTACGGCTGGATCGCGCACAACCATTTTTGGCTGTACGGGAAAATGGGGTGGGGGGGGGGAACAGTGCACGGAGATCACCCCGCGTTTGGCTACGGGTTGGCAAAAGCTGGGATGGCCGCTTTGAGTTCCTGCACTGGTTTGTTCGAGGGACTTCCCCGCGAACAAGCACGAGAGCTAAACGCACGGCGGAGCTCTGACTTCCCCAGGTTTTGACAAATTCGTCCTCCCAACAAATTATCAAATTATCAAAATTTATGCCTGAGTTCTATGCCTTTAACTTGTCCCTTCCCCATCTAAAAATTACATCTCGTGTCCTGCTCCTTCAACGATAAAGATCCGACCGAAATCGTTTTCAAAAGCTGCAGTCCATCGCTACTTGAACACAATTTCTTTAAACTTATGTTACACTATGAGTACGGCATATAAAAACACCAAAACAAAAGTCTCTCCAGTTTGTGTGGGCATTTGCACTGCAGTCACAACAACCGCGGGGTTGGCCGCAGCACAGCGCGGCAGACCGGCCGGCCCGTCCCCAGCCGGTGCCGACCTAACCTCACTTTCCACTCGTTTCGCCGCTTTCGCCGCGTTGGCTCACTGCACTTGGCTCACTTTTATCACTTGGCACACGAAACTGCCCCACTCGGCGGCACCCACTGGCGCGTCGGGCCGTCCGGGGTGCGTTCCCTCCTCAGCTCGCACGCTGGTCGCAACGCGGTCACTTGCACCACACACTGCGACACACTGGCGCACGGCGTACCCTGAGAGATGCAGTTGGCAGTGGCGCCTGAGTTGCTGTTGTTGGTCCCGTCTTCGGCGTCTGTCTGCGACTGAGCGCCGGTCCGCGCCCCGCTATGTATAGACTCCTTCGAAGGGAAGCGCAGGGGGCGGGGGCACCTTCGACCCCGGGGCCCCACCATGCCCCACCACGCCGCCACCCCCCAGGGCCTCGATGGGGGGGCTACAAATAATCGACACCCAAAGAAGGGAGCTGAATCCCCCCTCTGTACTGAGTGTGTACCTTCGACTGACGATCGGTTCGGACAGCGGGGCGGTGGGGCGCGCGGTGGGGCGCGGCGGGGTGTGGTGTGGGGGGGGGTGGGGGGGAGGGGGGAGGTCCACAGGCAGAAGCGGTGGGGCGTCAAGCGCAGAACATTTTTTGAGCACGAATTGCGAAGTTTTCGCACAAAATGGGAGTGTTGCCGCTGAGTCGACTGTTACTCCGATCGTACAAAGGATACATGCATGTCTTATTAATTAAGTAGATACTTCTAATTAAGTGGTCATTGATGGTTTCATGACTCGGGCGGGCAGCCGTGGGCAGCCTGGGCCGACGGCCAGCAGCACGGCGGGGTGCCGCCGCCACCAAAACGCGCCAACCCCTTGCAAGGCGCTGCAAGGCCTTCTTACGCGATTCTTGGCCGCCGATTTCTTGGCAGAATGCCTTCAAGCTCAAGGCAGCGCCACGTCACTTTGACTTGGCCTCGGAAACGGATTTCAGTTTCTGGGCAAGGAGCACTGCACGCTAAATCGCTAAATCGGCAACGGCTGGGCTGAGAGGTTTCGGTTCCTTTTAAAACCTTGGGGTCGCAAACCCTTTTTTGGGTCGCGGAAAAATATTTTGGGGTCGCGGATTGGTCCAAGGGGTCGCCTAGGGCAGCGGTTCCCAACCTTATTCGGCTCGCGACCCAAAAATGGCTGCCAAACATTTGCGCGGCCCCACAGCCAAACATTCGCGACCCCACACCACCTCCCCCCGCCAAAAAAATAATTGTTTATTTTGTACCTATTGAGTGAATACAGTAGCTTTGGTGAAAAAAAAGAAAAAAAAGAAACAGGGTGTTGAACCCCGAAACTCCGGACTCAGAATGATATGTCTGTACGCTCTCGGCCACCGGGATCACTCCGATTGCGGCGACTACAAAGTCTAACATCTCATGTTCGAATCCTGCCACACGCACTCTGTTCGGATTCAGCCTTTCAAACGCACTGGACTGGACGTGACTGGAGCTCAAAATGCGTCTAGAGTTTTGGTTTAATGGCCCACTGTGCGCCGCGTCTCCGGCCCGTGAGACTGTGGGTGGCCGCCAAGCGATGCCGTGTCGCTGCCACGGCAGGCCTGCGGCATCCCCGCCGGCTTACTCATACCGTGGGGCGGCACAACACGTCACCGCCAGCATGGCCAGCACACTCATCCCAGAGGCGGTTTCGTCGCTCCGTCGCTCTTCTCACTCACACTCATGGCGCGTCCCTTGACGCAGTATTCAGAATAACAGAAATGAAATCAACGCACGATAAGGAAAATCTCTGCGAAAAAGGGCGAATTGGCCGGCCCTTCTCCCTGCGGCAGTGGCGCTTCTAGTACAACCTTGACCGCTAAAAGTCCGTGGGTCAAGTCAAGAAATACAAAGCGCACTGATTTGATGGTATAATCATTTCATTGCCTGATCCTTTGTTGTCTTTAGAGTGGAATGAGTGTTACCAATTTCCGCCCGGCCCGGCCCGCCCGCCCCGCCCCGCCCCACCCTGCCCTGCTGCTGCTGCGGCGGCGCCGTGCAGCCGTATATAGAGCCCCTTCCGTGGTGGGGAGGCGGGGTGGGACGAGGGCCCGTCATTGCCACCCCCACCCCGCCTCGCCCAGTCTTGAGGGAAGGCCGAGTGTCGTTGCTCTCCCTCCCTCGGAATCTGGGAGGGGGGGGGATAAGGAAAGAGGAGGGGGCACCACCCTCATTTCGCTTTCACTGAGGCAGAGTGTGCATGTGCATACACATGGGACTGGCCGGAAGCTGCACGCGTGTGCACGTGTGTGTGTGTGCGTGTGTGTGTGAGAGAGAGAGAGAGAGAGAGAGAGAGAGAGAGAGAGAGAGAGAGAGAGAGAGAGAGAGAGAGAGAGAGAGAGAGAGAGAGAGAGAGAGAGAGAGAGAGAGAGAGAGAGAGAGAGAGAGATTGCTCATGAACTTGCCGCGCGTGCTGCCACCGCCACCCCCACACCGCCGCCGACCGAGAGGCAGGGTGCTGCCCGTCATCTTGCCCGTCCTGAGTGCGTCGCGCTTCGGGTGCGGTCTGTGTGATTGCCCTCTTCCCTCTTCCCCCCAAGGCGCTTCTCCGCCAAAGGCCCGTGTGGGCTCGTGCCGGCACGCCCCAGCCCGTGGAGGCCCGGCCCTTGGAGGGCCTGTCCGGCGGCGGACGGCGCCTTCCCCGCCGAGGCGCCCTACAGCCCGCGCCATTCCCCGAAACGCCGCCGCCGCCGTGCAGCGCGCGTATTTTTAGGAGGGCGGTCCTTAAAAGGGGGCCGCGGATCGGGGCGGCCCGCCGCCGACGGCGAGGTGGGGGGTTGGTACCCCTGCCTGCCAGCCCTGGCTGTGCGCGCCCCGCTGCCAGCCCTGCCAGCCCTACGTTGGACAATAACCCTGACCGTGGCGTTGCACGGCGTGACGCTGTCAGGGCCGTGTCGTCACACTGTCGACTCAGCACGGTGGCAACCCTGTGTCTTTCCTCTCGTTTTCAGTTTTTGTTGTTTTTTGGAGTTGTTGGGTTGGTGACGGACGCCGCCCAAGACCGGTCACTTCCGACCTTCCGCCATTGAAGGGTTTGCCGTGCAGTCGCAGCCTTGCGCCGTTTCAATGACAACCACAGAGTTATAACAAAGATGTTTATTCAGAGGAACAGCCTTTTTCGTGAATGATGAATGATAGTTTTTTATTACACAATGCGTCGAGAACACTTGACCTACTTTTGTAGATGACAACAGTAGGCAGATATTCATGATGATGATACATGCCACACCGACATGGCGCCGACCTAGCCGGGAGCTAGGAGGGCCAATAGCAAAACAGCAACCCCAAGAGGTACGCCAGTCCAATGCAGATTGGTCCACATGATGCAAACCAGTCCTTTCTGGGTAAAGATGGAAACAAACACTTTAGAAGCACTTGCGGTGGACGATGCCGGGTCCGGACTCGTCGTACTCCTCCTTGGAGATCCACATGGACTGGAAGGTGGACAGAGAGGCCAGGATGGAACCACCGATCCATACGGAGTACTTCCTTTCGGGGGGAGCGATGATCTTGATCTTGATGGTGGAGGGAGCCAGGGCGGTGATTTCCTTCTGCATCCTGTCGGCGATACCGGGGTACATGGTGGTACCACCGGACAGAACGTTGTTGGCGTACAGGTCCTTACGGATGTCGACGTCGCACTTCATGATGGAGTTGTAGACGGTCTCGTGGATACCGCAGGATTCCATGCCCACGAAGGAAGGCTGGAACAGGGACTCGGGGGCGCGGAACCTCTCGTTACCGATGGTGATGACCTGACCGTCGGGAAGCTCGTACGACTTCTCCAGGGAGGTGGAGGCGGCGGCGGTGGCCATTTCCTGCTCGAAGTCCAGGGCGACGTAGCAGAGCTTCTCCTTGATGTCACGAACGATTTCACGCTCAGCTGTACACGCCAACAAAACACAAATCGTCAGTAAAACGACAAACGTGACGGCGGCCTGGACGACGCCGACATAGTGAGTACTCTCAAATGACTTGAAATGGCAGTTTGCACGTACCGGTGGTGACGAAGCTGTAACCACGCTCAGTCAGGATCTTCATCAGGTAGTCAGTAAGATCGCGACCAGCCAGATCCAGACGGAGGATGGCGTGGGGAAGAGCGTAACCTGGAACATGACAGAAACACACACGCGGTCAAACTGTGTTCTGAACCCTTACTAGCGCTCAACAGCAGCATTCGTTTGGTACACACCTTCATAGATGGGGACAGTGTGGGAGACACCGTCACCAGAGTCCAGGACGATACCGGTGGTACGACCGGAGGCGTACAGGGAGAGCACGGCCTGGATGGCGACGTACATGGCGGGGCAGTTGAAGGTCTCGAACATGATCTGAGTCATCTTTTCACGGTTAGCCTTGGGGTTGAGGGGAGCCTCAGTGAGCAGGATGGGGTGCTCCTCGGGGGCAACGCGGAGTTCATTGTAGAAGGTGTGGTGCCAGATCTTCTCCATGTCATCCCAGTTGGTGATGATACCGTGCTCAATGGGGTACTTGAGGGTGAGGATACCTCTCTTGGACTGGGCCTCATCACCGACGTAGCTGTCCTTCTGTCCCATACCGACCATCACACCCTGGTGGCGGGGGCGACCGACGATGGATGGGAAGACGGCGCGGGGAGCGTCGTCTCCGGCGAAACCGGCCTTGCACATGCCGGAGCCGTTGTCAACAACGAGGGCCGCAACATCGTCGTCACACATCTTGGCGGTTTGTTTGTACTTGGGGTAGCTGTGAGGGGTAAAACAAAATTCTTCGATTAGTTACGCGCTTTGCAAGACAAATACAATTCATATGGGCGTGTAATGTGAAATATGAATCTGCTTTCACGTAATTTTCCTGTTTACTATCTGCCCGTCAAGTCGTGATTGTTTCTTCAAGAGAGATGTGCAGGTAGAATCCCCTGCAAATACTTTTGGTTGTCTGTTTATTTATGAGGTTTTAGCCAAAGAAAAGTACCAAATTCTGTTTTTTTTTAATTTGAAAATAAAAAATATTTTTTCTTTTAGAGGATATCTGGTAACCCGCGTTCGAAGACTCGTTTTCGACGTCCTATGATAAGTCCTGTTGTCTCAAGTCGCTAACTACAGCACTCGGTGAGGCCGCACTGGCCCTTCTCGAATCTTGAGTAAAAATTGACTAAAAAGTGGTCGTCTCTAGCCGCGTGCACTAGCTGTGCATCTCCGACAAGAAGAAGTCCGGTTCGAATCCTCCCTACGCGTCCCACTTTTCCCGCTTTGCTTGGTTCGGGTCCACGTCGCTGGCGCCACCTTCCGCCTTGGACGCAGCGCAACCGCCGGGGACGCCGAGCGCGCCGCCGCCACGCCGCGTGCGGCTCGGCTCGGCTCGGCTCGCGAGCTATTTTTCTTTCCCGACACTTTTCTATTTCCAACATGCGGCTGCGGCTAGCGACGCGCACACGTGGCGGCGCGGTGCGTCCGACGGCCTGCCGCCGGTCACCGAGGCCCTCGCCGCCCAGAGGGTCGGCGTCCAGGGGCTGCCAGGGGCTGCCAGGGGGTGCTTGCTGCTGTGCCAGTCGGCCCAAGGCTGCTGCTGGCAGCCCCTGGAGGGCCTCCTCGCCGACGGCGGTTAAATCCCCAGGGTCTCGGTGGCCTCCTCGGCGAGGTCCTCGGCGAGGTCCTCGAAGGCTGAAGGCGGCGTATCCGTACTCGGGTATCCAACACTCGTGCACTTTCACTGCCCCTGACGCGGACCGGGGCGCGGGCGGACGGACGCACTGGGGACGGGGCGCACACTGGTGCACAGACTGGGGCACAGACTGGGAACGCACCTTGAAAAGCTCCGGGCCGTTCGAGTCCTCGACTAGCGTGTGACTGAGGAGCAAAAGGGTCAGCCCCACTATGTATAGCTTCGGCTCTACCGCCCCCTAAGGCGCCCCCGCCGCCCCGCGCCCCGTCGCCGGGACGGGCCCCCGAGCCCCCCTCGCTGCCGCCCCTGCCGCCCCTGCCGCGCCCCACGCTCCAAAGAAGGGCAGCGGCCCCCCACTTGTTGTGCCCCCTCCCCGAAGGGCGTGGGAGAGAGCGCGCCCCGCCCCGCGCCCCCCGCCTCCCCCGCGCGCCCCCCTCACCCGAGCCCCCCGAGCGTACCGTAAAAAGGACCCGAGTTCGCCTCGCTCCCGTCGGCACGCTGTCTCTCTGCCCGCTAATGCCTGCCTCCGACGACCCACCTACAGCATCAAACCGCTTCCAGAAAAAGCGTGTTTTTGGTTAACGGCGAATCGCAGTGAACTGCGGCGTCATGGGCGGCGTCCGCAGGGACCGCGTTGAAATTTGAAAATGTTGCCGTCCGATCGGGAAACGGCCGAGGTCCGTCGGGCGCGTGGTGTGTTCTCGGCCACCGCCGCGATCGCAGGGACGTTGTCCTCCCATTCACGAGGGGGAGCAATCTGCCGAGGCGGGAAGTGGCGAAGCGAAGTGGGTCAGAGGACGGCCCGCGGCCCCGCGCGTCGCGGCCTAGAAAGTAAACACTAGGATTCATCACTCTGTTTCAAACTGCCGCGGAAGGCAAGGCACTCCCCCGGCCGCGGACTGACTCCGCGGGCAGCGCCGCGTCGCTCTGTCTCTCTCGCAGCCCCACGCACCGAGTGCGAGAGAGACAGAGCGACGACAGCGGCGTTCGGAAGGCGGTGAGTTAGCTGAAGCTCGCAGTGAGCCCCGAGTCCACCAAGAACATTCCAAATAAATCGTTAAAAATACCAGGTGTGAATTGGAAAAAAAATACCACGTGCGAATTGAAAAACAAAATAGCAAGTACGAATTGAAAAAAAAAAATACAAGGTGTGAATTAAAAAAACAATACCAGGTGCGAATCGGGAAAAAATAACCAGATGCGAATTGGACAAAAAATTATAAGTGTGTGTTGGAGCCGGTGTAGGGCAGTGGAGTGCGGCTGCCGAGGTGGAGGACAAGGGCCCGACGAAGGGAGAAGGGAGACGGGAGGTGCGAGAAGAAAGGGAAACGGGCCGAAAAGGTGCAGAAGAACAGAGGACGCGCGGTGCGAGAAACGGGAGGAACGGACAAGAATAGAGGGCGGCGGCCGGCGCGCAGAGAGAGACTGTGAGACAGAGGGCGCCTGCGAGGTAGGCAGTGCGCTGTGACGCGGTGTCTGACGGGACGACCCGCCTGGCAGGGGCTCCGCGTGGACCCACAGCGCATCCGTCTCGTGTCTGTCTGCGCGTCTATGCGTCTGTCTGTGTGCGTGCGTCTATCTCCACCGCCAGAACCCGAATTGGGGCAAACATTGCGCTCGAGTAAATTTCCTGAGCGGTACGAGTTTTCGGTTTTGTTTCAGCATTGCATGTCATATAGGAGGTCGTTGGACGCAGGTAGAGCCTCCGCGCCTCGAAGAGGAGCCTCTCGTTGCTCTTTGGAAGACTTCGCCGTCATCGAGTTGTGGCGGGCAAAGCTCTGGCCGCCGCATATCCAGGAACAGAGAGTGAGGCGAGGGGGAAATAACTGGCCAAAGGCATGTACACCAAAAATCAAATTTTTAAAAATTTCAAAAATTTTGAAAAGTTTTATTGAATTTTTTTTTTTTTGAAGATTTATCGTAAAAAATCACGAAATTGTCTTTCCAGGACCGACCTAACAATGATTATTTTTCACTGCCCTCCCCAGTGTGCTTCAAAGGCACAGCAATGCGCAGTTACCATTATCTGCCGTGGTGGCTGGACGTATCGATGCGTCGATTTCACGGTATGAGGATCGGCGGTTCGAATCTTATTACATCACAACTTTTTTCTCTGGCCGCTGCTCATTGTCACGTCAAGAGCCCGCTTCAACCACCTTTAGACATGAGCCGTGGTGGCTGAGGGCGTTGAGGCGTCCGACCCCGACCATAAGGTCCGGGGATCGCATCCCCAAATTTCCTTTCATTTTTCGACTGGCTTCCTCCCACTGCGACTCAAACCCGTCGTCCAACACTCGGCAGACGTGCAAGTCAGGGTGGTGTAGTGGTCTAGGTCGTCTATGCCAGGCCATTACACCCGGGTGTCTAAAAAGCAGTCCGCTTCGGCGGATTGGCCTCGGCACTGGTTCGATCCCCGATCGAGCCAGCCACTCGAAATTGGTCGCGAGTGGGTCCATTCCGATTCGTCGGATGGAGTTGATAAGTCCTTTGAAGCTGGCCCACTGACTGCATGTTCGGGTCTGGGAGCGCCGGACAGCGGGTGTACCATTTGGGTACCGACCACCCTGCGCAAACAAAAGCTCCCAAAACTACTCTCTCTCTCTTTCTTTCTTTCTCTGTCTCTCTATCGTCTCTGCCTTACTCTACTCTGCCCATGTTGGGCCGTGTCGGCGGCTCGGGTCCTACTGGGTCCCCCGGCGTACGATATCGAAGTCGCTGGATCGGATTAACCCCAGTTACCTGATAGCACCGGTTCCCATCCCGAACACCGAAGTAAAGCAGGAGGCCTCCCCATTAAGACTGGGGAGGGGGTGTAGAGTTCCTTTTTTAAAATTTATTTTTAGTTAAACACGATTGCCAGCGCCCGGGAACACCGTTTCTCATATCCAAACACCAAAAATTTCAAAAAATTCAAAAAATTTCAAGAAATTTAAAAAACTGTACACAAAAATTTTGAGTTGTTTCCCCCTTGGAGTGAGGTCAAAACCCGCAAACAAATGTCTAATGGGTGTGCATGTGCAATCCAGCTGCAAGTTGGCAAAAGGTCCAAAATGACCCCCTCCTTTCTTCGAGGCAGGATACGCAACTGAGCGGTGGCCCAGTTCGGGGGGGGGGGGGGGGCTGCGGACAAGTGTTCGCGTCAGACACGCCCACGCGGGCCGCGGTCTGCACGACATCGGTCACCCATCAAGTTGGTGTAAAAAAATAGTTTTGGAAAACATTTTTTACGTGTCGTGCGATGGAGATGCTCTGCCTTCACAGGTGTGCGCTGGGGATTCTTTCGTCGGCGAGGCGATGCCTGACGCGTTCCTGGCGGGCGCCACGCCCCGCCCCGCCCCGCCCCGCCCCGCCACGCCCCGCCTCACCACGCTGCGGTCTAAAGCCCCAACTATTTAGGGAGCGCGCCGTAGGACGGGGCGGGGCAGCCCGGCGCGGCAGAGCGGGGTGTGGCGGGGTGTGGCGGGGTGGGGCGGGGCGAGGCGGGGCGGGGCGGCACTTTGACCAACACGAATAACAGCTGCCAGCCTGGCCCACCAACCCCAAGGCTTTTCAAGAAACAGGAACGTATCGACGAGAAGAGGCAAAAATAACTGCCGTGAAAAATACAGCGGCGAGGCGACAACGCCGCAGCGGACGGGAATCCCTAATCCCTGGGTGGGCATCAAGAGGACTGGTTTTGAACAAAGGGGCTCACAACGACTGTTACGTCTTCTAGATCTCATTGTTGGGTCCTCGGTTAAAGACTTTCCTTTTGTCCCACCTTCTGAGGTCTACAAGCTGCTAAAAACCCTTCCAGAGTTAAAATTTTCGGAACGTTGTGTAATTTAGAGCGTGGAGGTGAGTGAAATTTAAAAGGTATTATGGGTATAACAAAAAAATAAATAAAATTTATTAAAATATTACAACATTTCAGTCAGTACAAAACATAAGAATAAAATGTGTACGAAATGACAAAGCCGAAACATAATTACCGGGAAATCGGACAAAACTTTTAATAAAAATTGCTTTTCTGGTGTTGTCTTCCTCGTTGCCTTAATGATGTTACCACCCAACCCACAATATACATAATTGCATATAAAATATTTAGAAGCACTTGCGGTGGACGATGCCGGGTCCGGACTCGTCGTACTCCTGCTTGGAGATCCACATGGACTGGAAGGTGGACAGGGAGGCCAGGATGGAGCCACCGATCCATACGGAGTACTTCCTTTCGGGGGGAGCGATGATCTTGATCTTGATGGTGGAGGGAGCCAGGGCGGTGATTTCCTTCTGCATCCTGTCGGCGATACCGGGGTACATGGTGGTACCACCGGACAGAACGTTGTTGGCGTACAGGTCCTTACGGATGTCGACGTCGCACTTCATGATGGAGTTGTAGACGGTCTCGTGGATACCGCAGGATTCCATGCCCACGAAGGAAGGCTGGAACAGGGACTCGGGGGCGCGGAACCTCTCGTTACCGATGGTGATGACCTGACCGTCGGGAAGCTCGTACGACTTCTCCAGGGAGGTGGAGGCGGCGGCGGTGGCCATTTCCTGCTCGAAGTCCAGGGCGACGTAGCAGAGCTTCTCCTTGATGTCACGAACGATTTCACGCTCAGCTGTACACGCCAACAAAACACAAATCGTCAGTAAAACGCCAAACGTGACGGCGGCCTGGACGACGCCGACATAGTGAGTATTCTCAAATGACTTGAAATGGCAGTTTGCACGTACCGGTGGTGACGAAGCTGTAACCACGCTCAGTCAGGATCTTCATCAGGTAGTCGGTAAGATCGCGACCAGCCAGATCCAGACGGAGGATGGCGTGGGGAAGAGCATAACCTGGAACATGACAGAAACACACACGCGGTCAAACTGTGTTCTGAACCCTTACTAGCGCTCAACAGCAGCATTCGTTTGGTACACACCTTCATAGATGGGGACAGTGTGGGAGACACCGTCACCAGAGTCCAGGACGATACCGGTGGTACGACCGGAGGCGTACAGGGAGAGCACGGCCTGGATGGCGACGTACATGGCGGGGCAGTTGAAGGTCTCGAACATGATCTGAGTCATCTTTTCACGGTTAGCCTTGGGGTTGAGGGGAGCCTCAGTGAGCAGGACGGGGTGCTCCTCGGGGGCAACGCGGAGTTCATTGTAGAAGGTGTGGTGCCAGATCTTCTCCATGTCATCCCAGTTGGTGATGATACCGTGCTCAATGGGGTACTTGAGGGTGAGGATACCTCTCTTGGACTGGGCCTCATCACCGACGTAGCTGTCCTTCTGTCCCATACCGACCATCACACCCTGGTGGCGGGGGCGACCGACGATGGATGGGAAGACGGCGCGGGGAGCGTCGTCTCCGGCGAAACCGGCCTTGCACATGCCGGAGCCGTTGTCAACAACGAGGGCCGCAACATCGTCGTCACACATCTTGGCGGTTTGTTTTTAGCTGGAACAGAAAAAGACATTTTGTTGTTAGTTTTGGAATCACCTTCGGTTTCGAAGACATTCGTGTCGGCCTTTTGCACTGTAACGTTTAATTTCCCTGACAACTTCTTTACGAACTTTTTCAAATACAGCTTTCTGCGGCTATAAATTTAGAATTAACAGATGTGCGAGGGGCTGCGTTTGATTTAACCAAAACTAAAAATATTTGGAGATACATCCGGATATGAGCCAATCCAAATGTCGACCTGAACGCCATCGCGCGGCGTTTAAGTTTCCACGTCCATCCCTTTCGACCAGTTGCAACTGAATTTTTCATCAGCTTAGATCGGCCTTTTTTGTTTAACAACGAGGCTTTAAGTTCTCCTGGAGCAACAAAAATAAAACATCTTCAGATCGAAAGCGATCTCTGACCGCTCGACTCAACCTCTTTCGGCAGCGGCGTCACAAATTTAGAGGCTGCCGGGCCCACCCCCGATTCAGCCCACGCGTTCAAGTTAAAAATAAGCGCGGCGTTTCTGCGGTCGTCTCGTTGGCGGGACTGCCTACCCAGCAGTCGCGGGCCCGCCAAGGCAAACGGCGCACTGTTGCCGCACAGTTAGGCAAAAAGTAGGCAAAAAAGTAGGCCAAAAAGGTAGACCACGAGGCGCGAGTGTCGAAAGGGTTGCCAATCTCCGCACTGCCTACCAGGCAACTTCGCAAGAGCAAAGTCCGCATGGCCTGGTATAGGCAGGGCATGCTGAGACCGCCAACCTCTTCAACACTGGTGCATCCTGTCTATGGTCCAGCCGGCCACAGCAACGGCACCAGCTGGGCAGGTCGGCCGCACGCAGCCTACAGTCAGCCTACAATGGGGCCGCTGCAGCGTTCTGGCCGTCACACAGTCACTGCACTGGAGCACTGTCCACTGTCGCGGCAACTCGACACCGCGGCACTGCGCGGACACGGCGCGGGCCGCGGCGGGGACTCCGGCCCCGAGCCGTGGCGACGCCAAGACGCTCGCTCGCCAGGCGGAGGTACCCGCCAAGGTGGCGGCCGTCACAACACGGCGCTGTCAACTCAGTCGTCACCGCGTCAACGCCGACACGTCAGTGACACGTCAGGCACTCGTCACAACACTGGCACTGGCACTGCTACCCACCCTGGTCGGTACGAAAACACCACAAAGCACCCCAAGCGGTGGACTGGCAACGAGTGAGCTCCGGGAGCCGCGCCACCTATCTATATCTTGTGCCGAGAATACGGGTGCCGGCCCGCGCCGCCCCCACCGCCCCACGCCCCGCCCCGACCGCGGCGCGCCCCCGGCTTCTGCCCTGGGAACGCCCCCCAACAAGGGAAACGCTCTGGCCCCTGGCCGGGGGGACGTGGGGCGCGGGGGCGGCGCGGCGCGGCGGGGCTCGGCGCGGCGGCGCGGGGCGGGCGGGTTGAGGCGGGGTGAGGCGGGGTGAGGCGGGCCGGGGGGTTCGCAGACGCCGAGGTCTCCTCAGCGAGGGAAGCGGCGGCGCGCCGCGCCCCGCCCCGCCCAACCCATATATGTCCGCGGACGCTCCCCCCGCGCCACGCCCGGCCACGCGAGCGCCGTCTCTCTCCCTCTCGCGCGCACTGCCGCCAAAGAGACGGCCCGTCCGCGACGCGCACGCCCTGCCACGCCCTGCCACGCCCTGCGCGCGCCGGGGGCGGCATTGGACAAGCGTTCAAATAATTGTCCGAGATTCGGGGTAGAGTTACTAAAAAGTCGATTTAAAAAAAAAAAAAAAAAAAAAATTCGTGTGGAAGAAATTTGTTTTACAATCGGTATTTTCAAATGCTGATCAACCCATTTATGTGTGTGCGCACGTGTGTGTATTAATGATTAATTTAGAAAAATCAAACATCGGTCCCCGGTTTTTTGTGGTGCTTTGTTTGGAACTTCTGGGTAACTTCTATTTTTCGAGTGTGCGTGTATTTTTTTGTTCGCATTATTTTTTGGCAGGCGAAAAACAGCTGCGCCAATCCCACAGAGGTGGGGGTAGGGCGAAGGGCAAAGGTGTGTGAGAGGGTTCAGACAAGTTACACTGTTTGGAAAACATTTATTGAAATACATAACACTAAATCTGCAAGGAAAAAAGGACGAAAAATGAGGCGTTTGAACCCGTTATTTGCTTTGACATGGTGAAATGGATATTACTGACAACGCAGTAAGCTGGTATCAAGTAACCAAGGCATCTGGCATCAAGTTATAAATCAAATTTTATACCTTTGGGAACATGCACACATTGACATTTTGTCACTAAATGAATAAATACGTTTTACTACAATAATACTGCTAAGATAATATGACTACAACATCCCATTTCTTTCCCATTATTTACATTTATTTTAATTTTAATTCTCACAGCTTACCGACTACGACACCCGTTCGTTAGGAATCATTTTAATTGCGGCACTGGTTCATCGCTAACATCGTTACTGACGTTTCCATCTGCTCTCCACCTGTCCAGAATCGGCCTCCTCAGGGACATCAGTGCAGCCAACACCCTGCTTTATTTTATTTCGCTGAAGCCCGTTGGTGTGCCGGCATGCCGGTCGCAGTGTCGCCAACTTCAAACCGTACCGGGCAATTGGCGGCACTCGGGCAAGGCAGGAGAGGGAAGGGGGGGGGGTAGCAGCAGGGTAAGAGGGGGTTTGCGTACAGGCGCACAGGCTCAGAGGCGGCAGGCTCTCACGGCGTACGCGTAGTCCTAGAAATAAATTAGGGTGGAGGGGAGCTGCGCCGGCGGGTACTAGGCGGGGTGAGGCGGGGTGGGGTGGGGCGGGGCGTACCGCGGTGGCGCGCTAGGAGCAGGGCAAGCGGGGCCTGTTGGGCTTGGCGCAGCTTGGCGCAGGAATAGCTACCCCCGCCCCCTCCCCCAAGGTGCAGTCGGATCTTCAGCCACAGACCACCCCGCCCCCACCTCCTCCGATCTCCTCACCCCCTCTGCCCTTTCCTGGTTGGACGCGGCACTCGAAAAAAGCGAAACGAATCTCGAAAAGCTCTATCGCGCGACAGGAGGGCGACACTGTATGCACTGTTCACAGCGACGCACATGCCACGGCGTCACGGCCTGCGAAGCCTGCGAACAGCGAGTTGAACGGAGTGAGGCGCACCGGCCGTTTCACGTTCAACGTTCGGCGAGGTGCGCCGGACGCGTCTCCGGTGACGAGCAGGGAGGGCAGGCGGGGCCTGCAAGCGGAATAAATCGGAACGATGAGCCTCTTCCATTCTGAGAGCCGGGGAGTCCCGGGTCTCGGGTTCGAATCCCCGACGAGGGCCCCGCTTTGGGCAAGGGCGGCGAGGGGCTTCACCTCGGACGGCGCCGACGGCGTGCTCACTGTACAGGCGTACACCGCGCCGCGTGGGCCGCGGTCCTTCCCTCGGGCCTTCCCCACGCCGCCGCTCCCCCGCCAAGGTCCTGGGACCGAACACCGCTCCGTCGCTCTGTCTCGACTCTCGACGCCACGCCGACGGCACGCCCCATGGGTGCGAGAGAGACAGCACGACGGGAGCACTGTTCGGAATCGGGCCGCGCCTCGTCAACTCACCTGCCTGCGACCCTCTCAGGGCCCCACAGGGGGAGGGGCTCGCTCACAGCCGCGGCTTCATGCCCATCATGGCCTGCGGGCCCTGCATCATGCGGTACATGAGGGCCCAGCTCAGCTTGGACGGGAACAGGCTGGAACCAGAAAAAGGCCGGTCGGTCGGACAGTCCCATTTAGCGACTCTGGAGCTTGAAACGCGTCTAGAGTTTTGGCCGCATGCGCCGGTCTTGTGGCCCACTGTGCGGGCTGGCAGCGTTACCTCTTGAGGGGCAGCAGGTATCGGATGGAGCCGGGCAGCGTTACCGTCACCTGGTTCGTCCTCACGGCGTCCACGATGTCGTCCGCGGCGCGCGCCGGCTCCAGCATGGGCATCAACCTGGGGCACAGTCAACAGTCAGACCCGAGGACCGGATCCGGGGATTCGCAGGCCAAGAAGAGAAAAAGGAGAGAAAGAAGAGAAAAGGAGCGTATAAGAAGAGAGCAGGTCGGCGTCGGTTGGGCTGCCTGCCCGCGGGCGGCCTGCGTCGCGTGTGCGCTGGGCTGCCTGCCGTCCGGGCGGCCGCCTCCACTGTGCGCTGAGTCCACGTCCACTCACCTGGGCTTCACCCCCGCGAACATGCCCGTGTCGATGAAGTACGGGCACACCAGCGTCGTGTGGATGCCGTCGTACCCCTGCACCTGCGCGTCGAACATTCAGAGTGACGTCACCGCAAAGAAACAGCGCGTTTGTGACCGCAGGCCGCATTGTGGTCAGAGAGGGAACTGCTCGGAGTCTCCGTTTGGTTTTCGCACCTTGAGCTCAGTGAAGAGACTTTCGTGGAAGCCGACGGTGGCGAACTTGGAGGCGGAGTAGTCGGTGCAGCGGTAGCAGCCCATGAGCCCCGTCACGCTGGACACGCTGACGATGTGGCCGCGGTTGGCGCGCATCATCTCGGGCAGGAAGGCCTTGGCGGTCTGCGGGCACAGTGGGACGGAGTCAGAGCGACGCGTCGACAACGCCGTTGGAAACAACAGGCGCACAGTTCCAATTCCAGAGTTCGCCGGCCAATTGGCCGGCGTTGATGGGAATTCTTTTTTTCGCAGGCACTTTCTCTATAGTTTTTCAGCGACGCAACGACCGGGCGGAGTGGCTGGTGCATGCGTGACTGTCGGGCACGCCCCCCCGTGCCGCAGCGAGACATCCGTCGAGCCGCAAGCAGCAGAGGCACGTGGCACAGTGGGCCAGGACCGCGTCCAGAGTTTACTCGCCGACTGTGGCCCGCCACGCTCACCCAGTAGTGCGCCAGGATGTTGACGTTGTACGTCGTCTCGATTTGGCGGTCCGTCAGGTGCATGAAGGTCCTCCCGAACGCCACCCCCGCGTTGTTCACCAGGATGTCGACCTGGAGCAGGCAGCAGGCAGCAGTGAGCAAACATCCAGTGTATGCCGCTGAACATGTGGGTGCTGAGGTACTACAGGTACTACTCACCGGGCCGACCTCCCTCTTGACCAGCGCGGCCGTCCGGTACACGGCCTGCCTGTCGGCCAGGTCGACGACGTAGCCTCGCGCCAGGCCCCCTGCCACGCGCACCTGCCTCACCGTCTCCGCCACGCCTGGAGTGAGCACGGCCAGATTAGTGCCTCTTCCAACCGCCACACTCGACTCGAGCCGCGTGTGCTGGCGTCCCGGTGCACTGTGCACTCACCGTCACCGTTGACGTCCCAGACGACGACCGTGGCGCCGAGCCGCGCGAACCGCGCCGCCAGGTGCCTGCCCAGGCCGCCGGCCGCGCCCGTCACCAGCACCACCTGGCCGTCGACGCTCTTGGACGTCAACCTGCCGATCAGATGAACCCGAATATGAATCAACGCGCGGCTCTGAGTTACCTGACTCCGGACTTGGACTTCGCTCCACGTTCCCACTTGGCGCACCTCCTGGGCAGCAGCTCGAAGACGGCCGCCTCGAGGACGTAGTACACGGCGAGGACGAGCATGAGCACGGCGTCCACCACGGCGCTCAGCACCTCCACCACGGGCCTCGGCAGGGGCGGCACCAGGGCCGCGAGGCGCGCGGGCTTGGCACTGCGCGCGTACGCCGACAAGCACTGCAGCACCACGGAGTGCACCGGCGCCGAGTGCCGGGGGTGGGCGTGCGCCATGCTGAGCTGACACCACTGACACCACTGACACACACTGACACACACTGACACCCACTGACACCACTGACACCACTGACACCACTGACACACACTGACACCCACTGACTGACCGCAGCAGAATCCGCTACACCGGGGTCACGGCGCTCATCGTTGCACCTGACTGACGCACCAACACGCACTCGCACTCAGTCACGTCCGCCTGCTGACACAAGCTGCCAACGACAAGGCACGGTTACTGACACTCCGGCTGGCTCTGGCGGTGTCAGCACTGCCTTCCAGCTTTCCAGCAGCGCCTCACCGTCGCGAGAGCAGGGACGGACTGCCGCCCTGCCTGGAGGCTGCAGCGCACGGCGCGGCGCGGCCGGCTCTCGGAGGTGTGGAGAAAGGGGGCAGGGAGGGGGAGGGGAGGGAATGGAAGGGGGAGGGGAGGGAAGGGGAGGGGGAGGGGGAAAGGGGCAAGAAGGGCACCCAGTGCCGGCGAAAGCGGCATGTAACCCCGACCAGCGCAACGTGCACGAGAGAGACGGCGCGACCGGTGCGGTGCGGTCTGGTGCGGTCTGGTGCGGACGGGCTGGTCGATAGCCGGTCACGCTTCGGACAGAAGGACGGACGGAAAGACAGTTTTGTTTTTAAAAAATGTTTTCGCGTGGGTATTTGAAATTCCACATGGAAAGGGCAGGTGTCAGACTTGGTAAATATTTTTTTTTTTTTTTGCTGTTTCAATGCAGTTCCGGGACTCGTCTCTGAGGTGAGGCGCTGCGGCTGGACACAGTGGTCCCACCACGCGGCTCCCGAAAGAGGAAGAGGGCCTTCCAGGAGAAAGGGGCTTGCGCTTTCAGAGGGAGGGGGGGGGGGTTACTGCCCCGCGCCGCACGTTTTGTTTTTTAAAAGGTCGTTTCGTGTTTCACAGAGCTGCAGATGCATAATGCAGCGACACACTAGCACTTCACCTGGGAGTGTGTGTGTTTGTGTCTGTGTGTCTGTCTGTGTGTCTGTCTGTCTGGCTGGCTGTGTGGTGTGCGTCGCACGAAATGTATTTAAAAGACGCGGGGCAGAATGGTGTGGCGGCGGGACTGCCGATTACGGCTATAATTAAATAGTTGCATAGGCTGAAAGGTTGCCCTCGGCCCAGCCAGCCTCCCAGGCATCCGCGGCGCCACGCCATCAGCGGCGCCATTCCACTCTCTAGCGCCGCTCAGTGGGCCAGAAGACCGGCGCAGGCGGCCAAAAACTCAAGACGCGCTTTGAGCTCCAGAGTCGCCGAATAGGACTCGAATCGAACGTGTGACCCCACCAGTTATGGATTCCTCGGTCAAAGAGCAGTCACAAGAGGGTCACACGTTCGATTCGAGTCTATTCAGCGACTCTGGAGCTCAAAACGCGTCTTGAGTTTTTTGGCCGCCTGCGCCCACTGTGGCCGCCTCGCCGCCTGTTACAGGGTAGAGGCGCCGGCTGCACCTCCCAGCCGTCTCCCTGCTCCGCCTCGACGCGCAACAATTACGTGACGGCCGCAGACCATCTCACCCATCTGTCTCTCTCGCTCTCACTCGGATGCAGGAAGTGGATAAGAAATACTCCTGGCGGAATCAAGTTTTTATTTTTTTATTTTTTTGAGGTCAGTTGTGGCTGCATAAAGTGTGGATTGTGGCTACACTGTAAAAAGTTTTTGTAGTCAAATTCCTATACATGTATATGAAACATTTCACATATACATGTATACGAATATTACCACACACTTGTATGGCAATTTTCCTATACATCGGTATGGCATTATGACTGTACGTGTATAGGCGTTGCCCTATCTGTTGTGCAGGATTTTTCCCATACATCGGTATAGCAGCTTTGCTACGCATGTATAGAATTTCTCGGATTTCCCAAAAAAGAACGCAAATTATGCAAGCCGTTAGGCTGTGTTGACGTT
The DNA here is from genome assembly GCA_030522485.1 of Stenchaetothrips biformis. Classification (NCBI taxonomy): domain Eukaryota; kingdom Metazoa; phylum Arthropoda; class Insecta; order Thysanoptera; family Thripidae; genus Stenchaetothrips; species Stenchaetothrips biformis. The sequence goes on along the minus strand of CM060095.1, from coordinate 8,726,445 downwards.
ATCATATTCTAAACTCCACGGCTATGATTGGAGCCGTGTTATCATGACTTGAGGTGCAGCCGGTCCGCCAATCTGACGAAGTCAGACCACTACTTGTCCTCCCATGGTGAAGGGGGACGTATCATAGTCAAAAAATGTAGGCAGTCGAATTGCCACCCGACTATCTCACACTCAAGGAAAGCGCGTGCCTCTCCACCAAACGAAATTCCTAACCGTAGCTTCCACCGAGAAGTAAGTCCGTGAAAACGATACTAGCGCCATCTAGCGGATCATCTGGGTTACAGACATAGAAGCAGCTTTGCGACTTTTGTCACAAGTGAAGAATTAATCGCATTGGTTCCCATTATTTGTACAAGTTACAAAAATTTGAATCTCTGCTAAAACACTTCAGAACAAAATTATTTTTTTCAGTCAGTCATATTTCTATACACGGGTTGGAAAGTTCCTATACATGAATAGGATTTCAGGGCGTTCCTATACATGGATAGGAATTTTCCTATACATTTTCGGCTTGAATACCAAAAAACCTATACAAATCGGAAAATTCCTATACATGTATCGGAATATCCATGTTTCCTATACATGTATAGGAATTTTGCTAGGCCACTGTATTGTAAAAATCCGATCATTTTTTACAGTGTAATTTTTGCCCAATTACGTGCCAGTACCCGGAAGGAGGAGGGGGGGGATTGATTCCCAAAAATTACCGTCGCTCAATACTTCAATAAGGCCACTGGCAGGGTCCCTTTGCTGCCTTTTTCCGGTGGCTCTGTCTCTCTCTCTCGCACTCGTGGGGCGTCCCGCACAGGTGCCACAGAGACAGGGCGACGAAAACGACTCTCGGCAACAGCCGTGTATGGCCGCGCACTTTCCGGCACGCTGCTTGGTAGTATAGTACCGCTGCACTATTCGCTATTCCTCCTCCACTTTCTCCACTAGTGTAGCGTGGCGTGGCGTGCCGTGCCCCCTCCACTGGCAGCGACGAGGCCCTGCCTAGGAAGAGACTTACAAGACAAACAATGTGGCTTTTTCAAACAGAGCCCGGTCGCAAGCCGATGAAGTCAATGTTACCTTTTTCGAACATAGACCGGTATGAAATGGAAACGTATTATCTGCTTTCATGTTCTGGACTTGCTTAGAAAAATAACCAAAAAAAAAAAAAACGGCAGGGGGAGGATAGGCCACCGTCTTCACAGCCGTGCGTTGCGGGTCAGTACGGTGGCCTACATCGCGGGCACTCCAGCCCAAAGAAAGCTGTCCAAGCCGAAGCCACGCACGAGGAAACAGCGCATTGGTACCCTTCCGGTGTGCACGTGTCCACAACGCGGTGGCCACAAACACAGAGGCGTGTGCATAAGCACTTAACTCGTCTCTAGCTGCGGCTGTGTCGTTCAGTGCGGACCGTGAGGCTGTGACGGTGACGGCAGGGTCTCTGGGCTGTGCGATTCGCGGCCTGCGCGTTGGGTTGCCTGCCCCCAGGCGCACCGGCCGAGCACCGGCCGGTGGCGTAGCGCTGGCGTAGCGGTGCTCCCAGGGGCCGCGTGAACCACGGTGAACAGCGAGCGATCGGCAGGGTCGGTCGCGGGTCGCTCAGAAGGGGCAGCATCGTCGGGACCACACTTGCATCCCTGGAAGTCGCGTTTATCTTTCTGTCTGCCTGTCTAGACTGAAAGTCCATCTCCGTCTCTAGTGAGGGCGGTTCCTTTCGCCGTGCGCCGCCCACGCGCCGAGGGTCTTGCAGTCATGTTTTTTCCCGTGAAGGCGCCAGACTAAGCCACGACGCCACGCCACGCCACGCCACGCCGGCCGAGAGGAGCCGATGACCGACCATGACAGCATGGGCAGCGTCGGGGAGCCGCGGGATGAGCCAGATGAGCGCAGATGAACCATCACAGTCGGGGGTTGGCAGTGGCGGGGGCGGCCCCGGGGGAAAAGGGGGGGGGGATGGGCCGGCCAGCGGCCATGTGGCTCTCTTGACCCCCCACAGGTCCTCCTGCAGCACGGCGGCACGGCCCCTCGAAAAAAAAAGGCTCAAGTCCACGCAGATGATGTTATTCGCCTCCAAGCCAGCTGTGCTCATGCTGCGACTTTAGATTGTGAGAGGGTGGGGAGGGGCCAGGGGCCCCGCCGGCTGCCCCACCCCACCCCACCCCACCCCGCCCCGCCCCGCCCTCTGTCTCCGTGGCCACTACATGCGCGGGGAGCCGTCACTGCTAGTAGTAGAGACCCTGCAGCCGGTTGCTCCAGCAAGAAGTCCCACAAGAAGGTGAGTCGAGAGGATGGACCCCACGGTCCGAACCCAACGGGTTCAGGGTTCGGGACGGATGTCGCATCGCGGAGCTGCATGTTCCCTTCAGCGCAGCGATAGTGAAACGAAGCAACTTGGAGTAAACTTATTTTTGTTCCTCTTGCGAATCTGCCGTCCGTGATGCTGGATTAATCAGTTTTCTGGGTAACTCGTTTCTTATCGTTTTGACAACGTCGCTCGATTGCGGAGACAAAGTACGTACCGGAGCGGCCTGCGGGTGAGTGCCGCTGTATCGCGCGCTGTGCCGCTCTGCGCGTGGCTCGCTGTTTTGGGCGGCTTGCGATACAAGCTGCCTGGGTCCCGCTGCGCTTTCGCTAGTAGTTTCAAGGCTCCGGCGAATCATTCGATTTTGGAAAACTGGTGCGGGGCGTGTGTCCACTTCAAGTGCACGTGCGCTGCGACCGCCTGCTTGCGCAACGCGACATGTGTCACCGACATGATTTTCATTCATTCAATCTGTTCAAATTCTTCAATCGCTGGGCGCCCAGCGCCCAATTTAGACAATTCGGAAATCTTACTGTTACGTTGCGAGCGCGCAAGACTCGTTCTGTCCGACCAGCTGGTCCGAATTTCAACACCATCCACCGCCTTATATTTTATCGTTGTTATGATGATGGTGGGGCGTTCGTCTCCCTCAGGCAAAAGTATGTGGTTTTTGCAAGAGTTCTTTTTTCTGTTCTGTTTTGGTCCCTTTCTCCCTCTTCCCGTTTGGCCGTTAAAAGTTTACCACTGTATATATTTGGGGCGGCCATTTGGTCCTGCTGGTGGAGCGGCGGCACGTGGTCCCCGCCCTGCCGAGCGGTTCAGTCGCTTGGTCGCTCTGTCTCTGTCGCACTCATGGAGCTCTCCGTAAGGGTGCGAGAGAGACAGAGCGATGGCTGCGGATGTCGACGACCCGCCGTGCGGGCCACACTCGCAGCGCGGCTAGCGCGGCGCCCCCTGAAGGCCCTGACGGCCCTGACGCGGCCCACAGCAGCGAGGCAGCGCCCCTCAAAGGCGACGCTGTCACTCAGATTTAATTGCCGCCTCAAAGGGCCGCGGTCTGCAGCGGCTGCAGCAGTCCCATCGCCAACGGCCATTGCTTTCGGCGCTCCAGTGTCTCTCTCGCATCGCTGCGGAACGCCCCTTGAGTGCGAGGGAGACAGAGCGACGGGCGACGGGCCCGCTGGTGGCGGAGCGGCGGAGCGGCGGAGCACAGTGGGCCAGAAGACCGGCGCAGTCGGCCCAAACTCTAGACGCGTTTTGAGCTCCAGAGTCGCTGAATGGGACTCGAACCGAACGTGTGACCTCCACCAATGGATTCCTCGTTCAGAGAGCAATCCATTGGTGGGGTCGCGCGTTCGATTCGAGTCCCATTTACCGACTCCGGGAGCTCAAAACGCGTCTAAAGTTTTGGCCGCCAGCGCCGGTCTTCTGGCTGTTCCACTGTGCGGAGGGCCCTGATTGGGACGCGGTGCGGGCCGTCCGGGGCCGTCCCCCCGTCCTCAGCGGCCGCCCTTGACGCCTTGATGCGGCCGACGACGCGAAAGCGACAGCGCTGTCTGCTGTACATACTAATTTCTCACCCTCCCCTTCCCTTTTCCCGCGGTACTCTGAGTACTCCTCACACTTGACGGGGGCAATTGCTTGATGGAAGTCATTGCGAGTTGACGACACCCGTGGCCTCCGTGGCCGGCCCAGTGCGGCCACACAGCAACAGGGCCATCAGCGTACACATGCACTGTACGCTGTGCAGCGCGGGCCACACAGCAACAGGGCCATTAGCATGCACTGTGCAGTTGCCGCTCCCTTCGGGGTGGTCCAGAAAGTGCATCCTGCTCGGCCCACTGCGTGCCCGCGTCACGTGACTCACTTGGTCGTGTTGGCAGCGCCATGCTGTGCCGCGTGCTCCTGGTGGCCACCCTGCTGTGCTGCGGCGCGAGGGGCGCCCGTGACGTCACGTGAGTATCCTTCTCCCCAGCGGCGGCGGGGGTCGAACCCGGGCCCGGGCCCGGGCCTACACCGGTCCTCTGGCCCACTGTGCGTTGAGGTGAGCGAGGCACCCCGTTTCACCGTTCCAGCCACGAGGACCTGCGCTCCGCCATGCTGACGCTGGCGCACATCACCAAGGAGTCGGCGGACAAGCTGGCCGGCCACGACCGGCGCGAGCAGCAGGTCGCCGAGCACCTCAAGAGGTCCCTCAACGGGGTGGACCGGCGCCTCAACGCGGTGGACGAGCCGCTGCGACAGCTGCTGAGCCGCTTCGCCGACATGGAGAACACCGTCAAGGACGTGAGTCTCCACAACGGCGATTGTGAACGAATGTAAAGGTAAAATTGAAAGTGAGGCTGCCAGTGGCGGATCCATAGGCGCCTTCGCACATCTCGTCGAGGACACAAACGCAAACGCACACACACGCAGCCAGGCGTCGTCGCCCGGTCGAGTATTTTCGCCCCCGGTGCGTTATTGCAGTGCAGTGCGTTGACTGTTGACGCCGCGGCGTTGCGCGGCGTTCGTTGTCCACGGTCAGGGCAGTGACTCTGGCCAAGGGCGGCCCCCGCGGCCCCCCGCGGCCCCGCACTCTTCGACACGAGTCGGCTTATCTCGGCACCGAGGCCCCCGCAGCCCCGCAGCCCTGCAGCCCCGCCGGCCTTCAAGGCCGCCGCCCCGCGCCAATACGTTGCCACCACCTTCACCTTCGGCCTTGCCCCGTTCTTATCTCCGTCTCGTTCCCTTTCGTTTTGCAGCTGGAGAAGCGGTCCACGTCGGCGGTGGAGCGGCAGGCCGGCGCGCTGGCCGGCATACAGAAGACCCTGCAGGAGCTGGCCTTCCACTCGGGCGTGAGCGGAGGCCCTGGCCCCGGGGAGGCCGTGGCCGTGGTCCCCGTCGGCCAGGCCCTCGGCGAGGAGATCCTCGCCGCCGTGCAGCGCCTGGACCAGCGGACCGCCACGGTAGGGCTTCTTAGGTTCACGTTGACACATGCGGTGCCTGCATGCCTCGGCGTCGCCCTCGTCACCCGCGCCGTAAGGGTGGCTGCCTGACTGGCGGGGCGGCCCCTGTTGCGCCGCCGCCCAGCCACGCGCCACCACCACCGGGTGCACGGCACGGCGCCCCACCGGGGGCCCTGGGGGCGCAACGCCAGGTAACGCCAGGTAGCCGTGCTAATTGGGTGGGGCCCTCACCGGTGTCACACCTCCCGTTTGCGCCGCCAGGGGCACAGCCGTGCGAGGAGGTGGCCGGCGCGCCGCGGCCTAAGGGTGGCGCGCCGCCCCGCCGCGCGTTGCCACCCCCGAAGGTGGCAGTGGGGTGCGCGGCGGCTCTGCCGTGGCTGTGCCGGGGGTGGCCGCGGCGCCGAGCAGCGGACTGTAGCGTTGTTGAAAACCCAGCGACTTCTCCGCCGTCGCCGAGGAAACAAGATGATGGAACGGCCGTGAGGTGTGGCCACTAAAGCCCTTGGTCCCCCTAGGGGGGCAGAGGAGGTGGAGGAAGCCAGCGCCCCCCCGCGACATCCGCGCGCCGGTTCAATTCATGGAAGGGGCGCCTCCGGTTGGCCCGCCGTGCCCCGCCGGGGGGTGTACGTGTACAGTAGAATCTGCCGCATTCTCCATTTTGGCGACCAGGCGCCCAGACAGAGGGGCGGGTGGCTCCGGTCGTTTCACTGGTCGCCGCGAGGTGGCGCCTGCGTCGCGGCGCGAGGGGCGTGTCGAATGTCGTCGGGTGCGAGGGAAGGCCTAGACCGCCGTCTTGTCGTACAGGGTACCGGCATCTTACTCCGGAAGCCCCTCGGGACTGAGATGTGACCGGCGGGGAGCTCGGGAATTACGACCAACCGGCCTCTGCCGGGTGCGATGACGAGCCTCGGACCCCAGCGCCTTGAATTTGAAATCTGCTACCTTTCGGTGTGGTCCACCTTTCGCTGCAAACTGCAAACCACTACGTAAGAAACAAAGCTAGCGGACGGGCTTCTGGCAGGCCGCGGCTACATGCTCGCGAGATGGAGTGACTCTAGCCTCCCTTTCTCTCTGTCCCTTCTCTCTCCCTTTCCCTCCGGTAAGCGTCGCAGCGGCTGGCCTTTCTGTCCTTTCAAATTCGGTCAGAGCGCTGCGCTTCCTGGAACTCCAGTCTGGATGTGGGGATGTGGGGCGTCGGGTTCCTCCCTGCTCCAGTGGGGTCGGTGGGTTCAGTGGGTGGGCTCTCTGATCAATGCGGCCACGCCCTGGTGGGGTGGCGCCCTGGGGTGGCGCCCTCTACCGGCGGCTGGTGACGGCGGCGGAAGCAGGAAGCAGCGCGGCAGCGCGACGCACGCGGGGGGGGGGGGGGGCACCGCTTTGCGACCCGCCGCGTTCCGCGAGCCGTCCCGCCAGGCCTGTGATAGGCCATCCGCCGGACTCGGCAGCCAATCACGGAGCGCAGGGCGACGGCTCCAAGGACGAGGTCCCTTTTCCCGCTCGGCGAACGCCTGAGAAACCTCTGCCCGTCTTTCGGCGACAGCGTCCCAATTTCCCCGACGATCGGCCGCAGAAAAGAGGGAGTCCGGGAAAGCGTAAATTCCTTCGGCGCCGGCGTTCCCCGCCCCCCGCGGTGGACGGGCGGGTCCGCGATGCGCGGCCGCGGCGCGGCGGGGGTGGTGCGGCGGCCACCCCCGGCGAGTCGGAGCAGGCCACCTCCTTGCTCCGCATAAGCGCCGGGCACTTCTTCCACCAAACGGCCCGTTTGGGAATGTTTGCAGCACGTTGAACCGGCGGCGCGCGGGCCAAGGCCGTAGGGGCGCCGGCAGCGCTGGGATGCGGGCCGGCGTCGCGTTGCAGGGGTTGCCGTCTTCCACCCAGGTCACCTCGGCGCGCAGGGCGCAGGGCCGGCAGTCGGGAGTCACGGTCCTGGTCACCCTGAGCGATCAAAGGCCCGGCGAGCCCACAGTGGGACGGGCTTGGCGTCGCTTCTCGCGTCGCACCCACACCCTCGTGGATTGGCGACTGGCCGGCCAGCCCAATCAATGCACCATCCCTCACGCCAGTTCGCGTTCCTCACGGCCGGCCGCGGGGCGGCGCCACATGCCACCTCCTGGCGCCACTGCCGCCCTGGTGGCCACAAGAGCCGCTAGGCCCTTTTCTAAGGGAGCGCGCTGTCGAAGGACGAACCGCGCCGCGCAGCACTCGCGACCCCACGGCGCGGACGCCACGCCGCGCGCGAAGGGATGAAGGGAGGGCGCGGGAAACTTGAACGGAGAGATCCATCGGGCACTGAAAAGCCAAACTTGGTGATCCAGAGTCGTTCTGAAACAAGCGGCAGGTTGAGGTGGACTTACTTCCATTTGACATTCTTGTCGGTTCGGCCCGTCCCGTCTCTTAGTTTGGTAAAGACGATGCACCAATCGCCAATCAACGCTAACATTCTGATCTTCCGCCGCGAAGCGCAAAGGTTAGTCCGGTTGACCCAGGGCTTTCATGGCCTGAACTCCCTCCAGGGCCGGTCAGCCGTCCCCGTCGTCCACCTCCTGCAGCGCCGCCGCGCCTGGTGGAGGGTCAGGGCGGCGAACAGGCTGGCGGGGGTGGCGGCTGCGGGTATTGATCCCCCTGCCGACCATCCAGCCTCCTCCAAGACACGCCGCTTCTTCCCGGACATCCGCCCCTCCCACCGGCTCCCACTGGCTCCCACTCTCGTGGCGCCTCTACCGCCGCGCGCTGGCGCCGCGTCTACCTCCCGCGGCCGCTGCGTGCCTGTCCGGCCTGAGGACGCCAGAGGCCCCCGTTCAAGGCGACCAGTGAGGTAGGTCCGGGCGCCAGTACCGGCGCCGGACGGGCCGGACGGGGCCCCCGCGGCCCCCGCGCTGCCGCGGGTGGGGCCAAGCGGCGCCGCGACCCACGGCGTCGCACCGACAGGGGCTAGGGGCGCCACCTGGCGGCGTCGCTGCCTAGCTCCGCCCGCTCACCGGCGCCGCCGCGGACCGCGGGCACCTCCTGGGGCTTGCTGCGGCCCGGCCAGCGCCATCCGCGAAAGGCCCACCGCGAGCGGCAGGGGGCAACCCTAGCGGTAAGGGGAAACCCCTACCGAGCGGCCCGCCGCACCGAAGACCGGCCGGCCGCGAGCCCTCGTCGAGGCACAGTGGGCCAGACCCGTGGAGGCGGTCAAAATCCCAGACGCGTTTTGAGCTCCAGAGTCGCTAAATGGGACTCGAATCGAACGTTTGACCCCACCATTAGATCGCTCTCCGAACGAGGAATCCATTGGTGGGGGTCACACGTTCCGTTCGAGTACCATTTAGCGCTGTGGAGCTCAAAACGCTTCAAGCATTTTTCGCCGTATGCGCCGGTCTTCTGGTCCACGGTGCGCACGTCCGGGCGCCTGGGAGGTAGGCAGCTGGCCGCGGTGCGACACACCCGTGCCTCGGCGTGGCCTACATCCCAGGCGGCTGCGGGCGCCCGGCAGGCAGGCCGCGCGTTGCGAGCCGTTGGGTTGCCTACCTGCAAGGCGCTCGCCCAGCCGTAAGCCGTGTGGGTGGGCATGGGCAATGACCGCACACTCGACGCCATTGCACGCCGCCGGCATCGACCTTCCCTCCCGCGCTTCCACCCTCGGGGAGGGCCTCGACGCGGGCCGAGGGTGGCGGCACCCCGACGCGGCGCCTGTAGGGGTGACGGCGCCGGGCGGCGTCCACCTCCTCGCCCTTCTTGTGCTCCTGGCGAAACCAATTTCAGTTACGCCTCCTGGATCCGGCTTCCGGTCGAAGCGTCGATACTTGATGGATGGGTGTCGTCGGGTCGCGCAACCCTTCGGTTCGCGCGCTCACCAGCCGCCCCTCCGCGGCCGCCGTCCCTGCAGCCCCCGCCCCGCCGCCCCCTTCCCTGCCGAAGCCCCCCTAAAGGCTCTCCCTCGGCGCGTTTAGGTTCCCACCTCTTCGAGACATGGTTACACCCGGGCACTCACGCGTAGTTCTACGCTTCATTCGAGCATTCAACGACCCTTGAAGACCTGACGCCCTGCTTGAACTGCGCATGCATGCAGGCGGCGCGCGAGGCGGTGGACGCGGCGTTCCAGCGGCGACACAACGAGACCCTGCGCGCGGCCCAGCAGCTGGCGGAGGAAGTGGCAGCCAGCTTGGCTGTCCGCCTCAGCGCCGCGCTGTCGGAGCAGCTCGCGCAGCGGCTGGCGGCCGGCGACACGGCCGCGGCGCTGGCCTCCACCCTGTCCTCCACCTTGGCCGAGAGCATGGCCGCCGCCGTGGTGGACCGCCTCGGACAGCGCCTGGAGCAGCAGGAACAGCAGAGGGCGGCGGAGCTCAAGGCCTCGGCCCAGGAGTCCAAGGACGAGCTGCTAGAGTCCGTCAGCGACATCATTACCTCCAGTAACAGAGGTAGGCGACTGACACCCCCATCCCGCACAGTGGGCCAGCAGACCGCTCCTCTGGCCCACTGTGTCCCGCGCTCCCCGAAACGTGGAGATACTGCACCTGCTCTACTTACTTCCTCCACGTACTCCAGGCTTGGTGGCGGACGTGGCCAAGTCGTACGAGGCCGTCACCAAGGAGCTCGGCGCGCTGGTCGGCGTGGAGCGGGTGCTCATCCAGACCGGCGACAACGTCCTGGACGCCAAGCGGCGCATCGAGTACGGCGTGCACCAGATCCTGCACGAGGTCGGCGCCCTCGTCAAGGAGCAGGTACGCCCCTTTCCCCTCAGATAGACATTGCTTTGCTTACCTCGATGTGTCCACTGATGCCTCCCGCTTTGTCGCCGCAGTCGAAGGACCTCAACGAGACGCTCAACATGCGCTTCGACGTCATCTCCGCCGACATCCTGTCGCACCAGACGGAGAACCTGGGCAACCTGAGCACCAAGATCGAGACCGAGATCTCGCAGGTGTGGCGCCAGATCGGCATCATGTACGAGCAGCTCACGGCCTCCAAGAGCATGCTGGACCGGCTGCAGCAGCAGACCGAGATCTACGTCAACGGCAGCCTGCAGACCATGGACGGCATGGAGGGCAAGGTGGGCCAGATCACGGGCAGGATGGGCGAGGTGGACGAGAACCTCAACTACCTGCTGGGCCGCCTGTCCCTCGTCACGCAGGAGTTCAACCAGATCAAGTCGGGCCTGGCGTCCGCCCTGGACAGCATTCGCAAGAGCTTCCTGGAGCTGCAGGGCCAGGTGACGCAGGTGACGGACCTGGGCCCCGGCCCCAACCCCATCCCCGACGAGCCGCCGTCCCCCGCCATCATGGTCCGCGCGAGGACGCCGCCGCCCCCCGCCGGCGCCGCGGCCGACGCGGGCTCCGACAACCAGGTCTAGCCACGGCCGCGGCGGGCCCCGACGACCAGGTCTAGCCACGGCCGCGGCGGGCCCCGACAACCAGGTCTAGCCACGGCCGCGGCCACCGACGTGGAGCCGCGTCGGCGGCTGTCTAAGTCTCGACAGTGAAGGCACCAGCTTGACGCCCTCCCCTCCGCCGTGGAAGAGGGAAGGCTAGCAGCGCCGGTTTCCCGGGAGAGAGAAGCTACGTCTAGCGTCTAGCGCTGCCAGCCTGCAGATGTGGACAATGCTCGCGTGCGCAAGGAGCGACGCAGGCAGGCCGCCAAGGCCCTGGTGCCAGTGGGGACGACTTCTCCCCTGTGGCCGATTTAATTGCGTGGTGCATGCAATGCATGTGTTGGAACCTGGAACAGGAAAAGTTTCCATGTAGATTTCACTATCATTTCATTCATTCTTAGCAGTGTGTGTGTGTGTGTGTGTGTGCGTGCTTTTTTTTTTCACTCTGATTAACTTTTTTGTAAGTTGTACTGTACATAGAGGTTGAACATCAAGTTCCACTTACTTCACCCAACATTGCCACCCATAAGCTATTAAAGTGAACTTCTGAATAGGAAGACTCATAATAATTGTGCTATGAAAATGATTTATTGTAGTTTCCTCAAAGTACAAAAAAAAAAAAAAAGCGGAACAGAAAAATAGCTCAATAAAAAATACAAGATTTAATACACTCAACAATGATATCACATGTTCCAGTCTGACAATGTATAAAACATTTTAAAAATTGAATAAAATCTTACAATTTCATAATTCTGGTAAAGAATCAAATTCAAAACACATCTACTTCTTCTTGTACGAATAAAATCCTTCGCCAGTCTTCATTCCAAGTTTGCCCTCTGAGACCAATTTGTTGAGTGTATCCAGAGGGTTGAAGAGGGGGTTTTCCGGCATCCTCTCATGCCAACCTGTAAGCAAAAATTAAGTTGCATTTTTCAACACTTTCAGACACTTTTAATCATGAGTTAATAAAAGAACAACAAATTTACCATCAAGAATGAATTTAGTAGTGTCATGGCCAACATAGTCTGCCAGTTCAATAGGGCCCATAGGGTGTCCAGCTCCAAGCTTCATGGCAGTGTCGATGTCTCTCGGGCTTGCGTCTCCTACAACAGAAGCATCAGGTTTAATATCAAAATAAAAAGAAACCCCAACTTACTTCACTGCACACATACCTCGCTCGATCATGCGGACAGCTTCAGCCAGCATAGGAACCAAGAGACGGTTCACAACAAATCCGGGAGTGTCTTTACAAGTGATGCAAGTTTTACCAACCTCCTGTCCCCACTCCATCATTTTCTTGAAGGTGTCATCAGAGGTATCATTTGTGCGGATCACCTGCAGAATTCACAAGTGTTACAAAATGACCTTGAGAGCTTAAGAGCTTGACAGCACAGATGATATACCTCCAGCAACTTCATGACAGGGACAGGATTAAAGAAATGGAGGCCACCAAATCGGTCCTTGCGCTGGCACACAGATGCAATTTCTGTGATGGAGAGGGATGAAGTATTTGATGCAAAAATGGTGTGCTTAGGAGCAACCTTTAGGATAAAAACAACAATTAAATTAGTCAGAAATTAAATATTAAACGGCAACCTTCCAGTGACTTACTGCATCCAAAGTAGCGAAAAGCTTCTGCTTGATGCCCATGTTCTCCACAATAGCTTCGACAACCAAATCAGTATTCTTCACAGCTTCAGAGGCATCAGTGGACCCAGAAATACGACTCATAGTCTGCTCCACAAACTTATCTCCTTCAGCTGCTTTCTCCTAAAATAAGAAACAAATCATACATTTGTCCCTCCAAGGTTGTACAAGAAGTACAAAAAGGATAAAATATGTACCAAGGACTAATTACCTTGTAAATCTTCTTTGCGACTCGCTTCAAGCTTTCGTGAATGCGTGAATTGGCTCCTTCCAACAACTTGTCGTTGGTTTCCACCAGACAGACCTTCTGGCCTGCCGCTGCCGAAACCTGTAACACCCAAGCCTAAGTTGACAGCCCAGCTCACAAATGACGAAGCAAAAGCAAACTAAATTTTGACCCATCTCCCTCTCACCTGGGCGATGCCAGTGCCCATCAAGCCTCCCCCAATCACCGTCACATGTTTGATGGCACCGGCCATGGCTCGGGAGGAGCTGAAGTTCCTTTTCAATACTTGGCTCACTGATGCCATGGCTGAAAACACAAACGCACAAACGTGCAGTCTTACAAGTCTGCGCAGCAAGGAGTGATTCCAGACTGTCTGCCGGCCGGCGGACGATAACCCAGCATCAGGTGACGAGAGGAACTGCACTCAGTCCAAAGGTGGTGCTGTTATCAAAGGTCTGGTGCTGTTATATCAAAGGTCTGAGTCTGACAGCGCGGCGCTGGCGCCGGCCAGACGAAAAGCTGACTCGGCACAAAGGGCGGGTAAAGTCGTCACACGGGGGGGCGGGCAGACCAACCTGTCATTCAGACTTGTCAGATTACAGTCGTTCAGCAGAGTGTTCGTGGTGCCAAATGAGGAGTGGCGTCCGGCTTGGTCCTGTCGGCTGATGTAGTGATCAGGCTCCCTCTCCCAGCGCGCCGTGAAGTGAAAGCGTGATCTCGACTTTCTAAAAAGTAGACACACGATTATGTACACGCATTGGGAACACCAACCCTCACATGATCTGCTGGTTCAGAGGTACCCGGGCAATGTTTGCACTAATTGCGGATAATAAGGGATCATTTCGCCTTTCGTAGCAGGTAACCCTGGCCTTGTGGAGGAGCAGCTGCATCAGCCACAAGATGACGTGACGTCACGGAAGGTATTTTGTCGTAAGAAGAACATGGCGATTGTGTTGTCACGAAGTGTAAACAGCCAGAAGTAATCTGGAATTTTAGGTTTATCGGGTGGTTTTTCGGCCAAGAAACTGCTTTTATCCATTCCCGACCACTGGATGACTGTTTTATAAAGTTTTTACTTTACCAGCGCCACTGGAGAGGTTTACATTGTGTTTTGAACACAGATGTCTGCTTTAACTCACTCTTTACTAGGTAAGCTATTTAACAAAGAGATCCCGTGTTCTTGTAACCTAAATGAAAAACCTTTTTGGTTTTCTTGTCTTTTCAAACCTGTTGGAGGTTTTGTTGTATTTCCCCTCTCGGCGAATCCACTGAAGATGCGCCTATATCCTTAGTAATAGCAATACACACTGCCTCTTGTCTTGTCTTATCTTTTATTATAATCTCTCAATTTTGATAAGCAAGTTCTTTTCTTGTGTTTAGTCTATATTTCCACCTTTTTATTATATCAGTGAAGCTTTCGTTGCAATTACTTGTATGTAAGAGGTTAGCAAATTTTGAAATCGGAGTAAAGATAGAGAGACAAATCCATTTTATTTTCTTAGTAGGTAATTTAATGTCACCTTCTACTTTCTGTTCATTTTTGTTATAAATGTGCTTCTTTGATCTCAGTTGTAAAATTTCAGTCTAAAATTTTATTTTTTGGAACATTCTTTACCCTTATTTAATCACAATGATGATTTTGCTTACGATGTTCCAAGGTCTCCTGATTATTTTCCCGCTACAGCTAAATGAATTTCACCAAATATTTCTGTTTTTCAGGAGCTGATCCATCACTGCAAAAACACCATTCAAGCTCTATAGGGTGAGTCTGCAATGGCGTTTTTCTTGCGTAGTCTGTATCATTTCATGTTTTGGTCCTGTGTCTTATCAGCATGAAGTATAGTACGGGGCCCGCCACCACCTGCCTCGGTCTTCCGGCCCTCCCAAGTCATCCCGGATCCCCTTCCCTCACTTCCCCTCGCCGAATCCGCAGGACCCCCGGGTCCTCCCCCGCACTGCATTGTCGCCCCGCGGCCTGGCTGCACAAGCCGCATTCCAGACGATGTTGTCTTTGTTCCGTCGGTCTGTCTGTCTGTCTATCTGTCTGTCTGCCTGCTGACCACTAGACGGTCTGGCCTCGTGCGACAGAGTCTGAATTTTCTCTCTCAGATTTCGAACTTACGACTGTTTGTCCGTTTGGCGTGCCCCCTAGCCGCGGGGTATCGCCTGCAGGTCGTTGTGCCTTATGCAGAGCGGGACTACCGCGGCATCAAGTCAAGGCGCCACCGCTGCTGCCACAGCCTGCGGTTTGCAGGCTTGCGGGCTTTCTGGCCACCCCCTTTGCGGTTGTGGTTTGGGTCTGGGTGTCTCTCTGTCTCTCTCTCTCTCTCCTTGCACGGGGACCGTCCCGCGCACACGAGTGGACGAGTTGGTGAGCGGGTGTGGGTGTGGGCCATGTGGGCATTCCCTCTCGCGCAGTTGGTGGGCGGGTGTGGGTGTGGGCCATGTGGGCTCTCCCCGGCGCGTCGACTCAACACTCATATCTGTTTTTCTCGTCCGCAGGTCTGATGAGGAGGAAGTTGGAGGCGGCAAATACAGAAGAATGGACGAAGATGGACTTCACGACAAGGAGCGCTTCGCGAGGTACGTGTACTCACCGCGCCTGTCTAGGCCCCTGAGCGCGCCGTGGTCGGGTGCTCGGGTTAGCGCGCGCCTTACCCAACGGTCCTCACGGCCGCCTCCAGCGAGGACCACGACGGCTTTGCTCCCTTCTCGGAAGCCCCCCTCCCCCCTCCCTTTTCCGATTACCCTCTGTGAACCTCGGGCCGAAGAGCCTCGCCTCATTTGCTATGCACACGGCGTTCGCGTTTGGGAGGAGAGGGGCATGCCTCCCCCTGCCCCCCCCTCTCTCCTCCCCTAGCCTGCCGGCCTGCCCCATGAATGGCATCGGTGGATCTTATCTGGCACCTGCTTCACATCCTGTTCCCTCCTTTTTTTTTAAACTTTTCTTTTTAACAATATTTTCAACAGTTTGAAATTATGATGTGTTGGGCGTACAAATTAATGTATGAAATTAATGTCAAGAATGAACGCTTATTTCAAAAGTGTAATGTCTGTGCGCCCTGTCCACCACCCTTTAAACGAAAGGGGGGAAAAAAGTGTGAATGCTTGCACTCATGATAAACTCAATTTTTTTTGGTGATTTTTTATCTTGTCCTTGTTTTGTCTTTTTTTCTAGCCGGGAGAACCACTGCGAGATTGAGCGACGGCGGCGAAACAAGATGACCGCCTACATCACGGAGCTGTCCGACATGGTGCCTACCTGCTCAGCCCTGGCCCGCAAGCCAGACAAGCTGACCATCCTCCGCATGGCGGTGGCACACATGAAGGCGCTCCGTGGTGAGTCAGCGGGTATGTGTGCTTTGGCTGTGCTTGCCACTCCAGTCACCTGTCCTGTCTTTTCCTTCTACCTAAGTTAATTTTGGAATCAGCCTTTAAAAAGTTGTTTGAATGGTTGACACTTGTTAGAGCAGTCTTGTGTTTCTACCCTGAATTCCTACTTTTCTCGCCCTTTTTTTTTTTTTAAATGCGGATTAATTTTTTCCTAAGGAACAGGAAACACTAGCTCAGATGGAACATATAAACCCTCCTTCCTTACCGATCAAGAACTGAAGCATTTAATTTTGGAGGCCGCTGATGGGTTCTTGTTTGTTGTAATGTGTGACACTGGAAGGATTATTTATGTATCTGACTCTGTTGGGCCTGTACTCAACCATTCCCAGGTTTGTGTCAAGTGGTCAATGATTTTTTTTTTTAATCTTACATTTGTATTCTATTTTGTCTCTGATCAAATGCACATTTCTCCCCTCATTTTCAGAATGATTGGTTTGGAACATCAGTCTATGACCACCTCCACCCAGAAGATATAGAAAAAGTGCGAGAGCAGCTGTCAACTCAGGAATCTCAGAACTCTGGCAGAATATTGGATCTGAAAACTGGAACTGTCAAGAAAGAGGGACATCAATGTAATAAGTTTTGTCTATTTAATTTTAAATTGTGACTTGTACTTGCACCTTGCCTTATATTAATTGTAAATATTTGTTCTTATGATCTGTTTTCCAGCTTCAATGAGGCTCAGTATGGGACCAAGACGGGGCTTCATCTGCCGTCTCAAGGTTGGCAATATGGGGCCTGATGCCATGGCGGCCGGACATCTCAATCGCTTGAAGCAGAGGAACAGTCTGGGACCATCTCGTGATAATCAAAACTTTGCAGTAGTCCATTGCACGGGCTACATTAAAAATTGGCCTCCATCAGGTACCGATTATGGTAAGTACTTGAGAACTTTATTTAATTTCTCATTAGTCACACTCAATGCAACCATGAGACAAAGGAGTTTTTTTTTTTTCTAGGAGTTCAAATGGAAGCAAGGGGTGAGGATGATGGTACACATTGTTGTCTTGTTGCTATTGGCCGCCTTCAAGTTACTTCCACGCCCAATACAAGTGATATGTCGGGTGCCAACAACAATTGTGGTCAGTATGCGAGTAACCTCCTTTGCACAATCAACTACTTTATTTGCCTTGGTCATCTGTATTAGAAAGAAACACTAAGTTAACTTTAATATTTTGTTGTTACAGAATTTATATCTCGCCACAATATGGAGGGTAAATTTTCATTTGTTGACCAACGAGTGATGAACATTCTTGGATATAAACCTCCAGAACTTTTGGGGAAGTCTTGCTTTGATTTTTTCCATCCTGAGGATCAAACCCACATGAAAGAAAGCTTTGAGCAAGGTAATATAAAATGTTATCAACTAAGATCTAGATTTGCACACAGAACATCATTGTCAATGGTTTTTGTGATGAACGCTAAAATATTTTTAATCTTTGTTTCAGTGCTGAAACTGAAAGGACAAGTAATGTCTGTGATGTACAGATTCCAGGCCAAAAATCATGAATGGATCTGGTTGCGTACCTCTGCCTTCGCCTTCCTAAACCCTTACACAGATGATGTTGAATACATCGTGTGCACCAATTCCACTGCAAAGTAAGTTGCACCTGTTTCGGGACAACCGTCTTTGTCGACCAATCGTCCGTGACGCCTATTTATCATTCTTGCAGGTCTCTTCACTCACCCGGTGACGCAACGGCCGGGGATGGGAGTGAGCAGGTTACTTACCAGCCGCAAGCCACTCCACAGCCCCAGCATCAAGCGCAACCTGGACTGGACTACAGCCTGCAGAGACGGGATGCCGCTCCTGTCTACCAGCACATGATTCCTACATCACACTTGCATGGTACGCTGCATGTTCAAGTCAGCCAAGTTGTTCGATTTTGTCACTTTAATTTAAATAATTTTTACCTGGGTCTTTTTTTCTTGTGTGTCTGACTTTCTAGATTCTACAGGCGCTGCTTCACAGAGTCAAGGACGGCCCTCAAGTGTTCAAAATGTGTACAGCAATTATGACACAACCCCATCTCCAATAGCGTATGGCTCTCCTGGTCAACAAGCCCAAGGCACAGCCAATGCTGTCTTGGGTCGAATCAGCAAAACAGCTACAACCTCACCTACTCCAGCGCAAGGTGCCTGGACCCAACAATACAGCCAGCTTAGTCCTTCTCGCTCTCCGGGAGGGCCAACTTACACTCAGTTGAGTGGTGGAGCGCGAGCAGGATCGATTCCTGCTCCATCATACCACTCATCTGCTCTTCCAACCAACACAGGTAAGTCGAGGAAGCTCTGTACTTTGTATCTGACATTTCTCTATGTTTTACTATGGCTTTGTTTTTACAGGAATGTGGACCTGGCCTGGTGCAGGACAAACCACCGAGTCCTCAGGTGCTGTGACTTCAACAGGTGCTGCTGTACAAGGCGCCACCCCACAACAACATGAGCTCACCGATATGCTCCAGATGTTAGATCAAACTGGTGCTGCATCTTTTGAGGACCTCAACATGTTTAACACAGGATTTGAGTGGGTATTTTTCAAAATGCCTCCCTGAACTGACCATCTGCTTATCAAAGTGATTATAATTTTTTCTTTTTGTTCCAGCCTCCAGAGAGAGGGCAGATACAATGAACCATGGACCCGTCCTGTATGATGAAGAGTTTTCCCTTAATGACCTAAATGCACTAAACCCATTGTTGGTCAGAATACCAGCATAGATTTTTTCATTCTTTTTAAAAGCTCCTTTCCTTTCTGCTCTTTCTCTATCTCCTAGTCAGTTTTTTTTCTTTTTCTTTTTTTGGCATGTATATTACTCAATCTATTCCCTCTAGTGCAGCGCTTGAGAAGACATGTATTGACTTCCTTATTGTGAGCCTTTGCTTTGTGTCCTTGCGTTCTTCAACCTGTTTTTTTCCATTTGGATTAGAAGCTCCTCAAATCACCCGTGATACTGATTTTGTTTCCTTTCTTGTGTGGAAGTAGAGGAGCTCAAGAAAATGTGATGATTAGGTAGGAGCATAACTACTAGGAAAAGGTTCACCTTACTGGATTGAGTGTTTCAATTTTCTTCCTTTATAAGAATGTGCATGCTGTATTTTAGAAAAAAAGAAAGAAAATGTTATCCTTATTTTTTGAGGGAATTTTTTTTTGTTATCATCATCTTTTCCTCTTTATGTTTTATCGTATCATCTTCTCATCAACATGATGTGACATTACTTGTGAGTTATTTGATTTCATGGCCTCAAAGCCTAAGACTAATGTATATTTTTGCTGTATACTGGCCCTCATGTTTAATTTCCTCACATCGTGGGTGTTCATCTTTAAAGCAGAAGGTGTTCGTTGATAGTACAAGACTGCAAAGCAGTAATGTGGTTCAGTATTTATACTGGTAGTTTATTGGATGCTTCCTATACAATTAATGGGTGCATAAATATTAAGTTGCCTTCAGGCCAAAAAGTATTTCTTTTTTGTCCTCCATGTTATTGATTTTATGATTTTATCACAAGAATTATTGAGTTTTATAGTTAAGTTAGTGAATTTTGGAAATATTTGTAAGTGTTTTGATATATTTGCTACTTGTATGTGCAGATTTTGTTTTGTTCGCTCTTTATAATTTACCAGTTTTATTTTACAAGGGCATATGAATCTCATTGAGGCTTAGCCTTGTATCTTTTTCATCTGGTGTTCAACTTAATTCAATGCTGCATAAGAACCATTGTTTTGTGTTTAGAGTACTTGGACTCCCTACCTTCCGTTCTGCATTTACGTTGTTGGGGTTCTGTCTGTCTATTGCATTCCCTATAACTAATATATCCGTTTATATTAAAATTCAAATGCAACCTCTGTAATGGTTGGTTGCTTTTGTAAATTGTTCTTTTCTGCTCATTTTTAAAGTAATGAGCCTATATTTATTGTGCTTCATAAGATAATTGAAGTTTTAAGATAATTATTATTATTAAGGTAAATGCTTTTCAAAGCAGATCGTACTTATTGCCCCGGTGTTAAGTTTCATGAAGTAGGCAAAAGTGAAGAATATCGATTCTTGAAAACATTCATTCCCAATGGAATATTTTTGTAACCTGATAAGTATGAGCTTGTATGATTGTGCATTTGGTTGTTGCACCTGTAAATTAATGACATTGTTCTTTGGAGAGAAGTAATAAGATAAAAATGAATGTACTCAGGATTGGAGATTCTTGCATTTTAAGTAATAAGTCTACAATTTATAAACAATATTTATTAATTTTTACTGTAAACATGGTTTTTCAAGTGAAAATCAAAGTTAAAATAGTGAAAAACCTATCTATAAACTTACTAGGTGTAAGACTTAATACTATAAGAAGGTAAGATAGGCACATATCAAGAATAATTGTTACTCAAAAAATTTGTAACATGTCTCATATAAAAAGTGGTCCTTTAAAAAATAATGGTCAAATTATTTATCCCTGCAATGTTTCCACATTGTTAGTGCCATTGACATACACAGATTAAGACCCAATATCCATTTCTTCATCATCACTATCTTGCGACAACCCTCCATTGGCTACACCATTGTGTTTCACAACTTTCTCATTTCTTTCATGAAGTCTTTTCCTATTCTCAACAGGTGCTTTAGCATGTTTGTTTTCCTTTCCATTTGAGAACCCATTCGCGGTTGCTCCACTCTGCCCCTTTTCTCTTGTCCCGTCAGGCAGAGTGCCGTTCTCAAAAAAATTATTCCGTGAAGCAGTATTGACAGGTTTATGTCTATTTGTTTTGTCACTCTCATCTTGAGCATGGTGCTGTACTGTTCTCACCACCGTAGACATACCATCAACAAACTTTGTTCGGAACAACACATTGGCATTGTTGAACATTCCATCCTTTAAAGAGACCACAATGAACTGAAAAGAAAGCATAAATTTAATTATCAACTACTAAACAAACTGAATATATTCTCAGCATTTGAAACAAATAATCTTACTTGTGAATGGGTGAAATGCTTTTTAAGCATAGTTCCTATGTTCTGAGTATGAGACAAGTCTAGTGCCGCATCTACTTCATCTAAAATGTAGATAGGTGCTGGCTTAAACAAAAGCATGGCAAGAATGAGTGAAAGTGCCACAAGCGATCGCTGTCCACCACTGAGCTCATTCAAACTATCCTTCCAGACATTGCCAAACCCAACTTTCACCTAAAACACAAATCAAGAGAATTGTTTAATAATAATAAAATCACAAATAACAAAAGGAATCATCTATTTTCATACCTCCAAACCATCCAACACAGTTTGTCCAGGTGGAGGCATTAGCTTGGCTTTGGATCCAGGTAGTAGAGTGGTGAAGATTGAACCAAAATCTTTGTTGACCTGTTGCCATGCTTCCATGAGTCTCTTTTTCTTTTTCTCATCAAGCTCAGAGATAACATTCTTAATTTGAAGTTTATCATGCTCAACAATTCCTTTTTTACGTAATACTTCTGCGTACTGCAATGTAATTCAAAATATTGATTTAGATCATGCTCCTTTGGAAGTTTTGAAAATCGATGCTGAATAGTCACTTTACCTGTTCTTCCTCTTTGCTTAGCAGATTCATTGCCCTTGCATTCACATTGCGTCCCAGTTTTTCTTTGGTCTCCTCTAATTTTGAAAGTCTTTTTTCAACTTCTTTGGGGTCGTTTTCATGAAAGTCGTAGAGACCACCGCGGTTCCCGAATTGATGCTTATCTTTTTCAATCCAATCATACTTGTTGGATAATTGCAACATCTGAGGGAAAAGCCAAAAAAACACATCACATTGGTGCTCTGTAGTATATGGTCTCAATGCTTCAGTAAGCATTAAGTTTGAGACAAAACATACCACTTGCTCACTGTTAGCAGCATTGGCTTTCAGTTTCTCTGTATCAAGCTTAAGCCGCTTTATTTCTAACTCCCACTCTCCGAGAAATTTCTTGATTTGGTCTTGACGTTTTTCAGCTGCAGTAATTTCTGCACTTTGAATGGAAATTTCTTGTTTCTTTGCTTTTACCTGTTGCTGCAATTCTTCGGTAGCACCCTGAAAAAAATGATAGAATACACATGAAAACCAAGGATAAGATAGAAATACAGGCTTCCCAAACAACAACAGCAACTGCCCCTACCTTTGCCTCTTCTAGACTTATAGTAAGCTCTTCCAGTTCCTTGGTAAGGTTGGTAATGAGGTCATTTATAGCTTGAATTTGTTTTTGACAAGATTCAATGCCTGCCCTCAGTTCTTCAATTTCCAAGTTCCCAGACTCATAATCTTGTTCATGTTTCTTCCAAGTTGAACGACTTTCTTCTGCTTTCTTCTTCAATCTGTCCATCTCACTCTTGGCTGTTTGAAGTTCCTTTTCACGAATGGACTTTGCATCTTTCATTTTCACTTCAATACTCTTCACCTATAATTAAGAAACACAGATGACACAATGAGCCTACTTTCTACTTTCATTAAGATATCACCTTAGCTGTTGAAAACATACCTTCTGGTGCCCTTCTTTGATGGCCGTTTCACAGGTTTTAACTTTTTCAATCAACTCATCTTTTCGTTCTTTCAAGGATTTTACATCAACGGTAATCTGATGACTGTCGGTCTGACTAAGCTGTTGCCTCAGCATATCTGCTTCCGCAGCTCTCATGGCATGCCTCTGAGCCAGAGATTTAAACCGTTCTGCCAAACCAGCTACACTTCTTGCCTTCTGCTCAACTTTAGCCAACTCCTCAGTGTTCTTTTGCAAGAAGTCCTGGATCCCAAAAAAAAAACTAAATTAGCTTGTTTTCCCTTCACTTCACACAACACACATCAGGAAATAATACACTTCTTCACCTGAGCTGATCTTAGCTCTTCAAGCACCGTCAAGACAACTTGTCTGTTACCAGAGACGCCACCTGACAATGTTCCAGCAGGATCGAACACATCTCCCTCTAAGGTAACAGAGCGCTTGAGGATCTGTTGATGGTAAGTAACTTTGGATGCAGCATCAACATCAGTGCAAATAAATACTTGGCCAAAGATCCATTCCATGGCTGGACGCAGCTCAGGTTCAAAGTCAATTAAATCCAAGGCTGGGAAAACTTTCCCTTCACCTCCCTGAAATTCAACAAATTTATATTTTAAATCCCATCTCACTGACACAACTTACCAGAAATTAAATATTAAATAATGGGAAAGTAAAATCTATACCACTCTCTGAGCAAGCTGAATGGTCCGCTGATCCATACTTTTGCCGTTGATTCTATTTATGGGAATGATAGTGCACCTCTGCTGAAGTTGGCCTCTTTGAAGCAGCAACTTACTTGTTTCCTCATTATCAGTCACCACAAAATACAACTTTTGAATGGCAAAGAAAATATTCCAAGTTAGAACATTTAGTCCACAAACAACAACTAGCCCCTTCAAACTGTGCTACAGTACCTTCCCTCCTGCTGCACTTTCCAAAGCCTGTGCATACTTGGGATCCTTCACTCTGAACATCCTGCACACCAATCCTTTAACTTTCTTGCGATCAAAGTTTGGAGTGGGGTCTTTGTATTTGAAAGTTAGGTGTGGGTATCTATAAGAAAAGGTTACAATTACTTATTTAATTACTTCTGACTAGAATTGGTAGCTACTCACAAAAGAACTTTCTGTGGACATAACAATCACAGATAAAATATATACCTTGATTCTAAGCCAGTAGCTTTTTGCTGTGCATTCCGCATCTGCTCTCTAAGATTGACACGTTGTTCTTCAAGTCTTTCATTCATCCCATCTTCATACTCGATTTTGGCCAGCTCCGCCTACCAAGAGAAAAGCAAATAAAAAGACGGCATCATACAGAAACGCAACAGTGCACACAAAAAAAATATATCTTAAAATGTTTTTTAACATACAGCAATTGTTGCAACTTCTTTATCCATCTTTGCTAGAGCAGCCACATCACTAGAGTATGTTTTAGAATTTTCATTCAAAAGCTTCTCCTTTTTCAACAATTCACTCTTTATGTGCTCTAGTTCCATTTCACTTTGTTTTTTCTCTGTACTTGCAGTTGACACAGCTTGTTTAGCACCTGGACATGAGGATAAGATTGAATAGGTGGAAGACAAATCAAAAAGTTGACTTTTTGAGCCAAATTACTGCAAACTGTATGCAAACAAAGAGTCAAGATAAATTTAAAAAGATAAGAAAAAGAAAATTGTGCGTACTCATGAGCTGCTCCTGCAGAGTGGCATCAGCTCCATCATCACTGGACAACAAGCCAGCACTCACAGCTTGGTACTTCCTCTGTGCCGCAGCAAATGCTTCAGAATCAGCAGCTTCAGCTTCTTTCAGAGAAGAAAACTTTGAGCCAGTCTTGGATCTGTCAGACTCTTTCTGGGCAAGAACTTGCTCATCCTAATCAATGGAGAGAAAGGTCATGTATTGAATGTCATATATCAAGGAAGAAAGACAATTTTTGCAAAAAGCATCCCTAAAATCACACCTCTTTTAAACTTTTTTCTAATTGTTTTCTTCTTTTATTTTCCGTTGTTAGAGTGTCTTTATGTGACTTTATCAGGGCAATTATCTCAGCCTCTGCCTTTTCTCTTTTTTTAAGCTCTTTCTCCAATTTGCCGAGATTGCTGCCCTCCTCCTGCAAAAACAAGTAACATTGTAACAACAAGTAACATAAGGTTCAAAATAATAGTAGTACATGAGACAAAGTCTAAGTAACACTCATGACACATACCTCTCCTATTTTGGCAGTGATTCTTTCTATTTCACTGCTGAGTCTTTTTATTTCCTCCTGTCCTTCAATCATGTTTTGCTCCCTTCTTTTCATAGTAGTGTCTGCTTCATCTAAACTTTTCTGGAGATCCTTACTTGATTTCTGCCAGTACAAAACAGTATGAATGGCAAAAGAAATGAAATAAATCAGAGTTTGGGATAATTTATTATACAAATACAAACCTGTGCCGACTGGAACTTCCAGGCAACATAGATGCGTGATAGATGATCAACCTCCCGTTGTACTTTCTGGTATTCTAAATAATGAGAACGATCGTCCTTTAACTTCTGTAGCCGTGGACCAACATCTTGAGCAATCATCTGGAAAAATTCAAAAGGTGACCAATGTAGTGTTAATGAATTCACAAGATGAAATTTCCTCATGAAAATAAAAGGCTAAGCCTTTGACTATACCTCATCAAGTTCGTGGAGTTTAGCATCCTTCTTTTCAATGGTTTTGTAAGCAGCCTGTTTCTTTCCTTCATACATACGTGTACCTGCAGCTTCTTCCACCATGGATAAAATCTAAAATAGAACATGAGTTTTAATAAAAGAAGTTACATGTTTAGGTGGCCTACAAAAATTCGACATACCTCTGGAGGTTTCATGTTGAGAACTTTAGTGATTCTCCCTTGCATAATAAGAAAGTGAGGGTTGTTAACATTTAGCTGAACTGAGCAAAACATGTCCATGACTCGTTTGTTAGTCACATTGGTTCCATTTATGAGATATTTGTTTTTTCCACCAACAACAGTCTACAGTAAAACAGAATATGATCAATAATCATAAAAAATAAAAGGAAACCCTGATTAATACATGTTTTATGCAACAAATGCACGAATGGATGAAAACTCACTTGTCGCGTAACTGTGATCTCCTCATACTGCTCATATCCAAGTGGACCACATGATTTGTCAGTGTTGTCGAACTTCACTGTCACACTAGCTTTCGTGATACCAGCTTGGCCACTTTTGTACACGAGATCTTGCAAAGAACCAGCACGTACCTAACAAACACCCATCAAAGACCATTAGAGTTGTGAACAAACCACTTGCTATCGTCCCATCATCAAAATTAAAGAACACACGTACGTACCTGTCCAAGGTTCGTTATACCGAGCACAAAGCAAATTGAATCTAAAATGTTGGATTTACCACTCCCGTTTAGGCCTGTAATTGCGTTGAATTCACGATCAAATCCATTGACTTCAGTCCTTTGGCCATAGGACTTGAAGCCGTCCAAAATGATTGACTTGATGTGCATTTTAACTTCGAATGGTTATCCAGACACGTACGATACGTCAGATTTATCTCTTCATCGCTGTTGAACAGCAGTTGTCACCGGATTAACACGGAAAAACCTTAACTCAAACAACCATGTCGGAGTACGGCAACATTGGCGCCAAACAACAACAGGCTCTTCTGCCGCTCAAAAGCTTCAAAAAGGTTATGAAGCACACTAGCGACTTTAGCGGTGGTTTCGAGTACTATCGTCTTCCGTTAGAAAAATTACCCTCTCATTTGTCAGATATTTGCCATCATGTAAAAGATGTGAGCAAAAATCCGCATAATGCATTTCAAACAATTATGTTTTTGATATTTTCAGACTGTTTTTCGAGGTGAATAATAATGAAAGTGTTGCAAGTTAAGTTAATAACAGAGAAGAAATTAAGCTAGCTACGGTTGGTACTGCAAGCGTTCAGTTGTTTTTTGCCGGTAAACATCAAGTGTCTCATTTCACATTATTTAGGGACCGGGATGCCAAAGTCGTAGCAGAAAGTAATGTTTTCTAACGTTTCGGACGAAAGTAGGTTTCATAAATTGGTATGGCATTTTCAGGAAATCAGCTGGATACTTTCAGTAAGGATATTTTCGGCGTACCTGTATTTTTCGGTGCATAGAAACTTTTCTTGTGACATAGGTACATCATGATATGTTTCAGAACAAGATGTATACCGGCGCATCCAGATTGCGGCAGCCGTGCACTTTGTCAAAACCACCCCAAGAGGCAAAACTCATGAAGCCCATGTTCTAGATATCCAGCAGAAACTCAAGCTTAGATGGTTAAATTCCGTATGTATAAAAACAGTGAGTAGAGGCGACTCTTGAAAGACTTCGGTGTGTCTTACTTTTTTGTGCCCCGTCCAGACCCCATTTCAAAGAGATCATAGCTTGATTACTAGCATTAATCAACGTATCCTCAGACAGCAGCAAGACGCTCTAAAGTTAAGATTGAATGCTGTTGTACCGCAGAGCAATCACCATCTCTTTGAAGGTATTCAAATTATTTCATGTCCTTTCTTTCCCCCTGTATCTTTGATTAACTGAGATGATTCTTAAATTTGTTTTAAGATAACTCTTCAAACTTACAAGATGGCGCTCTGACCCAGATAAGGCATGTCTCCAATAAAGCTCATCTGTATTGTTTGGACTTAAACAGAGACAGATATGAAATTCTGGCCCATGCAAATTTTATTCAGGGTGTCATTCATTTAAAAACTTTGGCTGAAACTCGATCAACAATCCCTATCCAACAGTATATAAGTTCTGTTTCCAAAATGGTTAGCAATAACAGGATTAAAATCTTCTCTTCAGGCTCTGTTGAATGCAATGCAGCCACAGAGCCTTCCTATTCTGATGACAGTGGCTTTTACAACGTTAAGGATTCTGAGTCCAGTTCCATTACTCCTCAAGGTAATGTTGATTTAAATGCAACAAGTTCAAGTTTGGTCAAATCTTCATTAATCACGTCATTTAAGGATTTTTTTTTTTTGATTTTTTTGTCAGGGATAAACTCCTCCAGTGTGGCAAGCAGTATGTTGTTGTACATCATAAGCTCCTGCAATGCTGATCAGCTGCTTGAAAAAAGCATTCAAGCAATTTTAAATCACATTAGAAAACTCTCAAGTGGAAATGAAATTGAGTCGCCTGCTTTAAACTTGCATGAGGTCATGAACCAGTGGACAGTAAGACAAATGATGGATTCAAGGCTATTTCTTAAAACTCGCGCAGAGAAAAATTAATAATAGACTGACTTTCTAACAATGTCTCTTCTTTCCCAACCAGGGTTCAATACACCAGCAAGCTGTGGAAGTTCTTCATGCAATCATGGAAAAGAAAACTGTGCTCTCAGACATTATTGCATCTAGCAGTGACATGTGTTTTACTTCAATAAGAGAAATAATAGATGATGTGTTGAAGAAGGATATCTCGCACAATGTGAGCATTTTGAAATACTTGTATCAAATTGTCGATGAAATTTGTTTTGGATACCAGAACCTTTTTTTTTCTTACTGCAGATAAGCTATGAAACCAAAGAGAACCAAATAATGATGGTGCTGCAATTATCTGAAGGAGCAAATCTATGGTATCCCACTCTTGAATTCATTTTCAGTAATCTTGCTGCTCTAACTAGCAAAATTAAAAAGGACCAAGAGTATTCAGATGAAACCATGATTACCAGTTCAGAGACAAGAGGAGATTTAGCCCATAAAAAGCACAGGGACACTCAAATAATAGATCAGAGTTCCTCTCTCTTCAGACTTCTAAAAGCGTTTCTTACCACTAGACACAAAAAACCCAAAGAGGATCCAAGTGCAGGAAATGAATCAAAATCTGCATCAATTCAAGCTCCACATAAATCTGTTGCTGGTCTTTGGAGAAAACATTATGAAAGTCACAATGACAATAAAGTGCTCATGTCTTCGGTTTCTCACAGAATTGGCCCCACAAGATCTAATTTAAGACATTGGAGAAACATTTTAGAAGATCTGTTTCAAGAAATACTCTTCAAACATCCACTGGTTGCTGTGATTATTTATGATTGTGTGCAAATGCTGCACTTGTTGCAGTAGTAATACTAATAAAAAAAATCATTGGAGATAGATAAGTGTGTTTAAGGTGTCAATTGTTGAACAACTTCGCATTTATGTTTTTAGATAGTAAATTATTTTTAATCTCTAACAAAGTTTAATAGACTAACAGGAGATAACAGTATCTATACGCACTAAGATTTTAGCTCAAAATTTAGAGACATTCAAATGCATTGACATGAAATATGTAGCCAACATTTTATGATTGTTGAAATATGAACGACAAGCCATTGTGTACCACAGAAGAAAAATGTATCAATTACATTAGCAGTGGACATTGTAGTGTGCACACATTTGCATACAAAACCTTAAAAACTAGACAATCCAATAGCAAAAAAAAACAAAACGAACAGACCTAAATATGTACATTGAACCATCCTCAATCATTTGAAAAATTAATTGATTTAGCTTTGCTACAGTTACTGAAATTCCGATTGCTGCCCTGAAGAGTTCAAATTAATACCCGCAAATGGTGGAGGCTGGGCGTCTGCAGGCAGTGGTTGCTGTGGTTGGAAGTGCTCTGCTGTCATTCTTGTCATCCAGATTCCTACACCTTCAATTAAAGCTAATAATAAGCCTCCAACGGCAGCACTTGCAGCCATTGGACCAGGTCCGCTTCGAGCAGCTAATACCCCTCCAGTCAAAGCCCCACTCATAATTGAATTCCATGGGTCTTCTTTCCCTCGGAGATGGGCCAAACTACAGTCAAATGTTGAGAACATCCCACCCCAAACGGCAAAGCTTCCAGCTATGACAGGCGACCGCTGTTGAATGGCTGACAAGCTGCCGCCAAGGCGCCTTGTGAGACCACTTGGAGCATTTCGAAAGCCTCTAAAGCTCTGAAAGACGCCACCTCCAATGGCACCCATGGCAAAAGCACCTCCAATGTCGTCCATAATTCTCCAGGGACATGGCTCTCTTGTGTATTCTTCCATCTGTGGTTAGGTCTAGGGGAGCCTGAAAGGAGACAAGGAGTCATTAGACACATCAGCGATAGGAACAAAACAACAGATCCGTAGAAACAAAACTTTTGGTCCAAATCGAATATCATTGAAAAAGGGTAATAGTCCTATAACCCTAAGCCAGTTGCAAATCATGAAGATTCACACAAACGATACTCAAACTTTAACGAGAAAATCAAGGCTTACAGAAGTTAGAAAACGAAAAGAAGATATAATCAATTTGACTGACTAAAATGTTATTGAGAGACAACATAGAGGCGTCAAGTATTTAGAGGTCTAAAGTCTAAATGCAGAGAGCACGGATGAAGTATGGTTCTCATGAAATCGTTGCGACATGAGTAAGTTCGAGCACATTCCTCCGTAAAGACGTTTTGTTTCTAGGATCCAACACAAATGCAGCTTGATCAATAAGTTTGACAATTAAACTTACTAAAATCGAAGTGCAATCACTGTAACAACTAAGAAACTCAGACGACCGACGGCCTGTGTTGAGGAGGTTATGAAATGGAGGAGGAGGGGGGGTGAGATGAAAAGACAAAGCACTAACGAAAATGAAAACCAAGGCGAAATGGTGAAATCCGCTATGGCAAATTCGTTTTTGGTGGATATTTGAAAGTTTAATTTTTGTAGCACTATGGTGGTGTGATGGAGTGACTGAGGAGAAATCAAGAAGACGTACTAGGCTAAAAAAAATAACAAAAAACAATTTATTCAGCATTCTCAGTTTGTCAAACACAGCTAAATTGTCAAAAAGTCTCAATTTTAAAACAAGTTGTTTTCAAGGAGTTAATTTAATATAAAATTTCATACATTTTCGTCATTGCTTGCACTGACATTTTCTTCCATACCTTCTATGATGGAAAAGTCTTTAGCAATGTCACTTGAAGGAAGGAGAGGCTTCAGTTTCTTGCGCACAGGGGTCTCAAATTTGTCATCTAATTCCTCAACACTTTTAGTCCGTTTTAAACTAAGACTATCAACATTGGGTGAATTTTCGGTGTTACTAGTGGCTGGGTTTGATTCAACACGCTTTCCATCCTCTGTCCACTCGCCCGCAGTTTCTTCTTCAGTATAGTCATGGAGCCCCGTCTCCGTTTCGTCATCCTCTTCTTCTTCCCACTGATTCCACTCCTCCCCTTCTTCCCCTTCCTTCCAACCTCCCCAACCTTCCCCCTCTCCTTCTGCACACTCCTTCCATCCCTCCTTTGGTTCAGTTTCATCTTCATTAACGACCTCTTGCTCGTCATCTTCATCTTCATCATCATCGTCAACTTCTTCTTCAACTTGCTCCCCTTCCTCATTGGTAACTAATCTCGTCTTTTTTCCTTTACCTTTTTCCTTTTTGTACTTTCGTAGTTGTCGCTCTAATGAGGATATGGTTTCACCAGACTTGCGCAACTCCTGCTGCAAGTAATACACAGTGCTCTGCATTCCCTCCACATCTTCATCTAATTCTTGTAAAAATTCGTCTAATTCTGGGAGTAAACAAACATACAATAATATGAAGCCAAACAAAATACAAAGAGAAGGCAGTATAGATAAAATTATTTTAACAGTGACTTTTTAACTCACCTGATTGTGATTTCTTAACTTCAAGACTGAAAGTTTTCTGGAGAGCTAATTCTCCCTCCAGTTTGGCCATACGCCCACTGGCTACAGCCTTTCCCAATTCTTCATTTTCCTGATATAGTAAGCGGCATTTTGCCATAAGCCTCTTACCAGTGTTACTATCAGGGGTGAATTTCCATGCACTAAGTTCGTTTTGTGTTTCCTCCAATTGCGCTCGAGCAGTGGCAAGTTCGGACCGCAATTTTTGTAGAAGAAGATTGACAGCGGGGTCTAAGAAGGCAGAGCGTAGACTTCCCGCTGAAGGGGTAGCTGATGTTTTAAGGTCAGTAATTTGAGCCATGAGCTCTTGGATTTCCTGTTCTTTGGTGGCCAAACGACGAAGCACAGCTCTCTCCCTAGCACATGCTTCTACGTGCTGCGTCTTGGCACGATCAACGTAAGCCCGGAGACTGCCTATTTCGGCTGAAAACATTGAAACATATCCATTATTATTTTCCAAGAAGTTACGACAACATGAAAGAAGGAAACAAAGAGTACCAAAAAAAGACATGCACCTTCTTGATTCGCAGCTTGATTGTCGAGCCATTCAGTGTAGGCATCTAGTTCTTTCCAGTTTTGAATCAAATCAGGTAACGATATTGATTCAAGCTCTGTAGCTGATAACCTGGGTCTTGGAGGTTCACCAACGTCACTACGGACAGAGGCAGAAGACGCTGCCACAGAGTGTTCCGAGCAGGGCGTTGCTGGTGCTGTGGGAATGACTGGAGTGGTCGGTGCGGGCAATGAGACTGGTAGAGATGGCGTCAGAGACGGGGTTGGTGATGCACATGGGGACCCCTCCTCCTCTGGCTGCCCCGTAGCACTTTGGCCGCTGTCCTCTGACATAATATCAGTCACAGGACTGGAAAAGAGAACGGTCAACTATTTGTTGCAGAGATTTCATCAGACGTTGATTCAAAAAATATTATCATTCATAAGATGATTATAGGGTGAGAGTATGCTTCTTTATTTTAGGGTGTTTTCAATACTATAACCAAGGAGACTGTCAATCTCCTTGCTATAACCACAAACACAGCAGTTTTTCAGAGGTAAACAAAATCAAACGAAGCGTTCCTTACACAGAATGATAGAGGCGATTTCATACGCAGCTCGTTCTTCCTCCTCGTTTCACGGATTAGGGCTGTTGCGTCGGGTCGGCTTTCAAACGAATAAAGAGTTTAAAAGGGTTAAATATTTGCTAGCGGTGCACAATTTCTCATATAGGCTTCCTTTCGTAGTTTGTTTTTCTTTGTTTCTTTGTTTTCTTTCTGTCGTCCGCTTCGGCGCCGTCCGCGTGCGCTTTCCGCTCAGTGTTTTGATGTTTGGAGACAAGAACTAAGACACTCGTGAATTCGGTGTTGCTTCTATTGTTCGCTACGCCATGGCCGAGCCTGAGGTCGTAAAATTCCACGATTTGGAATTAGATGACAGAATTTTGAAGGTAAGTCGCCGATTTCCTTTACAGCCTAGTAGGTTAACCTCCTACGTCATATGGGGTTGCATGTTGCTAATGTGGGTCTTTGAACACTCCCTTATATTTTCTTCTCGAATTTTTGTGTTACAGGCCATAGCTAAGGAAGGTTGGACAGAGCCCACACTTATCCAGGAACGAGCGATTCCTCTTATTCTGCAAGGCAAAGACGTGTTAGTCAGAGCCCGAACAGGTTCAGGAAAGACAGGAGCCTTTGCAATACCTATCATCCAAAAGATTTTGAACTCGAAATTGGTGAGCTACTCTATGCTAGTTTCTAATGTTATGTATTTCTTCTCTTTTTTAACTTCCTTAAAATCTTAATTATTGTGTGTTATTTTCTCAGGTTGCCACAGAACAAGCAGTGAAAGCACTTGTCCTTGCTCCATCAAGAGAACTTTGTCAGCAAGTTGCTAGAAATTTTGAACAGCTTACTTCCAAATGCTCAAGAGATGTCAGAGTTTTGGACATTTCCCCACAAGTACGTCATTTTCTATTTTCCCCAAGACTGTCTCAAAGGATTGGCGTTCACTCAAAATGACTAAAGTTCCTTGCCCCCTCTCTGACTGCAACTATTTTATTTCCACAGGTTGATGTAAATGTCCAGCGTCCATTACTTGTTAGTAAACCAGATGTTGTTGTTTCAACCCCAGCAAGAGCTCTACTCCACTTAAAGTCTGGAAGTTTGACGCTCAAAGATTCCCTTGAAGTTCTTATCATTGATGAGGCTGACTTAGTTCTCGCTCATGGGTATGAGTCTGAGACAACGGCGTTACTTGAGTAGGTCCACATTTCAAATCTCTTTTACCTAGCCAGCCTATTAAATACAAATTTTTTTAAAAATAATCTGTTTTCTTTTTACACAGGTTTCTGCCCTCTGTTTACCAAGCCATTCTAGCTAGTGCAACATTATCAGATGATGTTCTAAAACTTAAGAAACTTATTCTGCACAATGCTGTAACACTGAAACTAGAGGAACCATCTCTTGCACCCACATCTCAGCTCCAACATTTTCATCTGTTTGCTGAAGAAAAGGATAAAGCAGCCATTCTCTATGCCCTCATTAAATTACATTTAGTTCGTGGCAAAACAATCATTTTTGTAAATAATGTTGATCGTTGTTTCAAGTAAGATTGTTGTATTTACATTCTTATGGTGTGGAAAAGAAATATCTATTGAAGTGGATTCTAATACTATAATTCAATTGTTGCAGGCTTAAATTATTTTTGGAACAATTCAATGTTCGAACGGTGGTGCTCAACTCAGAATTACCTGCCGCCACTAGATGTCACGCCGTAAATCAATTCAATGAGGGCATCTATGATATAATTATTGCATCTGATGAAACTGTGCTTGCTGAGCCAGCAACAGCGGGCTCATCTCAAAAGTATGCATTATTGAAAATATTTATTTATTTAATTTCTGCTATTTCACTAATTTTATTTATCACTCTCTAGAAAAAAGAAGAAGAAGAAGAAAGAGGAGGAAAAGAAAGACGAGGAACAAGTTGAGGAGAAGGTCAGCAAAAGGAAGAGTGACAAAGAATCTGGTGTGTCCCGGGGTATTGACTTCCAATTTGTTTCCAACGTTATCAATTTTGACTTCCCTCTGGATATCAATTCTTATATCCATAGAGCTGGTCGAACTGCCCGTGGGAAAAACAAGGGTACAGCTTTGTCATTTGTGAGCCTTCGCGAGCAGCCTCGTATGCACCAAGTTGAAAGCTACTTAAAAAATGAACACAGCATAGAAGAAAATGTTATGAAAGCTTACCAATTTAAATTGGAAGAAGTAGAAGCCTTTAGGTACCGTGCCAGGGATGCATGGACAGCAGTCACCAAAATTGCAATAAGAGAAGCCCGTATAAAGGAGATCAAACGAGAATTATTTAACACCAATGAACTCAAGAGCTATTTTGAGGACAACCCACGGGACTTCAATTCCCTGAGACATGACAAGGCTCTTCATGCAGTCAAAGTACATCCCCATTTGTCGGATGTTCCCGATTATATTGTTCCCCATGCTCTGAAGAAGCTGTCAGGAATTGGTCACAACCGGAAACGGCGCCGTGTGTCCCACCTCAAGACACCTAGGCAAGAGATGTTCCTTGTAAGTTTGGAATGCATCATTCAACGCAAAAACTTTGAGATTATCAGTTTTTGTTTATTTTTGGATCTTGCCTATTAACCTTTGTCATTTTGTTTTCAGGCTGCAAAGAGCAATCCACTGATGAGTCTGGAATTTGAAGGTTTTGGGAAGCGCCAAAAGAAATAGTGTTCGTTTAAATTATACAATTAAGTTTGCTTTGAACCTCATTTGTTGATGAATCCAAATTTATTACAAAATAGGGATCAAGAAGATTATTTCAATAACTTGAAATACATTTATCAAAACAGTGAAAATAACCATACAGCTTTTTATTTTACTTTTAACTAAAGGATAATAAAGTTTGAAATAAACTTTCAATGTTAAAAAAAAAATACTGTAACTCTGTACTCTGAAGACTAAGAATTAAGGGCTATAAAAGCTTTATGGCAAGACAAATGGTAGAAAAGTCAAATCATGCACACGTCACAAGGCAAGAGGAGCTGCACTTTAACCATGGAACCCCCACTGTGAAGGGCAGATAGTGCCTGTATCAGTATTGGAGTTCACATTGTCATCACACCTTAGTCTCTTCTGTGGAGGGCTTAGGGTGTCATCACAACTGGAGTTCAGAACAACACTTTGATTTTCCAATGAGTTGAAAGAGCTCATTGTGATAGTTTCCGAAAGCTCATCATTGCAAAGAGCATGTACTTTGGCTAACATATTGCAATCGTCCTGCACAGAAAAGTGATAAGTTAACACAAATGCTATATATTTTTAATTATGTATTGGTAATATTAGATTTACCTGAAACCATTTATCATTGAGGATTTCACTGATTTTTATTCTTTCTTCGGGATCTTCCAACAGCATCCTATCGATGAGAGACTTCGCTTCTTCAGAGACAGGATCCCATATGGTAGAGGGCACCGTATACATGGCTTCCTTAATGATCTCTTGAATATTTTCTGGCTCGGAGCAAAATGGCTCAATGCCAGACAAACTTCAAAATTGGGAATTAAATTATATTCTTATCACTAATTCTAATTCTAGATTAACAAGCCACTTCAATCACTTACCACACGTATAATATTACACCCAAGCTCCAAATGTCCACCTGTTTTGTATACTCAAAGGAACCTCCTCCAAAAATGATTTCTGGGGCCACATACATCTTTGTGCCACATAACGTTTTCATCATGGTAAAAGAAGACAGAACCTTAGAAAGACCAAAATCTGTCAACTTAACCAGGGTTTCTTCATTTGAGGAAGCAAGTAGAATGTTGGCTGGCTTTAAGGGAAATAAAAAAAAATAGTGAAAAGATGAAATGAACTAGATAATGGCCATGAAACAATGAGAAAAAAATCAGAAAATTTTTACCTTGAGATCTCGATGGATAATGCCCCTGCTATGCAAATACTCAACACCACTCGCAATCTGATAGAAGTACAGTTTAGCAGTATCCTCTTTCAATCTTTGGCTGTCATGGATTTTATGAGATAAATCCTTCCCTTCCATATACTCTAATATTAAGAAGTGCTCCTTCATACAGTCTAGCACATCTATTAACTTGATGACATTAGGCTGAAAAGGAACAAATAAAAAGATTTGGAGAGGCTGACTGGTTAGGTGTTATAAATTAAAGCAATACCTAAAAGACAACTTACATGATTAACAGTTTGAAGAATGTCTAATTCATTTAATAATTTCTTCTTGCAAGAACTAACTATGGCGCCATTTGCATGCAGATCTTTAGTTATTGTTTTCAATGCAAATGGTCGTTTACTGACCTGTATTTGAAACGAAGTGCAAATTAGGATGTTCGTCACAAAAGAACAAAGAAGTGGAGCAATATTCAAAAGATCGTTGGACACCTACCTTGTTAAAGACAAGAGAGACCTCACCAAATGTGCCAGCTCCAAGGCGAAAAGAGATATGGTACTTCTTTCTTACAGAGTGAGGTATGGTTGTGCTAAGCGGCACCAGCGCATCCACAAAGACGTAGGCTGTTACAAGCACAATGGTGTTTTAAAAAAAAAAACAAAAAAAAAACACTAGATCTTAGGAAGTTGTACAGCATAGTCAAAGCCTTGTGCTACCTTCATAAATGCGAGCAGGCTTTGCCAAAGCAGGAAAACCAATGACATCATTAGTAGCTAAAATCTTCTTTCTTTGAACGCCACTTTTTTTCTTTAGCATGTGCCCATTAATGTAGGTCCCATTCGAACTTGTATCTATCAGGACCACTCGTGTGGCAGCAGCCCCCATAATATTGATTTGTTGCCGCTCAATGTAGAAGTGTTTCTTGCTGACATTTTTAAGGACTCCTACTGGTATTTGCTCCCGACGGAGAGCAACGTCAACGTCAGTTGCCTGACCAAACGTGTACTTGTCAAGGATGAGATCTGTAAAGGAGGCTGCGATCAAGTACAAGTTGCATGCATCGTAACATCTCCCATTCCCCATAGATTGACACAGACAGCTAAGCACAAGAAATCCCATGCTGGTTGCTAGAGCGCTAGAGCGACGGACAGGAATGGGAGAGTCTTTGATGCGTTAAAGTTCAACAATGACACAAAGGCTTAACCTACCTATCGCGTCGAGTGACGCTTTGAGAGGGTAAAGGCGCCCCCAGAACTGTGGCTCACTTTCTGTCTGACTAGTCTCATAGCCACTTTCGGGGACTTCTGAGGACTGCTGAGTGCTCTCTTGCGTTTCTTGGCTACACGTTTCCATCGTCGGTGCGGGTATAATCAAATAAAGGCTCACAACAAATCTACTACTTCAACCCATGCCAGGATCCCTACCCATGCCGGGCGCTACACAGCAACAACAAAGGGGGATGGGGGTGGGGGCGGCGTGGGGCGGCGCGGGCGGCAAGTTTTAAAGGGACAGTGTACTGTTGCCAACCTAAGACACGCTCGCGGCCGGGAAGGGCTCGCGGCTGTCGTGGACGAGTGTACTGGTGGAGTGCAAGACTGATGCTGCGAGGCAGAATGACATCGACCAACGGAAATTCAAAGAACTGTCGCAGGTGCGAATGAAAGCAATCGTGGCGCGGGTGAGCGGTCGCTGCCGCACCTGCATGCCAACCTGCCGCCGTCCCCCTCCCCTCCTCTCTCCTCCCTAACATCTGCTAACATCCCTTCCTCACTGTCCTGCTGTGGCCCTTGCCCGCGGAAAAATTCATTTGAGAGAAATTAGTTTTGCTATTCACGAAACGAAAAGTAGCAAGATTTATTTCAAAAGGTGTAACATGGATACAGCGTCACTGCCTCCTCTTGCCGCGCCTCGCCGGGCGCGCCTTGCCGCCGGGCGTGCCTTGCGTGGCCCCCGCCGCCTTGTCCAGCTGCGCCAGCTGCGCCACGACGTCCTGCCGGATGCTGTCCTCCACGGCGTCCAGCTCCTGCAGCGCCAGGAGGTGCAGGCGGCCCTCGGGAGACTCCCTGGGCTCGTGCTGCAGGTGGTGCAGGCTGGCGCGCAGCAGGTCCCGCGCGCGCCGCAGGTGGTGCGCCTCGCCGTCGTGGCCGCCGAGGGCCACCGCCACGTGCATCTCGTGCAGCGCGATGCCTGCAGCAGGACGCAACTGTCTCTCTCGCACTCATGGGGCGTCCCTTTGGGTGCGAGAGAGACTCTCGGGGTCGCGCAGTGGGCCAGAAGGCGGCGAAGGCGGCCAAAACTCTCGACGCGTGTTGAGCTCCAGAGTCGCAAATGGGACTCGAACCGAACGTGTCACCCCACCAATGGATTTCTCGTCGGTTCGAGTCCTGTTTAGCGACTCTGGAGCTCAAAACACGTCTCGAGTTTTGGCCGCCCGCGCGGTCTTCTTGCCCACTGTGAGTCGGTCTGCCGCCCTACGGACCTTTGAGGCGCGACACGCGGCCCGGCAGCAGCCGCTCCAGCACGTCGACGATCTCCTGGCAGAGCTGCCGCATGCGCAGCAGGGCGTGCGCGGCGGGCCGGCGCGCGCTCAGCACGGCGTCGCGGTACATGGCCACCAGGACCTGCTTGGCGGAGAGCTGCACGGCGTGCTGCGGCGGCAGAGTGCGCGACAGTCGCAGCAGCAGGGCCTCCAGGCCGCGCGCGTCTGCCTCGCCGTCGTCGCCGCCCTGTCGGCGCGCGGCCTCCCACGCCTCGGCGCAGCGACGCGAGGCGGACAGGGCGGCGCGCGAGGACACGCCGGCCCCGCAGCCCCCGCAGCGCCACGACGACGGCGACGACGGCCTCCGCTTCCTCGGCGAGCACGAAGCGGGCAGGGCCGCGACCCCGGGCGGCAGGGGCTTCCTGGAGCGCGTCGGCGGCGGCGTCCTGGAGTCCGCTCGGGGCGTGGACGCCGCAGCCACCGGGGACACGAGGCCCGCGTGGCAGTGGGGGCACCACAGGGAGCTGAGGTGCGTGCCGCACTCGGTGGGGTCGGCGCAGCGCTCGCACGAGCACTCGAAG
Organism: Stenchaetothrips biformis; assembly: GCA_030522485.1. NCBI lineage: Eukaryota > Metazoa > Arthropoda > Insecta > Thysanoptera > Thripidae > Stenchaetothrips > Stenchaetothrips biformis. The sequence goes on along the minus strand of CM060095.1, from coordinate 8,687,405 downwards.
TACTTGCCCTCGCGGAGGTGCTCCTGGCGCCGCACTGTCGTCTGCGGACAACGCCCCTTTGAGTGCGAGAGCGACAGAGCGACTCTCGGGGTCGAGGCCGGCGGCGTCGAGGGTGGGACTTCCCTGCGACACACAGTGTGTCAGAAGACCGTTTGAGGCGGCCAAAAGTCTAGGCGCGTGTTGAGCTCCAGAGTCGCTAAATGGGACTCGAACCGAACGTGTGACCCCACCAATGGATTCCTCGTTTGGAGAGAAATCCATCGGTGAGGTCAAACGTTTGATTCGAGTCCCATTTAGCGACTCTGGAGCTCAAAACGCCTCTAGAATTTTAGCCACCTCAAAGGTCTTCTGGCCCGCTGTGCGACACGCCGCGCGGCGCGGGGCTCACCTCCAGCAGCTCGCAGTAGTTGTACTGCAGGGCGGCGGCGCGCGGCAGCTCGCAGGTGGCGCGCACCGTGAGCTGCAGCTGGTCGTCGACGGCCAGCTGCACGTTGGGGACGCAGCTGTGGGACATCATGGCGGCGCGCAGGAACACGGCGCGCAGCTGGTCGCCTGCAAGCAGTGCGCGGCTCAGCGGGACGCCGCCCGGACCATGACTGCAGACTCATTTACCCGACGGAGTCGTTTTCGTCGCTCTGTCTCTCTCGCGCCTCTACGGGACGCCTCATCGTTGCGAGTGAGACAGAGCTACGACCCTCGGAACCAGACTGCCGTGTCCCCAGCGTGTCGGAAGTCGAGGAGCGAAGGCGTACCTGCCTGCTGGCCCGCCAAGCCCTGCGCTGGCCCGCGGACCTCGAAGCTGTTGACGTCCAGGATGGCGCAGACCCGCTGCAGGAGCTCATCCTCGGAGCCGTCCGTCGCCAGCAGTCCCGCAGCGCGCAGCACCTGCAACGCCGCGCGGAGGGAAACTCATTCCGGGAGTCGTAGCGCTGTCTCTGTCGCACTCGTGGGGCCTTCCCTTGAGACGCGAGAGAGACAGAGCGACGAAAACGGCTCTCGGAATGAGTGTGCCGTCGCTCCGCGGCCTCGACCCACCTCCACGACGCCCTTCCGGCGCTCCTCCCAGACGGGCCTGGAGCGCCGTTTGTCCAGGTGGGCCTCCAGGTCCAGGAAGGACTTCCAGGCGGCGGTTCCGGAGCGCACCCCTATCAGGCACCGCAGCGGCAGGACGAGCTCGGGCCGGCCGTCCAGCAGTGTGCCTGCAGCAAGACGGCCAGACGGTCATGCAGGCCGAGGGCCGGGCAGGGCCTCCGCATAGTGGGCCAGAAGACCAGCGCAGGCCGCCAAAATTCTTGAGGCGTTTTTAGCTCCAGAATGGCTTATGGGACTCGAAACGAACGTGTGACCCCATCGACGGATTGCTCTCCGAAGAGTCTTCTGGCTCACTGCGCACCGCAGCACAGTGGGTCAGAAGACCGTTGAGGCGGCCAAAATTCTAAACGCGTTTTGAGCTCCAGAGTTGCTGGACCAATGGATTCCTCGTTCAGAGAGCAATCCATTGGTGGGGTCACACGTTCGAATCGAGTCCCATTTAGCGACTCTTGAGCTCAAAACGCGTCAAGAATTTTCGGCCGCCTGAACGGTCTTCTGACCCGCTGTGCGTCGCTGTGCGTTGGGTTAGTGCTCCAGGCTTACCAGCGCCCGCCGCGCCGAGTACCTGGCACTCCCACTCGCTGTGCGCGGCCAGCCCCTCGCACTCGTTGTCGCAGACGGCCGCCCCGCAGCGGGTGCAGCGGTGGCCGGCCGGCGGCGGGGCCTGCAGGGGGCAGTGGCACCCCAGGCACAGCGGCCTGGCGCCGGCGCACGGCCCCGCCACCAGGGGCCACTCCTTGACGAGCAGCGTGCCGGTCGCCACCGCGCGCGTCGTGGCGAGGAACCTGCGGCAGGGACGACGGCGACGTCACACAGTGGGCCAGAAGACGGCAAAGGCGGCCAAAACTCTCGACGCGTTTTGAGCTCCAGAGTCGCTGCTACATGGGACTCGAATCGAACATGTGACCCCACCAACGCGTCTGGAGTTTCGGCCGCCTGCGCCGTCTTCTGGCCCACTGTGCCCATGTCACACCCGGGAGCACCGCGTCGACCGCTGCGCCCCACCTGCCCAGCTGGTCGCTGCGTTGCAGTGTGCACGGGAAGCAGCCCGGCCGGTGCTCGGGCCAGTGCTGCCGCTGGTGCTCCTTGCTGCAGTACGCCGCCGTGCCGCAGTTGGCGCACACGGTGGGAGCCGCGGCCCCGCACTGGGCGCACAGCAGGGCCATGGCCTCCTCGTGCACCTTCAGCTCGGTCCCCGTGGAGGTTCTCGCCGTCACCAGGCCCTTCTACCCGCCATGGCGCCGGGGCTCTCACCGCGAGACGCGTGGCGCGGCCCGGCGACGAGGCGACTACGACTGCCGGGTAAAATTAGACGAAAGGGCACAGAGGAGGGGTCCGCTCAGCTACGCTCGGCTGGGCCGCCTCACCCGCTTGAGTCGTGGGCAGCAGGCTCAAGGGCGGATCCAGAGGCGGATTAGGGGGGAAGGAACGGCGCAAAGGTTGCCTACCTGCGGGGGCAATGTGCGACTTTTTGCCGACCTTTCAGGCGCCTTCGCCGTCTGCAGGGAGGGGTGCCTCCTCCCTGGAGCCGCGCCTGCTTAGGATGTAGTGAGGCCACTTCAGGGAAAGGAGATGAAAAGGACGGGATACGTAGCGTGGCAAAAAAGAAAACATGATCAGGGCTTCCGAAAAAATTTAATTACTTGCAATTTTTTCATGTATCTTTTTTTTCTGCACAGCCGTTGGTGGCTGACTTTGCACATGTGTCCTGAACAGGACGCGATCTAGAACACCAGGGTTTATCAGGCTGGTATACATTTTTTTAAATTTTTTTTTTTAAAGACATGCATTAGATAATTAAAATCAATTGATGTCTGACATATTAACAAAATACAGGAGACTTATTTTTCTTTTAAGTTTAAACACAACCCAAAACCAAGTAAACTTGAAGTCATTGGTAAGGATCAATTCTTTCTTAAGTTTGAACTAACAAAAGCAACAGGTACTAGTCTGGAACACTAATAAGTTTAAGGGGGGTAGGGGCAGGGAGTTACATATACACATTTAAAATTCACCAATAATTTGATCTTTTAACTTTGAAAGAAAATACAAGAAACTCATTGCAATAAAACAATGAAATGAATAAACATTAACTGTAAGACTTGTCAAAGGAAATTGAAGAGCAGCACAATCAAGCTTTATATAAAAGAAAAGAAAAATTACAGCCTTAGTTTACTCATTCATTCTAACAATAAATTAAACAACTTGAACCTAGATAAATAAAAATAAAATAAATGTACGTGAAATAACCAACGCAATTTGCAATAAATCAGTACATTCATTGGGCTTGGTTTCAGGTGCATAATTGTTCCACTTATGACTTGAATACATTAAATGAAAAAGTGACAAACCAACAACATTGTTTAGAACACAGAACAACACTTCTTGTACACTAGAAAATTATGTTCATCTGACAAAATGTTTATACTACTAGAGGACCACAGAGAAGTGAAGAATGTATTATTGAGGGATAAACAAAGTTGGGAAACTAGCAAGAGACCCATCCAACAGCCCACAACTTAGGGAATAAAAAAAACAAAAGAAAAAAAAAGGCCTAAACTGAACTGAACACAATTGCAATGTGAAATAATGAGCATTACATCACCAAGACACAAAATTTTCACCCAAAGTGATTTTATCGAAGTTGAGTGCATGTGCCACAAGCTTGCTTCCTCTACATGGTCTCATTGTCCCTGCTAGGGTGTGCCCTGATGATGGGTGCAACTAGCGAATAAATTAACCAATAACAACCTTCTTTCCCCGCAAGGTGGACTCAAGTATAATCTTTGGACTTTTATGGTCTGTTATTGTTATTTTTTAAAAAGTGAAATACACTAAGCATACACCAGCAGGGGTTTCAAACTGCTTATAGCTGGAGACCAGAGAGGCGTGCTAAAACTCAGGACGGCAGTTCTGCGCCATTTGCTTCTGAGTTTTTCATTACATCTGGCAGATCAGGTGGGGATGAGTAGGGGGTCATCTCCAACTGTTCAAAGCTGCCATCTTCTGCCCTGTAAGGAGACACAATTATGGACTTACTGGCATCAGAAAACAGATACTCTAGAACTATTTTTTAAATAATGAGCTATTGAACACTTACCTTACAGCAAGCCCAATTTGAGCAGGACATTGGGCCTTGGCAGAACTAGCAGTCAAGCCATAGTCTTGTAATGCTCTGTGGTCATCCATTTCAACATTATCTTTGTTAAAAAGTTGCTGGTTTTCAGGTGAGACTTTGATAATGCCTGAAGGGAAAAGAAAAGAAAAACCTGTAAGATTGATCGTCTGCATATAACATACACTCAAGCTCAATAATGAGCCCATATTACCTTCTATCATTTTTTTGAGTTCCAGTACAGTAGTGGAGTCCTTTGCATCGGTAAATATCGTTAGCTTCTTTCTTCTGATCATGAGAAAGACATCCTATAAAAATGGAAACGTCATTATATTACTCATAAGCTTGATGGATTGCGTTGTACTGACAATTGTGCAGCCATCATAGTAAAACAATGCTTCAAGGTACACAGTCTATCAAATAACGGTTATCTAATAGGTCAACGAAGTATAATATATAAAGTGCCTTCCATCCCTGGCGTCCCAATGGAAAATTACATAAACCCGTACCGAAATAAAAGCAGCAACAAGGGCAGATGGCAAGAAGGATTTGACCGAGGACAGCAACATCAAGGAAAACAACCAAACAATGTCAAGCAACAACCCTCGCGGGGCAGCAGAAAGCCTTTTCCATGACAAGACCGTCTGGCTGTCCATGATCCATCCACCGGCCGAGGCGCTCTGCCTTGACAGCCGTCATCCCCAGAGAAAACCTCCACGAAATGCGAATGCCCACATCGATCACAGGCCAAGATTCAGCGATTTTATTTTTTTCCAAATGGCTGATGAATTCGGGAGCCGGCGGCTGCCAAACCTCGCTCACGATGCCAAGTCACTCACCATGTTTTCGCCGGTTCGCGACCTAGTCGGTCGGTATCCTGAGGTGGACGCCACTCCGAGGCCGAGAACGGGTTCGTTCGCTCACCGCAACAATTCTCTAAATTTCTAGTTCCAGTTTTGTAAGGGCCTGTCTTTTCGTGTGGCCTGTCGATCGGAGACTGGGGTGAGGGGGTGGGTGGTTGGTTGAAAAATACGGGGTGGAGAGGTGGGGAGGGGGGTAGGGGCAGACGCCTTGTAGACCAGGAGCAGGCTACATGGGCGCACTAAAATTCCCTCACGACTCCAATCTCCTAACCAGCCTTCCACAATCAGACCACTCCGGAATAATGGCTATTGGCGTTTGTTGAATAAAAATCGCAAGGTCTCTAATTTTTTTACGTTTCTCTGTGGATACCTGCGCTCGATCTGAAACAAACAAATTTTTTGTTGTTCTGTTGGTGAGCCGACGACAGCGACGCTAGCGCTCGCGACAGCAGACGACCGTTCCCCCACCACCCACCGCAGGTGGTTTTTTTTTTGTCAGTGATTGATGTCCGATGTGAAAATGGCCGGCTCTGTGATTTATGGACGTTTATTGGAAGTTATGTTATTTTCCCAGCCTGGCTTAAAGATGGTGTAGCTACTATCTTCATTGATTGGGGCGAGCGCCTAACCGTTGGAGTGGAATTCAGCTGTTACTTTGGGGTCAGTACCTGGTGTTCATAGTCGGGATAACCACCATGATTTGTTTATAAATTTTGTAGAGGTGTCATGGAATACCATGACTTTCTAAATCTATTGTTTTAAGCTCTCAAAATAACCTATGATTTCTTATCCACTTCTTTTCCCTGTACACTAATCTTTTGTCTGTTTACATTCGAGATTGTTTTCATGTGACACTTAATGCACCTGTTATGTCCTGAATGTTTTCATACAATCTTTTAAGCCATCATCCTGTTCATAAACTAGTCAATATCTATCATGCTTAAGAGCACTCTCCTAAAACACTAAAGCCCAGTAGTAGAGGAAATGAGTACAAGGAATGTGATATTCAAAAATGTACAGCTTAAGTTTATCACTACTGACATGCTATAACAAACATGAAGCTGCTGATTATTGGAACTCAGCCTACATTCATAAGATGTTCCTTCCATTTTCTGTGCACAGGCAAGCTGGAGGACGTAGAGATGTCTCCGGTCCCATTGGAAGGCCAGCAGTTGCTGCAGCAACAACCGCAGCAGCAACTTCAACAGCTCTTGCAGCAGACGCAACAACCGCCCCAGCTTTTACAACTTCCACCCCAGCATCTGCAACAGCAGCATCTTCAGCAGCAACTGCAACAACAGCAGCATCAACATCATCTACAGCAGCACCAACATCAGCAACAGTTACAGCATCAGCAGCAACAAATGCAGCAGCAACAGCAGCAACATCAGCACCAGACGCCTGAACAGGACCAAGACCAATTACACCAGCAACTGCAAGTTCATTTGCCGCATGATGGGCAGCGTAGCGGCACCATAAGCCTTGCCGTGCTCATTGACCACATCGTTCAGAGGACATATCATGAACTCACTATTCTGGCAGAAATGTAAGTTGTTATCGCAAAATTATGTTAGTTACTATCAGTAATTCACATCACACGTTTCCATTTTTTTCTTGTTTTTTTCCCAAAAATATTTTAGCCTCCCAAAAAAATCAGATATTGAAAGAAAAATAGAAATTCACAACTTTGCCGCAAGAACAAGACAGTTATTTGTGCGTCTGCTGGCTTTGGTGAAATGGGCCAACTCTGCTTCCAAAGTTGACAAATCTGCTCATATCATGGCTTTCCTGGACAAGCAGTCTTTACTCTTTGTGGACACTGCTGACATGTTAGCAAGGATGGCAAGAGAAACTCTAGTTAATGCATGTCTACCAGATTTCCAAATTCCTGCAGCTGTTGAAGTTTTGACCACTGGTACCTATGGTCGATTGCCTCAGTGTATCCGGGTGAGTGTATTGCTGTCCATATAAATTGTCATTGTTCAAGTACTATCATCTTTTTTCCGAAATTTGTGGGAAATGCTAACTGGATTTTTCTTTTAGGACCGTGTTGTTCCTCAAGAGCCAATAACTCCCATTGAAAAAGAAAATACTCTTCTGAGGTTAAATCAAGTCATTCAACATCGTCTTGTGACTGGTAATGTTTTGCCACAAATGAGAAACGTCAAGGTGAGTGTCTCCTTGTCCTTCAAGCTGCGTTGAATTTTTTCAGACTTTTCAATACCTAATACGAATTTTTTCCCCCCCTTCTTTCCCAGATTGAGGGTGGCAGAGCTACATTTCATGTAAAGCACGAGTTTGAAGTATCACTCACTGTGATGGGTGATGGACCGAACATTCCGTGGAAGCTACTTAATGTTGAAATCTTAGTGGAGGACAAAGATTGTGGAGGTAATTGGTAGCAGTGTGAAATTTGAATAGCAAAAAGGTTATGGGGAGTCAAAAAAGTCACATTTTTCTTCTTTTGTTACACAGGTGGTCAGGCACTAGTTCATCCATTACAAGTTGACTATGTTCAAGAAGTTATTCAGGCTCGCCTCACTGACTGCCCCCATCCACTTAATGAGGTTTGATTATCATATAAAAGCTTCAAGCTAAATTTTTTGAAGATTTTTTATTCTTTTCAATGCATGGTTGCTATTTTTTTCCAGGTCTACAACATTCTCCATTTTTTTGCCCAATCTCTACAGCTTGAGGTTCTTTATGCCCAAGCACTTCGACTGAAAAAAGACCGTCTTGGTGACCATATTAGTATTTATAGCTATGTACCAGGGGATCATTTGACCATTTCATATTGGTGTGAACTGTCCAAAAAGGATGCTGCCAACTCTGAGATGGGTTACAAGTTTTCAACCCAAGTCAACCAGAATGAAAGTGCCAAACCCTTAGGTGTTCTTCATCTTCCCCACTTAGGCTGTGTTGAGGTACGTCACATTTAAAAATTTTTTGTTAGGCTTTTTTGGCTCTTTTTGATTACAGTGTTTCTTTTTCTTCTCAGACTGAAATAGCTGAAAAATCTATACACACTGGTGTGTTATCCTTAGAAAGATTACTTGTTCACACCATTCACATTAGAACTAAAACTTGCTTGACTGACTTGAAAGCAGAACTGCAGACCCTTCTGCCAGGGGTAGAGTGCACTGTGAGTGGTGTGCCAGCAATGTTAAGCGTCCCTCTTCTGTATCCATGCCAGAGGGCGGAGCAAATGCTTATCACAGTAAGTAATTTTCTGTAAAATTCAAATAGTGTCATTCTCCATTTAATGTGGTCTCATTCCAAATTTTTTCCTTGCAGATTGAGACATACACTGGCATCATACAGTGTTGTGTCCCTCAATATGATGCACCCATGATAGGGGGTATTCAAGTTGCTCTTAATGGGGACAAATCCAAATTGCCAACTCTATTATCAGAGCTGCGGTTTTGGGTTATGAAGAGGCGTTGTGAAAAGACTTTAATGCAATTACCAGTCACTGTCAAAGATTATCTTCCGTTGCTTTCCTTGCAGGAAAGCCCTCTTGCTTCTAGGTCAAGCATACATACTTTGTTTGCATTTTAAACTAATCCCATCCATTCTCTGATTTTTTAATTCTAATAAAGTTTAATGGACTTTACAGATTAGGACGACATCACATGTTAGTGCAGCTTAACCATCATTCATCATCCATCCTCATTGTTGATTTGCATGAGAACAAAAGCTCCACAAGGGGCATTGGAATTGACTGTCATTTTTATTTGGCATCTGTGAAGCCGGCCTCTGTGCAAGAAGATGAAGAAACCGTTCCTGAAAGTGGAATGCCAAAGCCTTACCTGAAGGTATGGTTCTCCAGAGTGATTGAATTATGAAAATTACAGCTTTGCAAAAGGTTGAAAAAGATTTTAATTTTCTTCATTTTTTCCTGCTCCACTTTTAGGTTGTTGCATTGATGGAACTGAACACATTTGTTGCAACTCATGGTCCGTGTACAAGTGTGGATGAATCTCCAGGTCCTGGCAAGCGGAAACTGTCTCCTTCAGGAGATTATGAGTCACACTTAAAATCAAAACACCCTGCATACTTCATCCCTGAGTTAGCTCACGTAGTGTCAATGTGTGAAGACAGGATTCCATTCATTAGTTTGACTCAAGAACTGTCTAGACGATTGATCCCTCACCAGGGAATTCAAGTATGTACTTTTCAAATAATAATATAATTAAATCCAATGAGTTTATGATAATTTACTTAAATTGATATTTTCAGGTGGAATCTGAAGCTAGTGGTCTTGTGTTAAGACTTTTAACCTTCCCTACCCCTGAACATATTTCAAGCACAGACCCCTACTATGTGGCTCTTTTGCAAAGATTATTATCAATTTCAATTAGATCTTCATCGCAAGCAGAGGGAAGAAAATGGATTATGGAACTTGTATGTAAAATTCAAGGACCTTAAAATGTGTACAAAAATATTTTTTGTTTGGCTATAATCGCTTATCAATGTTTTCAGGTGTTTTCTGGCTCTCCTGTTCAATCTCTTCTTCCAAAGGAACAAGGGAGTCGCCGTCCAGTGTACCTTTACTACGATATACTGAGTGAAGATAACTCTGCTAAAACAATCAATGCAATGCTAGCAGATTGGGTATCCATTGCCCACCTGTACATGGTATTTATCAATATGATGTCAATGTCTCATCTTTAAAAAGTCTTCAAACAAAGAATTGCTGAAAATTGACCTTTTATTTGCAGTTGGCTGAAGAGCTTTCAGAGGGTTTTAAAAGTAGCAAGTACAATTTCTCTGATATTTGCTCTGTAAAATCCTTTAACTACTTAAAGTTGAGCCTTGGTTATGGTCCAAGCAAAGCAGCATCGGTCACCATTCGGTGGAGTATTGAAAGAAAAGCCTTCTACCTACTATTTGGTCAGTGCACCTTTATCAAGCTTTGTATTAATTTTGGTAGTCTGTTTTAGCACTATTGTTGATGTTTTCTCTTTTAATATGCAGGTCCGTCAGGTAAAACAGCATGTGTACATGCTCCAGTTCGTTCGCACTTGGAAGTCTTCCTCAATAAAAATTCTAGTTGTATCCTCCTGATTCAAGTGCTCCATGAAACTTATGAAGCTCTTGCTTCTATTTCCAAACTTTCCTCCACACCCCACTTTGGGGTAATCAGCACGGTAAGTGAATGTGCCGTTAATGTGTGCCTGGGGATTTGATTTCACAACAATAACCCTGTGATGAATTTTGTTTCCAGAGGCCGACAATTCCAATTCAAACTTGGAATATCATAGCTCTAAGTCCAACCACACTTCGTCTTATATACGAGGGAACTTTTGGTATTGAAGTTAAAATTAAGGGAAATGGCTATGTTTCACTCAAAGACGGTGTTTTTTCTTCATTTGGTAGTATGTCTGTTCCTGATCTGATCAGAGCTCACAACTTGGAAGTTAGTAAACCCCATCAAGTTCATGGTACAGTTTTTTATTTTGCTGAATGAGATGTGACAGAGATCCTTCTCTCCTGATGCAGGTATTCCTCGCCAAGTACTCAGCTGAAAATTCTTCCTCCATAAGTTTGTTTCATGCTGATGATGACAGTCAACCCTCTCCAGCTACTTTTGATCCAGAGACGGGCAACATTGGGCTAGGAAGAGGGCCCAACTCTCCCGCGAATCAGAAAGATGGCCTTAATTTCCATGCTCCTATGACTCCACCAACAGGAAGCAATCCACATACACCAGCCAGCCCTCACATGTCCAGCTTGCAGGTAGTTGCATACACACAGAAAATAGGTTTACCTGCATGTGCTTTTAAGAGGGGGCCAAATTTCCTATTTTGCTTTTAATATTTTCAGAACAACCAACACCAACAAAACTTTGGCTCCTCACCGGCGACCTCATTCAATCTCGCATCACCGCCGTCCATTTCTGGAGTTGGCCAATCAGCCTCGCCTGGTGTTGGTCTCATGTCCAGCAATTCTCCCAATCCGTTGTCGTTGCCCAGTCCCAGTCCTCTTCATATCCCCAGTGCCTCACCTCAACCCTCAATGATTGGCCACTCCCCTGCAGGTGCTGGCTCTTTCATGGGTGGTAAGAAACTCGCCAGTTTTAAATTATTTTTTAAAATAATTCTTTTCGGTAGTTTTGTTTCGAACGAATGAATTGAATGGCTTTGACTTACAGGCCACCTCGACGGTCACGGCAGCCCCTTCCAGAACATGGCCTCGCCCGGCGCGGCCAACTGGCCGGGCTCCCCCGCCATGCCTCGGCCGTCCCCCGCACGGCCTGGCCAGAGCCCCACGCCGAGGCCGGGTCAGAGCCCCGGCCCGGAGCAGCAGCAGCCCCAGTCCCGGCACGGAGCGCACGGACCGCACGGAGCCATGGCGCGGCTGGGGCCGGGCACCGGGAGGATGTGGGCGGCCCGACCCACCCTGCTGACGTGCAAGTCCCTGGAGATGCTGTGCCGGCCCGGCGTCGCGCCGCCCCCCGCCCCCAACATGCCTCAGTCGCAGGCGCAGCCTGGCATTCTGGACCTTTGTCCCCTCGAGCGCTTTCTTGGCTGTGTTTTTATGAGTCGCCAGATGCACCGTTTTATCCAGGCAGAAGAAATGGTAAGGAAATTCTGCGATTCGATCGAGCTCATACAAAACATTGGTATTTTGTCTACTTATTTAAGGCTTTGATTCTTGCAGCTCATTGATCTAAGAACGGAGGATCCTGCTTTTAAAACAGAATGTCTTCAATGTCGTCTTATACAAAATCCGTACCATTTCCAAACGCTTCACCTGAAAGTAGCAGCTCTTCCTGAGTTCAAAGAACAGCTCTCAATGGATGAAATACAAGTAAGAAATTTCTACCTCCTTTCTCCTTTCACATTTCTTCAAATATCATATCAATATTCTTCTTAAATACTTTGTTTGTTCGTTTGCTTGCAGATTATTGAAAAATTTTTTGAAATGAGAGTGGCTTGTCCTCCTTTTAAGCCAAACAATCTTCTTGGGCTTGCTCGAATCCTCTGCACTCCTCTCTTTGTGTTAAGAGATTTTATTCAGATCATGAAATTTGATTTGGTAAGAAGCATACTTTAATGGGCTTGACAAGCTTATTTGTTAGGTCAAACGTTTAGTTCATGTCTGCCCTCTGAAATTTCCAGATGCCAAATTTAGCCCAACAAGCCAACTTCAAGTGGACTGTGCAACTTTGTTTAAGAGTACCACCTTCATCAGCAGCTCCTATAGTCCCTACTGGGCAGGCTGGTGTTTTATTATTCCGCAACAAAATCCTGTGTTTTGTGAGACCACTTATTTAAATTGATTGATTTTTGAAGTGATATTGCACCGCCACTAAGCTTCTTCTTGCCTTTGATTCTAGATACAACTTACAAGAATATGTGTGGGCCCTGGAGAGCGAGCGTCCATTGTTCTCCCTCTGGTTTATGACGTTGCTCATCGCAACACTCAAGTTGCTGAGAAACGAGAGCCAGGCCCAGCACTTGCTGTTACAGCTGCAAACATACAACTGAAACGGTTTGCAGAGTATGCTGCCACTTCTCATATTGGACAGGAGTCTATGCTGTTGTTAGCTGTTAGGGATCTTCTGATGAACCTAAACCTTCCTTCTGATATGTCACAAGTGAGTACTAAGACAGCAAAGATCATCTGTAAATTTACTAAATTCTCTGGCACTATGAGATACTGAATTTTGTGTGCTTTGTTTCAGGTTGGTCTGGGAAACAATGGTTGTCATTCTCCAGCAGGCATGATGCACTCGCCTTTAGGGATGCCAATGGGTGGTATGGGTCCCATGGGCCCCATGGGCCATGGAATGGGCCACAACATGAATATGGGTCCGGGCCCCCATGGGGGTATGGGGATGCATGTTAGCCATGGTCCTATGGGAGGTATGGGCATGGGACCTATGGGTCCTATGATGGGTGGTCACAGTCCTGGGATGGGCATGGGACATGGAGCCGGGATGGGAATGGGCCATGGAATGCCGCACATGGGACCCATGTCAATGATGGGACCTATCGGGCCTATGGGAAACCAAATGGGCAGCAACATGCCCATGTGTGGTCCAATGGCCGGGCCCATGGGGAGTCCTATGCCTCACTCAGGACCAATGGGTAGCCCCATGCCAGGGCCCATGGGCAGCCCCATGAGTGGACCCATGGGCCCTATGACTGGTCCGGGTCCCATGAGTGGACCAGGGCCCATGAGCGGGCCAGGCTCCATGGGGAGCCACATGACCGTTCCTATGGGCCCAGCAAGTCATATAGGACAGCACCCAATGATGGGACCCTAGACTTCCAATATGAAATGTATTATCTGTAAAGGTTACCAATTGTCAGCCCTATTGACAAATATCGATACCAAAGTGATCTAAAGAATAAATTGTTTCCTCATGTAGCTGAAGTACAAAGTTAAACCCATTTTGATAATTTTATTTCATTGACTCTTTTGTTAATGTATTTCATTAATTTTATTATTTGTAATTATATTTTCTGAATTTAAAAATGTTATTTATTGCTTGTTATAAATTGTTTTAAGTAGATCTGTGCTTTGTTTGAACTTGTTCTTTTTACTTTAAGTATTCTGATGCCTTGCAAAATGTACTATAAAATTTTATCACTGTCTTTACCTTAAGAACTTTGTTCTGAATTGTGTCTGTATCTAACTTGCATATTATTATGAACATATGGATATAGTTTTTATATATAGATGGTACATGGTAACATTTTATACAGGGAGTGATGTAGTAAATAGGGTTCGTAAACTCATAAACATGTGAATAATCTCATTTTAATATTTAACAACTTTTCTGCAACCAAAATGGATACATTTCTGCACAGGTAATGAAACAATTATAATGGCTGTTATGGTTTGTGTTACAATAAAGGTGCTAATAAACCAAAATATGAAATGATTTAGGTGCATTTTTTCCCCCTCTCTCCACACACACTCACACACTTATAAAGGAGATCAAATTAACTGTCGGTTAAATCATGAATTATTTTTATGTCTATATTTTTTTCTCCTATGCATAGTAGTTAAGGTTAGCCTTCTTCTTGGCCTGCACTTCCATTATGGCATCCATGAAGTCCTCATGGGTGACAGTGTTTGCACTCCTCCTAAGAGCTATCATACCCTGGTAAACAAAAAATAAATAAATTGAAACACAATTCAACTCCATTCACATTGTGAAAATGTTAAGGCTTCTTACCGCTTCCACACAGACAGCTTTGCATTGGGCACCATTAAAGTCATCTGTGGTTCTTGAAAGTTCTTCAAAGTTGACATCAGGAGAAACATTCATTTTCCTGGAGTGAATTTGCATAATCCTAGCCCTGGCTTCTTCATTAGGGTGTGGAAACTCAATTTTACGGTCCAAACGTCCAGATCGCAACAAAGCAGGATCTAAAATGTCCACTCTGTTTGTTGCTGCTATGACCTAATGAACACAAAGACAAACAAAATTTAAGAAAAAGGCACAGAGACATTTACAAACAGAGGGGTGCCTCTTCTAACGCACCTTAATGTCAGCAGTGGAACTGAAACCATCCAACTGATTGAGGAGTTCTAACATAGTTCTTTGAACTTCTCGGTCTCCCGCCTTCTCAGAATCAAAACGCTTTGTTCCTATAGCATCTAACTCGTCAATAAAAACGATTGCTGGTGACTTTTCTTTGGCCAAAGCAAAAGCATCTCGAACAAGTTTCGCTCCATCACCAATAAACATCTGTACCAGTTGAGGCCCAGCCAACTTCAGGAAAGTTGATTTTGTTTGAGCAGCACATGCTCGAGCTAAAAGTGTTTTACCTGAAAATGGATATGAAAATTTAATACACATGCAACAATGTTTCTTCAGGCAGGAAAAGAGCAAAAAGTTACCTGTTCCCGGTGGCCCATACAATAAGACTCCTTTTGGAGGATGGATTCCCAGGTTGACAAACTTTTCTTTATGTGTCATTGGTAAGACAACAGCCTCAATTAGCTACCAGAAGAACACACAAATTATGACCCTTCAAATATTTCTATAATTTCAACCTTAAAAAAAATAATTTGAACACACCTCCTGAATTTGCTTGTCAAGACCACCAATATCAGAGTACTGTTCAGTCGGTCTTTCGTCTACCTCCATTGCTTTCACTCTGGCATCATATTCAGCAGGGAGAGTTTCAAGAATCAAATAGGAGTCTTTATTCACACCAACCAAGTCACCAGGTTTCAACTTTTCAGCATCAACAAGGCCTATTACAGGCAAGAAGTATGTCTACAAGCATAAAATATACATTTAGCAAAAAAAATTGAATTTTTTTTAAATTTTTTTGTAAAGTCAGTAGTTTTTAATTAGCTAACCTGTCTAGTGGAAGTCTTAATTACAGCGCATTTACCCTTGCGCTGGGAGTCTAGATCAACAACAGCACCCTCTTCCTCAGTTTCTTCAGGGTCAACATCTAGAAGCTGGAAAAGAGAAAATACTCATGAAATAAGTATTATATTGTGCACATAAAGAATTGGTATCACAAGAATAAAAGAATTATATCAAGAATAAAAACTGTAACTAGGGCTGGACGATTTTCTTCTCGAACAATGAAATTAAATAACAAACCTCAATAACATTGGAGACCAAATAGGGCAAGGTCTTGTTAACTTTGATCTTCTCGGTGTTCTCTTTGATTTTGTCCGTCTGAGCCTGTAGCTCATGTGAGATACGCATCACTTCACTTTTCATAATTTTGACTTCATTATCGAGAAGCCGGGCTCTAGAAACGATTTCATCCGTAGACATACGCAGCACCTCCTCGGCGAGAGCGTCCTACAAACCAGGAACAATACTTCACAGTGAAACAATGACAGAAACAAGGGGCCAACAGTTCCAATGACGACCAACAAGCCAAAAATGCAAAGACACTGATGGCAGCGTATAATTTTGTAAAAGTAAGAATTATTGTTTAAGGAAATGGAAAATGACGCACACAAAGGAAAGGGAGTGTGAAATGATAAATGTCAAGTCATAACATCGATAGGTTATGTTCCCATACATTCTACACTCGGCGAAATTATGAAGGAAGCAGTCAACTTGCACTCACCTCTTCGTCCTCCCACATCTTCTCGTCTTCAAGAGCAGCATTTTCGGCCGCCATGGTGACGTTCAAACCAAGCTTTTCTTACGAAACTTGCAATATCTGCGAGAAAGCGGCGTCTGCTCTCTTTCCCCAAATGTTGTAGTGCAGAACTGGGCCAACTACCAACGACGAACTACCGGCGTACGTCTGCAAAAAATGTCCCTACTGTATGCATCGAAAGCTGACTATTCAGAAGTCACTTTACCTAAAAAAAGTTAATTAGACAGTTTCTGAAGTACTTATCGAGCTTCGAGCTCTCGCACTTTGTTATTAGATGAATATTTTTTGAGATCCCTTCCATTGGCAGCCGTGCTGGCGCGAAGAAATCATTTGTCTTGTCTAGTTTAATGTTTTTGTTCTGTGCCGGCCGGATTTTATCATTTTCTATGTTTATCCCGTCCGTTTTCCATTGAAAACTGTCTTATTTTCCTCTAACTGTGTATTAGGATAATCGTGAGTACTACCAAGTGTATTGGACTGTGTATTGGACAGTGAAGCATGTAATGCCTAGGCTCACTTGCTTCTTAACCTATAAATAGTTTCTTTTTAATGTCTTTGTTTACAACTTTTTGGCATGTCACATTTTACCCTTTGTTTAATCCCTTCTTGTGTTTTACCTGGCATGCCTTAGTTCTACATAGAAATCGATTTCATTGTTTGTTGTTTGGGCCAAGACCTTGCTGATGTTTCCATGCCTCATCCCTACACAGAGTCAACAGTGTCGTTATCAAAAATTATTATTTTTGCAGACATTCCCATCATGAGGTGCACGATCCCAGAAATATCATGGCACAACAGAGACCCTGTACTGAGCATAGATATCCAAAAACAACATCCTGATGAATCTTTTTACCGACTAGCAACTGGTGGAACTGATTCTCATGTCCTGGTATGGCTCTTTATGAATCCTGTCCATTTCTGTTGTTCTTACGTAGATCCCTCAATGTTTAAAAGAACATTGTTTGCCCTAATAGATCTGGCATATTAAATCGGATGATGAGGGTGTTACCACTGTTGACTTTGCGTCAGACCTAGTAAGACATCAGAAAGCTGTGAATGCAGTTCGTTTCTCTCCATGTGGTACCTTCCTTGCCTCTGGTGATGATGGTAAGCTAAGGCTCAAGTTTTACATTTCACACGGGTGCTAGCTGTTATTTCCATAATAATGACAAAAATGATTGTTGTTTCTTTTTAAATTTTATTACAGAATCGGCCATTATAATATGGAAGAAGCGTCTTGACTCAGATGCTCCAGAACTTACTGGTCCGGGGGAAACAGAAGTTGTCAATAAGGAATCATGGGTTGTGCTGAAGATTCTTCGTGGACATCTTGAAGATGTCTATGATCTTTGTTGGAGCCCAGATTCTATGTCACTCATCTCAGGATCTGTTGACAACACAGCTATTATTTGGGATGTTCAAAAAGGTATTGTATTTGTTTTTAAATCTATTGTATGTTTTTTCCCTTTGTTTCTTCTGACTAACTCTTACTGTATTATTAACCTCTAGGCTCCAGATCAATTCTCGAAGATCACAAGGGTTTTGTTCAAGGAGTAGCGTGGGACCCAAAGAATGACCTATTGGCAACCCTTAGTAGTGATAGGTAACATTATTTTCTTAATTGTTTCACGCTTTTCGATCGTTTCCAGAACATTTCCATTACTAACTCTTGTTTTTGTTTCAGAAAAATGAGAGTATTTCAAACATCCTCCAAAAAGTTATTGGCCAGGGTAGGGAAAGCGCCCTTACCTGTCCCAAAAGATCATGAGTTAAATGGAAAGAAAATTAATTTATTTCATGATGACACCATTCAAACATTTTTCCGACGTCTTACCTTTTCCCCCGATGGAGAGTTACTGATTGTGCCATCAGGAGTTATTGAACCACAAGAAGCTGGCAAGAAACAAAGTAGTACAACTCTTGTATTTTCCAGAAGACTTTTAAACAGGTAAAAATTAACAAAAAAAAAAAAAAAAAAAAAAGGGAATTTTTTAAAGTTGTTATTTAGTGTATTTTGACCTTCCATTTCTTTTCTTAATTAAAGACCAGTGTGCTACTTACCCTCTCTGGATCAATATTCAGTTTGTGTGAGATGTTGCCCTGTTTTGTTTGAACTGCGAAACATTGATCCTTCAACAAAACCAGAATCAATGTTTTTACTACCTTACCGTGTCATATTTGCCGTTGCAACTGCAAGTGCTGTGGTCTTATATGACACACAGCAACCCATGCCGTTTGGGTATGTCTCCAATCTCCATTATACCAGACTCACAGACCTTTCTTGGTATGTATAACTTTTGACATGTGACCTTTTATCCTCCCTGGTATTTTACTTTATCTAGTTGGCAATTCCCTAATTTAAATTTGTTACTTACAGGTCACCCAAGGGTGATTTGCTCATGGTGTCTTCAACAGATGGTTATTGTTCCATCATTACCTTTTCCCCTGGTGAATTAGGTGTTCCCTATGAGCCCCGAGAAGAGTCATCTGCACAAACGGCAACAGCAATTGCCACTCCAAAGGCCACTCCAAAGACCACTGCAGCTGCGACTGCCTCATCAACTGCAACGGCACCTGTCACTGAAACACCTGCTGAGACAGTTATTGAAAGAGTTCCCTCCAACAGCATGGAGTGTGAGGAAGTCAATGGTGTAATATCTAGACAGTCAGATCTTGTTGCTCGCATAGATTTGACCAAGGATGAAGACGACTTTGAGGGGATTAAGAAGTTGGATGATGAAAATTCAAATGATAATAAGCCTAATGTAGAAAAGGAAATTCCCATCCAAAAGGATTCAAGTGAGGCTGTAGCGAAGCTGGAGGAGAAAAGGAGTTCATCACCATCTGCTGAGGTCTCCCATAATGACGAATCCAGTAGTAACCAATGTGGTTCCCCTGATGCAAAATCAGATGCAAACCCAGTAAAGAACTGTGAGGGGACACCGTCATCCAATGCACCCAGAATTGAGGAAGTAATCACACCGGGTAATTCGGGGAAAAAGGCGCGACGAGTTCAGCTGATAACCCTTTCAAGTCCTAAAAGCAGGAAGAAGTTGCTCTAGTGACATCACCAATTTAAAAAAAAATAAAAACCATGGTGTTTGGCAATTCTTAATTTTTTTAAATTTTTTTTTTTTTTTTTTTTTTTTTTTGCTTGTTTCCCTGCTTCATTTATTCTTATTTGTAACAATTTTTGTGGCTCCTGTTTTATTTTATTCCAATCTTATTTTATATTGAGAACCTACATTATTCTCATGTAATGGAGATAATATAAATAACAAATCTACTTTAATAAATTTGTTTAATTTTGGTCTATAAGTTACAGAATATACTCATTGCAAAGGCAATATATGAGCTCTACCCTTATATAGTACATAGTACAGTATACAACCTTCTAAGAAGTGAAGACAATGTTTGTGTGAGGAATTCCAAATTTGCGCGTGCAATGTGGAAGCAGACTGTTTGTAAATTCTTGATTCAAGGAATTCACCCGTTAATATTCCACCGAACATCCTTTAAATCGGATTAACAGAGAAACGAAAGGGCTAGATGAAATTATAATAGGTGCTGAAGACACGAGTTGTGATGATGTGGGGGAGATGATCCAAGGGTATAGCAGGCTCTCCCATGCCTTTGGCAGGGGAAAACGATGCGGATTCAACTAACGTAACAACGTAAAAATATCATTATTACGGGCCAATTTGTAGTCAACTTTTTAACATTAATCCCAAGTTAATGTCATTTTGACAACCTGAACTTCCCCTTTCGGGAACTCATGCTCGTCTGACGGCTCGGACCGACTTTCTTCTCTACCTTTTCACCATGTACTGTTCACCTGGTTCAGTGGTCTCACCGGGTTTCACTCGAGCGGTCCACGCCGTCTACCTATCCCAGTTGGATGCGCGACGATCCCAGCGCATACATGTAAGTACACTGCGCCATCCGACTTCTCTTCCTCCGTTAATCTTGTTGCTTGGTCCCTAGGGCCGTGGGGGTCGCTCTGTCTCTCTCGCACCCATGGGGCCTGCCGCGGTGGTGCGAGAGAGACAGCGAGAGCGCCTCAGCGGGCCGACGCCAGCAGGGCCAGCAGCCCCAGGCACAGCGCCAGCGCGGAGCGCGTCGGGGAGCGCGGCCCAGGCGGCCCGGAGTTGCAGCCGTCCGCGTCGTCGCAGCTCTGGACGCACCCGCGTATGTACCTGCAGACCAAGGACCAATCAAAACGCGCAGCGCCATGCGCGGCGCGCGGCCAAGTCAAACACGGCGGCGCCAAGTCAAACAAAGGCCGGGGGGAGAAGTAGGGCTGCCTGGAAGTTTGTTGACCTTTTCCGCACCGTTAATTTCACGCAAAGAGGACTAAAAAAGGGCATAGAGGTGGCCCCGAATGACGACGTAAACACGATGCTTTTAACCCGACAAATTCAAATGAGAAGTTTTTACTGTTGTTGATATGCAAGTTAAGGGAAACTCAGGATATGCTGTTTCATTCGTTGCATGTTTTTGGAAACGATGCTCGGAACCGCGTGGTGTCCGTCAGGGCCATTCGTTGGGCCCCGTACCAAAGGCAGCACCACTTCGAGACGCCGGCCGGCCACCGGGGTTCGCGACGGCAAGCAGCGGCTAGAGAGCCTCAGAGTCTCTGAAGCTCTCTAGCAGCGGCAGGCCCAGTGGGCCAGACCAGGCAAGCCAGGTGCGCGCGTTAATGACTCATTTTAATTGGCAGCGCTCTCGGGTCACAGCAGCCAGGCAGTCTGCCCGGCTGGCTGGCTGCCTGGCTGCCCGCCTGCAGGGCGCAGGGTAGAGTTACAAGGAGGAGGCCGGCCCGCGGGAAACGCGACCCCCTCGCCCATCACTCGACCGGCAGCTGGCCTATGCCCTGTCGGAACGGCGTTCGCAGATCGCGCTCGCAGTACTGTGGACGACTGATTGTCCGATTCGACCGCGCCGTCTCTCTCGCACCTCCGCGGAACGCCCCATGAGTGCGGGCGAGACAGCACCCGCGCCGTAAACACGGTGAACGCCGCCCGGCACCGCGGCCCGCAGCACAGCATGCAGCGCAGTGGGACGCAGTGATGCACGCATTGATGCGCCCCATCAACCCCCACATCCACTGCAGCGCACTGCAACCCCTTTCGTGCTCGCCCACTTGATCAACTGTTAAAATTTCTTGGAAATTCCCGGAGAATGTGTTTGGAAAAAAAAATTGCCTCCGGTATTTGGAAAATTCGAAAACCTCCAATGTTTATATTTTGTCTGAGTTTCCGGCCGGTAGGTACAAGTGCATAATGGTTTTTTTTTTGGGAAATGAAGCCTCTGAATATTCCTGGCGGAGCCTCGGAACGCACGGTATTTTCCAGGATTTCCTTTTTATTGTCGACAGTGTGGCCATGCCCACCCACCGTCCCCACGTGGCGCACCCCAGCGCTGGTTCCTCACCGGTTCTCGAAGTAGAAGCTGCCGCAGTGGGACATGCGGATGATCTCGGTGTCCGTGGTGAGCGTGCCGCTGTCCAGCGCGCACGCGCGGATCACGATGCTCTCGTCCGTGTCGGCTGCAAACGAAAAAAAAATAAAAAAAAATTAAAAAAAAATAGAAAAAAAATTAGAAAAAAAAATAAAAAAATAACGGGACTTAGGTTGTGACCGTGGCTCGGCAGGCCCTGCTTCAGAAGAGCGCCCTAGCGCGTCGGGTAGGCAGCACGGTGCACTCTTGTGTGTCGCGGGCTGGCCTACGCTACGCACGACAGGCGCCCGGAGGCCTCGACTGTCACAGTGGGCCACAACAAGACCGGTGGGGGCGGCCAAAACTCCAAACGCGTTTTAAGCTCCAGACGGGTTTTAAGCTCCAGAGTCGCTAGTGCGCCGGTCTTCCGGCCCACTGTACCACTCCACTCACTGTATCTGCCGTCCATCTTAATGCAGGCGGTGGCGGGGAAGACGCCGTCGCGGCCCTTGCGGCCCCCCATGCACGGCGACTCGAGCAGCTTGAGGGAGTTGTTGTTGTGGAAGGGGTCCTCGCACGCCGGGTTGTCGCCATTCACCGACACGCACTTGAAGCAGTCGATGGAGGACGTGCCTGCAATTCATTCATGACCGTTTGTCTCTCGGAGTGGTTCGCACAGTGGGCCAGAAGGCCGTTGAGGCGGCCAAAATTCGAGCAGTGTTTTGAGCTCCAGAGTCGCTAGAACGCCTCAACGGCCCTCTGACCCACTGTGGTTCGTTTGCTCTCAAGGCTAGGTTAGGTAGGACTCTAGACCTAGGTGAGGCTGCCACATGGCAGAGAAGACTCGGCTGGGGACACAAAGGGGAGAGGGTGGGCGCGGGGAAGGGCAGGACCCAAGGCGGCTAGCTCGCCGGGGCAAGTGTCTGAATACCAGATTGTCGGCCGCCAAATGAGTTTGCATTATGCAGGCCGGCCGGCCGCCCCGCCGCACCCGCCCCGCCCCACCCCGCCCCTGTTCGGTAGTGCGGACCCGCCGGTCACCGGAAGTTGATCGACCACCGCGACGTCCCACCCGCGATCCCCTCGGGGAGCAAAGACGGATGACGGAGACGGAGGGAGAGGGGGTAGTTCGGACATCAAGTCGTCGTCTTGCCTCGCGATATGACCGCATCGGCCGCCGATACGCGCCGCTGCCTGCCTGCCTGTCCGCCCGCCCGCAGACTCATTCATTCCTGGAGTCGATGTCGTCGCTCTGACTCTGTCACACTCGTGGGGCGTTCCGCGGAGGCGCGACAGAGACAGATCGATGAATAGGACTGCTGACTGGAAAGACGCCAAGCCGGAGCCGTGGCCCCGCGGTGCGCGGTGCGCGCCTCATGTGTCATTGCAGGCAGACGAGCCAGGCAGTCAGACAGCGTCGAGCGCACTGCCAACCTTTCGCTACTTTTTTTTTTTTTTTTTTTTTTTTTTTGGTTGTTTTGCCGCGGTTGATTCCACAGCCTCGCCCATAATGTCAAAGGGTTTTGCTGTCCTTCATCAAGAATAAAACAAAAAGGCGGGAACGGAATACACAACAGTCCGGGTGGGCCTGCGCGGATTCATCAAGCAGAAACCAAAGCAAGGGAACAGAAAAAGAAGGAAACGGCGATGAGGACGACGTGACTTTTGGCAGTGCATCGCGTATTCGTACACACGCACCCCTCTCCCGTCCACATAAAGGGCATGGCCACGATGGTGTCGGGCTTTTTAATGAAACACGCAGTCCGCTTTTGTCCCCGGACCCCATCTTGAGAAGCCGGGGGCGGGGCGGGCCCGGTGCGCCTACTAGCAGAGCCTATGAGCGGAGCCCGCCTCATTCTCAGCGGGGGGCCCCTCTCTCTCTCTCTCTCTCTCTCTCTCTCTCTCTCTCTCTCTCTCTCTCTCTCTCTCTCTCTCTCTCTCTCTCTCTCTCTCTCTCTCTCTCTCTCTCTCTCTCTCTCTCTCTCTCTCTCTCTCTCTCTCTCTCCCCGCTCGGAGGGCTTGCTGGTGGCGCGCGCGGTGGCTTGCCTGAGCGCCCCAACCCAACCACAGCGCAAGGGAGCGTCCCCACAGTGGGCCAGGTGACTGGCAGGCGGTCAAAAATCGAGACGCGTTTTGAGCTCCAGAGTCGCTAAGCAGGACTCGAACCAAACGCGTGACCCCGACGAATGGATTCCTCGTTCGGAGAGCAATCCATTGGTGGGGTCACACGTCCGGTTCGAGCACCATTTAGCGACTCTGGGGCTGAAAACGCGTCCGGAATTTTGGCCGCCTCCACCGGTCTTGCGGCCCACTGCGCGCTAGTTTCGTAATGAAGCCACGTGCCGGGAAGTCAGGCAAGCTGCAGGGACGAAACAAGCCGCCCCAATAACGGGCAACGCGCAGCGATTAGATTGGAGATTGAAATGAATGGCCGTGACTGACGCGCGCCGTTTACCAACGCACCCCTCCCCGTTTCAGAGCCCGCGGAAAAGTAATCATTCTGGGCCCGCTTTTTCTCTCTCTCTCTCTCTCTCTCTCTCTCTCTCTCTCTCTCTCTCTCTCTCTCTCTCTCTCTCTCTCTCTCTCTCTCTCCCCGCCCGCGTCTCGTTTTTCATGGGAGCAAGTTTGCTGACGAGTCGCAGCTACACCGCAACTTTGTTTGAGATACCTCCGCGGTCCAGGAGGACGTCCCGCCGGCTCTCAGTGTCTCATTGCGGTCCGGCTCTCATTGTCTCATTACCGACGTTGGGGCGTCGCTCTGCTTGCACTGCTCGCTCTGCTTTATTGGCCGCTTCTTCGTCTTGGCCCACCACCACGGCACAGTGGGCCAGAGGACCTCCACGTGGAGACGGTCAGAATCTCAGACGGGTTTTGAACTCCAGCGTCGCTGAATGGGACTCGAACCGAACGTGCGACCCCACCGATGGATTGCTCTCCGAACGAGGAATCCACCGGTGGGGTCACACGTTCGGTTCGACTCCCATGTTGCGACTCTGGAGCTCGAAACGCGTCGAGAGCTTTTTGGCTGCCTGCGCCGGTCTTCTGCTGGCCTACTGTGGACGTGGACGGAGCCCACCACGGCTGTCGGATAAATCTTATTCACTGTCGGTCGGGCCGTGTGGTGGGCCTGGGCCTCGGCCTGGGCCCTGTCTGTTGTGGCATCTTTTTACCTCTGCGCGGCCATGGCGCGGCCGTCCCGTCTCTGCCCACCCCCTCCACCCGCCCAGCGTTGCCACCCCCCACCCCCACCCCCCCAGCCTTCGAAGACCAGACTTATTCCTTTGAAGGTTTGAAAGTCCGCGGCGCGTAGCGTGGCCGGGCGTGGCGCGCAGCAAAAGCAGCAATAAAAATGAAAAATTCGTCATGTTCGGGGATGGGAGGGCAACACCTTAACAGAGAGAGGGGTGTGTGTGTGCGTGTGTGTGTTTTCAGTATGCCGTGGAGTCATCTCCATCAGCCTCGCCCCCCTCCCCCTCCGTAGCCCACACCGCTCCCCCCCCCCCTCCGTAGCCCACACCGCTCGGTGGTGTCGCTGCCCCCCCCCCTCCGTAGCCCACACCGCTCGGTCGTGTCGCTGCCCCCCCCCCTCCGTAGCCCACGCCGCTCGGTCGTGTCGCTGCCCCCCCTCCGTAGCCCACACCGCTCGGTCGTGTCGCTGCCCCCCCGCCCCCTTTTCCCCCAGCCTCAGCATTTCGGTTCGAACGCGTCACGAGTGGGACACTGTTCTGTTTCGCCAAGTTGCCATCACGCGGTCAGGAAATCACACGTCCCACTGAGCACGCCGTTCCACTCGCCAGTCGCGCCCGTGTGGCTGAACGTGTTTTGTGTGTGTGTGTGTGTGTGCGCGCGCGCGCTGCGTGTGTTTTGGGGTGAAAGGGGGGGGGGACTGTGGGGGTGTTGCACTCGGCGTGTGAATGTGTGCGTTCGTTTGTAAGTAGCTTCCCCCGCTTGTGACTCGCATGTTGAGAGAACAGTTTGCTCGTGACGCGAAGGGTCTTGTTAGCGGTTTGCGGCTAGTATCTTCTTCAACACCATCCCCTTCCCTCTCCATCCAACGCCACTTCCCCTCTGCACCCGCGCACCCTTTGGGCCACACTGAAAAACCAAACGTGGTCTAGACCACACCATCTGATGTGGTCAAATGCGTGCCTTTTTCACCTCATCAGTTGGTGTAGTCGGGACCACGTTTGGTGTGGTCATTCCATGCAATGGTCCAGACCACACCAACTGATGCGGTCAAAATAGCACTCATTTGACCCCTTCATTTGGTGTGGTCTAGACCACGTTTGGTTTTTCAGTGCATTTGGGTCCTTTGCTTCCAGCGCGTACGGCGAGGGCGAGGTTAAAGGGGGGAAGGGAGAGGGGGGGGGGGTAGCCGGATGTAGAGTGCACCGGAAGGGGGTGCGGGGGAATTGCCACTGTCACAACGAACAATGCACGCGACGACTCGACGGTGGCCGGGCAGGGCTGCCGCCTCCTGCCCCTCTTAACTTGACGGCCTGCATCCACGCCTAAGCGCGCCCAAACTGGTACTTTTGTTATTCGCGCCATAGCGGTTGAATGAAGACTAATTTCGCCAAAATCGGTCGCTGATTCGCGGAGTAAACGCGTCCCCTTTGTGTTGCGTGCACCATTTGTCTACCTGACCAATTTGCCGATAGTTTCGCCCACATCGACGCGTTTCGGGCGAACTTGACGGGAGTATAACGAAACCGATAACGCTGAATCCCCCTCGGGAGGACTTTGGGGAGGAAAAGGAGGGGGCGGAACCTTCGTCACTTCACCGTCCATTTTTAACGTGTCGATCCGGGCACTCCACGAGGCGATGAAAGGGGGAGGGGGGGGCCTTGACTGCTGTAGTAGTTGACGAACGCTCGGCAGACGGGAGAAAAGTTTGGCCGCCTGAAATTTTAACGCGCTGTACCGCTAGTTGTTCCAGAGCGAGGTGCGCCGGTGCGGTCTGGAGGCGCACCGGGCCGAGCCGAGCCGAGCCGAGCCGAGCCGAGCCAAGGACAAAGTGCCAAGTGCCCGCGGGGGGCCGGAGCGGCGCACAGTGGACCAGAAGACCGGTGGAGGCGGTCGGGATCCCGGACGCGTTTCGAGCTCCAGAGTCGCTTAATGGGACTCGAACCGAACTCGTGACCTCATCAATAGATTGCTCTCCGAACGAGGAATCCATTGGTGGGGTCAATTGTTCGGTTCGAGTCCCATGTAGCGACTCTGGAGCTCGAAACGCATCTTCAGTTTTGACCGCCTGCGCCGGTCTTCTGGCCTACGGTGCGGTGCGGAGCAATTAAAGTGGACCGATTGACAAAGTTTGGAGGGGAGTGCAGGCCAAAGCGCCCCCCGCTGAGAAGCAGGGTAAAAATGCCCTGGCCGGGATTATGAAAGTAGTGATCACGGTGTTTATTTCGAACGTTCAAAACGCCAAGCAAAAAAAAGGCAAATTTTTTTTTTTAAAAAAATGAACTTTTGAATTCAATGAATGGTCGTCCGAATGAATGAGTGGAAGTGAATAACGTACTAATGAAGGTCGCGGACGTTCCCTAGGTAAATCTTCATTATTTTTGCGCGGCGTCCCCACGGACATTCCGCGTTCACCTCCCCCTCCCGTGCTCGTCGTGCTCCGCCGATTCGTCCCGTCCGACGAGGTGTGGTGTGACAGGGGCACGGTCGCCCCAGCCCGGGGCTTTTAGCGCCACACTTAAAATTTCGGGTGGTATTATTTGTTTATCCAATCCGCAGGGGCTCGAGCGAGCACGAAGGGCGGCTCCGCCTCTTTTGCGCTGCTGTACACATTTTGCCTCTTTTCTTGCAGTGAGGACCTCGGAAAGAATTCAAAAGACTCTGTCTCGGCAAATGAATGCACCAAATTTAGTGACAAGTCCCTCCGACAAAAACGTTTCGTTCATGACGATTTGATGCAGGGAGAAACACACATCATTAAAAATACACGCACGCGCTTTTGCTCGCTTGGCTCGCTTTGCTTACCCATGGAGAAGAGGAACAGCTGCCCCAGCACCCCGGCCACCACGACGGACCACGGCAACGTCCACGGCGACAACCCCATCGCCGACGCACCCGGCGCACCTATGGGACACACAGACAGAGAGACCATGTAGCAGCCAACGCATTCCGGGTGGACATAATAGCACCGCTATCACCTTCCACCCCTTCCCTCTTACTACCAATATCTTCTTATCGTCTTGTTCTGCTTCCCCCTCCCCCGGTTAATTTTTAAAACGGACTGGGACGGCAGAAGTTCCGTCCTTGCGCCAACACATGCGCGCGCGCGCGTGTGTGTGTGTGCATGTGGGTGTGTGTGTATGTGTGGTGTGTGTGTATGTATGTGTGTATGTATGTATGTTTGTATGTATGTATAATGTATGTATGTATGGGGGCTCGTGTAGTTGTGTGCGTATGGGTGCAGGGATGTCGCGTGGGTTGCGTACCTGCACCTTCCCCTGCCCTCCCTTCGAAACGCATGCTGGGGCATCGTAAAGCGTAGCGGGACGGGGCCGGTGCTCTGGGGACGCCGATAGGACAGGTCGCTCTCGGTTTCCTTGCTGCCAGCTCTGCCAGGGCGGCCGCCAAAAAGCACCGACGTAAAAATTCAATACAACGATTTCACTGTTGGAAAAGGAGCATGACGCCGTCCTCATCCACGTGCTGCGGGCCCCAGGCAGGCATGGCGAGGGTGTCTTCGTGGTCGCTCTGTCTCCCTCGCGCCAGTGCGGGACGAGTGCGAGAGAGACAGAGCGACGAACACGGCTCTATCGGAATCAGCCTGCTGCCGCCCAGTGCCCCGGCGTGGCCCCGGCCCTCGGCGGGGCTCTCTCCAGGCGAGCGCTAAAAATAATTCAATACGCAGAGAGCGAGTCTCTGGCAGCCTGCCTGCGGGCCGAGAAGACCTCTGCCGCCGCTGCGCTAGCGCAGCTGCCAGGGTGGGGGATGCTCAGTCTCTCTCGGGAGGAAAAGAAGTGTAGCAGTAGGCATCAGAAGAAGACGCCAGGTAGGCGCAGGCTGGCTAGGCTGGCGCAAGCTGGCTAGGCTGGCGCAGGCTGGCGCGCGAGGGCGGGAGGTGCTGCGCGGAATCGAGTTTCCCGCCCGGAAAGTTTGTTGTGTTGCTGTTGTTGGATCTGGTTGATGTTGTTGTTGCTGCTGCCACCGCGGCAGACGGCCCCGAGTGTGGCCGAGGCGGCGTCAGTGCGTCAGCCCATACCAGTCGCACGCGAACCCTGTGTTCCGCAGGTGGCACGCCAGAATCTCGCGTTACTCTGCTTTTGCTGTACTGTTTCGCATTTTGTGCAGAAAAGTGTTTTTGTTTCGGGGAGGTCCTGGACGTCGTGCCAAGGAGGCTAGGACTTTGCCCGCGCCATCGGTAGGCACCTGGAAAGGGGACGGGGAGGGTTGTCCGGTAAAGGGGACGAATCAATTAACCGCGTAATCAGTGTCGCCCATCCGAGTGGAAGTAACCAAGTCTGCCGAGAGACAAATTGAACTTTAGGCGCGCGGGCAGCAGCGGGAGCACAAGGGAGGGGAGAGGCTGAAGCCAAGGCTGCCGAAGCCATGCAAGCTCAAAACCGCGAGCAGTCTTCTGTCCGTTCAAACTGGTCTGCTATGACTCTCGTGTGACGGCTTATACACTTTGAGCAGCAGGATCAACAGGTTATCTGCGCAACGTATACGTAGTGCCTCCCTCCCCACACACACATATTCTCTCTCTCTCTCTCTCTCTCTCTCTCTCTCTCTCTCTCTCTCTCTCTCTCTCTCTCTCTCTCTCTCTCTCTCTCTCTCTCTCTGCGCGGGGTTGTTTCTCTCAAAACGTGTTGCCGTTCGCCTTTCGTCTCCTCAGAGACAAGCCAGCACGGCTTGTGAGACAGGCCAACCCGCAACACTGCGGCGGCGGCGCGCCACGCCGGGGAAGCCGGCCGAGCGAGCGACTCCGTCTCTCTCGCAGCCCACCCACAAAAATGATTTCTTGAATGAAGTAAAATTGACTTGATGCAAGTATTTGTCTTGCATTAATGTGCCGAAGTGAAGTTCTGCTTTGAGTAAAGTAGAAATATTCTTGATATGGTTAGAGTTGAATGTTTTCAAAGCCTATTAGTATTGATCTTGACACTCAGTTTAGCTTGAATCAAGTATTTTTAATCAAGAAAAATATTTTCCTTGAATCAAGAAATCATTTTTCTGGGTGCGCGGCGACCCTCAGCGCGCAGTCAGCAGGTGTACCCGCCCGGCTGCCCCCCCCCCCCTCCCCAAGGGGCCCAAAGGGCTCCTCAGTTGGAAAAGGCGGCAGGCTGAAGGGCCTTACCGCTTCCTTTCGAGTTTCACTGCTAAATTTGGTCCTGGCCTAGGCAACCCGGCACCCGCACAGTGGGCGCAGGCGGCCAAAACTCTAGACGCGTTTTGAGCTCCAGAGACTCCAGCGACTCGAACCAAACGTGTGGCATCCACCAATGGATTCCTCGTTCGCCGAGCAATCCATTGGTGGGGTCAAACGTTCTAGTCGAGTCCCATTTAGCGACTCTGAAGCTCAAAACCGCCTCCCACACTGCATCGGTAACCTCACCTCTCCGACCCCCCCCCCCCCCCGGCCTCTCGCCACCACCACCACGCCCTTCATTCACCACCCCGCTACTGCCGCATGGGGCGGTTGTCACGCAAAGTAGTCCAAACGCCGCTCCGTGGCCGTGGTGTGTAAGGCGTGGCGTGGCGTGGCGTGGCGTGGCGGGGCGGGGCGCTCGACGTATCACGCAAGTATATCGACCTCCGGGTCGAAAGGCAGCGAGTAAAAGCCAGGTGCGGTGTGGCGGCCCGCCCGGCCGGGCTCGGCTACAGCCCTGACCAACCACCAAGTTGACGACGAGCGGAGTAGAGAGGACTTAAAGCGCCCCAAGTCCCACCACCACCCTCATGTCATTAGTTAAGTTAATTTAAAGGGGTAAGGGTTCGGTTGCTTCATCTGCAAACGAAAATCCTTCCAACCCCCCCCCCCCCATTTTGAGCCTGTTACGGACTCATTCCGACCGGCTGGGAGCCCCATGGCCATTCGCTGCTCATACCAAGCAGTGCCACGGCACGGCCGAGAGAGAGAGAGAGAGAGAGAGAGAGAGAGAGAGAGAGAGAGAGAGAGAGAGAGAGAGAGAGAGAGAGAGAGAGAGAGAGCAACCCCTACGGGACCGAAGCCTCCACCTCGCCTAGCGCGCCAATTCGATAGTTTCGCTGAGACTCGCGCTTCGTAAGGAGCACGGCCACGCCCATGAAGAGAAAACAGAAAATCCGAGTACAACACTACAACGCAACAAAAATTCGAAAAAAACACACTAAAACCGTCGCGAACGAGAGTGTGTTGAGCAAACTCAATCTGCTCCCCGACACCTCGGCGGCCGCAGCGGCATCTGTCTTCATCCCGCCGCTGCGTCACAACACTGCCGAGTCTGCCGCGCCTGTGGACGGATTCCGAGCACAAGTGTTTCGTCGCCCTGTCTCTCTCGCACTAATGGGGCGCCCCGTGCAGGTTACCTTTTGCCTATTGTTCGCCCGGCCCCTGTAACGCGTGTCGCGTGCTGTGCATTAGAGGCCTGCGGCGGGCGGGCCTCAGCGCATCCAGACGGTCCGCGAAATTCGGCAGCGATACCCGGCACGTGGGAGGCCCGCCCGCGAAGACCCTGCTCCGAAGACGGACTGTCAAGGGTCCGTCGGACGCCCGCGAGCAGAGACACTCCGAGTAGCTGCCACGCCGACAGCCACGCCTCGGCCACGGCCACATCTCGCTCGCTCGCTCACGCTCGCTGGCCGGCGGCGGCCAGAACCTCCGCACCCCTCGCCCAGCCGGTGGGCTGCCGGCGACCGCGCCCCGCGTCTGTCTGTCAGCCAGACACGCCGCCGCTCCCGCGCCGCACGCGGCTAGCCCGGCCGCCCGGCCGATCATCCGAGCCGAGGTATGGCGGGCCAGCCGAGGTTGACGGGTATTGGAGGTCCGTAAACTTCGGGAAGCATTCGGCTGCATTCGGAAACGATTAGTCACAGCCCTAGAGGACTCTAAGCTACGGAGGCCCGCCCGGCGCAGGCCTCTACTGTGCATCCCGAACATGTGTGTTCGTCCGTCTTTCCGTCAGACGGTGTCTGACCCTCTGTCAATCTTTTCGTCCGTCTGTTTTTCACTCTGTTACCCGTCAGTCTTCCGTCCGTCCGTCTGTCTGCCCGTCCGTGCCTGAAGGGTGTATGCAGCACGGCTTGCAGCGGGGCCGCGGGGATGAGGGCGCTAGCTGCTTAGGCAACCCGCCGCACAGTGGGCCAGAAGACCGCGCAGGCGGCCGATACTCTCGACGCGTTTTGAGCTCCAGAGTCGCTAAATGGGACTCAAATCGAACGTGTGGCCCTACCACTGGATTCCTCGGTCAAAGAGCAGTCCATTGGTGGGGTCACACGTTTCATTCGAATCCCATTCAGTGACTCTGGAGCTCGAAACGCGTCCGGAACTTTGACCGCCTCCAGCCGCGTCTTCTGGCCCACCGTTTGCCGCACAACGGCTTGCCTACCTGTCGGCTTGGCTTGCCTACCGGTGGCGTCTCATTTACACGGCGCCGTGACTCCCACAGGCCACACCTCCCGGAGTGCGCGCACTTCACCGGCGCGGCACGGCGCGGCTTGCATCCCATCATTAGTGCCCCGGGAGATGCTTGGCTGGGGCGGGGCGAGGCGAGAGCGGCGGCGGCGTGGCGGGGTGGCCAGGTCTGTTGACTCGCGATTTCGTTTCTTTGGCTCACATCTTTCTTTGTGTCTTCCTCGCTTCTTCTCCTGGGCCGATGATAGCGCGAGGAAGCTAAGGGGTTCTCGCCGAGTCTGAGCGACGAGGGGGTTGCCTCGTCGAGGAAACAACATTCCAAAAACCATGAGAGGGAGAGAGAGAGCGAGAGCGTGTCACATTGGGCCAGAAGACGAGCGCAGGCGGCCCAAATTCTACACGCGTTTTCAGCTCCAGAGTCGCTAAATTGAACTCGAACCGAACGCGTGACCCCACCAATGGATTGCCCTCTGAACGAGGAATCCATTGGTGGGGTCACACGTTCGATTCGAGTCCCATTTTGCGACTCTAGAGCTCAAAGCGCGTCTAGAGTTCCAGCCGCCTGTGCCGGTCATGTGGCCCAATGTGCGTGTCTTTCGTCGTGTTACATACAGGGTGTTGGCATCATCATAAGTCACGTGGAACTTGAGCCATGATCCATTAGGCACGACATGACGCGCGCTCGGCCGCCTCCATGCGCGGTGGCGCAGACACGAGCGCAGATACCGCACGACGCGCAGAGTGGCGCTTTTGAAAGGCCGGCAAATATTGATGGCGAGCCCGGGCCTCCATCCTCTAGGGCCAGTGGTTTCTCGCGCACTGAGCCCGCACGTTCGCACTGCAGCGCATCAAGCTGTCGTCGGCAGTCCGACCGCGGCCGCAGGCAGTCCTGGCGAACCTTCCCCAGTGTTTTGAGGGTTTTGAGCGTGTACTTATGGTCCAAACTCCCATTTAGTTTGTCATAAGAAGAATCAGTTCGTAAATGACGAAGTCTTTTTCTCAAAAGCTTATAAAATGCTCAAAAAATACTTTGCTCATACAAGCTACCTCCACTGCGGGTCGCGCCCCATGAGGGGCAGCGGCGGGGAGTGACAGAGCGACGGGGCCCCAATCACCGGGCCGCTCCACTGTACACCGGACTGCCGCTTGCAGCCGCTCGCCCCGCCTCGTTTGTCAGATTGTCGTTCGCCGAGTCCCGCCCGCCCTTTTTGCGGTTGTCTTTTCTTCGTGCCGCCGCGCCCTTCGCGCCTCTTCGTCCTCACTGACCGGAAATGGAGGAGGGGGGGGGCAATCAGGACGGAGTCCGCACTGCGCCTTGCACCTCGCGGTCGGGGGGATCACCGAGGTCCAAAAAGTACAATGATTATTTTGTTTTTTAAGTTTTTGATTCTTTTCTCACCTTTTTGAGTAAAATTGCCGAACTTACAGAAACACTCTGTAAACCAAAGAAATAGGAATTCCTTTTTTTCTTTTTTGAGTGATTTTTTGACGTTTGATTTTTTCATTTATCTTGATTACTTTCTAATTTAAATTTTGATTTTTTTTATTCGAATACATTGATCTTTCCGAGTGAGCCCCCTCGTCGCCATCGCGGCCACGCTCACCTTTATTGTTGGAAAATGGACGGCACGGTACGGTGACATCGAAAAACAGGTCAAAGAGACGAAACAATCCTTTAGGTTCGGAATCGCGCGGCAGGGGCTCGTCATACGGTGGTAATTTACTATCAGGGCGGCCGCTGGGACTACTACCGGAGAGTAACCTACACCGCCAGCGCGAGCGAAGCCGCGCACAGTGGGCGCACGCGCCACGCCGGCAGGCGCGAAATCATCCGGACGCACGAAACACGACGAAAAGAAACTCGTCCGTTGCTGAGCACTTGATTCACATCCGCGGCCGGGATCGACCGCGTATTGACAAGCTGTCGGTGCGCTGCAGTCCAGCGGCGCTCACCTGTGAGGGCGGCCCTGCTGGCCCGGCCGGGCACCCCGTCGTCGGCCCGTTCAGCTCGTCGGCGTGCGCCAGGGCGCGGCGCGGACCGCGAGGTGGCCTCCACCGGCCCGGCACTGCTCCATGGCGCGCTGGCGCCTTCACTCTCCAGGGGCGGGTGGCCGCGTCGCCGCTGCCGCCGGGGCGGCCGGGGCAGCCAGGGGGGCGGGGCTGACGTCGGCGACGACGGCTACACTGGGATCGCTACGGGGAAACCGCGAGCGTCTGGCGAGCCGCGCGGCCGACGAAGTGATGCCGTCGAGCACGTGCGCTGCACTGCTTGCTTACTCAACCTGCCCGCGGCGGCCACCTCACCTCGCGGCGCGGCGTGGCGTGGCGTGGGGGTGGAGGGGTGGTCGCGGGCCCCGCGCCGCGGTCACTGTGCGATGGCGTCCGCTAGGGCCGGAGCGGCCAAGTCAGAGGGTGGCCGCCGCGCCGGACTCAACCTGCGGCAAGGGGGGGAAGGGGCTCGCTCGAAAAAAAAAACATTGTACACGAGTAAAATAATCAAAATTAAATTTAGAAAAAAATCAAAATAAATCAAAATTAAACGTCAAAAAAGTCACTTAAAAAAGAAAAAAGTATTCCCATTTCCTCGGTTTACAGAATGTTTTTATTTCATTTCTTCTTAATTTGGTTTCATAGTAAGTCAAGAGCTCCCATCCTTTGGTGTATCTCACTTAAGACTTCAAAACCCCTGTAAGTTAGGCAATTGTCCTCAAAAGAGGTGGAAATAATCAATTGAATAAAATCTAAAAATAAAAAAAAAAATTAAAAAAATTATTGTACGCTTTGAACCTCAATGATCACCCCCTCGACCTGCAGGCTAGACGGTGCTGCGTCGCTGGGAGGGGTGTTAAGGCAGCCCTTAAAGCATGCCGCCACCACTTTGAAACGCGCACAGTGTGCCCTGTGTACACTCCGCCCTCCGCAAGGCCCGTTTTCTAAGCCACCCGCAGACTTCCGCGTGGCAGCCCTATGGATGGATAGAGCGGTCGGCCCGCCAATCCGCATATGGCGCGGCGCACGGCGCGCACGGCGCGCACGGCCCCACCGACTCATTCCGAGAGTACTTCCGTTCGCGCTGTCTCCCTCGCCCCCATACGGGACGGCCCACGAGTGAGGGGGAGGCAGCTGCTCGCTGGCGAGGGGCCCAGGGCCCTATTGGGGCGGCCCAGCCACGTGCGAGTCAACAACACGCCAGGCGGGCAGGCGGCCCGACAGCCGGGCATTCATTCAATCATGTTTTCCATCTTCATACACCCACACAGTCCGAAATCTGTGCGGGGAAGACCCACCGTACGTCTCGGACTTGCATCCCCCTAATTCAGCGACGTCATGCAGTCCACTCCGCAGTCTCGAAAGGGTTGCCAACCTCAGCCTGCCTGCCAGTAATACACTTGAGCACCCGTGGGATTGGCCTGTACTTCATGCGGCAACACTCAGTCCCACTGGGAACTCCTCGGAGAAGGCCGCTCCAGTCGTGTTTTGAAACGGGATCGCGTGCGTGGTGTCTGCCAAGGGATGCATTGTGGCTCCGGGTCGGGGGTGAGGAAGCCGGTGCCTTCTGATAACGGGTCGAAGCAGGCGTGTCTTTCTCTTATCTCGCTCGCCTCTGTTGAGACACGGCACCAGGGGGGTGCAGGGCGGTAAGAGAGAGAGAGAGAGAGAGAGAGAGAGAGAGAGAGAGAGAGAGAGAGAGAGAGAGAGAGAGAGAGAGAGAGAGAGAGAGAGAGAGAGAGCGCCGTTGATGGCTTTCTGATCTGTTTTCACATCCCAAAAAAGAGAGGAAAAGGGGGGGGGGAGAAGAGAGACCACCGGAATCACCTCCTGGCGCACAGTGTGCCACAAGATCCGTGGAGGCGGTCAAAATCCCGGACGGGTTTTGAGCTCCAGAGTCGCTGCATGGGACTGAGGGTAATATCCGGGGTGTATATAGTTTGTCCGATCACATTTTGTGCGACCAGCCCGAGTCCAATACTTTGTCCGACGACGTTTTGTCTAACGACGTTATGTCTCACGACGTTTTGTCCGACGACGTTTGGTCCGACGACGTTTTGTCCGACAAGGCGGCGGACACTTCTCAAAGATACGGATCATTCTGGCGTGGCAGATTTTGGACCCGACTCGAGTGTTTTGTTTGCTAAGTCGTGACTGACGCTAGGCTTATCTTGGAAACCGGCGCCACGGTGGAGCGGCCAGTGCTGGCAACCGGTAAAACTGCAAACAAACTGTCATGGTGTGCTTTCGCTGTTGGACGGAGGTCAGTTCATTCACAACTTCTGTCTGTTTTGTGGCACTCGGTGTGGGTTCACTGTTTGAAGTTTTATTTCGGAACTGGCTTGAAATGTGTAGTTTCCAAGAAGAACCGTTGGTTGGCAAGTTCGTGCGCCACGCCTCACCCTCCTCCCTTCCCCCCCCCCCCTTCCTCAGCACCTTACCGTGTGAGTGTCCTGCCCTTGTCACATCACAACAAACAACAACATGGGTGCCGGTTGGTTCTTTGCAGCGACGTGGGCCCTTTGCTACGTGTCCACGGGGGCCCAGTCCTTCGCTGAGACGATAGGCAAGGATGAATCCTGCCATTCTTTCGCCGGAGGCAACGTGTATCCTTACACCTGGCCGCACGGCGGGGACCACAAGCTGCAGTGGACGAAGGCAGTCAGTAAGTCGTGGGTTAAGTGCCACCTGTTCACTGCCCAGTTCCTGCCCATCTGTATCCTCTCTTCGCACGCTTCTCCTGATAACGCAGGAATCTGCCAAGGGATGCAGTAATTTTTTTTTAAAGGGGGCGAAACTGCTCATTTTATGTCTTTATCCAGGAAGCGAGCCAGTTCCTCCAGTCCTCCAGCCGCTATTTTCATTTTGACATTGTCGTCCTTTAATTGTCCTCACAAGGCAGTTGGTATTTATCAGTTAATTTATCAGTTAATTTTCTTTTCAGTTTCCAAGCCTGCTCCAGAATGGAAAGGAACTGCGGTTGTAAGTGGAGAGATCAAAGAAATCAAATTATCCGATTACAAAGGAAAATATTTGATCTTTTTCTTTTACCCTCTGGACTTGTAAGTTTTACAAAAACCACTGCTGTGATAAATCTCAAAGAACCACAATTTAATTTTCATAACATTTATCTATTCTTGTAGCACATTTGTATGTCCCACTGAAATTTTGGCCTTTAATGACCGATTGGAAGAGTTCCGAAAAATAAACACAGAGGTTGTTGCATGCTCTGTGGACTCACACTTTACACACCATGCATGGACCAACACCCCTCGTAAGGAAGGTGGCTTGGGAAAACTCACCATTCCACTGCTGTCGGACATGAACCACCAGATCTCTAAAGATTACGGTGTATACCTTGAAGAACTTGGTCACACGTTAAGGTAACCTTTTAATTCCCATTGTATTGTAAAATTTTTCATTTTTTTCTTGTGTTTAAAAGAGATTTTCTTTTCAGAGGCCTATTCATCATTGATCCCCGAGGTGTAATCCGCCAGATTACCCTGAACGATCTTCCTGTTGGACGCAGTGTTGACGAAACTCTTCGTCTAGTCCAAGCCTTCCAGTACACTGATAAATTTGGAGAAGTTTGCCCTGCAGGCTGGAAGCCTGGTGAAGATACAGTAAGTGGTCTGCAAAACTAATTCAGATTTGCAGTATTTTGAACACCATTTATCATTGAACAATACTTTCCTTCCAGATTAAACCAGATTTGATCAAAAAGAAAGAATTCTTCTCCAAACATTGAGGACTTCATTACATGTTGCTCTCACACATCACTTCTGGGTAAGAGTGCTTGCCCGTTTATTTTACAATAAAAACAAACAAGACTGTTCCCCTAAGCTAAGAATTTTCAGCTTTATGTTGGCCATGACCTAGTCACAGTCAGACAGACACCTTTTTCTTTGTCTCAAGTATTCAAAACTTTGAAATCTTTGCTGATGTTCAAATGATAATGTTGCATTTACAATACTGTGAAGTAAGACTGAAATTTGTTGAATACAGTAAAATTTACTAACTTTCTGGAAAGTTAAATAATAAACTTGTTCAAAAGATCAGTTTGCCTTTGACTTTATTTAAATTTGAGTTCTTGGAACATCAATTGTATGGCAAAATAATCAACATGTCAACAATTAAAAGTACACTTAAAATGAATGGTACATACAATAAAACTATGCCATTAAAATTTTCAAATTACAAATTGTTATTAAGTGTACTGATTCTTTGCAAAATGAAGAACTGGAAAGCCTTGTCAACAATACCCAGTTCTTCTAAGTCTGCTTGTCTTAAATTGAGGAATGTATCAACATCAATCTGTAAAATTAAAATTGCTATAGAAATCACATTCTACTCATTACAAATCTCAGGATACCACTTAGCTTTACCTCATGACTCTTCAGAAGAGGACTGAGGGACTTCAAATCAAGACGATGCAGTAAAGCTTCCAGATGTGGGTCACTTTGTTTTTCATCATGCCCATGAACAGTCACATAGACACCCACATTCTTACATTGCCTTTTCTTTCTGAACCTGTGAAATAAAATTGAAGTGCAATTCTTAATCATTTCACTACATGCACCAAAATTTGAGAAATTTTCAGTTATTGTTAAATAGCAAAATTGTGAGAGGTGAAATTATTCACCTTCTCTTGAGTTTTTTCCACACTCTTTTTAATATTTTGGGACTGTTGAGCTTGAATTTGGGCTCCACTTTATAATAACAGTGACCATGGGAAAACAGCCATGGAGGGACCACAGGCGAAGAACAAGCAGTGGGGCTGACACACTGATGAGGACTGAGTGCCATTAAACAAGGAGATAAAAGTGCTGGCGACTGGTGGGGTGATATATATGGCATACAGTTAAAAGGTGAGTAAGCGCATGTTGGACTAGGGGGAAATTTAAAAACCTGAGGACTGTGTGGTCCGACTCTGGGGGTATGGTAAGCTGGGGAGCATGGGTTCAAAGGCATCCCATAAGGGCTCCAATGAGGAAGGGGCAGGGAATGGAATGGAGGCTGTGGGGGCAGTGAACTGGCTTTCAAAAAAGATATTGTAGGAGGTGGAGTCAACAGAACCCCCACGTCATGGTGTCCGTTCATCAATGCCATGTCCAGTGCTGTCAAATTAGATGAATTTGTCATGTGTAGGTTTGCTGCAGATGCCAAGAGCACCTTTACTACTTCAGTGTGTCCCCCACAAGCAGCTAACATCAATGGGGTCAAGCCTAGAACAAATATCCTGCATTAAATTCAGTTCATTTATGAATGATTTGAGGTCAGATGGCAACGTATTTACTTACCCGAATCTGGTAATTTTCCATTGACATCAGCCTGATGGTTGAGCAGGTAACTGACATCTTCTATTTTGCCCAGTTGACAAGCCCTTGCAAAAGCACGAAAAATACCAGAAGAGTCAACTAGGGGCACCAACATGGCCATAGATTCTCTCTCAGAGCTCTCTACAGCAAGACTTATACTGTCCCAACCTGTAATTCACATTAAAATGTCATTTAAAAACAACAGTTTGCAACCCTTCAAAATTAAATTTTAGATAAAAATAACTAACCATAAAAGTTCTGAGTGGAAACGTCAGCGCCAGCTTTAATTAAAACCCTCACAACGTCAGAGTGCCCATTTCGAACTGCTTGCATCAGCGGTGTCCACCCAAGAGGGCAAGCCCAGTTAACATCAGCCCCATGCTTTAGAAGCAACAAGACTGCCTCAGTCCATCCCAATGCAGAACAAATCTGCAGTGGAGTCAGGCCTTGAGGATCTCTCTCATCAACTGTACAACCTAACAAAAATGGATTTCAAAAAAAAAAAAAAGACAAACTGTTGGTTTATAGATGTCAGAAGAGCCTCAATTTTTTAAATTTTTGTTGTCTTACCTGCAGCAAGGCGCCTGCACAGATTTACCCAGTCCTGCCTCCTGCAGATGTCTCCTAGACCACAGGCTTTCTCTGACTCGAGTTCGGGCATGGCTCTCGAGGGCTTCTTGCAGGGACGAACGTGGGCAGCGACTCGACACAACCATAATCTCACGACTTAAACAAGAATCCTTTAAAAACAAAAGCTTAGGCTTCACTGGGGGGCGCAATCGTCAATAAAAACACAGGCTGCACTCGCACCGCACTCCGCCACTTGCTACTTTGAAATTGTGCTTGACGTCTGCTTGGCACTGCTTGCGAAACTCAACTGTCAGTCTTCGCCTCCCTTTTTTCTCACACAATGCAAGGGAGACAGCTGCATGCGGAAGTGGCGGGGAGGGAAAGACCGCGAAAGCAGTTTCACCAACATTTCGTGAAAAGACCCTACATGCCTGGTTCTCATATTTTCCCCTAGTTTCTTGGCGATCCGCCTTTCCCTCTCAAAATTTCAATCTAATGGTTGTACATTTCGAGTTCTGCGAGGATCGATCCAGGTGTACACTTTCTGAGTTTGTCTGGAGCCAACATGAGGTGGCAAGCCTGTGGCGCGAGGAAATGAAATTGAGAAGTGTTGGTTGGATGCAGTTGGATGTTGTTTGTTTGTTTGGATTCTACACCATAGCCGAAAAATAATTTATCCAGTGGAACTGGCATGGCTGCTCCTGAGAGCGAGCACACGAAAATCTCAGTCATTTACATGGGCGCTGTATGGAAAA
This sequence comes from Stenchaetothrips biformis, assembly GCA_030522485.1. Taxonomy (NCBI): domain Eukaryota; kingdom Metazoa; phylum Arthropoda; class Insecta; order Thysanoptera; family Thripidae; genus Stenchaetothrips; species Stenchaetothrips biformis. Next base: position 8,646,592 of record CM060095.1, on the reverse strand, counting down.
CCAAAGTGAGCAACACCACCAAGATAAACAAGCTGCTGGCTATGGCCTTGACTCATTTTCATGGGCCTAGCACGCATTCGACTGTGAGGGCTTCAAAACACAAGATGGTAACTGTGAGAACCAGGGAAGTACTCACTGGTGAAAAATCCTTGTCTGAGGAAGGCTTGAGAGAAAATGGTAAATTATTGAGTCAATGGTTCCAGCAATGTGGCTGTAGTGTGATCCTTCTATTTTCTTAAAAATAATTTCTTTTTGAAAACAGAGGAAGTTCTTTTGGTTCAATGCCGCTCTTCCCCTCCAAAACAAGCACAACCAGATTTGAGGGGACCATCCGCAGCTGAGATTTGGGAGGCCACCAAGGACCTGGAGGCACGAAACATCCAGAAGCCAGGACCCAAGATACTGGAGACTGAAGATGAGATGGACTTGACAGTTATGTTCACAAAAGTAATGCCTAAATATTTTCAACAATTAGTGATGAGCTAGGACTAAGCAGCCAATTTTATTCCATGTTGCAGCACTCCATACGGTTTTCAATAGACAGTCCTCGTATCTTTATTACTCTATATGAGACAGCAGCTCGCCTTTTGGCATATGCCCCCAATGGGATGGAAGTCCTACAACAGGTGAAGAAAGAGATGAGCTGCAAGAGGGAACCCAATATTCACGGCCCATACGTAAAGCAGCTTACTGACATGGGGTTTTCAGAACGCATGGTCCTCAAAGCTCTGACAACAAAAAGGTTTCCTCATATTGTCATTGGCTGTACTGAAGTAACAAATTTTTAAGATAAAAAATATTCCAAATTATTTTAAAGTAACAGAAGTTTTTGTATTGCAGAATGAATGTTTCTGAGGCTACAGAATGGCTCCTGGAACAAAGCTCTAACTCCAAAGAAGAAGAGCTGCCTGAAGAGCCATCAACAAGCCAGGCAAAGACTTTGACAGTATATGAGGCATTTCAAGACCTTTTGAATTCTGCTTTAAGGAGAAGGCATGATAATTTTAAATTAAACCAGAAACATTTTGACCATCTTAAGCAAATGGGATATGAAGAAAAAGATATCGAAATTGCATTGAGGGAGACGGACAACAGTCTGAAAGCAGCTGTAGGTATAGTAGACAGCACATTATTTGTCCAGAATCATGAAAAGAACTGAGCAAACATACAAAAAAGTGTTGAATTTTAGTTGGCCTGGATTCTTGGGAATGCATCTCGGACTGTACCAACAAAGTTCAACCAACGTTTAGATCCCAGTGGATCGATGTACAAGACAATGATGGCCAGTGAAATTGTACAGCTCAATCTGAAGAAACCAAAATTTATCCTGGGTGAGCATTGATTGAGTCAGTGATCCTAAGTTGGGCAATGTTAATTCATTCTGTTCTCTTCTTTCAGCTTTATTATCCATTCTAGAGGAGCCTCAGTGCCTCACCTTGTGGCAAAGGGATCGTGATGTTGGTTCCATTTTGAATCATTTGACAGTGCTGCACAATACTGAAAGTAGTGGAGGGCGACGAGTTATATGAGGTACCTGCTAAAATTAGTGACATAAAAATTAGTTTTATTCTTTTCATCGAGTTGCGCTTCATACCTGGTCCTCCTCATTTTGTATCTAAAATCATTCTTACATTCGTTGCTAAAAATTATTTGAATGCACAGAGACAAAGCAAATTTGACACATCACATGTTCAATTTCCAGACAGTAAAAAAATTGACAAAGAAAAACAAAAACATTTAGCATTAGAATTAACATCACAAGTCGTTGCTTTTGTCAATTAAAGGTGGGAAAAGTGTCTCATGATGTTCCCGTGTCATAGACACATTGCTGATTCTGCGGTGCACATGAGCTGTGGGCTGCATCAAGGGTGTTGGAAGAGGTGAAAGTGGTAGCAGTCCAACTGGATTCCGGAGCCTTTGTCCTGATCCTCGGCTTCGACTTTGGGAACTGGTGGACCCACTGCTGCTAGCCTCTGGCCTGTTCCCTCCACTGGTAACTTTTCTGCTGTATTGGCTGTTCATAGTCTGTGCTATGCTATACATGTGGCCAATGTCTGGTCTGTCGCTCGGGTTTGCTGTTATACACCCAGCCACCAGACTTCTTAACTGTGAATAGACAAATTTATAATGAGCTATGACTTCCACAAACATTTTGGTAAGTGGAAAAAAAAAATGTTAAAAATACATACACTGTCAGAGTAGGCGTTACTTGGCAGGGGTGGGTAGTCGCATTGGGCAATCTTCATACAAAGAGTGTAAAGATTCATTTTATCACCATAAAATGGAGATTGAAGTGCAGCCATCTGTGAACAAACCCCCTTTACAGTCAAACAACTCCAGGACAAGGAAATATGGCATCAGAAGAGCAAACTATTTTTCCAGTACACACCTCATAAAGAAGACAACCCAGAGACCAAATGTCACTCTTGAAATTATAGCCATGTTCATGAATACGTTCAGGGCTCATGTAATATGGAGTTCCAACAAGCGAATGAGCAGCAACTGTTTTAGAACTGAAAAATCGGCCCAAACCAAGGTCACCTAATTTTATTACTCCAGACGCTGTTATAAATACATTAGCAGGCTTGATATCTAATTGAAAAAGAGCAAATATTTTTTTACTTGTTTGTATCGCTTGAAAACAGGTTCAATATTTTACCCGATTAATATTTTTGTATCCTCACCTCTATGCATTATTCGTTTCGAATGCATATGATCCACTGCACTACACAGCTGCACAAAGTATTTCCAAATAGTGCGCTCAGGTATGAGACGCCTGTGGCGACGGAAGTGTTTGATCATCCTAAGAAGGTCCCCCGCATCAGCCAATTCCAGAACAATATTTAATTCCCCATCTTCAATAAAGGACGAAAGGTATCGAATGACATTCGGGTGATCCAGTTGCTGCAAGAGGCATAAGCAGACATTAGATCAAAATAAAAACACTCGATAAATACATACACCAGGCATTTCGGTTGAAACCAAAACAAAACAGCCAAGAGGGTCATGCACCTGCAGCAGGTTGGTCTCTTTGACGCAGTCCACCCTGGACTTGGCGTCCATCATGTCGAAGATCTGCACCTTCTTGAGCGCCACCACGCTGCCGTCCGCCTTGGAGCGGGCGCGGAACACGACGCTGAACTGGCCCTTGCCGATCCGGCGGTCCACCACCAGGTCGCTGGCCGACTTGTACGTGGTGCCGCCATGGGTGACGGGCTTGAGCAACGCCAGCAACTCTGCCTCCGACATCCTGGCCGGCCGGACGGGCCGGACTGGGCCTTGCGCGCTGGGGCGCTGGGCGAGAGCTAACCAAAGCCCGGCTCCGCTGACGGCGCGCGGACGGCCATGGGGCACTGGACTGGACTCAATGAAATACCCCGCTTTCAGACTTTCAGCAAGGCACCGGACTGACTTTCAGTTGCGTCGCTCGGGAACGCTTGGCTTTCCGTCGGCTCCGGCACTGCCCGCGACGCGAGGCAGCTCCGCCTCCTGCACTCCGCGCTGCTGCCGCGGCGTGGGGCGACAGGGGCGACCTCGGGGCGCGGCGCTGGGCGCGGGCCTCTGGCGGACACTGACACTTGGAGGCCGCCGCGGGTAGGTGGCCGCTGGCTGCCGCTGGCCGCGGGGGCGCGGCGGCGAGTCCAGCCATCGACCAACAACAACCCTCACCGGGGCGACCGCGTGGCCGCGCCGCGCCGTGTCCGTCCGGTGTTGTGCTGTTCCGTTCCTGCCGGCACGCCCAGGCACGCCGCCGTCGCTAGGCGTCCCGGCACGCCGCCGATAGCCAGACACTTAGAGGCGGTGACGTCATCTTTGACGTCATCTTCAAGCAGGTGCGGCGAGGCGCACAGACGACAATGCGGTGCAGGCGGCGGCAGGCACCGCGATGGTCGCGGCGCAGCGGGGGGCGCTACCACTGCATGGGCCCAGCAGACCGATTGCGAGAGTCGCTCTGTCTCTCTCGCACTCAAGGGGTGTCCCGCACAGGCGCGAGAGAGACAGAGCGACTGAGGGCCGCCCTCGATCACGATACGCGGCTGCGTTTCCGTTTCCGGGTGTTCCCTTTGGTATCGTGCGGGGCGGGGCGGCAGTGGCGTGCACTGAGTCAGACGCGGAGCGTGGAGCCCTCACCGGGTAATTGCTGGCACTAAACTCTCACGCGGGAAATGTTGACAGAGACTATTTTAGCCGCCGCGGGTCGGATTTTAGATTGGCGGCTGGAAAGGGCACGGCAGCGCGGCCTCGCCTCACGGAGACCCGCGGCGCTCACGCACGTCCGCGCGCACGGGTCATTCCCTCACCACGAAGCAGTGCCGTGGATTGGCAGCGGGCGGCCGCCGATACAGAGCTGCCTCTCTCGCACGTCGCGGAGAGGTGCAAGAGAGAGAGAGAGAGAGAGAGAGAGAGAGAGAGAGAGAGAGAGAGAGAGAGAGAGAGAGAGAGAGAGAGAGAGAGAGAGAGAGAGAGAGAGAGAGAGAGAGAGAGAGAGAGAGACAGAGAGAGAGAGAGGAAATGACTCTTCGGAACGAGCCCGCTGCTGCGCTACTACACCCGTCGCTGGGCGCGCGGTGGTGAGGCGCAGTGCAGGGGGCGCCGGCGCGTTCATGTCACTTACCTCAACGGGGGCTCTGTCGGGGTGTCTCACCATTCGGACTGCGCCGCGCACTCGGTCCCACTGTGCGATCAAGAACACGCGGATGCCCACCACCGCATTAGGAGCCTCCCCCTTCGTGGGATAACCTAACCTTCCCGTGCATTAGAGGGAGGGAAGTGAGCAAGTGCGCGCCCCCCGCCTCAAGGAGGAGGCGACGGGCCCACCCACCCACGCTCCGGACGCACCTGTTCCACCGTGATTGGCACGACGCTCGCCGATCAATACTCTGCCTCTCTCGCACCCTCGGGCCTCGCGGGCCTCGCGGGCCGCGCCGCGGGGGTGCGAGAGGGAGGGGCACTCGGGACGGCGACAAGAGGTCCGCGTGGGCGCCGCCGCCGTCATTGCCGCGCACTCCAGCGGGGCGGGGCGGGGCGGGGCGGGGCGGGGCGGCCGGTCGATGTGGTCACCGGCGTGCGTGTCTATCTATCGGATCTGGGCTGATGGCTGCCGGCTAGCCGCGGCTGTCGTTCAGAGAGGGGCGGCGGCGCGTGACGTCACCAGCACTTCGGCCATGCGCTTCGTGCGCGCCCGCGTCCAGAGCGTCTCGCGGACAACCCTGCCTGGGGGGCTGGCCCTCACCGTGCCCTTGCACTAGGTCGCTCGCGATGCACCCCGCACGCCAATGACGCCCCGATGGCGGAGGCACCGGGGGGAGGCTAGTCTCTTTTCGGCGACTCGGCGATGGCATCTCAACCACCTAGACATAGCCATTTCAGTACCGATTTTATGCTACTCTTTCGGTTTGCATCATAACTGCGCAGGGTTTCAATGGATTGGAGATAGCAGGTCGTCGGACCTTCATGTATGTGTGAGTGTGTGTACATGCCCCAGTCCCCCTGCGCCAGGCAGGCGACATTTCGGGGCCGCTGGTGCAACAACGCCGACGCTACGCCCGTTAGTTGTACAGCCGCTATCTACTTTGTTGTCCAGCTTAGTTCGTGTTCGCCTTCCCGTTGGCGCGGCGACGCCCCGCTACCCGCCCGCCGAGGGTGGACAGATGTTTTCGAGTGTGCCAACACGGTACTTCCCTCTGTCCAATCCCGCGCATTAGGGAGTCACAGGGCGGCAGCAGAGCGATCCCAAACACGCCCCGTCTATCTCGCACTCACGGGGCGTTCCGTGCGGGTGCGAGAGAGACGGAGCGTGATTGGAACCGCTCGGCAGGACCTCGCCGCGCCTCTCGCGAGCACGTGGCCAAGTGCGATTATCTGGCGGGAGGCCCGGGGCACTGGCAGGGCTGGCAGACACGGCGTCGACAGCCGGACAGCCCGACAGCCGGCCGGCCGGGAGGGGACCAGTGCCGGCGCTTGCATCCCGCGGGCACGCCGCCGAGGAGAGCGTCGCAGCGTCGCCGCCCGACCCTCTCGCGACGACCTCCACGACGGCCACCATCGCCACCACCATGGGCGCGAGCAGGATGGACAAGGAGCGGCCACCGCGCCGGCCCCCCAACGGAGGCTGGGGCTGGGTCGTGGTGCTTGGCGTCGCCGTGTCGTACGTGAGTACCGCCAGGACCAGCCAGGACGCCGACTACCGCGTTGCCATGGCGATGACGGTCATTGTCTACTTTCCAACCCGGAATTCCCCCGATTCCCCGAGGGGGTGGTGCACCAGGGTGGTCACCGCAATCAATCGGCCAGCAGACACAAGTCATTCGCCCACACAGGCCTCTCGTAGTATTTGCGGACGTTCACACACACACATCCCAAACACACAAACACATACAGCGACAGCTTGACGTATTGCGCGTCGCCCGCTCCAACTCGATCGTTCGCTAGGGCGTTCGACGCACTTGACTCTGACGACCCCTCCCCCCTTCCTCTCTCTCTCTCTCTCTCTCCATTGCCACACCACAACAGTCTTCCGCCACTCTCACACCACCCTGGCAGCAGGCCTGTCGCGACAGAATTGATTAGCGACCCCAAATGAGTCACACTAGTCACACTGCCGTCGGCCGGCCGGCTTGTGACTCGCTTGCTTCACACGTCACACGCACATACGTCGTGATACAAGAGAAAACACTCACTAATGCGCGCGCGGAGAGAGAGAGAGAGAGAGAGAGAGAGAGAGAGAGAGAGAGAGAGAGAGAGAGAGAGAGAGAGAGAGAGAGAGAGAGAGAGAGAGAGAGAGAGAAAGAGAGAGAGAGAGAGAGAGAGAGAGAGAGAGAGAGAGAGAGAGAGAGAGAGAGAGAGAGAGAGAGAGAGAGAGAGAGAGAGAGAGAGAGAGAGACGCACCAATACGAATCGTTGAACTATCATGGGACTGCGAGCCGCCCTCCACCGCCGCCGGCCGGCCCTTCCAGCCAGAGTGCACGTCCGGCGGTTCGACTGTGATTGGCCTTGTCACGGTCACCCCGTACCCTGTCCGCCGGAGTCTCTAGTGTGTGCTCTGGTGCCGGCCGCCTTGCGACAACGCAGACCCTGTCAAGAACCGGGTCGGAACGGGTCAACAGCACTAGGAGCGCCCGGTGGCGGTGGCGCCGCTGGCCCGTCGCACGGGGCAGCGAAGCGGGCTGGCCTACCCTGGACTTGGCAGGCGCCATGCTCACGGCCACCTTCTCCTCCCCCAGTTTTTCCACAAAAAATAAATAAATTAAAATCTTAATTTTCTCCAGATGACCAACATGGCGCTGTTCTCCGTGTTCGGCCTGCTGTTCGGCGGCCAGCTGGAGGCGTGGGGATTGGAGACGACGGGCATCGCCGTCATCAGCAGCACCATGAACACCATACAAAACTTCTCAGGTGCGTGGCCGGCTGGGGCTGGCAGGTGTCGAACCCTCGACCGGGCCTACCACTCCCCTTGTTGTTGACGCAGGCCTGCTGGTCGGGCCCTTGGTGAAGCGGCTCGGCGGCAAGGCGGTGTCGCTGCTCGGCGGCGTGCTCATCTCGTCCGGCATGATGCTGTCCTCCTTCACCACGGCCGCGTGGCAGATCTTCATCACATGGAGCTTCCTGGTTGGTACGATTCAGCTCCCCTCAGGCCTACTGCGCGCCCCGCGGGCGGCCCGCCGGCCACAAGGAGTGACTTTACCTGTGCGCAGGCCTGGGGCTGGGACTCCTGGTGCCGTCGACCTTCCTCAACATCAACTCGTACTTCACGACGCGGCGCAGCCAGGCCGTAGGCATTGCGCTGGCCGGCACGGGGCTGGGCCAGATCCTGATGCCGCACCTGGTGCGCCTGCTGCTGGAGCAGTACAGCTTCCACGGCGCCGTGCTCATCATGGGCGCCATCGCCCTGCACTCGCTGCCGGGCTGCCTGCTCTACCGGAAGCCGGCCCTCGTCAGGTGCATTCATTGGCAAAAAGAAATCTCATTTTTATAATTTTCTAAAAGTTTGTTCCGCACGACGGGTCTGGTGGCACTTGACTGATAGAGCGCGGAGTCACTGGCTTTGGCGCAGAGCCGCGGGCGGCATACGAGTGGACGGTGGGCAGAACGCCGCGCGGCTTAACCGACATGCTGGGCCCCACCGCCGCCCACCACTCCAAGCCGATTAGTGCGATTTGCGGACCTAACCTGACACCCCTCAGCCACAACGACAAAACTTTATTTCCGCCAGGGATCCCGAGGAGCCGAACGAGACCCAGCCGCTGAACCCGGCGTCCCCGGCAGCGCAGCCGGCCAAGTCCACCGCCTTGGTGGAGCTGGACCACACCGAGGCCGAGGAGGAGCAGCGCTGCGAGGGCCGCGGCGTCCTGGGCACGCTGCGCAAGCTGGCCGACAGCCTGGGCCTGGACCTGCTGCTCAACCTCCGCTTCATGAACCTGGCCGTCGGCACCGGACTGGTACGCGACGCGCACCGTGACGGTGATGCTCGGCCGAACTGACCCGGCCACGTCGATAACTCAAGGCCAGCCAGGATAAGATACGCCCAGACTGGCCGTCAGGCATGTCGACGTGCCTGTTACCTGTTGGGGCGAGTTGCCGGCCCTTTGTTGCCCGACTGGTCGCAGGGCCGTTTAAAGGTAACGTTATCTTCAAACCGGAGGGCCGAGTGACTGGTCGCTGGGCCCTTTAAAGTTAACGTTATCTTTAAACCGGAGGGCCGAGTGACTGATAACTGGTGACTGGGAACTGAAGACACGCTTCCTCTCCAGATCTACACGACGCAGACGTCCTTCTCCATGATCTTCCCCTTCTTCCTGATGGAGAGCGTGGGCCTGAGCGCGGCCGCGACCGCCACCTGCATGTCGGCGCAATCCGTGGGGGACTTGGCGTCGCGGCTGCTGCTGCCGTCGCTCATGAGCGGGGCGCTGTGCGGGGCGCGGTGCGGCGGCGCGTGTCGCAAGGGCGGCCAGCACTCGGGGCTGGCGGCGCGCACCGTCATGCTGATCGGCGCGCTGGGCAGCGCGGGCAGCCGCTCCGGTGAGTCGCGGGTTCCAATCCGACCACCGTCATTTTAATTTTAACATTTTTTTAAAAAAATTTTGAGTCATGAATTTTTTTATCATTTTTTTTTTGACGTTGAACATTTTTTTGTCATGATTTTTTTTTGATCGCGTCGTGTTTTGCAGTGATGGCGACGATGACGGGCTTCACCGAGCTGCTGGCCCTGTCGGCCGTCGTGGGACTGTTCCGCGGCGCCACAGTGCTCAACCAGAACCTGGTGGTGGCCGAGCATGTCCCCGCCAGCAAGCTGCCCGCCGCCATCGGCATGGCCATGGTCGTCAAGGGCGCCTGCGTGCTGGGCCTGGGCTCCGCGCTCGGTGAGTCCAGTGCCTAGACGGCACCGCCTGGCACCGCCTCAACTCTGCAGAAGCAACAGGGACCGTCTTTGCTTGCAGGCGTGGTCCGCGACCGGACGGGCAGTTTCCCCGTCTTCATCCACGCCCTCACCCTGCTGGCCTTGCTCACGGGACTGACCTGGATGCTGGAGAGCCTCCTGTGCGCGCCCAAGAGGCCCGCCGACGCCGCCGCCCGCGCGCCTAGATGACCCGCGAGGACAGCGTCGCTCCGTCTGCCTCGCACTCATAGGGCGCTGCCGCGTAAGGCAGAGCGACAGACAGGGATCGCTCTGCAGGGTGGCGGCGATGCGGGTGTTCGACAACGTCGACTCGATAAATTTGGTGTCCGGAAAAGGTGACAACAGGAAAGGTCTGACGCTGTCTGCTGTCCGCCAAACAATTTGCAGACCGATCCCAACGCATGTGTCGGTGTTGGCTGCCCTCATCGTCCCACTTGGTGTGACGCACTGGCTCGCGAGGCTCAATAACTTGTGATAATTTATTTGTACATAATAATGATAATTGTAGTGTTAATTAATAAATTGTGTTATCCAATTGGTTGGAGTTTTCTTCCACCACGCCGCCGGCAGAACCCTTCACCAGTTCCCCGGCACTCAAAAACAAAACAGAAATAATAGCATAGATAATCTGTCAATCTGTTGGAAGCCAAGTTTATTGGAAGCCCCAGGCTTCGAATTCACCAACAGCATAGGCCATCTGACCACAAGGCGAGATTAGATCCTGATTTTGTTACGCATAAAAACTGTTGCGTGTGAATAAAACACACACAGTCGAACACAAACTGCTGACTAGCAATAATTAAAAATAAATCTGAGCAACAGATTTGTTTCAAAAGATATTAAAACATGAGGCAAAATAAAATAGTGAAAGTTCATCAATCTTTTTCAAAAACAAAAATGTTTTAGATCACAGATGATCCTTAGATAACTGAACCAAATAAAATATCAATAAGAAGACAAAATAAAATAAAATAGGTACTTTGACCAATGATCACAATTAGATGAAAGCCAAATAATTATTTATATTCTAGTAACTGATTCAACCTAAGAGTTAAGAATTAATCAACAACAAAATTTTCAACTAGAATTAACATTTGGCATTGTACTAAGTGCAAAATAATAAGCTAACCTAGCCCACAAAAGCTTAACTACCATTTAAATCAAGACAAGGAAACATTTCAGTCTATGATATTGACATTACATTATGATATACATCGTACTGAGATCAAAACCACAGACGTTTTCAGTTTTTTTTTTACCTTATAAGAAACTAATGTCCTTATGGATACACACCAAGCGTTCAAGCGCTCAAATATTGGCCCAAGTAAAACAGAATAAAAATTGGCTACACGCCACTATGGTGCTCCATGAGGGAGTCAGCACAACCATTGCATTGCAATACAGAGTGTGGACAGATATGAACTTCCCATGACCATCACAAAAACTAGTTTAACACATTTTCCTCACAACAACCTGTTTTTTTTTCTTTGAAAAATTATTTGTTCGATTTATCACAGAAAAAAAAGCCCGCGTGCCAGCAGGGGTGCGAACGAACATGTCTCTAAATTCATACACTAGAATTGATTTGTCGCGATTGCGATCACGCGGCCGCTCTGACGGCGACTACGACGCGCGGCCGCCGCGGCCACGCCCGCGCTTGTTGGGTGCGATGAACACGCGCGGCCCCTGCGCGGCGAACGGGGAGTCCAGCACGGGGTGGCGCACCAGGCTGGTGGTCACGTGAACGCCCGAGGCCGACGCGGAGACCGTGGCAGAGGCCGAGGCCGAGGTCGCGGGGACCACGACGGCGGGCCGCACCATGGTGCGCGGGGGCACGGCCTTCACCAGGGTCGCCTTCCCAGTGGGCAGGTGCACCTTGGGTGGCCGGCCGACGGGGCGTGTCGCGGGGACGGCGGCGGGCAGCGCCACGGCCGCGGCCACAGGGACGGCCCTGGCGACGGCTGCGACGGGCGCGGCGGCGGCTGCCACCCTGAGGGCCGCGTTGGGCGGCCGGCCGACGGGGCGCGCGGGGGCGCGTACGCGTAGCGTGGTCTGGGCGGTGGCGGCGCCCGCGGGTCGCACCACGGGCCGGAACACCGACAGGGGCGCGGACGCGGCGGACGCGGCGGACGCGGCGGGCACCACGACGGGCCGCTTCACGAGGCCAAGCATCTTGACGGAGGTGCCGGGCTGCGCCGTGCTAGTGGAGGCCGTCGTGGCGGTGGGGCTCAGCACCAGCTCCATGGAGGACGACGGCCGGCTCATCACCAGCTTGACGGGGTTCGTGTCCACCGCCGGGGCCTTGGTCTGCAGCGCGCGCACGGCGCGGACCGCCTGCTCGCCCGTCACCAGGGTGTCGGCGGCGTCCGCGGCGCAGTCGGACTCGAACAGCACGGGCAGGCTCATGATGTGCTCCGCCGTCAGCTGGCCGCTCGTCACGCCGCCGCCCGTCGCCGCAGCAGAGGACGCGGTGTCTGCAACAAGCCGGCACGGCGGCACGTTTTAAACCGCACCATCGGGAGGAGAATGCAAGTCTTCTGTTTGACAGCAAAATTCATTATTGTTGAGTATAGTTAAAGATTGAGAACTGGTGGTTAAAGTTGTGGAAAAGTTGTTTTTTTTTTTTTTTTGTACCGCTGGAAGGGAGAGACATAGTTTCAATGATAAATGTTGGCACACAATTAGAGAAACAGTTTGTATGGAAAGTCCTCCTGGGGTTTTGAGAAGTGGTTAATGAGAAACACAGAGAAAAAGATAAGACACATGTTAGTAAAATATGACATTTCAATAGGGTGGAAGCTACAATCCAAATCATACATAATGCTTCAGGAATCCAAACATGTTATGTGAAATTGACTTTTAATGCCAACAGACAACTACTGAGCACCATGACAACCTTTTAAAAAATAAAGGAAGAAATTGACACATACTTACTGTTTAGGACAACAAAGGCCGATCCTACAAAATGGTAGCAAATGAAAGGTGAGGACCATTTGGAGCACACCGTGGAATCATGTTTCCACTTCCCTATTTGACTCAAAATAATTAGCGTCTTTGAGACCTTGGGTTGCGATGAAGCAGTGTAAGTTACTAGAAACATGTTTGTCACGTATGGTCCCAATAGCCTTCAATGAAAGCAGAGATAGTTTCAAAAGGTAATCAAAACAAAATATAGTCCCCCTCCCCCCACCCCACCAACAAACAAAAAAGTTTTGTCTGGTATGTGATGATTACTGCAGGATGAGACTTGATTCATGATGTTGTTCAGCTGAAGCAATGTTCCAAATGATAACACACCTCTTTACATTTCCAATCATTCACAGAAAATAAAACAAACTACAGAAAAATAAAAAGAGAACACCAATAAACTAGCAAGAACTATTTATTTTACAAAACAATTATTTACACTTCAAAACGATCAATCTTCCAACACACAAAAGAAGGGAAAGAAATAAGACAATCTTAAGTGACAATGACTACCTATTAGCACAACAAAGATTAAGTAAGGTGCTCTGAAGTAAGTATAAACGATCAGATAAAAGATAAGGAATCTTTTGATATCACATTATGCTTAGTACAACATTTTTCTTTCACTCAGAAAAATTTCATCACTTGCAAAGTTTCATCACTTGCAGAAAAAGCACAGAAACATGCTTTAAAGATCAGAACAGAGCAAGGATCTCACAGGATGATTAAAAAATCTTAGCAATACCCTTCTTGACATGAGTCAAGAAGTGGGAGAGTATGAAAATTCATTACAATTAGTGACCTTTGATGATAGCATTACGTATTCCAAACTTTGAAACCAAAAAAATTGCATACACACAAAAAAAAAAAAAAAAAAAAAAGGAAAACAGCAAACTTAGAAAATGAATTTTTCTATGCAAAATCACTTTCTAAATAACACTACAAGCACACAGGACTGAAAATTCAACATTTTTTTTTTTTAAATTGTGCAATTTGAATAATTACCTCAAGAATTAGATATTTTCTGAAATTTCAATACAAATTGTGGTAACACTGGTAACAGTTTTTTTCTTTGGTGGGCAATAATGACCAGCAAAATGAATAGATTATGGAATAGATTGTTTCGTTTTGCAACTCAATGTTCCAACTTTACGGTTGTGTAAGAATCTATCTGAGTGCAAAATAATAATATTACTATCACTGGTTTTAAGCCCAGAGCTTCTGCTCTAATTGAAAGACAGCAGAACTGCTACATCCACATGCAACAAACAAGATCTAACTTGTCCGGTTTTCTGTATACAACAGTTGCAATAGAAACGAAACAGAAACACATTAATCAAAATCAAATTGTTTGGCCAAGTGTTAGAAATGGAATCAATTATATGCAAAGAACCATGCAAAACCAAAAACACTAATTAAATTTGCGTTTGTTGCTTTGAATGACAAGGAACCTAGGTTGCCCCTTACCTCGGAGCTGTGCTTGAGCTTGGGTCACAGTAATCTGCTGTTGCTGAGTATGAAGAAGTTGAGGATGGCTCTGTATCTGCTTTAAGTGGGGTTGACCATTGACAACCGATGAGTAGATAACACCAGAGGAGCTGCTTGTTGTTGTGCCACTGTTGTTTGCAGCTGTTGTCATCATACTTGGTGTGGCTGGAGCGGCAACAAGCCGTGTTGTGTTCCCACTGGTTTGCAGAAGAGTGGTCAACTGGGTCAGTCCCGATTGAGTAGACGGCCTGCTTGCAATCACTTTGCCTGATTGCATCTCAAGCATTCCTAGAAACCAGAAAAGAAAATTGATTGAAAAGAGCCCAATAAAACAGTGCAGACTGGTTCAAAAGGACTGAAGAACTCACCTCCTGTAGAGGACCCTTCAGATGGGTTTGCCTTTTCTGTGGGAACCTGTTTTGCTTTGGCAGACACCTTCTTTGCTGAAGACAAGGCGTCTGCTAGGGCTGATCCAGGCCCCAATCGGATGGGACCGATGTTTCCTAGACTAGCAATGTTTCCAAGGCTGAACGTGATGGAATTTGTTGATGTTGACTGCAAAACAACACACATTTCAGATCTGTGTGAGGAAATTCAACCAGACAAAACCATGAGTCAAGTCAAAAGCTGTACCTGAGACAAGCTTGCAGTGACAGGGCGGCCTCCAGCCAGGTTGGCCTGCCACTTACTGTCAGAGGCAGGTGTGAAATTAACAGAGCTAATGACCATTTTGGGCTGTGACGAGGAGGATCCTTTTCTACGGCCTGAAAATAGACGTCCAATGTCTTCAATACCCTCAGGCAGTGTACTTCACAGGGCAAAAGTACATCTTTACTAAAGAACATCATCAGGACAAACGAGCTCAAGATGCAGCCACCCACTTCACTTGGCTACCCATAAAGCGCAGTAACAGTAATAACAGAAAACTTGTTGGAACTTATGGTGTGTGAATAAGTAAAAGTTTAGAGGCAAAAGAAAGTATTACAGCAAGGCTTTACCTTGGTCAGAGTATGATACAAGAGTTGGCATAGTGGGCAGTGCTTGCTTAGCTGTAGCAGAACTACTAGGCCCACAAATAGTCAAAGGCATGCCTGAAACAACAGTCCAATGTGCTCAACACAAAAAATACAACAACAAAAATAAAACAACGAGATCAAGAAGCAAAGTGAATTTACAATCTCTCATGAAACCAAAGAATACCAAGAACATACCATCTACAATGAAACACAAGTACAGATTTAATGATAGCCCAACATGCACTAAACTACAGTGTGACAATACTGCTCCTACACCAGGGTGGTGATAATTTATGAAGTTTTAATTACCAGTTTTAGCTCGTTTCTGGGCTGGAGATGCAGGGTCACTGTCAAGTGAGCTACCTCCAGATGCCTTCCTCTTGCGTTGCCCCTTTCCACTACCTGGCGGACGCCCTGGACCTGGCCTAGGTGGTACTGGATGGGGGATAATATTGGTACTTTCACTTAGGGCATTGTTCTGGTAGAACTGTGCTTGTCTCGAACTGGCCTGGGCAAGTATGGGCCCCAAGAAGTCACTGACTTCATCCTAAACAGAAACATAATGCTGGGGACATTTTCATCTTCACATCAACAACTGGTGTTGTTAAATCCACACCTCATACGTACAAGAATACAACGATCCACCATATTTTGGGTTATTCCTTCCAGTCTCTTCTTAGTTTTCGTCATCCGTAATTGGTCATCAGCAGAGCCAACCACAACTAGACCAGTATCAACTGCCATACGGCTACGCATATCTTCCAGACCCTCAACCCTACATTTTATATGAGCATAATGTTAATGCATTAATTTTGTTCATGGAACAAAGTCATAATGAACTATAGAATTTAAAATTTAACTTACGTAGTAGTCGCTGAATTCTGTCCAATCACAAATAAAATGGGACATCGCATTGAGTAAATATTGTCATCTGGTTCACCTCGTATGCCTTCAACTGTACATAAGGGAAAACCTAGGCATACCACTGCTGTCACACTGTCCATCATAGAAATCTGAAAATAAAAAATTAACACGAAAAGTAAGCACTGTACTTTAAGAGGTATTGCACTATTGAGAGTTTCTAGAAAGGTGGGGTAATACCTGGCAAGCAAGAGCTGCTCCTGTGTTCCAACCGACAAGAATTATAGGCCTGCCAGGGCAATCAGCCTTAAGTTCTGATATTTTAGTACGAGTTGTCGTCAGCAACTGATCTAAGCAACTAGATAGAGTCGTCTTTCCATTAACTTGACCTTGCAGAAAAGAAAATTGACAATTTTTATTCTGTCACTTGTAAGGCGGCAGATAGTATGTGGAGAAAATTTAGTTTGAAACATACCTGTATACACTGTGACAACAGTACCAAGAGCAGAAAGGTGAGTGGTCCAGTATGTAGAACGGGATGATTGTTTGTAAGCTTTGCCAGGACCAGACGGTACAATAACAATAATTGGATTAGCTGGAAGTTTCCGCTGTTGAAAAACAGGGGAAAAGGAGAATGAAATGGTGTTTGACCACAAATAACTTGTATAAAAGATTAAAAGTAGCTTACCAGTCTGAATCGCGATAGACCAGATGTAGCAGGATCCCAAACTCGTTTTATTAAATGACTGATACCTTCATTTGATGACAGGCCTGTTCTTCCAAGGGAGGTTGATACAGACATCATTTTGTCCACAAGTGTGGGAACTTTGTTTTTCAGATTCTTCAGAAAGGAAAGAGAAGGATCTTAGAGACAAAGTAATTATACACTTAAAATACATATTTTAACGACTAGGCACAAACCTGTAAAATGTTGAAATATGAAGACAAATATCGTGCACTGAGAGAGTCTATTAATGTTGCATGTAACCATTGAGTTAGTTTTAGGTCCCATGATATTGAGGCGAAAAGAGCTCGAACTCTTCGAGATGATTTGTCAACAGAGATTCTTCTTAAAACTGGTTCATTCCAGTGACCAGAATTTGCCAGATGAGATAACTGGTCTGTGTACAGAATACGAGCCATTTTGTTGAAAAGGCGATTCTGAATTGAGCTCCAGCCAAATCTGCAATAAGACGGATATTATGAGATAAGTACAGTATGAGGTGATTGAGACGGACAATTTTGACAATTAAACAAAATATATGAGTCACCTTGAAACTTTCTCCTCCCAATCGGTTTCCGCACTTTCCTTATCGTCTCCAAGACGAGCACTGGCTACAAATCGCTCACATTCATCCATGCAATAACGTGCTTTAGATGGATCATAAACAGGTTGAGGTTGAGGAGGGGGCCTCTCGACATCAATTTCTTTGACACTGTACCAAAAATTTATGTCACATCACTTTTGAAAATAATAACACTTAAAATTAGACAGTCAAGTACAGCAAACTTACTCTTGGGCTTTCCTGGGAGACTGGTAAACAAACAATGAGCGGACCGGTTTTGCTTTAACATTGTCAGGTCGCCAGTTCCATGGATGGGCGTATGGGTGATCCATCTCCACTAGAGTAACCTCTTGGTCCTGCACACAACACCAGTCTCTAAAATGTGGTTCACAAAACATTTTAAAAAACAACTCCAGAGCTACACTCACATTGTGACTGGTTAACTGCTTTAAATAGCTGCTGCTACGATAGGCAGCATACTCCTCAACTTGGTCACTCATGGGACTGGTCAGAGTTGATGAGGAAGATGTGCTGGTGCTGCCTGAGGCAGGAAAATTAGGATTTTGGGTCGAAGGGCCTGATGAAATTGTGATACTGGCAGGGCCTGCTGCCAGCAACATCTTCATTAGGCTGTCTTTCCCCTTCATGTTGCTCATCTTGTTGACTATTGTGTTAAGAACTGAAACAGAAAAAAGTAAAATTAAATCAACTAAATAATTGACCAGAAACAAAACTCAACAGTGCTTATATTGCAATCAACAATAAAAGAAAACGTTCAACCATGCAGAGCAAACAAGTGCCTTCGTATTTGTTTTCGTCTGGCAGGTAAAAAGCAGAAACCTTATCATATAGTAAAGCTGGAGGATTAATCAATTGTCATGTGGTATGTAATTAAATCAGTGATATCAATTTTAAAATCAGTATTAAACCCAAATTGCAGCCAGCAACACCTACACAACACATGCCTTAAGTAACAAACCATTCAATGTTTACAAAATTCAGATTACTGTAAACAAAAATTAAAAAAAAAAGGGTCTGCTAGATTCTTAAATGTGCACAATAGCACACTTAAAAAGACAACAGTGCAAACATAGCTGAATCAAGAGCTATGGGCAGCAAAAACGATAGTTTCAAAGAAAACAAAACAAGCTGGGCTTTGATTTGATTTATTAAATAAACAGTTAGATTGAAAAATTTGAATCTAGACTAATTTGCAGCTAAAATGGATTATTACTCAATTACCTAAAAATGGTTAATACCAGTTTCCACCAATAATTTCAGCACATCAACAATGTCCTCATAAATGCAAAGAAAGTGGCTTGCCTTACATGAAGCAATGCAGAATTTTAATCTAGGGGGTACAGACAGAGTAAAGAGGACCTTCCAAAACATTCTTTTTTCTTTCTTGCAAAATGGAAATTTTAAAGAACGTTTCAGATAGGACACAAGGGTCAAACACATATATGTAAGAGAACGATTCCTCATATTTAATCCATTAATATATGAGTGTAAATAAAATTACTTTCATCAGGAAAGTTGTAAACGTTTCCGACATAACGGCTTATTCCCCTGGCTCGCCTTTCCCCCAACAAAGTATTCAAAAAACAGTAGTGGTCTTGAATGATGATGATGACGTGAAAAGAGAGGGGGGATTGAATAAGGGCAGGAACTAGCGCAACAGAATGAACAATAAGCAGTGCAACCAGTTAATAATCAAGGCGGCTACAGAGGCGGACGGAGCCGTACCTGAACAAATACGGTTGGCCACCGCCCCATTCGCAACGTCCCCATTGGCCAGCGTAACCGTCTGTGTCTGTAGGTCTGCAGGCTTTGCGTTTGCAGCGTTTGCAGACATGTTCAGACTGCAGACCAACGCAGCTGGGCCCGAGAGCGAGCCACCTCCACTGAGTGGCCTGGGGCCCACCCAGGGGCCGGCGGCTGCAGCCCTGTTGCCTCGGACCCAGCTTTAGAGGTTAATGTGTAAGTGTAAGAGGCCCAGTCCGTCGCCCTGTTCCAACTGGAAACCGTCTCATAAACTAGAACGAGGACCTTGACGGCAGACAAAAGGGCGTACATTCAATGTCACCAACACGCTTTAAAAGCACAGGGTCAATACACTCCCTAACCTCAGCTCCAGTTACCTGCTGCTCTCAGAAGTCGTGGGGCTGCGGTCGGTAGCGGGGGCTCGCGGCCACGGATCGGGCGTCAGACGCGGAGCCGAGGCTGAAAACCTTCAGGAAGGCCTTCATGTTGCCGAACCCATGATCAAGATTGTCCAAAAATGCACAAGGAAATTAAAACAGAGGGAGACATAAATGGAGCGACGCCATCTCTACTGAGGTCATTTGTTTGTTTGTTTTCCGGCCGCATCGGCGCTGCCACCGACACCCCGCTACTGGCGTAGCGTAGCGCAGCGTCACGCACCGCAGTGTTTGTTTACATGAACCTTGCCCTCGCGGAATCTCCCCCTCTTTGAGGAAAAAATAAGTCCTATGTCCCAAGTTGGTGAACGCCACATGACCCGTTGAGTCGGCCGAACCAGTAGTTCTCGTTGCACTGGTGGCTATTCTGGCAGGTTGCGAGGTTAGGTTTGAAGGCCGGACTTTTCCACTTGTTTTCAGTGAAGTGTTTTTCCTTGTAGGGGGACGTTGCCTTGAAAACCTGCGACCAAACTGCGCCGTGAGATATTGCCACAATGAAGGGCACCGAAGGTTTGTTGAGGCAGTTCCTCTTGACCCTTATTTCTTTATCTTTGGTTGTCGCTTTCAAGCCAGTAGTTTTGATTCATGGAGTAATGACTGGGAAACTATCCATGATTCCAATCGCTGAGCGTATTGCCCAGGTATGTTATTGTTGTCAGGCGCAGTGGCCAACTCTTCAGGATTATTTTTGCTATGTTTTTGCAATTGATTTTTGCAGCTTCACCCAGGCACTTCCGTTTACATAACTGACCGCTTTTCTGGGTGGTCTAGTCTGGAGCCAATGTGGCATCAGGTTGATGAGATGGGTGCCGACTTGCTGGCTATATCTGCTGACCATCCAGAAGGAGTAAATCTCATAGGTGGGGTGTTTAATCTGATGTGCGTTTACAGTCTTATTCGGAAGTTGAACGCACTGTATCATTATGAATTTTTTTCTAGGTTACTCTCAAGGAGGCTTGCTATCGAGAGCGATTCTTGGAAAGTTTCCTGAACACAATGTGCATACCTTTATATCTCTGAGCTCTCCTCAAGGGGGACAGTATGGGAGTAAGTGCCTATACAGCATGTTTATTATTTAAATGTACTGCCAATAACTTGTCTAACTTGTTCAATTTCTGCTTCAGCCAAGTTTTCTTCACCTCTTCTTCCCCAATCTCACTTGTCGCAACGCTTACGAATTATTCTATTCGTATGTGGGACAGCACACGTCTGTTGGGAATTATTGGAATGACCCACACCACCAAGAGCTCTATTTCAAATACAGCCAATTTCTACCCTACATCAACAATCAGCTCCAATCCAACTCTAGTGAAGACTACAAGAAAGGTTTTACAAAACTGAAAAAACTAGTCCTTGTTGGCGGACCAGATGATGGGTTATAACACCTTGGCAGTCAAGGTAAGAATGAAAAAGTTATTAGAAAACAGTGTGAATTACTGGGATTGTACCAAATAACCGCTGTCCTTTTTTTCTTGCAGTCAATTTGGTTACTTTAATGACAGTGAGGAAGTATTTGGGATGCGAGAAAATCCTTTGTATAAAAATGACAGTTTCGGTCTTCAAACCTTAGACAAAGCTGGCAAGGTAACTCTTCTTTCATTTGATGGGATGGATCACTATTCTTGGCATGTCAATACTTCTTTCATAGACACTCAAATAGTACCACTCTTAGACTAAATATGCAAATGAATGTAGGCTAAATTGTGTTCCATTTATCATACAAATGCAATCTGAATTGCTTGTGCCAAAGTTTATTATATCATTGATGGCTCCTATAGTTTTAAGTATCTGGGAGGAATAGATGTTTTTTATCTACTTTCTTTCACAAGTCATGAACTCTTTTGTTTCCATTTATGTTATATATTTTTATTTTCTAATGGTATTTTTTGTAAATGCATTGTAACTATTTTTAACCTATACCTAAGACAACTTCTCAATTTTTGCTGAATATTAGCATTGTTTAATTGGAACTACTTTCTAGTCAATTAAATTTTTCTCTATGATAAGGATCAGGAATGATAAGTCCTGCTCATTTTTAGTGCAGAGGGAATATGCATCCCTGTATGTAGTACAATTCGTGGCATTCCCTCCGTGTTGCTCTCTTTCTTGCTGCTCCCAACTGTGATGTAATCAAGTGTAATATCACTAGACTTTGGGATCAAAATGTCAGTCTGACTGAATAAAAATTTTATTTTTTAATGTCATTTTCGTCGTTTTAACGCTCTGTTTTCCGCTCAAAAGAGGGAACTGACTCAGACCATAATCGGAGTAATAGCTCAAGCTTTAATGGGCTTGACCTAAAAACTAAAAAAAAAATTGGTGATAGAGAACGAAAAATCAGGCCTCTTTTCACATTCCGCAACCACAGCAGGTCTTCTGGAATCACAATGGCCGTCTCTCGCCGTGTCCGTTGGGTTGCCTACCGCGCGGCGCGCTGCAGGCCAGCCACGTCGGTTGGGTTGCCTATACCCACCAGTCTCTCTCTCTCTCTCTCTCTCTCTCTCTCTCTCTCTCCTCTCTCTCTCTCTCTCTCTCTCTCTCTCTCTCTCTCTCTCCTCTCTCTCTCTCTCTCTCTCTCCTCTCTCCTCTCTCTCTCTCTCTCTCTCTCTCTCTCTCCTCTCTCTCTCTCTCTCTCTCTCTCTCTCTCTCTCCTCTCTCTCTCCTCTCTCTCTCTCTCTCTCTCTCTCTCTCTCTCTCTCTCACAGCCGCACCTCCCGCCAGCATGGCCTGCCCGGCCCCGTGGGCGAGCTTTGCGGCCGCGTAGTTATGTCCTGCATGCTCGGCCGTGCTGCCGCGCTGCATCCATCGAGGCCTTGAGGCGCGCGGCCGCGGCCGCAGACAGGCACAGCGTGGCCTAGCGGGCCTAGCCTGGCCTCGCGTCGCCCCACGGCATACTAGATTATTTTCTCATACCGCCGCTGCGACTCTAACAGGGAGGGGAGAGGGAATGCCGCGCGCGCGATGCGACCTGCTAGTCGTCAATGCTTTTTCAACGCTGGCGGCAAGAAAGCGTGTGCTGTGCTGACGACTTTCAGTAGTAGTCCCCTCTCCCCCACCCCCGCCGCCGCCGCGGTGCCAAATGGAGACAATGGCGGCGTCGCTATGCGCCTCATGTCGCCGCCGCTTGGCTCGGCGTCGCGGCGCTCGGCGGCCAGGAAGAGCGTCGCGCAGGCAGAGCAGCGCGCACTGCACGGACAATAAGGGAGAGCTAGCGGAAGGCACGGCTGGCTCCCGTGCGCTGCCGTGCCGGCGTCGCGTTATCGCAGAGTGCGGCAGGGCCAGGCAGGGCCAGGCAGGGCGTTGCGCTGCACCTGAGGCTGGCTGGCTGGTGACGGCACGGTTTGTTTGCTTTGCCTGGTTTGTTTACGTGGCTGCACCTTGGCAGTGCAGGCCAGCACCGAGGTGTCGATGGGCGGCCGGTAGCGAAGGAGGGCGTTCAAACAAACGTCCGTGTTTGGTCGTCGTTCGTTCGCGCCTTCATTCCGTTATTCAGGCGTTCGTTCATCCTCCATGCCATTCATTGGCCCATTCATTCAGTCGTTCAGTCAACACCAAAATGCTCCAAACCGTCTGGCAACAAAAAGAAGCAGACCCAACAGGTTGGAGCCACCGTGCGCCATGGACTGCGAGTGCATAAGCGGCATCGACTGTTCACTGTGCCATAGGCAGCCATAGGCAGCCATAGGGGGCAGAAAGCTGATGCTGCTGATGCTGGGATCCATGACCTCCTTGCCGCGCAGGTGGGCAGGGCCAGGCAGGGCCAGGCAGGGCGGCACAGTGGAGCCTAGCAGCTCCCTCCCCTCCTCTCTGTTTTGATCCCCTCCCTGCTGCCTCACCCTTTGAACCGGGCCGGCCAAGCAGGCCCAGCGATCCCCTTCCCCAACCTGTCGGTGGGTCCCTAGGCCCAGGAGGTGGGGGGAGGAGGTAAAGGGGGCGGGGAGGGCGTTCCTCCTCTCCAGGCTGCGCCATGCCTCGCGGTTCGGAGAGTCGCTTAGTTGGCCCGCCACTGTCTCAGCATAGTGTCCTGGAGTGCTGCTTGCGCGTGTGTGTGTGTGCGTGTGTGTGTCCCGTGTGCGTCACGCGTCCGTTAGCGTGATAGCGTGACTGTGCGAGCGCGCGCGCGCGTGTGTGTGTGTGTGTGAGTGTGGAGTGAGGACGTGACGTTATGCGGTGACCGGATAAGGGTGACCAGGATGGCCACATCAAGAGGGTGAGTAGCGAATCGCTCGGAATTACCCTTCGTTTTCCATTGTGACACCACGAGACTCCTACGATGATACGTAGTTTCCTTCTGCCTGCCGCCTATCAAAGACTCATCGGCGTTTAAACAAAAAAAAAAAAAAAAGAAAAAAGTGGGTCGGATTGTATAAACAAAAACATGAAATGACAAAAACATAAATGAGTGCGAAAGAGACAGTCATCGTCATGAGGCGGCTGCACCGTTTTTTGTCCGTCGCCGTGAAATTGCCGTGCCTTTTTGCGGGGGTCCGGCCGGGCAGCCGAGTCATATCCCGACTACAAGGAGCGACTAACGCGGAGGTTGTATCGGCTGTTCCACTTTGGTGTACAAAAATAAGGGACTTATTTAGTGACGCACATTTCGCGGCTTTTTTTTTGTTTTCCTTTTCTAAGACCCGCTACACCCCGCGCGCCGTACTCAAAGCGACTCAAGGTTGCGTTTGGTATTTTCTTTACGGCGGGGCGCTGCTAGGTCTGGGGCAGCCACGCCAGCCTTGCCGGTCTATATTGGAGCGAGCGAGCACGGCCACGCCGTAGCTACGCACTGCAGTCCGTTCAGTGATGCAACACACCGACACACTCACACACACTCGCAGGGCACTGGCCGGCCGGGCCAGTCAAGGACGCCAAGGTGTCTCGCTCCCTCCGGTTCCCTCCGCCGCACCCACAGTCCGGTGCGGTCCGGTGCTCGAACCCTAAACCAGTCTGGCGTCTGCGGCCGGCCCGGCCCACCGGCTCGCCGGCGACGCGACGTCGGTGTCCGGCCGGTGACTGTGAAGGGGAGGGTTCCCAAAACGCCGGTCTGGGACCAGCTTCCCCCGAAACTCCAAAACTAATAGGAGCATGCAGTCTGGATGACTCGATCCGCTAAAGGTTTGCCATAGGCCCAACAGCGATAATGATGATGCTGGACTTCTGAGACACTGCTGCGATTGAGACCAGGTCGCATGCTTGCGGCCACGGGGAAATCACTCCAGCGACATTTGAACACCAAAATTCATCAAAAATTTGAAATTCACTGAAATTCACTAAAATTTATCGAAATTCTTCTTAAAATTCTTTAAAATTCATCGAAATTCTTCTTAAAATTCTTTAAAATTCATCGAAATTCTTCTTAAAATTCATTAGTTCATTCATTCATTCATTTTATTTGTACACCGAAATTCACAGCAGTTTCCCCTTGCTTGCGGCTTGGCCCCACGCGGCCGTGAGAGGCGGCAGAGCTTGCTTTGCAGTCGCTTGACGTGACTGCGTGACTGCGGCCGACGCGGCGGTGCCGGCGCATGTTCTCTGTGCCGGCGCATGCTGGCGCGCGAGGGGGGCACAACCTACCACATTCGTTGTACAAAATTTGAACATATTCCCACATTCTGGAGGCAAAAACGCCTGTAAGTAGGCAACATGAGTGACAAATACAGCAGAAATCTTGCACATTCTAACACATTCCCACTTTCATTGTACACAAAATCTTACAGTGAGTCACCCCTCGCTGGCGCGGCACTCGCTCTGCTCTTTTCGGTGTAGCTGCCCCCGCGGGCCTGCGGGCCTGCGGGCCTGGCAAAGCCAGCAAAGCGGACGTGGTGGCGTCAAGAAGCCGTCAGCTGGAGGCGCGTATCACCTGGGATCACCAAACCAATCGTCACCTGCCGGTCTCGCTGATTCGTCGTCGTGATTGGAGTGATTCAGCCCAGAGGCCGCAGTCGCGAGCGGGGTGCCGTCGAAGCGGCCTCGTCGAAACTAAGACAGCTCTGTCATGTCCAGGCTGGGGGGATGGCTGCGGCTGCGAGCCTCCGCCACGGCCACGGCCACCGGCCGCCGGCAGAGGTCCACCGGCACGGCCCCGCTCTGCCCGCGCTCCGCGGACGCCGAGGAGGCCGTGGAGACCCTGGAGCAGGAGGCCGCCGGGCTGCCCTACGAGCAGATGCCCGGCCCCACGCCGCTGCCCCTCATCGGCAACACGTGGAGGCTGCTGCCCGTCGTCGGTGAGTTGAACGCGCGAGGGGAGGGCGCCGCGCCGCGCCCGCCGAGTCAGCGCGCGGTACCGAGCAGGCCATTGCTACCCTCGTGTGCCCGGAGTGGCACGAGTCCCCGCTTGAGAAATACAGGCCTGGCTGGCAGAAACGGTTCCATTCGGAAGCAGACGATAACGTGTTGCGGTCCGTGACTGCGCCTTTTCCCTTTACAGCGGCGACCCGTCTCTCTCGCGCCCCTCGCCGCGCACCGCGAGTGCGAGAGGGACGGAGCGAGACACGCCGCCGAAGCAGAGCAGGCCTGCCTGCCCAGGCAGCAGGGCCGTCACATTCATCGAACGCCCCATTGTTCCAGGCCAGTACCAGGTGTCGGACCTGGCCCGCGTGTCCGGCCTGCTGCACCGGGAGTACGGCGACATCGTCAAGCTGTCCAGCCTGGTGGGCCGGCCCGACCTGGTGTTCGTGTTCGACGCGGACGAGACCGAGAAGGTGTACCGCCAGGAGGGCCCCACGCCCTTCCGGCCCGCCATGCCCTGCATCGTGAGGTAGGGCTAGGGAGCGCGCACTTTCATTTCCGACGGGTCTCTCTGTCGCACTCATGACGCGACGGGTGCCAGCCCGCTGCAGGATGCCCGCGTCACTGTGTTCCTCTGTCGCCAGGTACAAGTCGGACGTGCGGAAGGACTTCTTCGGCTACCTGGCGGGAGTGGTCGGGGTGTAAGTATTTTGCAGCTCACGATGTGGCGCTGGCGCGACGCGGGGCAGATCCCTTTGTATTCTGGTTTCTCTCTGAACGGACCATGCGCTGCCGGCAGGCACGGCGAGGCGTGGCGGGAGTTCCGGTCACGCGTCCAGCGGCCCTGCCTGCAGCCCAAGACGGTGCGGACCTACATCGGCCCCATCGAGGACGTCACCAACTGCTTCCTGCAGAGGTAGGTGTGGAGGGGCGCCGTGGCCGCGGCCGGGCCGACAGACGGTCACACGGACAGGCGGGCGGGAGAACCACGGAAAAAAAAATAATTATAGTTAATCTAACCGATGCGTCGGTTGGTTTTCGCCCAATCACAGGTCTTTCGTTCTGGCAACGAAAATTTCGTTTGAGGGGAGGAAAATTTCGCTGCTGCGACAAATTTATCGTTGTGTTAGCGGATTCGATGGTTGCCTCAGCGGACAGGTACCCCCGGTGAGACCATTGATGGGGCGAAAACCAACCGACACATCGGTTGCATTAACTAATTATTTTTTTCCGCGTGAACCTTGCGTGAACCGCGAGGGAGGCCAAAACCCTGCCGGCTGGTCCTTCCCAGACCGAGACGCGGCGTGCTGCGGCAGGCTGAGAGGGAGGTCTCTCTCGCACTCATGGGATGTGCCTTGAGGGTGCGAGAGAGACGGACCGACGAGTCGCCCGGTCTGAATCAGCCTGCGTGCACGCGGCCTGCCGGACACGCAGAGAAAGCGAAAAGCGCACGGACACCACCCAAAACTCGTATCGCGGCCCGCTGGCCCGCTGGCCCGCCGGCCGGCCCGCTCCCCTCCCACTGCCGCCCCACTCACCGTCAGCGTCCTGGTCCTGGTCCTGGTCCTCCGATGTGGGTCGGCCCGGCGGCCCCGTGGTGGCCCGGCCATCTCGCGGGCCTTTGTCTTATGGGCCTTAATACTCCCAGACGTTTTCTTGCGTGGCGGCTGGGCTGCGGATCACTAGCGCGGGGCTCGCTGGTGGCGCGCCCACCGACCCGCTCCGACCCATTCCGACCCACACTGACCCACACAGACCCCCCCTGACCCACATGGACACAGCACGCCAGGACAGGTGGAGCACGGCACATCACTGTCATTCATTTGCTTTGTGTTTCAGAATGCAAGACATGCGGGATGAGAACGGGGAGATGCCGGGAGACTTCGACAACGAGATTCACAAGTGGTCTTTGGAGTGTAAGTGTCGCGGCTACGCCATGGCGGCGCCCTGCCGTTTGCTTGACCAAGACGCGGACCCCACACTCTAAATTGGACATGCCCTGAAACTGGGCGCCTTTGTCGCCTGCCCCACTTTTTTGGGTGTCTATATCGCCCAGTTTCTGGGCAACTTTTCGCACAGTCTCTGGGTCCACAAATCATCAAGCATCTTGCCTTCACCCGTGCCCGAAATCTGGGCACCTTGGTTGCCCAGAGAGTAGGCACTTTGGATGCCCCTATGCATGCTCTATCATGGGAGAGGGCTAGTTGTGGGACGATTCGAGGACCCTGAGACTAGGCGACAAAAATGTCCAGAAACTGGGCGCCATAAGCACCCTAAAAAGTGGGGCAGGCGACAAAGGCGCCCAGTTTCAGGGCATGCACAATTTAGAGTGTACGCCATGGCGACGCCCTCCCGTTTGCTTGACCAAGTCGCTGTGAGTGAACTGACCGTGTGAACTGACCGCAGGCATCGGGCGCGTGGCCCTGGACACCCGCCTGGGCTGCCTGGACCCCAATCTGCCGTCCGACTCGGAGCCGCAGAAGATCATCGACGCCGCCAAGTTCGCCCTCCGGAACGTAGCCGTGCTGGAGCTCAAGTTTCCGTTCTGGCGGTACATCCCCGTCATCCCGCTGTGGACGCACTACGTCAAGAACATGGACTACTTCATCGAGTAAGCGAGCAGCCCGGCGCGCAGGCCGTCAGGTTCACCGCAACGCACGTTGGGCTGCCTACCACCACGGCGCCTGCCGGTCTGGTTAGTCTGGTTGTTCCGACCGCTGCGAGGACCGCGTCTCATCCCATGTCCGCTTGGCGCTTGGCAGGGTGTGCACCAGGCACATCGACCGGGCCATGGAGCGCCTGGAGCAGAAGCAGGCGACGCAGGGCGCGTCGGCGGACGGCGAGCTGTCCGTCGTGGAGCGCATCCTGGCCGAGCAGCCGGACCGCAAGCTGGCCTACGTGCTCGCGCTAGACCTCATCCTCGTCGGCATCGACACGGTCATTTTTTTTTTTTTTTTGTAGATTTCTTTTGGGGGAAATATTTGGCGAGTTGTGATAACTGACGGTGTGCTTGCAGATCTCCATGGCGGTGTGCTCCATCCTGTACCAGCTGGCCACGCGGCCCGAGGTGCAGGACAAGATGCACGCCGAGCTGGTGCGCGTGCTGCCGGACCCCGACACCCCGCTCACGGCGCAGCACCTCGACCAGCTGCCCTACACCAAGGGCTTCGTCAGGGAGGTGCTCAGGTGGGCGGCGTGGTGCAAGGCGTGGTGCAGGGCTTCGGAATCGACAATTTGACTTGCGATTGGTCGCCGGTTCGCAGGATGTACTCCACGGTGATCGGCAACGGCCGGACGCTGCAGCGCGACACCACCATCTGCGGCTACCGCGTGCCCAAAGGGGTGAGTCGCCGGGTTCGAGTCCCGGCCGCTGCCTGCGTTTTCGCCGTCTCTTGGCGGACGATGCTGACGCCCCTGTCGGTGTGCTCCAGGTGCAGCTGGTGTTCCCGACGGTGGTGACGGGCAACATGTCGCGGTACGCGGGCCGCGCCGATGAGTTCCTCCCGGAGCGCTGGATGAAGCACCACGACCCCGCGCTCGACGTGCACCCCTTCGCCTCGCAGCCCTACGGCCACGGCGCCAGGATGTGCCTCGGCAGGAGGTTCGCCGACCTGGAGATGCACGTCCTGCTCGCCAAGGTATTCCACTCACTTTTTTGTTCTAACTCTCCTAAGGCAATTAGTTTTAGTTTATTTAAAATTTGGCCTTTACTCCGTCATGATTTTTTTTTTCACGCTGTCATCTTGGCCCTGGATTTTTCTTGACGGATTGGTGTTTGTTGCAGCTGGTCCGCCGCTTCAGGCTGGAGTACCACCACAAGCCTCTGGACTACCAGGTGACGTTCATGTACGCCCCGGACGGCGAGCTGCGCTTCAAGATGGTGGAGCGAGACTGAGGCAGGTCCTGTTTGTCTTTTATTTATATCCTAAATAAATGTTCACTGTATATTGTTGAAATTTGGATTTTCTTGCACCCTCAACTCTCTCCTCAACCCATGCAATCTCTTCCACGTGTATGGAAAAATAGGCAATAAAATAAAAAAAAACTTTTATTTACAATAGTACAAAACAAGAATGACTGGAAAATGACTTGGTAATCAGCGAGCGTGGAACGTGAGCTTGAGCGGGCCGTGCGGCATGTACATGGGGTGGACTCGGTACGGCAGTGGAGGGTGGTTGAACTCGAGCCGGAAGTTCTGTACCATCTGTAGATAAATTAACCCAAACCGTGACAGAGTCAATGACAATCTAGCAAAAATTTGCAGGGTCGAATTCCGGTATTTTAGTGACTGTTGGAACATGCGGCGCGCATAAAGGCCACACCCACCTTGGCCACGACGGTGTGCAGCTCCAGCTCGGCGAAGCGGCGGCCGATGCACATGCGGCGCCCGTAGCCGAAGGGCAGCGACGCGAACGGGTGCACGGGGCACTGCGCGGCCTCGTCGCGGAGCCAGCGCGAAGGACGGAACGCCGCCGCCGCCGGGAAGTAGCGCTCCTGGTTGCTGGCCACGTAGTGCTGGAAGATGATCTGCGTCTGCGGACGAACAACAGCCGGCGGGGCGGAGGGGACAGTGAGACCGTCGTTTCACGCAGTGAGCCAGAGGGCCGGCGCAGGCGGCCAAAACCCTAGACGCGTTTTGAGCTTCAGAGTCGCTGAATGGGACTCGAACCCGAACGTGTGACCCCACGAATCGATGCCTCATTCGGAGAGCAATCCATTGGTGGGGTCACATGTTCGGTTCGAGTCCCATTTAGCGACGCTGGGATGTCAAAACGCGTCAGGAATTTTGACCGCCTCCGACTGTGCGTTTGTGAACAAGTCGAGAAGTGACAGTGACGGACGCACACTCACCCCTTTGGGGATGCGGTAGCCCGCCACCACCGTGTCCTCGGTGAGGGTTCGGCCGTTGCCGATGACCACGGGGTACATCCTGAGGACCTCCTTGAGCACGGCGCGCAGGTACGGCATGTCCTCGAGCGCGGCGGCCGTGACGTCACCGTCGCGGCCCAGGACGCGCGCCACCTCCCCGTGGAGGGTCTCCTGCTCCTCGGGGTGCCGCGCCAGCTGGTACAGCGCGGACGCCAGCGCGGCGGAGGTCTGTGCCGAAGAAACCATTGAAAGTGGAACGAACGTCGAGGCGCGCGGAGTGAGGGCGCTGGCGGCCTACCGTGTCGATGCCGACGAGGAACAGGTCGATGGCGAGGATGTGGGCGGTGCGCGCGTCGTGGCCCACCAGCACGCGCTGCAGCAGCGAGGCGTCGCTGCCCAGCTCGGCCTTCTTGTCCTCGCCCAGCGCCTGCAGCGCCTCCAGCGCGCGCGTGATGTACCGCGAGGTGATGCTGCAGAGCAAGTTCAAGTTAGGTAAGGTCCTCTACCTCCACCGTTCCTCTAGCCCACCGCACCGTGCGACGCACACTCACGTGGTGATGTCGTTGAGCGCCGCGATGTACGCCCTCCACGTCGGCGTGGGGAAGACCTTCCACAGCGGCGGCTTCAGCTCCAGCACGCCCACGTTCATGAAGAAGGTGTTGACGGCGTCGATGAGGGCCTGCGTGTCGGCCGGCGGCGCGTCGTCCAGGCAGCCCAGGCGCGCGTCCAGCGCCACCCGCGCGATCGCTGCGTCATTAAGGCGATTAGACCTACACCCCGTCCATTCAACGACCCATTCATTCGCGCAACTATGTCGGAAACATCCACCCATCCACTCATTCATTCACTTATCCATTCATTGCCTCCATTCATCCATCCATTCTTTCGTTCGTTCGTTCGTTCGTTCGTTCGTTCGTTCGTTCGTTCGTTCGTTCGTTCGTTCGTTCGTTCGTTCGTTCGTTCGTGTTCGTTCGTTCGTTCGTTCGTTCGTGTTCGTTCGTTCGTTCGTTCGTTCGTTCGTTCGTTCGTTCGTTCGTTCGTTCGTTCGTTCGTTCGTTCGTTCGTTCGTTCGTTCGATCATTCGCACTCGTACTCACACTCGAGGGACCATTTGTGGATTTCATTGACAAAGTCTGCCGGCACTTCTCCCTTGCTGTCGCGGATTTTCCGAATCCTGTCAACAGAGAGGTGTCAGTTTGGAGGCGTGCCCCTCCTTGCTCGTACGCACGGCGAGGAGCAGGGCCCCACGGCGGTGAGGCGGCGGTGAGGCGGCAGCGCACCTGGCCACGAAGCTCTGCGCGGTGTCCTGGATCGCGCCGACGTAGCGCTTGGCCGTCCGCGGCTGCAGCATCACTTGCTGGACGCGGGTGCGGAACTCCAGCCACCGCGGGCCGTGGCTGGAACAGCGGGGCAAAGTCAGAGTGCCTGCCTGCCGGCAGGACGCTGGGACGGGTCGACGGGGAGCACACTCCGAGGCACACTCACACCGCGATGACGCCCGCCAGGTCGCCGAACAAGTCCTTCCGGATGCCGTGCTTGAAGGCGTCCAGGCTGGGCATGGACGGCCGCACGGGCAACAGCGCATCCTCGGCGCGGAAGACCTGCTCGATGAGGTCGGCGTCGAAGACAAACACCATGTCGGGCCGGCCCATGAGCCCCGCCACCTTAACGATGTCGCCGTAGCGCTCGTGCAGCCCCAGGCACACGCGGTCCATCTGCTCGATGCGAAAGTTGCCTGCAAACGACGATCACACAGTCGGCGGTTCAGCGAGCCACAGTCAGAGTGTGCTCTCATAGCGAGTGTGGCTGTCACGGTTGACACTTCATTTTCGTATGCCAAGGCTGCCAGGGAAGTCTTTCCCACGGCGCCTCGCCTCGCGACTCCGCTGGACTCACCGACGACGGGGAGGAACCGCCACGAGTTGCCCAGCAGGGGCACGGGCTTGGGGCCGGGCACCTCGGCGTAGCTCTTGACGGGTGTGGCGGGCGCCGCGGACGCCGCGGCCTCGTCGCCGTGCAGCAGCGCCTCAGCGGTCGTCGTGGCCGAGGACGACGCCGGCCTCGTCCTGGACAAGTGCCCCAGGCGTCGCAGCGCCGCCGCACCGCGGCTCGTCGAGCACGCCATGGAGCCGTTCGCGTGGCCAGACCTGACTGGAGCCGTGGCGCGCGGCCCAGGGCGCACCTCGCGGACCCCACCCCGCCCCGCCCCGCCCCGCGAAGCCCCTTCTCCGCGAGAGAGAAAGCGGTGACGTCACGCCTCCTCCTCCGAGACGGAGCCGCGAGACGCAGGCAGGGAACGGGACCGGGCAGGCAACCCAACGTACACGGCGGGGCAGCGGAATGGGTAGGCAGCCCAACCTCCACGGCGGGGCGGCGGAAAGCCCACGCTCTGGGCGCCACCTGTCTCTCCTCTCTGCAGTCGCTCTGTCTCCCTCACACTCATGGGCCAGGCAGATGACGACTGCGTGCCTGGACGGCTCTGAATCGGCAGAAGACCATTCCAGGCCTGCTATCATGTTCATGTTCTTCTTTATGACGGAATTGTTCCCCAGCCTGCCTTAGCGGGGATCGACCTCGCCTGCACGCCCTTGGCTTTGCAATGCTTTTGCAAGGCCAGCTGCGCCGCGGTGCGCGGAGGCCTCCTCGGGGCGCTGGCCGAGCCGCAGCGGTATCCCTCCGCTAGCTGCGCGCTGTGCTAGCTAGGCCCGGCCCCCGAGGGTCGGGGACGCTGTCAGCACCGCGCACCAGTAAGCACCCCCTCGGGCACCCCGTGCTGCTGCCTTTCTTTTGATTATGGCCCAAGCTGCATGTGGCCCCGGCACGGAAAAGGTGACAGCACATGCGCTCAATAGGGCAGAAGCCCAGGTGCATCATCGAGTCAAGATAGCGGGACAGGCAGGCAGGCAGACAGGCAGACACACTGCGTCGCATTGTCCCCCGGCGAAGGCTGCCGCTGGAGCTGCCAGGATTTGGATTGTCCGGCCTCACCCCGCCCTGGAGGTCGCGGTGCCCGCGGCGCGCCAACAGAGCATTTTGCGCCCTCTAAATATTCTCATTTTTCAAAAACTAGTAGGTACATATCGGAGGTGGAGTGGAGGCTCAGTGAAGGCTGCGTGAGCCGTCCGTCCGCCTGCTTCGCAAATTTTCCCTCACGCAGCCTCTGCCCACGCTCTGCAAAGGCTCGGTGAAGGCTGCGTGAGCCTAAGGCCATATGACCTTAGGCCGCTGGCCAGACGTCAGATTCGGGGGGTGGGGGCGAGGGGGGGGGGGGGGGCGAGGGGGGGGGGCTGAGGAGTTGCCGGGGGCGAGCCTGCTGCTCGCGGTGATCACCGAGAGCGTCGCCGCCCTGCTCGTCTTTAGAACGATGTTACGCGAAGAGAGAAGAGAAGAGGGTGACCGCAAAGGAAGGCATTGGCAGCCATTGGCAACGGCAGGACCAGACACAGTGGACCAGACGGACGGCGGCGTGTCACGCCGTGTTGGCGCAGATGCATCACAAATCACGGGAAACTGGAGTCGCCCCGCCCCGCCCCGAATAAATGGCTTTTGATTCACCGCGCCTCGCGTCCCGCGCCTCGCCACCCAGACCAGCCAGCCGCAGTAGATCAAGGGGGTGATTGCACGGAATTTGCCGTACGGATTTCCATTTTCCGTCCCGCGTCTCCGAGACGCTGCGTCATTTTCGGCGCAGATGGAGGGGAGGGGTAGAGGGACAACACGTTGACACGAAATTTATTAGTCGGGGTCGGAGAGGTACAGGCTTTGAGCAAATAAATAAGCAAACAGTGTGGGAAATACTTTCATTTCTGGATTATTGAGCATTGGGGCGTAAACTGGTGGGGCGCAAGTGTGAAGACCGTGAACGAGTGGAGCGTGGTAGCGTGACTAGCGTGGCGCGGACCAAGATGAACGCGAGCCGGAAGCTACCAGTTTCAATGAGTCCATTGATGCGGACGGTCAACGTGGCCGCGGCCGAAAAGAGGAAACGGGAAGCGATTGAGAAGCATCGTTGCGTCGCTCTGTCTCTGTCACACTCTCAGCGACGAACCGCTCTTCTGAATGCATGCATGGTGCGCCTCGGGGCTCACTTGACGCGGCCGCACTTCGCCCGCACACTGGACTCGGCCTCACTCGCACCCCTACCGCACGCCGGGCGCGGCCCATGAGTGCGACAGAGACGGAACGACTGTCTGTAATGACGGTCGTGTCCCCGTGTGCACTTGTCCCCGACAGGTAACCCTCGCGAGGGTGCGCGGCGTGTGAGGCGAGGTGCAGGTTGGCAGGGGTGGCGACAGAGGAAATTGCCCTTCACTTTCGCCTTCACTCGGTCAGGCGGCCCTAGGCGACCCTGCACGCCAGGCCGGCGGCCCCCCGACACTCTGGCACGTAACGAAATCAAACAGGATCAAACTTGCGCTTTTCAACCCCCTCCCCCTTCCCGCCCGCTTTTCATTTTGCTGCTGCCCCATACCTACACACGCAGGCGGGGGTAGGGGGTGGGGGAGAGGGGGCACCCCGTACTACTCCACACACGGCGTGGCGTGGCGGCGGTGGCGGAGGCAGTAGCGCTACGCTCACAATGGGCCCGGCCGCCCCGCAGCAGATGTTCGGTGCATGAGAACCCCAGGTGCCAATCAGCGACACAACTCCAGCCAGCCGGCCCACTGTGCCAGGTAGAGAAGGTAAAGACACCCCCCTCCCTCAACCCCGTGCCCCGCACTGCCCCGCACGCCGAGCTTCGCGCCGCGGCCGCCGCGCCGCGCTGGCGTCGCCCGACACAACCCTGGCCGCGCGCGGCTGCCTCCGCCTCTGTGGCCGGCCGGTGGGGCGGGTGGGAGGGAGACAGGCAGCGGCCGCCTCGCACGCAGCCTGGGTCAACGCGTGCTGCGTGCTGTCTGCAGGGCGGCGGCGGCGTGGCGGCGGCGTGGCGGGGCGGCACCTCCACCTCCCCGACCCGGCCCAGTCCGCGGTGCCGAGCGTTGCGGGACAGTCGCACCGTGCGCACGCGAGCCAGCCTTGCGTCTCGACCACGTCAGCCACGCCGCGGAGTGCGACATGTTGACGGCGGCGTGCTAGTAACCCGTCGGCCCTCCGCCCCCTCCCCCGCCCCGCCCCGCCCCGCCCCCTGGCGCCTGGCCTGCCTGGCCGAGGATGGACTTGTTGTGCGCCGAGGAGCTGGCCTGCGACCGGCTGGGTTCCGGCGACCAAGCGCTAGCGGCCGGCGGCCTGGACGGCCCCGCCGGCCACACCGCCGCCTGTGATGCCGTCATCTTCGAGGACCTGCGCGTCTTGCACAACCTGCTGGAGCTCGAGACCGTGTACGTGCCCGAGTGCAACTACTTCGTCGTGGTGCAGAAGGACATCCTGCCCTACATGCGGAAGGTGGTCTCCACGTGGATGCTGGAGGTGAGTGCCCCGAGCGCCGTGAGTGCGTGGTTGTCGCCGTTGTCTTGACGTAGCGACCGGGTTGGCGACCGCCGGCTGTCCGGCTGTCTGCCGCCCGGTGTCTGCAGTGTTGTTGGCCGACTGTCACTCGTGGGCCGCGTGCCCCGGTCGCGTCGTCACGAGACACGGCCGCACCGCTGTCACTTTGACATTGGATGCATCGGATCGGCAGCGCGACCAGCGTCTCCGCCAGTCCGCCGCTCTGCCCGGCGTGAAGCTACGCCAAGGTGCCGCGCGTGCCGCTCGGCGACATGCTCGCCGTCTGCGTTGTGACAGACCCGGACTCACCCGGACGTAGGCTGTGTAAGCGCTTCCGCGTTCAGAGGGCCGAGGCCCGCTGACATGCTGACCCTGCTCACACGGTGCTGACACAACCGAGGCGCACAGGTCGGACTTTTAGCGAAGCGCTTTCGGGCGGATTGTGCGGCTTTCGTGAATGGCTGACACTGACAGCGCGGCTGAATGTAAGCGACTGACACCGGCTGCCTGGGCGGCTGTCAACCCGGCTGCCTGGGCGGCTGTCAACCCGGCTGCCTGCGCGGCTGTCAACCCGGCTGCCTGGGCGGCTGTCAACCCGGCTGCCTGGGCGGCTGTCAACCCGGCTGCCTACGCGGCCCCCGAACCCGCCCACGTGGGGTCCGGGCCGGGCCGGCCGGGCTGCGAATTTACATTTAGTGTCGGAATCACGCTTTGTCACTTAAAAGTGTAAAACAATTTTTTTAAAAAAAAATCTTTTTAAACCCTTTTTTAAAATTTGACGAAAAAATACCAATTTTCCCATTTTACGAAACACCGCCTCTTCTTGGATATAATTAACGTGATAACGAATTAGGCAGGGTGCCATTCCCGACACTCGTCATTCTGCACTGCACCCCGGCCGGCCCGACCGCCACCAAGGCGACTAAACCTCCTGGCAAATCCAAATCGGGATCGATTTATATTCGTTTCGCTCATATTTGTCTGGGCGGGCCGCACATTCCGTCTAGAATCAACATCGCTGCACCGCGGCCTCGGCAGGGCATTCTGGCAGTCGCGGCTCTTTCTTTCATTTATCCCTGATTTATCCCCTCCGCCATTCATCTTTGGGTCCTGCAGTCCTCCTGCCTCGGTCTTGCAGTGCAACAAAGCAGAAGGCAGTGGCGCGGCGTCGTGGCGGAGCAGCCTGCCTGCCCTTACTCCCATTTACCTGTGCATCGTGTGCATCCCGACGGGGTGGGGGAGGGAACCGTCGTGGAGGGGAGGGCTGCATGCTACCCCCCCTCCCCTCTCTTCTCTCCCGGTCCTTCCCCGCCGTCTTCGCTCTCCCTCCCTTGAAAACGGCTAATCCATTATAAGACCAAGCCACCCCACGGCCCCACGCCTTCCCTCTTCTCTCTCTCTCTCTCTCTCTCTCTCTCTCTCTCTCTCTCTCTCTCTCTCTCTCTCTCTCTCTCTCTCTCTCTCTCTCTCTCTCTCTCTCTCTCTCTCTCTCTCTCTCTCTCTCTCTCTCTCTCTCTCTCTCTCTCTCTCTCTCTCTCTCTCTCTCTCTCGTTCCTTAGGGGTGGCTCGGCTCCGCGGTGCTCGGGGGGTGGCTCTGCCAGCTTGGCCTAGGTCAGCGACTAACTCCATTGTTTTCTTTTAACGGTCCTGGCGGCGCGGCGCAGCGCAGCGCGGCAGGCTAACGTCAAGACGCCGCCGCGACGCGAGCGACAGAGACACACGCGCAGACGGCGCGCGGCGGTTGCGCTGCGTGCGAGTGAGAAGGATGGCGGCGCTGGTGAGGCGAATCGCAATGTGAATCTGAATCGGGTCGGCCGGCGTCGCGGTGTCTTCGGTTCTCGTGATTAGTTGCCCCGTTTGTCTGTCCGGCGGGGCGACTCCGGACGGCGAGGGGAGGGAAGTGCCGGCCCACTGTGCGCTAGCACGCCGCTGCGCTGCCGCCCCGCCGCACCCTCTGCTCGCGACTTCGGCGTTTTGTTCTGGCCGATCACTAATAGATTCAGGTTTTAAGACTCTTTTCTGTACCGTTCTCTTCCCCCATTCTGATCGAGAAAAAAAATGGCGTGCCGTGTCACCCTCACTGTGTCACGACGAGGGCCGCGACGACCACACCCCTGCGAGCCGGTTCCATACGACACACTGCCCAAACGGAAAATTCGCTGCCCGAGGCAATTCGTGCTGATTATCCATTTCCAGCACGGCGTAGTTGCTTACGCGAGCGCTAAATTTCTGCTGAGGCGCTATCGCCAATATCACACCTCTCTCTCTTTGTGGCGCTCGTCTGTCTGTCTCTCCCTCTCTCCCTCTCTTCCTCTCTCTCTCTCTCTCTCTCTCTCTCTCTCTCTCTCTCTCTCACCCCTCTCTCTCTCTCCTCTCCTCTCTCTCTCTCTCTCTCTCTCTCTCTCTCTCTCTCTCTCTCTCTCTCTCTCTCTCTCTCTCTCCTCTCTCTCTCCTCTCTCTCTCTCCTCCCTCCTATGCTCTTTGTCCCTCCGCCTCCACCCCATTTCTCCTTGCTGCTCCGCTGCTCTCAACAAGTCGTTGGCAGGGGCGGCAGGGCACGGCCGGCACGGGGTGGAGGTGTTGCACTCTCACCCCCTCCCTCCCTGTTGCGTGCCTCGGTCGCTATCTCCCATCGACGCCAGCGACGCCGGCGACGCCAGTCCGTGCAACTGGTGTGTGTGTTTTTGATCATGCAAGTCGCAACGGCCGCGCCGCGCCACGCACAGTGAAGGCGTGGGTAGGCAGCCCGCCGCGCTCCGCTGTCTCGCACGCGCTGTCTGCCTGCAGGCATGCTGCAGGCGCGGAATGAGCCTCGGCGGCAGGGAGGCTCATTTGCCTACACACTCCCCCAATGTTGTTGTTGTTGTTATTTGAAGGTGTGCGAGGAGCAGCAGTGCGAGGATCAGGTGTTCCCGCTGGCCGTCAACTTCCTGGACCGCTTCCTCTGCGCGTGCGCCATCTCGCGCAAGCAGCTGCAGCTGGCGGCCGCGGTCTGCCTGCTGCTCGCCTCCAAGATACGCCAGTGCCACGCGCTGGGCGTGGACCTGCTGTGCTTCTACTACTCGGACCACAGCATCGTGCCGGACGAGCTCAGGGTGAGTCACCTATGTGAAAGATCCGTGTTGTGTGACAATTCGGAGCCGAAGGGTGGAAACAGCAACAACAAAAGCAACAACAACACCAACAACACAAACTCTGGCGGCGCGACGCCGTGAATGGGAGAACGGGTGACTGTGTCGTTTAATTTGGGGTCCACGGCGCGACGCGGTCGACGTGGACCACCTTAATCGGCCCGCGACCGACGCCCCGGCGCACGCACGCACGCCACACGGACACACACACACACACACGCACGCGCGCATACACACACACACACACACACACACGCATCGCCACGCCACACCTGCCCGTCGTCTGGATCTTGTCGCGGCGTCCTCGCAGCGGCAGGGTGGGGGCGGCTCATTCAATTAAATCTGGGCCTGACCGCCGCAACGCGCCGTGTCTGTCTGTCTGTCTGTCTGTCTGTCTGTCTATCGGTCCGTCCGGCCTCTCACGTGCTGCTCCGCACCCCAAGTCTCCGATGGCGTGTAGATGGCGGTCGGTGGCATTTTCGGTCCCGGACGCTTCCTCTGCTTTGGTTATTCCTCCTCTGTCTTCCCCCGCGCCGCCGCCGCCGCCGCCGCCGCCGCAGGGGTCACAGACTCGGGGACGTCCGGTCCAAGGCGACGCGAACCTTGGTGTGGTGGCGGAGCGTCGCCGTGGAGGCCAAGGGAAGGGGGCGGGGGGCACCACAGTAGTAGTAGGAGTAGTACGGGAAGGGAATGACTCCGGGGAACAGGTGTTCCTGTCCGACCTGCGGGATGAGGCGAGGGAGGGCCTGGAGGGGGTCGCGTAATGGCCTCCCCCTCCCCCTCCCCTCTCCCTCCCGATGAGATGACGCGATGACGATAGCGAGGACGCGGCGGACGTCCTGCTTTAGGGAAGGAAGACGGCCCCGCCGCCAAGGAAGCGAAGGGGTGTCTCGAAGATTGACCAAATAATGACAGGCGCGCCACGCGCTCCGCCGCAGCCCAGTGTCCCCCGAGGGAAGTACCACGCAGAGGTGGGACAGTAGACTGCGTTGCGAAAAAGCTGCTGAGGCACGCATTGCGCGCAGAAGAGCGAGCGTGGTTCGCGGCGTAGTCCGCTCGGCGGCCGGATTGTGCGTCGCTTCGTCGCCCGATGCCCCCGCGGTGCGGGGTTGAAGCCCTCGGCCTCCCCCGCCGCGACAGCGCTGCTGCTGCGGTCTCTCTCTCTCTCTCTCTCTCTCTCTCTCTCTCTCTCTCTCTCTCTCTCTCTCTCTCTCTCTCCTCTCTCTCTCTCTCTCTCTCTCTCTCTCTCTCTCTCTCTCTCTCTCTCTCTCCCTCTCTCCTCTCTCTCTCTCCTCTCTCTCTCTCTCCCGCGGGGCGTCCCGTAGGGGTGCGAGGGAGACGGCGGCGCTGCTGTGGTTGCGTCTTTGAGGGGCCTGGCTTCCCTACCTGCGGGTGCGGCTGGGGCTCACGGCCGCGTGGGCAGGCACAGTGGGCACACCGGCACACCTGGGATGCAGCAGGATGCTTGCCTCGCACAATGCCTGCATCGCCCCCCGCCTCCGAGATCCCCCCGGCCCCCTCTGGATGATGCACCCACCACACACCGCAGCCCCCGCACCCCCCGCACCCCCGTCGACAACAACAAGATCCTCAACGAGGACGATGTGCAGACACTAATCCCGATGGCCGCGGCCTCCGGGCCACCAGGACCACGCCACCAAAATGTCGCCGAGCAAATTTTTCAGCCCGGAGTTTCCGGCTTACTCTTCGCCTTTTTTTTTCGCGCCACGTGATCACTCGATAAACAACAAAAATGACGACAGCTGTCTTTAATGTTGTTGTTTCTCCACGCAGCGCTGGGAGCTGCTGGTGCTGTCCAAGCTGCACTGGAACGTGACGGCGGTGACGGGCTTCGACTACGTGGACCACGTGCTGGAGAGGGTGCCCTGGACGCGGCGCCACGCCACGGTGCGCCGCCACGCGCACACCCTCGTGGCGCTCTGCTACACCGGTGAGTATAGTACACTGGAAGACGATGCGCCAAAATTTGCTGCGTAAATATGCCCTTTGCGGTTGGTACTCGTTGGAGTGCTGTTTGGGGTACTCGTTGGAGTGCTGTTTGGGGTTCTCGTTGGAGTGCTGTTTGGGGTTCTCGTTAGAGTGCTGTTTGGGGTTCTCGTTGGAATGCTGTTTGGGGTACTCGATGGAATGCTGTTTGGGGTACTCGTTGGAGTGCTGTTGGGGGTACTCGTTGGAGTCCTGTTTGGGGTACTCGT
Organism: Stenchaetothrips biformis; assembly: GCA_030522485.1. Lineage (NCBI taxonomy): Eukaryota > Metazoa > Arthropoda > Insecta > Thysanoptera > Thripidae > Stenchaetothrips > Stenchaetothrips biformis. Next base: position 8,605,511 of record CM060095.1, on the reverse strand, counting down.
TGGAGTGCTGTTTGGGGTACTCGTTGGAGTACTGTTGGGGGTACTCGTTGGGGTGCTCCAGCCCCGTGCTGGGGGGCCGTGGCCGGTCACGCTCGGCTGGACTCAGCGCGCCCGCTACGCTCGGCATTCGGGTGGGGGTAAATTATGCTAGCACGTGCCTCGGGTCATTAAATTTTTATAAGAACGGCTGCTTATGCTGTGGCGACGGGCGCCAGGCGTACGCACAGGCTGCTCCTTCCTGTTCGATTCCTTGTTAGACTGTAATTTTATTTTTTTATTTGTTTTGGCTGTTTGAGTTTGCTTGCGTTTGTATGTGTGTGTCTGGCAGTGTGTGTGTGTCTGTGTCCGTGTCCGGGTGTGAGGCGGTTCGGTTTGAAGACGCTCAGTGTGTTAATCCGCGAGGCTGGCTGCGTGCGTGTACTGGTCGGGACGGCGGGGGCCGCGCTAGGGGTGGTGAGCGGGCAGAGCGTGTCGGGGAACGCCAGACGTCTTAGGGAAGGCATGGGGTGCCCCCATCCGCCCCCCTCCCCCCGCACGCGTGCGCAGCCGCGCTGTCCCGCCCGCCCCTCGCCGTCTCAGCTCCCCTCAAACATCTGCTCGATGCACTACTTACTTCCTCCCCTCCGCGGCCCCTTTTCTTCTAACAACGAACGGAGACGGTCTCGTTGACGGTCTCCGAGACGCGACACGCCGCGCCGCGCGGACCCATTGTCAGGGAGGGTAGGTCGGCCCTGAGGGTGGGGGGGGGATGTCTGCGACCCCGTCCTGTCTGGAGAGATTCAACAACAACAAGGCGGCGGCAGAAACAACAACAATGGCGGGGGGGACAGCCGTCGTCGTTCTCGCGAACCGCGCCGCGCGGCTCGCGAAACTCGCTCACTGTTCCAGAACGCGCGTGCCTTTACTTCCAGCTCGCTGAAATCATTCAAATGATTCTCCAGACGCGACTCGAGCGTTTTTATTTCGTCCCCTTACAAAATTTTTTACCGACATGAAAAAAAAAGTGCCGTTGCTTTGCCGAGCAGAAAACACTCACTGCTGCTGCTGCGGCGAGAGAGAGAGAGAGAGAGAGAGAGAGAGAGAGAGAGAGAGAGAGAGAGAGAGAGAGAGAGAGAGAGAGAGAGAGAGAGAGAGAGAGAGTGAGAGAGTGAGAGAGAGTGAGTTTAGTTAGAGAGAGAGAGTTTAGTTAGAGAGAGAGAGTTTAGTTAGAGAGAGAGAGTTTAGTTAGAGAGAGAGAGTTTAGTTAGAGAGAGAGAGTTTAGTTAGAGAGAGAGAGTTTAGTTAGAGAGAGAGAGTTTAGTTAGAGAGAGAGAGTTTAGTTAGAGAGAGAGAGTTTAGTTAGAGAGAGAGAGTTTAGTTAGAGAGAGAGAGAGTTTAGTTAGAGAGAGAGAGTTTAGTTAGAGAGAGAGAGAGTTTAGTTAGAGAGAGAGAGAGTTTAGTTAGAGAGAGAGAGAGTTTAGTTAGAGAGAGAGAGAGAGTTTAGTTAGAGAGAGAGAGAGTTTAGTTAGAGAGAGAGAGAGTTTAGTTAGAGAGAGAGAGAGTTTAGTTAGAGAGAGAGAGAGTTTAGTTAGAGAGAGAGAGAGTTTAGTTAGAGAGAGAGAGAGTTTAGTTAGAGAGAGAGAGAGTTTAGTTAGAGAGAGAGAGAGTTTAGTTAGAGAGAGAGAGAGTTTAGTTAGAGAGAGAGAGAGTTTAGTTAGAGAGAGAGAGAGTTTAGTTAGAGAGAGAGAGAGTTTAGTTAGAGAGAGAGAGAGTTTAGTGAGAGAGAGAGAGAGTTTAGTGAGAGAGAGAGAGAGTTTAGTGAGAGAGAGAGAGAGAGAGAGAGAGAGAGAGAGAGAGAGAGAGAGAGAGAGAGAGAGAGAGAGAGAGAGAGAGAGAGAGAGAGATCAAAATAAAGGAGGTGCCGCGCGTCGTCGCAATAAGGGCGTACCCACCCGGCGTGTGTCCGGTGCACAGTGTGCGAGTACGTACGCACGGTTGTTTACGTCCATCCTGCTGGGCCGCTGGCCCGTCCTGCACTCACTCCACAGCCGCAGCCGCAGGTGGGAGGGGTGCCAGACCGCCGGGCCCACTGCGAGGCTGGCGAGGCGCATCGTGCGGGGCAAGGGCAGTGCTGGCAGGCCCTTCGCTGCACCTGCCCCTTTTGGTCGGCTCCGCCTCGCCCCGCCTCGCCTTGCCTCGCCCCGCCTCGCCCCGCCTCATGCCACCTGTTGCGCCGCCGTACGCCCCGCTATACGCCCCTTGCATCTCATGCTGACCACGTCCGGAGGTCAGCAAAAACAACAAAAGGATCATTATTTTAGTTTAGTTTTTTTTTTTTCAAATATATTGTCTTAAGCTAATGACTGACTGTACGTATTGTGACACGCAGGCCGAAAGCAGATGGCAGATGCTCGTTGGCTGGGCAGCCGCTGCGTTCGCGGAGTTCGGGCACTCTGATGCCCCGCGCGCGTTCAAGTCTATACATGCGCTGTAATGTCCCAGTATGTAGTAGGACACTGTGCTAACCGCCGCACGACGCCCCCCCCCCCCTCTCTCTCACTCTCTCTCTCTCTCTCTCTCTCTCTCTCTCTCTCTCTCTCTCTCTCTCTCTCTCTCTCTCTCTCTCTCTCTCTCTCTCTCTCTCTCTCTCTCTCTCTCTCTCTCTCTCTCTCTCTCTCTCTCTCTCTCTCTCTCTCTCTCTCTCTCTCTCTCTCTCGCTCTCCTTCTCTCTCTCTCCCTCTCTCTTTCTAGTGTAGTCTGTTCATAGCTTTTCATGCGGGGCGGGGCGTGGTCAGGAGGGCCTTGCCTGGGCACGTGTTCCAACGAACACATCGCGTTGCTGTGCTGAGATGGGGGTGGTCGCGCGCGCGTGTGTCTAGGTGTGAGTGTGAGTGTGTGTGTGTGTGTGTGTGTGTGTGTGGCGGTGTGAGCGTGTGTGCGCGCACGAGGTCATCGTCCCGTTCGGCGGTGCCTCCCCCTCCCTTCGGGCGCACTGGTCCTCCTTGGACGTTGTCTTACACCCCACCCCCTCCACCCCCCACCCCCACCCCGCGACATTGCTCACCTGGCCGACGTGGTCTTTGCGGCCTGCGCCACGGCCTGCGCCCGGCGGCCGCGCGGCACTCGCGAGGTTAGGGTAGGGGGTAAGTGTCCGCCTCCTCCCTCCCCCCGCCCCGCCGCGGCCGCACAGTGGGCCGGGCACCGCCGCGACTTGGGACAGCCAGCCGCGTTCAACGGTCAACGGTCCGGCCAGGTGACGCCGCGGGCACGCGCCCTGCCTGCCCCCCCCCCCCTGTCTTTCCCTTGTTCACAAAGACGGCCGTCTTGTGTGTGTCCCTGTTTCTTCAATTAGGGGGAATGCCACATGGCGGTCTCGGTGCACCCCGACGACGCGCTGCCGTCGTTATTTTCCAGAGGTCGCTGTCCGTCCGTCTGTTCTTCTCTCTCTGTCTTTGTTCCCGACTTCCTCTCTCTTTTCGACCGTATGCCAAAACGTGCCTGACTTTTTTTTTGTATTTATCAAATGTACAATGTTCCGGCGTGTGAATCCCGTGTTGGATTGTACACCTCGCATAACGTCTACTTGCCGCTGCCATCGTTTCGAAAAATTTCTCAATTATTCCCTGATGGCGGTGATGGTCGTTGACCGCCTCGTTCTCGTTCTTGTTTTTTCTTGTCCTTTTTTTTAATCTTTGCGGGAGAGGCCGCTGCCTCCACGCCGCCAATTTCTTTCAAATTTAATCACCCGGACTGCACGCCGCCGTCGCGGGGGTTGGGGTTGCCTCGTGCGAGACGAAGACGCCGAGACGGCGGCGCACCTTCCTGCCCTCCCCGCCGTCCCACTGTGCCATCCCCGCCTGCTCGACGCTCACCGTCTTGGAGGACGGCGTGCTGGCGCTGCTGGTGGTGCATGCAGACGCGTAGTTCGCACGCGACCAAGCAGTTTATCCCTCTGTCTGTCTGTCTGTCTCTCTCTCTCTCTCTCTCTCTCTCTCTCTCTCTCTCTCTCTCTCTCTCTCTCTCTCTCTCTCTCTCTCTCGCTCCCCCTACTCCCCTCCTTCGGAGAGTGTAACCGCCATCCCCAAGGCGACGCGACGCGTCCAGGCTTCGCGACGCCGTGCCTTCGCCGCGCCTCCGCGCTCGCGACGTCCGTTGGGACTGACTAGGGGAGCTCACCGTCGCGGCGGCCAGGTGAAAAAAAAAGGAGGGGGATTGAAAAGATCGGTGGAAATTCGTGTACCCACGGCGGTGTTTGAACCCGCGACAGTTTCTTTTTTTTTTGTTCCTCTTGTCTCTCCTTGCCATTTACTTGGACTTTTTTGAAGGCCACGCTGTCCTTCTCTGCGACGGGCCGTGTGCACCTGCTGCTGCCGTGGCTGGGCCGCCGCGTCTAAGCCGCGTCCAGGCGGCTGGCCCGTGTGACGTCACAGTTTAAATCTCCCGGCCCTGCCCCGGGCGGATGCGTCCAGCGGAGGGGAGGGGCGCGCAGGGAAGGCCCCCGCGGGGGGCTCGGCGGGCCCCGTCAGGCGGGTAGCGGGTACGCGCCGCCAGGCTGCGCCAGGCCCCTCTGCAGCCGGCGTGGGGGTGGAGGGGGGAGGTGTAGGTCGGGGCGCATCGGCGGCGCATCTGCTCCGCGGGGCCGCTCTCCACTGTATGTAGCTCCGCCCTGGGCAGCCCTGGGCCATTCCCTCATGCACCTGGCGCTGCCGGCGCTGCCGTGTGGAAGGGCAGGGAGGCTGGCTGGAAGGGCCGAACACCATTACCGCGGCCGGCCGACCTGTGCGTACACACGCACGCGCGCGCACACACGCACACGCACACACACACACACACACACACACACACACGACGAGGCAGCAGGAGTGGGGCTTTAAATCTGTCTTATCTGGTTCGCAGAGAGGACGTCGCCCCTGTCTGTCGAGTCTGTCACTGCTTCCCCCGACCACAAACCTCAAACTTTACACATCCCCCCCCCCCTTCATTTTATTTGCTCTCCTGGGGCGGCCCAGGCGGGCAGTCCGGCGGCAGGTCACGGCATACGGGCAGCTCATCCACGTGTACCCACGTGCTGTGTCTAACGGGTTCATCTTTGTGTCGGTCCTCCTTCCAGACTTGCGGAAGAAAATCGGAAGAAGTTTGCTTGTACACTGGGACGTCACGTTAACCCGTATTTGCAGGGTACGTCGGATTTGTCGCTGCGGTGTCATGTCAACAAACGTGTCATCCATCGAGGTGAAAGGGTCTAGTAGTACTGTGAGGGAAAAGTGTTTGTGTGTGTGGGGGGGGGAGGGGCTCTGGGTATTTTGACTCTATTTAGACTGAGGGAGTTGTTATCAAGGCGCGGTGTCCAGCGCCGGGCAGATGCTCGATATAGACGCGCGTCAGCTTCGGCCAACCCCAACTACAGTAGAGTCCTGTTTAGTGTTGGGCGGCTCTAGAGTCCAAGTCATAGGAGGACCAATTGCGAAGGCTAGCTGTGGGCGGCTCTGGCGGCTCTAAAGCACTCTAGAGTCCAAGTCATAGGACTCGTGGCAATCAGCTCACAGGTCACCGTCTTGGTTGCGACGAAGGCGACGGCCCGGAGCGGTTCGTTTTCCGTCGTCCTGTCCGTGGTCTGCTCCCCGGCGTGGTCCTGGCCGCGCTGCCGCGCTCCGCCCCGCGGCTAGCTCGCCTCGCTGCTCCACATATCGGTGGGACGGCGCGGAGGGGCGGGTCGGGGACCTGAAATGCAGTTTTGGCGTCTGATGACGCATTGTCCCTGCGTCCCGCGAGGGTGCCGCCCCGCGCACCGCCAGGCTACGCCAGGCCATCCGGCCGCCGCCATTCTCATGGTAATGGCCGGGCCGCCCGGACTGAAGACGCCGACGGGGTGGGTCAGGGGCCCGGGGCCGCGTCTGGGAAGGGAAGCCGCGGCGGCCTAGACCGGCTCCTGGGCGCGGCGGCCTGCAACCCTCCCTGCACCCGACCTTTGTGAATCTCGATCGATTTCTTGGCTTCCCTTCGCGGGGATATTGTTGTTGTTGTTGTTATCATTATTTATTCCTGGGCGACTGTGACAGTCCGACCGGGCGGTGTCCGGCGAGGTCTGCTGGAAGTTCGCACCGGGAGGAGTCTCATTTGGCGCCGCGAGTCCCGTGAACGCCGCCGATGGGTCGCACTGCGCGCCGAGCAGCGCGGTGCGTGACTGTACAGTTACTGCACGCTGCTCCGCGCTTATCGGCCCACACTTGGTCGTGTTTGAAGACGCGCGGTGTGGGAACTGGGAATCGGACTCCCATAACCTGTCTCCTCTTTTTCTTGTTTGTCCCAAGATCCGTATCATCGGCAGCGAGATAGACGGAGATAGCGCGCCGGCCACCTTGGGCCGCTCTCTTTAAAGCCTATTTTTGACCACCCCCCCCCCCTCCGCGCTCCGCGTTGTGCCAGCATGTGAACCCGACGGCGGGGAAGTCCATCGGCAAGGCTGCTGTCGTCCAGTCGCGCTCCGCTCTGTCATGTCATTCTCGCACCCCCACGGCACACGCCGCGAGCGCGAGACAGAGCGACGAGTGCGACCTGGCCGTCGTGGCGCCGCGTCCAGTGGAAGCGATGATGATGAGCGCCTCGAGTACCAGGTCCCACCGCTCGACTTCACGTGTGTTATGTGCCACCTCCCCCTCCCCCCCCCCCCTCACCTCGCCCGAGTCCTCCGGTGTGCCTCCGGTAGCTCAACTCCGGTGCGACGAGCAGGTGTGTGGGTATGCGTCCCCCTCCCTGCTGGAATCGAAGCAGCTGCCGCCCCCTCCCCCACTCCCTTCCGCGCAGGGGCTTGCAAACAATTCTCTGGAGTGGCTTGATCCGGGCGGCACCCGTCGTCTGAGTCGCGTCTGATCAAGTCCCCCGCCGGTGCCGCCCCCTGGCGGATGCGGATGCAAGCTAGGCCTGCGAGTAGACGCCTTGAAATGAACTAATTACGAATTTGATTAGTGTTTTATAGAGGATGTCGCTCGGGGGAGCGAGTGATGTCATTGCGGTCGGTGCGCCTGGGTTCACCTCGCAACAGAGTGGAGTGGAAGTGAAATGGATTAAAGAAGGAAGTCTTGGAGGGAAGTTGGGGAAGTCTCTGTTTCCGCCTCGGAACGGAAGTGCTGTGTAGAGCCTCCTCGCAGGCGGCGACGCTGCTGGCCCGCCGCACGGCCGCGCCCGTTGGGTTGCCTGATCCCAGGCGGCCCCGTGCCAGCGCGCAGCTATGGGCAGAGGACTCGAACCGCGAACGCGTGACCCCACCAATGGATTCCTCGTTTGAGTCCCATTTAGCGACCATACAGGTCAAAAAGCGTCGGGAATTTAAACGGGCCCACTTTGAGCCGCTTTGCTCTTGTCCTGCACAATCGTCCTGACCGCGCCCTCTGTCTGTTCCAGAGCCCGAGCTGATCCAGACGGCGCCCTCGCTCTTGGCCACGGCCAGCATCTGCGCCGCGGTGCGGGGGCTCAACCTGCCCTGGGCGTGCACCGCGGTGTCGCGGGCGTGCCAGCTGACCCGGGTGTCGGCGTCCGCGGCGGAGCGCGTCGTGCTGCACATCGAGCGCCTGGTGGCCAGCGAGGCGGCCGCGCTGGTGGGCGGCAGCGGCGGGATGGCCGCCGACGCACCGCCCTCGCCGTCGGCCGCGTCCCCCGCCAGCCCCCACGGCCTCCACGGCCACGCCAGCATGCCCACCACGACCATCCCCGCCCTGCCGCAGACCTGCGCAGCGCAGGCCGCCGCCGCCGCCGCCGGAGTGTACCCCTACGCCTACGCCGGCAAGATGATGGTGGACGATATGGACGACTCGCTGCAGCAGCGGCAGCCAGACATGTCTGGCACCCCCACAGACGTGGCGGACGTGCACTTTTGACGCCACGGACCGGCCACCCTTTCTCCCTCCCCCCCCCCTCCCACGCCCACCCCGCGGCGCCCCCCCGCCTCAGCGCCGTCAGCGCGGACATGGCGGTCTGCACAGGCCTGCAGGACGCTGCACGTCGCCGACGACGCCGGCGGACGGCAGCTCGCCCACCGGGCCTACTGCGGAGTCGAGGCCGCCCAGGCTGTAAGGCTCGAGCCCACCTGTTCAGGCAGGTCTGCCTGCCGGGGAGAGATCTGGGTCCTAAACCCAGTGAATTAAAGTTACCTTTCCACCCCACATTCCAGCCCCTTCCCCTGCGAGTCCTGAGTAAGGACACGCACTGTTGGTGTTTTACGTTAGACTGATGTTAGAGAATTTGTTATTTATTATTTTTTTCCTGTTTATTTTTTCCTTTTTTTTCACAAGCGGTGGTCGGTCCACGAAAAAAAGATTTCTTGAAAGGCTGCTAGGTGTTTCTGTCGGTCGGTACTAATTTTGTAAATGCGCTTTGAATATCGGAAGGTGGAGTGAGATGCTTTTTCATTTGTTGACGGTGAAGCGCATTGACAGTATTAGTTCTCCTGTTTTCTTACTAGCTTTAAATGTTTCTATTATTTCTTACCTTTATAATATTGTTGTTATGTGAATAGAAAAGTAAAGATAGCTTGTTGGCCAAATTTATTTTTTACAAAACATATGTTAAGTTGTGAATAATATACCAAATAATTCTGCAACCATTTGATTGAAGTAGTTCAGCTTGTGATCTCAGTCTAAAACGATTGTGGAAGTGTTTATGTTTTGTTTAGTTTACTTCAATGCAATCTTTCTCTTTTACTCTGCTTTCTTCCCTATCATCTATTGTGTGAAGATTACTAACTGTAAACATTTTTTAGGGTTGATCTGATAAACTGATACATGTCAAGTATGTCCCCTTTTTAAAGATTTAATGGGACATTTCTTTCTACAGCATACAAGTGTGATGAAAATTTACATTTGTAAAATGTTAGCTTACTTCTTCAGTTAGCTGTGATAGGAAATGCAATTATAAATGAAGTTTGGCCACTGTAATCAGTAACATGATCTCAAGTAGTTTTGATTATTTTTTGAATGGTTAGAACCCAGTGAAAAATTTGTTTGAATGAATGTGACATAATTTATTATTAGTATGTGTCTGTATGTTTATGTATTTCTTGTTTGTATGAATGTCATGTCATGTATTTGATCTCTTTTTATAAAAAAAGAAAAATTAAATAGAAATGTTTAAACCTGAAATAAACTCATTTATTTTTCCGAACATGAAACAAAGTTGTCCACATCTGGAAGCGTGTTGGCAGGAGTGTCTTGGTTCAGGACACTTCCGGACATGAAATTTGTGACCAAGTGGACCAAGACAATGATTCAGTAGTTTCGCGTGAGTTTTACCAGGCTCCAGTGTTTCCCCTGAATATTGTACACCAGAGAGCATTCACAATAGTAATAATAATGTAGAAATCCAACATAGTTTAAGAGGGAACTAGGGCACACACAGCAGCAAAATGAAACACTCAAATCAGAAAAGTAACTTATTATTTACTAAGTGTTTTATCAAAATAAAGAAAAATTGGCTTAAAGTGAAAAAGAAGAAAGTTTAAGGCATTCATGGCACAGTTCAAACTCTTAGTTCATATTTCAGAATACATTAAGATCAACCACATAAAGGAGCCAAATATTACTTACAAATATGGTCATCTATATAATTGAATTCTGACTTGAACTAACTAAAACTATCGGAATGAACATAATATCACTTAATTATTATCACAGACTAATACACAATATGATATAACATAACAATTGAAGAGAGACATAAAATCAAACAAAACAACCTTCCAGACATCTGCCAAGACATGAAAAACACAAAGATTCTTAAGAATCTGTGTGTGGCAATCACATGACATTTTTTTGGTGTAATCAACTTTTCTTATTTAGATATTAAACAATCTTAAAACACAACAACAACTTTGGAATACAAATTTATTTTGAAGCAGACTCACCCTGGTTCTTAATGAATGGTAAAGATTTGGGAGCTGTATTAAGAAGAGAGTGGTTCCACACATTGGAAGTCGGAACGTTGGTGTGAATTGTGATAAAGCCATTATCTTTCATAACATGCACGGCCCTCAATTTTGAACAGACTCCAGGATGCAGTTTGAAAGTATTTTGTACAATACCTTTGACCAGTTTTTCCTTGTTTTTGGAGCCAACAATAACATTATTTGATGAGGTTGTTTGCGGGTTTTGAGGTGGTCTGACCGGCATTCTGAGAAGGCCCTGCCATAGATCTACTAATTACAGGACCACAACTTTGTGCTGAACTAATGGAAGGCATAAGTCCATTTGCTTTTAGGAGTGGTGTAGAAAGAGCAACAGTAGCCATGCTGGTTGACAAAGAACATGGAGTTGACACACTGGATACTTGGACTGATGAAATGGAAGAAAATGCACCAGATGTGACTGAGGATATGCGCAAAGAGGAGACAGGATCAGGATCCAGATGAGGAGAAAAATTATTAGTTTGAGATAATGTTTTGGGGACATCCCTGGTAGAGAAAACATTGGCTATACGCAAGGAAGAAACAGGATCAACACAGTTTGCTGCAGAAGTTTGCACTGGCCCTTCACACAAAGTGCTGCTCGATTCTGAGGGATTAACTTCGTATGGTTTTTGCGACGAGGCAGTAACACTATTGCCTTGAGAAACCACAGATGCTATACAAAGAGAAGAAATGGGGTCAATACCAGAAATGACTGGAGTGGCAAATGAATCAGGCATGTTTGTTACAGGATTCTCAAGGTAAAGAGGCTCTTCCCACTTACTTTGAAAAACCTGTTTCCGCGCCTGTTTTTGAGCCTGATGACTTACAGGGGATGTAACACCAACTGCACCCGGTTTACTCTTACGAAGAATGTTTGGCTTTTCTGGAGAACCTTTAGGTGACTTCATCAAAGGTGGGGGACATAACAGGCAAGTGCTTGATTCCTCCTTCCTCAACACATACATTGATGCGGGAAAATTGAGACATTCTACAAGCTAATCCTTCTTTCAATGACAATCCATCATTTGTCGAGCTTGAACTGGGACTGTCTTGTAATTTCTCCCATGTTTTTGCAGGAACTTGTAACTTTTGCTGAGAAGTCCCCCCTTCAGTCTTCAACTTTTTCTTTTCTTCCTGCCTGATCTCTTCTCTTAGCCTCTCCATGTACTGCAGGGCTCTCCTTCGAGGGCTGGAGGTTTGTGAGTTGGGCGCAGCTTTGGGTACCAATTTTGAATTTACAGTCTTAAGTCGCGCACAACTTCTTTCCACACCTTTCCTTGACATTAGTTTTACCATTTGCTGGCTTACTGACTGATATCAATATGGTTTTCCTAAGTAAAAAATTATAATAAAATATTATTTTATTTACTTACAAGTACCAGCTTGCAAACTACTGAAGCAAGAGACTTACCGATTGTTCATACATTCCAATACTTCCCATAGCAAAACTCAATTCCAAGTGCTCCAAGAATTTAGGTGCAACATCCACAGGAATTCCTATAATTGTATAAATTTATCATTATCTATTCTTTTCCTATTGGCTGAGTGCTTTACTGTTTCCAAGTGCCTGAATAAAATCGCAAGTTGTCCAAAAGAGACACTTACCTTCCAGTTTGCTGCACAGAGAACTGATGAGTGTTTCTTTCAGCATTTTTTTGGGATTGACTTTCATAGTCTAGCAGCTGGTCTTCTGCCTTCAGTTTTGCTATTTCATCAGTGGCCTGGAAATAAGGCGGAAGACAAAAACAAACTTAAAAAAGAATTTAACCGAAGACACTTCAAGGAGATTAAAATATTGGAAAACATAAGACCAACCTTTGACAGAACTTCAAGCAGTGGTAAGTCCTTATTTGTAGATAAAATTGTTTTCAATTTTTCTTCCAAAACTTCTTGTTCTTCCTTACTTTTCCAGTGCTGAAGTTTTAATCTGATTTGATCATTTTTCATCCAGTCCACCCAATCCTTGCCCAGTTTTTGAACAATACTATCTTCAGCTGATCGTAAATCTAGTAGTCCATAGTTAGTTAACATCTGGAAAATTACAGAAATCTTCATAAATAAACTGTCCCAAAAAATTAAATACCATGGTTTGATTTTGTTAATATAAGCAAAAAACAAATTTTAGAGATATCCTTACGAAAAAACCATTGAAGATTTGTGGTGTGAACTTTGGCATACTTTCACAGTTGGGATTTTTCTTAGTGAAACTCCAATGAACACAAGTGCACACATCATCATCCTTCAGAAAAAACTGAACACTTTCTACTCAAGCATGATAACTTTCTGTGGATAAGTCTGGAATAAAAAGGGAAGGAATTGATAAAGAAAGCTGCATGATATGACATACTCTAACAATCAAAAACACTCCATTTGAAACTTATACCTGTTTAATTCTTTGACAACTTCTAATCTATGGTGGTAAAACTTCAGTGAGGCAGTCTCAGTGAAATGTGGAACAGATATTGCTCCACCAGGAAGGTATGTTAGCGTCACATATCCAATATTGGAGTCACTGGGAATCATATATACCTTTCCAAACATAGAAAAGAGAGTACATAAGTTTTATTGGACAAAAAATTTCACATGTCTCTGGAACCAGCATATTTACCAGCCTGGGTTTTCCTTCTTCAATGTCAGATTGGATGTCAGATTCATCATCATCATCATCACTCTCATCTTGACTGCTGACGACACTTTCACTTGAGGCAACATTTTGAAGAATGCTAGCAGAAGTATCCTCAGGCAGCTTATCATTGATGTGGTCCCCAACAGATATGTCACTAGAGCTTCCCTCATCTTCCTTCGCTGCCGTTAAATCTCTAAAACTTCCCCTATCTGTAGATTTTTTCTCTATTTTCTTATTAGTAACTATGTTATGAATGTCATGAACTTCTGAGCCTTCATCATCAGAAATAGGGAGAATTTCGGGGATTCCTCGTTGCTTAACTTTTTGGGGAAAGAAAACAGAAACAATTTCTATTAGTTTTAGCTGGGGGCTATCAGTTCCCAAAACATCTACAGGATGAAAGTAAACCTCACCTTGGGACAGTGATACTGGTTCTTGATTACCTGAAGTACCAGCAAGTTGTGGCTTTTCACTGGATTCTCTGTAAATTAATATTTTCATTATTAAGAAATGCACGACAACACTCCATGAGCAAAACGAAAGCAATATTCATTACCTTAAATTGTTCCCGCAGCTCTGGTACCAGAATCCTTGAACATAATCATCAGGCAGAGATTCTGAATGGAGAGACAAAACACCCTGAGAAGTGACTCGAACACATTCTTCGTTCCCACAATAGAAAAGGGGAACACACAAATATTGGGTCTTGCCATTGGGTGCAGCCTTCTGGGAGTAAACCTGAAATTTGGGCTCATTGAAGGAATGATACGGACCAATAAAAATTTTATTGGCATGATTTGATATGCTGTAAGCTCCAAAATCAGGGCATGACTTAAGGGCACTATTTAACTTAGGCCTTTGTCGATTGAGAAGAATACGATGAACTTTGTTATCACTTTCAGTAATACTCATTCGACAATCTCAGCAGTGTTTCCATTTGGCGTTTTTGTCAAAGCCTTACTGAAATCCATGAAGTTAAATTAAGTCAAAGTTCTGACTTAAATCCATCACCCACCAACGACTTGGATAGTCTTCATCAATTGATGGAAGAACGTCTATCTCTCCACTGTTACAGGTCTGTACCGCGTTTTCCGCCTGTTCAAACGATCCATGTCGAATGTATCCCACGATCATCCAGAAAGATCTCACAAATTTTACAACCCAGCCCACTTCACGCACTGTCGCTGTGGGCAACCAACCAGTCTTAAGCGCCTTTAAATAATTTGGCAAAGATTTGAAAGCATCGCTTCCCACATCAATCCGGTGAAAATTCAGGCAATCATAGCAAGGGGCGGTAGGACTTTTGGTTAAATATACTTTTGGTTTTGGCAGAGATGGTTGATACCACACAAATGCTGTCTCACTGACAATGTCATTATACAAAGCATCCCAGTTTAAGATGTTGACCTTGCCAGTACTGTTTTTCACATATTCTGCATCAAACAAATAAGAGCAAGATGGCAGAGCCACTGAATCAGGAGTGTTGTTGATGTCAAGATCTTCCCAATCGTTTTGGTCAAGGGACTGAATTGATGCTATTTTGAAAATCTCAGACCCACTATCAATTTTCTCAATGGATTCATCAGATTTAAGTTGGTTGTAATGAAACAAATTGCTTGATTTGTAATCATAGAATGCAGTTCGGGCTGAGTCAAAGAGGCATGAATTTGACGGTTCCGAGGTTAACTCTTTGACAGTTGACGTATTAGGTTGAGTTTTCTTCACCTGTTAAAGTAGGTGCTTTAGTACGTAAAACATTTGGAGGAAGTTTTACTCTTTTAGCCCTTTTTAGTGTCACAGCCAACTTCATAAGGAATTTCTTCATCAGGGTACAACCAGTCTTTTGAGGTTTTAGATTGATTTACGTCTAAGAAAGATAGGAAATCATCAGAGTATTTCTTGGGCATCTTTCTTTCCCGTTTTCTCTTTCCTTCAACAAGAATTAAGTCATCCTTGCCAGAACGCACCACTGTTTGCTTGAAAAAACGTTCCTCTTTTGCTAAATTTTCTTTTGCTTTGTTCTGTACCCATGTGTAAGATTGATTTCCTCTGTTAAAGCTTTGTGTTCTTGCGACAAATGCAACCAAACATACATTTTTCTAGACCACAATTGTCTCTAACAACTCTTGAAAAAAGACTGCTGCACACACATCCTAGCCGGCAGATATCAGGTGTTCCGCACACCACACTTTCCGAAGAGGTAGGCATATCAAATACAGCTACATTCATACGGCGTAGTTCATGCAAAACATGCGAAAGAAGCCTTTTCCGCGAGTTATTTCACTGCATTTCACCACCTTTCTCCTCGGATTGGTTTATAACTCTTTACATCATCTGGATCATATGGTGCCTCTAAAATCTCAAATGCAGTTTTCTTTGTTACTGTGCGCATTTCATCATCATCACTATCTATAGGGTTGGCCAAAGTTTTGGTGTGGAACTGAGAACCACTGTCCACAGATGACGAGTTCATAGCAGAGATATCTTGATTTGAGACACCTGTCTCAAGTGACGAAACTTTCTTTTTTATCATCATTTAATAACGACAATCTGGTACGCTTAGAAGAAGATCCCCATTCACTTCCAGAATTTGAATCAATGCTTTTGCTCAGGTCACGCACAGGCCACTTCTTCCTTGCATACTTCCTTTTAATGATTGGATTTGGAGCTGTCTGTTTTCCTTCCGACTGTTTTTTCTCACAATTGTGGTTTGTCAGAGAATTGTTTCCAGATTCAGCAGTGAGGTTTGCAGTCAATGTAGGGGCATTTAAAGAAACTGACGAAGAGAACTCACAATCACTTTTGGATTGGATTGAATGATTTGGAGTCAATATAGGAGAATTCAAGGAAGCAGACAAAGAGACCTGCTTCACAGTGCTTCTAGAATTCCACTTTATCTGCATGAGTTGGAGAATTCGGTCATCCTTGATGGGCAAAATCAATGTTTTATTCTTTGGGAGAGGTGAAGTTTTCACGACAGCTGAACAAAATTCAGCATATTCCGATGAAATCAAGTTCTTGCACTCATCAAGGCAAGTCAGTACACACTTAGCTGACAAAGAGGGTAATGGTTGCCCAATTCCAGCATTTACAGTAAGGCCAACTGAAGGCATTGAGCACAAAGGGTTTGTGAACAGTGTCCCCTCTTTTGGATCCAAAACCAACTCATCAGCTGAACCCGCATGGTTGCACAGTTTGTTTTCTTTGGGATTTAAAATCAAATCTTCAGTTGATGTCTCATTACTTGATGATACAGATTTGTAAAGTTTCCCACTTTTTGGATCCAAAATTAAATTATCAGAAGATGCTGATTCATGAGGTTGTCCACCTTTGGGATCCAAACCCAAATTGTTGGTTGATATCGTGGGTGCATACTATTTTTCGTATCAGACAAACACACAACACTATCACAGGTATTAATCGTGCCATAACTGGTTTTACTTTTAGGCTGCTTAATTTCATCAAGTTTAGCAGGGCGGTAATTTTCATGGTGTTGAGGAATCATTGCTGGTGGAACACGCTCATAACTTCTGGTTGTTCGAATTTTCCTCAACCCATTAGATTTCTTATAAATAGATTTCAAAACCACCTGTGACTGGTTTGTATTGTCTATTTTACAATTACTAGTTTCGCTCCCCTTACTGCGAAAAATGAGGCTATGCCGTTTAAATCTGTTTGAATTTGATGCACATTGTCCATTGGTAGGCATTTTTTGCTGCTGGACTGACTGAGTCCAACTTTTGATCCACAGCATCGTAACCCGAGGCTGGTCCAAAACCCTTTGAAACAGTCCACAAGAACAACTTTGGCCAATTCTGCATGAGTTTAATGTCATCCATGATGGTGATTGAAGCGTGATGTTCTTGGATATTCAAAAGCGCAAAGTAATAGCGTGAGGCCCACAAAAGGAAAATTTTCTGCCATCTACAAATCCTAATAATTACAAACAAACAAAAAATCAGCAATATTAATCAATTGAACTATTCGGGTCGACGACGAAAAAGGAGCCAAGGGGTTCCCCACTTAAAGAATCTGTGCGACGGCACTAGAGACATAATCCCACAATCTACGTCAGAAACGCCTTGCAAGTAGGTGCAAAATGAACGCGTCAAAATTAAAACTAACAGAATCCACAACAATCTTACACAATCAAACAATCTGTCGTAATACAAAATTTTGAGGTGAGGGGACCCCTCGCAAGGAGTGAAGGCGAATGAAAACAGGATGGTGCAAAAACGTGATCCCTCGCCGCCCCGCGCGCCGGACTCATGGTCCCTCGTGGGCAGTCTCTGGCGCGTCGCGTAGCGATTCTTGCCGTTCCCTTAATGACCCAAGACCAAGTGCGCAAAAGGCACAGGGCACAAAATCGCGGAATCGAAGCGGTTATTTCGGTGCCGTTATATTGCGCACTGAATTTTGTGCGGAACGCCGCGCGCGAAAGTCCGACACTGATCGCGCCTTCGCGCGCAGCACAGCCAAGCGCGGGCGGTTGAACAATTGAAGGTAACGCGAGTAATATCAGTTCCCTGCGATGCATCGGGTCGATCAGCGTACTGCTGATTGTCGCGCTAAATCTTAGCAAATAAAAGACGAACACGCAGCCGCTCGCTGAAGGTGCGCGGCAGCCTTACACTAGCACAGGTCGCGACGAATCCACCGGCCTGCCCGCTCGTGCATACACATCTCCGGTCCAAATTTGTCCGATTTTATTTCAGGTGCAAGTAGAAAGCTGCAA